>CANSZD010002524.1:0-627874 GCA_947648045.1 Beta corolliflora | reverse complement strand
TGAAAGAACATTAAACTCTAAAGAGAACAAACTAGCCTAGTCACTGGGATGATTGACAATGCCTCAACACCCCTAGTTGAGCTAGGAATCAAACCACAATTTTATTCAAATTATAACAAACCTTGATTTGAAAAAATCCTTACGGGCCTAAAATTGTAAGTTTATGTTCTTTTGATCGCTTCATCTTCAACTGCATCTCCATCAAATTTGGTCTCTACCTCCAGCTTATGACTAGTGTCAAGAAAGTAACGGGCTTATACCATCTAGCAAAGAACGATATATGATAAAAATCGATAATTGTAAGTCCCCCAATTAGAAAATAAAAATTCTCAATATGGCCGTGATTTAAATTCTCGGGATCCATCCTAAGATTATCGCCCCTTGCGGTGAATATCATAACCCATGTGTACAAGTAGACCCTGCTAACATAGTTTCCAAAAGACATCGATGCTATGCGATAGCGAGCTCCCGGCTGGATTTCAGTCCCGTCGGGAGCTTGTCCATTGAAAAATTCAAGTTGTCCTAATTACACAAAACCTCCGGATGCAAACCACCCACACATATTGTGGATTTGCCATAACACACTAAGTGTGCTACTTCTTTCATTTGGGACAACTCGTTTAAGCCAGTGCCATTTCAAGTGACTCCATTGCTACCATGGATAGTATACCAATGAGTAGACCAACTCCCATTCTCTGGAGCTCGCTTAACCCTTTAGGATTTTTTCCAATAGTCTTCCAAGTACGGGGACAAGGATATGGCGATAAATGCCAGTGCATATTAGAACACTAACAATGTCGAATATTGACATGCTTCCTGCTAGGATATGAAACTTGCCGATTTTTCGTGTTCATGACATCGCCTTGCTCAACAAAGAGGGAAGCCATTTGAGTGAAGATGACTGAGTAGATGATGGTACACAGCCAAAGAGGTAGGAGCTTTAGGACACATTTGGCTTCCTCCACTTGTGTGATGTGCAAATGTGCCATGGATTCTTTGGTCCCAAACTTGTCTTGTTGTGTTAGTGTTGCTGCCTTGTCCAAAAACTGCATTTATGTACACATTTGATTCGGTCTTCGATATTTCAAGAAGCAAGCAACTTCTAATAACTTTTATCTACCCAAAACCATGACTTATGAATCGATCTAATAGATTTTTCCACTTGCAAAATTTAACAAAACATAATAAAACAAATCAAGTCTTAAGATATACCAAGGTGTAAGTATGACTACATGAATCCTTCGCTAACAAACTAGCACAAAGGAACCCTATAAACAATAAATATTTGTTAGAACGCATACCAACTCTACGCGAGAAATATAGGTAAAATAAAAAGAGACTCAATATACCACACCTATAGTTCTAGAGAACACTTTGACAACATTTATGTAACGAACATATATCATTTCTTGTCAAAAAGATTCAAGTTGTTGAGATCTTCTCATGGGAGTACTAGCTAAAAGTACTTTCATTTAAATCCCCTGGAAGTTGGTACTTTCATTTAAATCCCCTCCGGACAATGTTTGATCAATAGTAGGTAAAGTACCCTTGTCTCTTACTAATAGTTTGACATTATTTTTAACTCCATCTCTTTACTAGTTTTATGCCAACTTATCTAAAGATGCACAAACAACTAAAATAAAAATCATAGAGCTTGTATGCGTACCCAAAATGATTACTATGAACAATCTTCCTCACTTCCTTTGATAGAAGACTCGAGAACCTTCCACTTCATAGAGCTCACTTGGACGAGCTTTTTGCACATTCCACTTCCTATACGCGGCAACAAACACTGACAGCAACGCGCGACAAAGGGTTACCGTGCGCCTTAATGAACCGGTACCACGGAGATCCAACCACAAAAAAGAACAACTCCCCAAAATAGCAGCGGAGCTGATACCCCGAAGCCAAAAGTCCAAGACCCATTGTCCCTCAAAATACACCAATACGTGTTGGAAAATAAGGAGCCAGCTTGGTTGAGTGCAAAGTAGAAGTAGCAAAAAAATGCTGCTTTTGAGCTATCCCCTTTTGGATCGAGTCATCAAATTGGTCTTGCCCCCAAATGTGGCACAGTTGGCGATGCCCTCCATATCCCAATGCTACCATATAGATTGATATGTAGAAGATTATTTCACCAATTATAGATGTTTCATGACACTCCAATTTACCATCACTGCAACCTCTAGGCTTCAGAAGAAGAAAAGCCACGATGATACGTAGGTAGCACCAACCCCCTAGCCAAAATAATTCACAAGAGTAACGGGTCATTAGCAAATATGATATGCTTAATTGTAAATAAAATGCTTCTCTTTTTTATGTGATAGCTTTTTCAAAGCATCGTTTCATTTATTTCATAACGGGGAGTATTATATATGAGTAGAATATGTTGATTAGATTTGTACTCCAAAGAATTGGCAATGCAAGGAGAAGGAATTTTGGTGACATACCATGAGAAGAATGAGTTGAAAAACAAGTGCAGGTCGAAAAACGACCCCAATAAGAGTCGCTAAGAAAGGCTCCAACAAGAGAGACAAGTAAACAAAGTGCCAATCCAAAGACTAACATTGTTTGCAGCAGAAGCATTGTCTTGTCTTAGTACTCTTGTCAAGAACAACACTAAGTTGACACCTAACTCCAAAGAATGCTAATGTTGCTAATGCTTGGTTTACTGCATAAAAAAAATACATATGTAACTATTTAAAAACGCAATTATTTGTATGTACAAAAAACTACTTTGTCATCTTTTTAGTTGCAATAATTTGATTTTCATGTTTGCTCATGCATAACTTTGACTATTAATTTTTTTTACTATCTCTTAATTAATTTATTTATACAAAAAAATATTATCTTAATATTATACATTGAGATAAATTGAACAACATCTTGCATGCTGAATTCGATTTATATATGTAAGTCGAAAATTCTGATTACAAAAAGTCAAAGTGTTACGACATAGTATATCCTTATTAGTGAGAAAAATGGTGTTTATTATTTTGTTAAAATATTTTTTTTATAATATTTATGCAAAGATTTCCAACTTCACGATCAAATGCAACTATTGTTATAATTATCTCTTAAAACCAAAATTATATAGCTAGTACTCATCATCATATCTAAGCTATTGTTAGGTGATGACAAAAAAAGTGAACATATAAAGGTAGAGAATTGATACCCAAGATGATGCATGCAAATTTCCATCCTCCTCTTTCTCTTCCTAATGGAAGGGGTAACTTCATTTGGTTGACTTGTAGAAGAATTAACATTTTCCCCTTCATTGTTCTTATTAACCTCATTATTGTTGTTATCTTGGGTGCCATTTTCTGGTTCATCACGCTGTTGAATTACATCTTCCCTTGCCTATATCAATCATTATCAAATAATAAAAATTGCAAGATTTCAAAGATATAAAAAATATAGAAGTAACAGTCCCCTTTTATATAAAATATATTCTATGGAACAAGTATCATGTTAGAGTTGGACATACATATTACGAGTAAATTGATAAGCATACGTCAAAAAGTAGGATTTCTCTTTATGCAATCATACACTTACTTCCTCTATATATAAATATTACGTTAGATTTGGACAAACATATTCAAGTAAATCATAGGGAGAGTATAAATTATAAAAGAGCTCCCGGATGCATAAATATATTTTCTTCCTCTACATATAAGCGTCGTGTTAGAGTTGCAACACTTATATTAAGAGTTAATTGTAGAAAAGCATATATTATAATTTGTTGATGGATAGAGTTTGATTCAAACAAAATGCATCTACTAACCTTTTCAGCTATCTCAGGGATGTCGCTAGGGGGTTTTGTTGCTGCCATTGGAAATTAATCCTGTGAAGAAATAGAAAGAGAATTATGAAGTATACTTGTTTTGGTTGAGCAAGAATAGGAACAACATTAGACAAAGTCCAATAGATCAGAAAAAACGATATGTACAAATGTCATTATTTCAAACAATTCCATCAATACAAATAATGAAAACCTATTGCACACTTTATTTGCTATAATAGTGGCAGTTTTTGTGTCACTAGTTGCATAATATGATTTCTCTTCATTTTATCTAAACGTCGATAGTAGTGATTATGTAAGACTTTAGCTCTAAAATTACTATCACAAGCAAACATATTATTTTGTTAAATATTTTTGTAACACTATTGATTATAGTTTCCATCTAGTGAATTTCATAATCTAATTTAAACTTCATCTACTTGATCTATCCAAATAAACAAAATTTTATAAAAATAAAACTATTATTGTTTTGTTACTATGAGATTCAATAACAATCCAAAAATGAGATCAATTTCAATTGTATTGTCTATTTTATACATATCCAACTAAGGTCCAGTCATTAGCTTATACATGAAAGAATTTCATGAGATGAGAGAGAAACATGAGATGCTAAGGAATCCTAGGGAGAGAAAAATAACCCCACTAAGTAAACGATTAGCTAATACATTACCCATCATTCAAGTGAGTGGCCAAATACTCAAATCCTTGCCATTTTGAAAAAAATTAGACATAAAACTATTATAATGATATATTTTTTTGCCATGTTCAATTAATAAAAACAATACAAAAACCTACAACATATTTATTTGCCAAATTAGTGGCATATAACATAGATAGAAGAGCCTAAAAGTTATAGAAAATACAATGAACATTAATACATAGCCTAAAAAAATGACTATGAGCAATTATAATGTCATTACTTTAATAAATGAATAAATAATTACCTCCAATTTTTTTCTTAACTTTGTTTGCACAAACTGAAATTCACGTAACTTTGTTAATCAGGAAAAAACACTCTGGTGATGGCGATGATAGCTTCAATTGAAATCGAATTAATTGCTTCAATTTAATCACCACTACTACCACGAGTATCCTCAATGCAATCACTCCACCTTCAATACCACTATGTACTGACCCAATAAATCCTATTGTCATTTATCAATACACCTTCAAATTTTAAATTATTTCCGTTTGAATTCAACCACCCACCAATATTATTTTCAATATATGAAAATTCCCATATATAACCAATAATTTAAACAAAAAAAAGATTTCTTTTATAGAGGGTGTGAAACTCTCCTAGGAATGATTTATTATAGAAGATGAAGTTGATTAATATAAGATGTGAAGTGTAACAAACTTCCCTGAGAATACTCCCACACTTTCTCTAACTGAACTTAAATTTTCAAAGAGAAAAATTCAATCAAACTCGTTGAGTATTTATCACATTGGATGCTTAATTAATGCTTGAGGGCTCCTGAAAGTTGGGAAATATTGGTTTGGATAAGATTTCTAAATTTAGCATGTTACTACTCATAAGTGAGCTTTTTGTGGTACAAACGTCACATTAAGCTGGATAGGTTTCTAAATTAAGTAATTAGATGTACTTTTTTGGATTTATAAAACAGATTATGTTTCCCTCAAAAAGAAGAATAAAAAACTAGCATTATTATCTACTATTGTTTAAATTGCTCGCTATATGCACAAAATAAAAATGTTGATTCTTTATATAGCATTAATATTGCAATCATATACTTCCTCTATTTTCACCTAGAAAATACTTTGGGCCTTTGGCTACAATTAAAAGAAAACGATGAAGTATATTTTATCACCTAAAAAGTCATTATATTTTATAATTTTTTAAGCGATACAACATTCTTTTTATAAAGGTAAGGAAAAGAAAGATGCGAGACCCTCCAGCGAGGGAAGCTCTTATATCAACGTTTACAAGGATAGTATGTAGAGCGAAGTAGTACAAATGTCAATATAAAAAACAAATGCGACTAGATGATCGACATTTGTTATCCAATCCGCCGCCGATTTGCTTCTATGTAGATATGTCTAATAATACTCCACCTATTGAAGGTATTGAGTAGAATCTTGATATCCTGGACTATATGTGCTATTTGCTAAGGAGGGGACTACACGCCTTTAATAGCATTGATAACAAGAAGATTGTCGCCTTTTCTAACTGCAGATGTTGAATGTTTTCTTGAATAACTAGAGTATCCTTTGTGTAACGTCGTAGCTTGTGCAAAGAAGACTTGGGTGTATCCCGAGTTCAAAACAACAACTTTACAATGCAAGTCTCCCTTGGTGGTCTCTAATGATGATCCATGCTGCTGCGACCTGGTCACGTACGGAACCATCAAAATTGAGTTTGTGGGAATGATGGGGAGGGGGCTTCCACGTTACTAGTAGGGGAGGACTTGTTAGCCGCCGAGGGAGGTTAAAATGGGGAATGATGGAGAGGGGTGCTAGCTAATTGGCACCCATCGACAAGATTACTGAAGGTTCCGTTCCGAAAAAGGAAGTTTGATGCATACTTAGATTTTCATTCTTGATACAACCTAGTTTAAACTTCATATGTTTTTGAAGATCTTCATATATCTATAACTCTGTTTATTTACTCTTTATCTATCTTATCTCTTTCATTCCTTTACTCCACCCTCTCTTTGCTGCTCTTCTGTCAACAAAATTGTATTACAAATAAAAAAAAACTATTGTGTCACATAAATCACCATAATTTCATAGTGTGGGCCAAGACTTGGGGGAAATTTGACTATTAATTGGGCTCTTTTATACTATTTTTGGTTGATATTTTTGGTTTAGGCCAAGATCTAAGGGAGTTCAATCCCTTGCCCGCCCTAATGAAGATCCCCTTAGGACTAAGGACATGAGTATCTCTCAAAAGTATCTTTATCATCTTGCTCACACTCGCGGAGGCACTTTGGGGAATGCCTTACCTTTCTTCCCACTCTCAAGAGGCTTTGCCTACGTAGCTAGGTCGGATTACTATGCAAGTGGTTTCGATTTAATTGAGTACTTCTCCTTACCAATATGAACTATGATGGTAGTTCGACCAACGAAGACCACTTTAGAAGATCATCTTTATTTTCATTGTAGTCAACATTGTAGAAGATGCACATATTAAAATAGGACTAAAAATAGTGATGCATTTATTTTAAGTGTCACATGCATGTGTAACAGAGGAGTTGTTTGAGAATGACCATTATCCAGAGTGTCACAAGTACTTTCAACAAAAAAAATAAAAATGTCTACTTCCAGGTTTATGTGGGAAGCAGGACTGCAAATGACTTTGATTATCAAGATGGATCTTACTAAAATTTAAGTCTATATATTAGTCCAAAATTTACCGACTTACCATCGAAACAATACAAATGTCAAAGTATTGCAACTGATAAAACGAACATACCACATCCGCATATACATCATACGCGTCGCTATATATCCTTGGATCAAACATGCCAAATTGCCAATACTAAGCTTCTCACTAGATTTAGCCCCAAATAATTTACAAACAAATAAATCAAAACATTGAGTGAGGCCATAATAAGCCCATACCACTTCCCAAAACTATACAAAAACTTGATTAAACCAAAGTCACCAAGATCCAATTACAATTGGACCAATCCATAAACCCTCAAAACAACAAAATTACCGAACGTGTGTATGCTCTAATTTGAAGCAAAATTACCTATAAATTTTCATACCAACTCTTCATCTAACCCATACCCATCTTCTTTTATTTCTCCTTATTTTCTCTCTCCTCCTCTTCCACTTCGACACAACCTATGTTTCCCCATTAAACCCCTTCAAACTCTTTCACTACTGTAACAAAAACAACAACACTCTCTCAACTAATTGAGACAAATAACTTTGATTTCATCGAAACCCAATTCTTCATTTTCTCTCTCCTCCACATTGGCTCCCAGGTAACCCAGATCCCTCACATTGTTTGTTTTTTATTTTACATTTTTATTGCTTCAATTTTTAATATCTGTGTTTTTTTCTTGAGATCTTGCTAAATTTCAGTGCTTTTGATCCTTAAAACTCATTCTACTATAAATTGATTACATTAATGTATGTGGGTTTTTTTTGTTTGTGTTTTTGTTTTTGGGTTTTTGCAGATTAGTATTTGGTATAATTAGAATAATTGGATTGAATATGGCGGCTTCAACAGCATCAGGGTTACAAATGGCGGCAGCACGGCCGTGCGTTTTTGCGCAACGCCAAGTTATGAAAGCTGGTGCTGCATTTTTGAGTGCTGATTTGAAACGGGCTTCATTTGCTAAGCTTAGTAGTGCTTGTCATATATCATCTTTAAAGCCTTTTCACCGTAATTTCTCGGCTGCCTCGTCGAAATCGAACTCGAGTGTGATTAAGGCAATGGCTGAATCTAGTGATAAGCCTGTTGGAGGATTGCCTATTAACTTAAAAGGTTTATTTTTGATGGATTTTGTATTGCTGAATTTGCTTGCTAATCATGGTTGTTTTGTGCTTTATGGATGTTGTTGTCATTGTAGAAGGGAATAGTGTTGTGGAATATGAAGTTATTTTTATGATTAGATAAATGCATTGGGGTTTCGGCTCGTTTGGTAGGTGGTAATAAGAGGTGGTGGAGGTGGTGGAGGTGGTGGATTTTAATGTTATTTTGTGAAAGTTTTTCATGCCAATGTTCGTAGTAATTCTTGTTCATTTTTAATTTGTTACCACTTTAGAGTTGATAACTAGTGTAACTGAACTTTATGGAAAAAGACGTATGTATGAGGATGAAGTTCCATTCTCATAGGCATTTTATGGTAATGTCTTCATAGAATTACACTTAAATTCATTACCATTACCAACATTTAGTACCGGCTAGAAAACATGGTCTCCACTTATTGATGTTCATGAAGTTGACAAGATGATGTGTTTGTATGAAAAATGCAACTAATCTGAAAGAAAACCAATATAATGAGAACCAAGTCTAAGTAGTTGAAGAATATAGAATTACACGTAAATTCATTACCATTACCAACATTTAGTACCGGCCAGAAAACATGGTGTCCACTTATTGATGTTCGTGAAGTGACAAGATGATGTGTTTGTATGAAAAATGCAACTAATCTGAAAGAAAACCAATATAATGAGAACCAAGTCTAAGTAGTTCAAGAATTAGACATTCTTATCCTTGGTGGAAACTGGAAACCCCCCCCTCCCCCCAAAAAAGAGCAGCGGGATGCTGGATCATTTTCGTCTTGGCTTCTTGATGCTCATGGATAGTTCTAGAAAATGTAACTCAGACTACTTGCAGGTAAAAGGGCATTTATTGCTGGCGTAGCTGATGATAATGGATATGGTTGGGCAATTGCAAAATCCCTAGCTGCTGCTGGTGCTGAGATTCTTGTTGGCACTTGGGTCCCTGTAAGTGACTCCTTGCTACAGACCCTCATCTGCTTATGTTCCCTTCTTTTTTTCTTCTGATGATTAAAATGCTTAATGTCTTTTCATTTAAATCTTTTACCCAATTCTTTATATGATGTTTTAACAGGCACTGAATATTTTTGAAACAAGTCTAAGACGTGGGAAGTTTGATGAATCACGGGTGTAAGATTTCTGCTGTTTATTGCTTTTTCAGTTTTTACAATTGCAATAGTCTGAGTTAGGTTCTTCTTGTGATGTTTTCAGGTTGCCTGATGGTTCCTTGATGGAGATCACCAAAGTATATCCTCTAGATGCAGTCTTTGACACTCTTGACGATGTTCCTGAAGAGGTAATGATAGACAATTTGTGATTTCCCTCTGCTTTTATGTTTGATCTGTTGTCTGTTACAATCATAAGACCATGTCTCTAATCTCTTTGGTGATGGATCCATTGCAGATAAAAACCAACAAGCGTTATGCAGGATCTAGCAATTGGACTGTTAAGGTTTGTAATATCTTTCCATTATCTAGGAAAACCCCACCGCTAAGTCCACCTGAACCTGGCATGACGTACTTAGAGAAATTCAACCCAAACGACCGGAATTCAATCCGATTTGTCCCGTTTATCAATTTGTGTAATTACGTTGAAATTTATTTTATCTTTGAGCATAACTTGAATCCAAACCCGAACCCGTTAACCCATATTCCCTACTCAAATTGCTCCTATCTCAAGTTGCTCCTCCTGCTTCTGTGATTCTGTATGTCACGAACTCATGGGTGACATAACCCTTGCATTTTGTGTTGATATATTTGAACTGGAGAACTATGTCTTATCTACTTTATCTTTTTTCATACTTGTAGGAAGTTGTTGAATCAGTTAAACAGGATTTTGGTAGCATTGACATCCTTGTGCATTCACTAGCCAATGGACCTGAGGTTGGTATTGATTTGACTTTTTAAGTTCGATATCTCTATGAACCAATTATTTACCTACTGATCTGTAACAAACTTATCCAAAGGTCACCAAACCTCTTTTAGAAACATCAAGGAACGGGTACCTAGCGGCTATATCTGCTTCAAGCTACTCTTATGTTTCATTGCTGAAACATTTCCTTCCTATAATGAACCCAGGTATTATCTTCTTTGGATTATTTTTTTCACTTTTCTTCTCTTCCCAGTTGCACAATTTTCTTTGTTGGGTGTGAACAGTTTTCTTTTGTACTGTATGTGGTGGTTAGGGTTTAAGTGCATGTTCTTCTGTTTGCAGGTGGTTCTTCATTGTCACTCACCTACATAGCTTCTGAGAGGATTATTCCTGGGTATGTTCCTTCTTGGTTTCTTACTATTCTTAAGTTTGTCTTTATTTTCCCTTCGAATGTATTTTCTGACTCCTCAGCTCTCGCGCAGTTATGGTGGAGGCATGAGTTCTGCAAAAGCCGCACTAGAGAGTGATACAAAGGTCAGCATTTCTTTTATTTTTGTTGATCTTTAGAGGGACCATCCTATAATGGCTGTTTCGATGTTATTAGCATTACTAATTATATGTTGATTGGCATAGGTGATGGCTTTTGAAGCTGGTAGGAAACGCAGGATTAGGGTGAACACAATATCAGCTGGTAAGTTTCATACCCTGAAAGTAAGTCCATAATAATAATAAAAAAATCCAATCACTTGCAAATATTCAAAAATTTCCCTATCTCTTGTGAGTGTGTCTCCGAAACGTTCTTGATAGCACCTTTTCAAATGACCAATGTGCCCCTGATACTTGACTAAAAATCCAATATTTGATAATCCCTTCTATTTCCCCGCTACTCAGTCCTTTGGTACAGCTACCGACTCTCTCGGTACTCCTTAATCCTTATGACCAACAAAAGCATCAACTTTCCCAGATTTTTTTTAAATGACAACATTACGTGAGGTAGATGTTAACTTGATCATCGATCATCTGATAATGTCTTCCCTCAGGCCCACTCCGGAGTCGTGCTGCAAAGGCTATTGGATTTATTGATATGATGATTGACTATTCTATAGCAAATGCTCCACTGCAAAAAGAACTATCTGCAGGTAATCTATACTAGGGATTGGCTAGAATTTTGATTGCTATTGATTTACACAATCTTTTACTGACAAGCTTGTCATATAACGCGTGCAGAGGAAGTTGGAAACGCGGCTGCTTTCTTAGCGTCACCTTTGGCATCTGCAATAACAGGTGCTGTAATTTACGTAGACAATGGTCTGAATGCGATGGGAGTAGGTGTAGATAGTCCTATTTTTGAGAATCTTAACATTCCTAAAGACCAGCTCTAAATTTCTTAGCGTCACCTTCTTTTTCTGTTATGATCATCATCGGGATCTTCATTTGTTAGTTCGTGTGTTGAGGATGGGTACTTGGGAGTAGGAAGCTTAATGTATTGTATTGTCCTTCAAATTCGTGTGTTGAAGATTGATACTTGGAGTAGGTAGTTCCTATCATATTGGTATTTTCAGTTAAGAACTTCATATAATCACATCATATTGCTGTCTCCACTTTGACCTTCACTCACTCAATGCATAAAATCAGGGCCGTCTTGAAGATTTTGGGGGCCCTGTTCTAACATGAAAATTGGGCTCTAAATTTATAAAAAATAAAGATGGAAAGTTAAAAATTTAAAGGTTGATCATTGAGAAATTTATCAAGGATGAACAAGGTGATTTCCTCAAATATGAAGTAATTTTTTTTTAAACAATATATTTTAGGGCCCTTATAATTTTGGGGCTCTGTGCTGTTGGGCTCCTTACACACCCTCATGACCTCATCTACCCCTCTGCATAAAACAAGTACTTCGTTTTTTGTTTATTACGAACATTGTAAATTGTACAGTATTCGGCTATTCGTATACTGTAGCAATTTTGACCAAACTTATTGTTACTACGGGTCAAAGTCAAAGTTTTGTGTTAATGAATGTGAGTTAAAAACTTAAAATGTGCATTAATTTAAAAAATGGATGGATAATGTTAAAATGTTGCGTTAATGAATAATGTTCAATTTCGATGGTTAAAGCTCACTAATTTTGACACATATTCATCTAAAAATGAGTTACAATATGAAAATTACTGTAAGACAAATCATAGAAGATTATTATCATTATGCAGATTCGATAATAAATAATGATACAAACTAATGGTCAAATAAGGAACCATCCCAGGCTTTGATTCCCGCCTCTTGGTTGCTTCAGCCCTTCCCCATGAATTCGGTTTCTGATATCTGTAATAAAGAATAGGAAAAATTTCAAAAAACTACCTTTTATTATAAACATTTTTCAAAAAACTACCTTTTAAAAATTATTTTTCAAAAAACTACCTTATACAACACTTTTTTTTCAAAATACTACCAATTGACCGTTAAATGAGGGTTTAACCACCCGTGATGGGTTCATTGCTACTTATTGCCTTGATCTCACGGCCCAGACACCGCTGACAACCCACTTAGGGTGCCAAACTGCCCCCCATTTTATTTGCTTCTTAACGAGCATCCCCTCCCACTAGCTTCTCTCTCCTCCATTTTTGTTCTTCTCTTTTTTATTTATTGCCCCACCGGCAACAACACCTACGGCCGCTGCTATTTAAGAGTCAACGTCAAAAAAAAAAAAGTCAAATGGTAGTATATTGAAAATATTATGTTATATAAGGTAGTTTTTTGAAAGAAAATTTTTATAAGGTAGTTTTTTGAAAAATTTATGTTATAAAAGATAGTTTTTTGAAATTTTCCCTAAAGAATATTGTTGGAACCACCATTGAAGGCTCGTTGACACCGTTGTGGTTAGGGTTGGATCCTTCCATCACCCCGTAATCGTTTACCATAGTTACTCGTAATCACCTTGAAGTAAAGTTTGTCCAACCCTAGTTGATGGTTGTCTTCGCCGCCACCCTCGACAATGCTGCCAACAAGTGTCCATTCCGGATAACCCGGTCCGATCCGAAAAGTTCAGATCGGGAAAAATGCAATCCGAAAAAACCGGATATTCGAAAACTGAAAATTGAATTATTCAAAGGAAAAGTTAATAAAATTAGTTTCAGATCGGATCGAATCGAATCATAGGATATTTCGGATATCCGGTCTTGAAAACGGATATTTTTGAATATTTCGAATCGGACAAAAAATTCCAATGTTCTGGATATTTAATGAAATTTTCCGATCCGAAAACTAAAAAATTGGACCGAATATCTGATTTACCGGATCGGATTGACCGGATCATGTATCGGGTATTTATGAACATCACTATCTGCCACCATTCTTGACATCACCGTTGTGTGGGACCAATCTTCCTCGCAATCTTCTTTGAGAAGGTAGATCTAGTTTTTTGTTTTTATTTTTGTCCAAGTCTTTGTAATTTTCTTGTATTTTGGTTCAATATATTGGTTTATCGAATACAGGGGGACCTTTAGTTTCTTCCTTATACCTGTTAGAAATTATGGTCAAATAACAATTTTGATCATAAAAATCATATAATTTATTTTTTTAGACGAAGCTTCACTTCCCATTATTGCGCAGCTGCATCATTAAGTTTCGGGGAAAAGCTAAATGGAAAACAAGTTCACCAATGATCAAGGGAAAAACAATCAGTGTTTTAGATGTATTGTATTTGTATCACATTTACCATCAAAATGAGCATAAGAATAAATCAAGCAACTGAGCAAGAAGAGATCAGGTTCACTGAAAAAACAAGCACACAGTTGGAGGCTTGGAGCATCTTGTTTCAGTCCATCTTTCCTGATAATTATTTCCAGAAAATAAATGTTTATACCTTTCTATACAGCATTACACTCAGCACAAAATATGCTAGTGTTTGAAGCAAAAATGTTAGGAAATAAACCGCTACGATAGGCAGCCTCCTGCGAGTTCATTCATCATACACCCGGCAGATTTATGCGTATGACTGTGATACCCAAGCGCTATTTTTCTCATTTCTTTCATTTAGTGACTCTACCCATTATTTGATTACGCTCATTTCGGCGGTTTCAAATGAAAGAATGAAGAAAAACTTATCTTGGGTGTCAGATTATGCACAATACACTACAGATGATAAAAATAAATGGCCTCCGCTTCCGCAAGCTACTAATTAAACTCAAGTATATCAGAGCGCATATCAACTTTATGCAGTTAAATCTCGATATATTCTCTAAATATAATGTTGAAGAAGCTTTAGGAACTATCAAGCATTACAAAGCCACGACTTTAAAAGTAAATCCAATGCGATGGGAGTAGGTGTAGATAGTCCTATTTTTGAGAATCTTGACATTCCTAAAGACCAGCTCTAAATTTCTTAGCGTCACCTCTGTTTTGTGTTACGATCATCATCGGGATCTTCATTTATTAGTTCGTTGAGGATGGGTACTTGGGAGTAAGAAGCTTAATTTACTGTATTGTACTTCAAATTCGTGCGTTGAAGATTGATACTGATACTTGGAGTAGGTAATTCCTGTCATATTATTATTTTCAGTTGAGAATTTCTTCAGATAATCACAATATATTGCTCTCCCACTTGGGCCTTAAATTTTAATTTGATTTGAACGGCCCAATTATTTATATACTTTAAATAGCTACAAATAACAAGAATAAGGCAATAATAGATGTATGATATATCGTACACTATTTAACTTAGGTAAAATTTCAAAAAACTACCTTTTATAACCATCTTTTTTCATAAAACTACTTTTTATAATTTTTCTTTCAAAAAACTACCTTATATAACAAATTTATTTCAATATGCTACCACTTTACGTTTATATTTAATAATAATCGATAAATGACAATCGCCGTAGTTATTGTTGCCGGTGACGTAGCGAGAAAAGAGGAAAGAAACGAGAGGGGAAGAAAGAAAAACAATTTATGGTGACTCAATTATTAGTGATTAAACCCCATTAATGGTAAAATGGTAGTATATTGAAAGGAAAATTGTTATATAAGATAGTTTTTTGAAAGAAAATTATTAAAAGGTAGTTTTTTTAAAAAAGTTGATTATAAAAGGTAGTTTTATGAAATTTATCCTTTAACTTATTTTCAATCCTTATGAGTTCATATAAGGTCTAATAAGTTCGGATAGTTTTAGTTCAGCAAAAACAAGGTTTGACACACTCATAAAAAAAGGTAAGTTCTACAAACTCTAACAAGGACTAATAAGTTCAATAAGCCAAAAAAAAAAGTTGAAGACGCACTCTACATATCTAATCTCGATTTGTTATTTTGGATTAAGAAAAAGTTATTTGTGGGTTTTATTTAAAATTACAAACAATATTTATTTCAAATTAAATATATGTAGGATTTCTTGAACATGTACTCCAAGGACGTGTATAGGCCCATCCCGTCAATGTACATCAACCTTCTATCTTTTATCTCTTTTTATCAGCTCTTTAATATTGGGGCCAATAGAAAATTGCTATATACTTCACAAACGAGGAAGTAATTTTTTGCTCTTGAAGCACTCTTTTCTCGTACACACGCCTTGCTGCTTTCATGAACTTTGGTACTTGTATGTTGAAAATATAATTGGAATTGCAAATTTAAGTTCATATCTACTCATATATCATTTCCTTTTTTTTAGAGAAATGTTTTAAAACTACTCAAAGTTCATTGCTAATGATGCTCAAACCTCAACAACTAAGAACTTTCTAGCATGCAAAAGACTAGGTCAATATATAGGTCCAAATTGGAATTTTTTCGAGTTTAGTTCAAATTGAAAACTCGTAATCAATCTGCATTTTCGTCAATCATATATAAGAATTGGGTCGATTTTTTTTAATTCAGTCTAAACCGAGTAGCTCTTGTCCTATCAAAAAGTCTATGCATTTCATAATAGCTTATTGTACTCATTGATGCTTGAAATTCAATCCTATTTGTGGAGTACATAGTTTGTTACGATTTATACCATCCTTGAAAACTTCAAATTCAAGTAAAATAAAATTTTCAAATTCAAGATATAATTTAATTGGAAACTATATATTCACTGGCCACTATAGGTTTTATTATCACAATTGAAAAATTAGACATGTAAAAGACAATGCAATCATATGAAATACTTCCTCCGAGTTTCTTTTAGTTCTACCATTTCTACCATTTTTGAAAAATGGTAGAACTAAAAGAATTTATTCATTGACTCAATGAGAGAATTTATTCGTGTTGAAATCGGTACAAGTTCAGAGCAATTTTCATAACCTGAAATGATTTTTGATGAGAGTGTTTCTCATCAAAATGTTGATTAGTTGGATCATCTAGTTTAAGATACAAGTCTCCTTAAATGGTGCAACATTGTATCTTTTATTAGCATGTTCTAGGATAGGATATCCTTTACTTTCACGAGGATTATTTGATCGTAGAGCTGCTACTCTGATGATTTGGGAGTTGTATTGTTGGGTAGTGTTTGATTAGTAGGTTTGCCCTGGAACTCGATGCTGAAGTTTGTAGCTTGCTGTTCAGGAGTTGGATTTCATGTTGTTGAGCTAGCTATTTGTTGGTTTGAATGGTCTAGCAGTATAATATGACAACATGACCTATTGATAGTAAATTGTACATAATGAAATATTGACCAATTATATTTACTATCACCCATCATATACTCCAATGAGGTGTTTGATTAATCACACAATGGATGTAATGAATGTACAAGACCTTGTGTTTGAGTTTCATTACTTCGATAATATTAATATACTTCTGTTTATGTATGTATTTAACATGGTAGAAAATAGAAATATTGATGCTTCTTTATGATAATTTTTTTTTTTGACATCGAGAAAATTTGCATTAATGAAAACTGGAGTACAACCTAATGGTAATACAACCAAACAGAAATAAACTAACACTAGCAAGAGCTTTATGAACTCGTACATACTTTATGAAAAACAAACTAACTATTGCGAGTCTAGTCCAAAACCAGTTTATTTTGAGCGATGGTGGGTGAGGTTGGGTTATATGTCTTGACGAAAAAGACCTGATATGAGAGGAAACCTGTTGAGATACGAAATCTTGTCGATCTTCGTAGTGAGATTGCCGTACAATTGCTAATAGACCCCAATGTCCACTAGAAGCTAAATCCCAAGGTCCTTGAAGAGAAACATCCTCCCGGGACTCTAATGATTCAACTAACAATGAAGTCACGTCCTTTGGTGACTTCTGACCCTGTTTCGAGGGTATCTAGAGTTTAGTCACATTCAACTGAAACTCGACATAAGTGGAGGTCTTCACATGCTCCAAATCAAGTTGGAGTGCCTCCCACAAGATGCGTTTTTTAGGTGTGATAACATCTGAAGCCATCACGAGAAATTGGGGCAAGATAGATTGAAGAACATCGCCCGACTTACGGATTCGAAGATCCAACTTCACAATCCCAAACCTATAAGAACGACACACAACAGATTTGACTTGAGAACCACCTCTCATCTGAACCAACCCTCGAATTTCTAAAGCGGCATAAACCTCATGGCCAACTCCATGATTATTGGCTCTATTCACCCGATTTTCTAGATTTTCCTTTGTCATAGGAAACCAAGAGCCTTGTACTGTCCACCGATTAGCACTGACGAATACCCAAGCACAACCAGACACGAAAAGGCAAGGGCTATTGGATATGGAAGAAACATACATTAAACCAACGAAAAAAACCACCACTAGATTCATAATACCTCACTTTAAAACAGGAAAAACAAACACCACCAGGGGGAGGGGGAATGGGAGACACGACACCACCAGGGGGAATGGGAAGGGAAACACGACAACTACACCACCGGGGAAGGGGGGAGACTTGACTCGAAACTAAATCGAGGGTGAGGGCAAGGGAAGACTCGAACCTAAACTGGGGGTAAGAGGGAGGGGGAGACTCGACGATGAACCAGGAAGGGGATGACGCGAAACGAGGGAGGGAGAAACGACGGAGGAGGGAGGCGCAAGGGAGGGGGGGAGGTAGAGACGCGAGGGAGGGGGGGAGCGAACAACGGGGAAGACGCGAAGCAGGGGACGGGGAGGGAAACCAACGCTAACAACTACCTAAACTAACAGCGTGTAGGCTCGTCGGCGACCGGAGAGCGGCGCGACTCTCTGGCCGGCCACCGGCGAGCCTGTGCGGCGCGGTGAAGTTTTTGAGTTTTTAGGGTTAGGGTTGGGGAAAATCTAGAGAAGTAAGAGGTAGTAGAGAATGAAGTTATTTTATGATAAAGTTTACTAACAATATAATCGCAAATGACATTTGTATAAATAGAGGCTCATGATTAGTAGCTTTGTGCATCACTTCAAAATTAATTCAAACACACTATTGTTTGACTCACAAGTCACAATCTGTCTTGAAATGCCTCTCGTGATGAAAGTCCTTGTATTTGCGCTCCTAATGATGCAAACTTCACCTGAACCACTGAAAATAGACCTTGAACACCCTACTGCAGAGAGTGTCACAAGTTTCCTAAGCAATCTTCGCCAACATGTTGCTGATAAAAAACTGACATTTTTCGATAATACCCATGTTGCCTGCACCCCCATCACCTCCAACTTATGAGAATTGGTTGAATTAAGAGCTTCTCAACATCACATTATCTCTAAACAGGAGTAACTTGTATGGGGTGGGTTATTGTGACCAACAAAATGGGAGTCCTCGAGTCCACTTTTTCCCATGTGACATTGAATAGAAAGTAAATGTTCCGATTTTTTTCCTATAAATTTGTCAAATGTCGTGCAATATATATACAATATCGTGCAATGTATACACAATATCGTGCAATATATACACAATATCATGTCTTATCTCGTGCAATTTACGTACAACATTTACAATAATTTCGTGTACATTGAATGAAATCTATGTCAATTTACGTACAACATTTACAATAATTTCGTGTAGATTGAATGAAATCTATGTACATTGAATGAAATAGATACATATATCCCGTGCAAATTGAACGAAATAGTAGCACAGATTTCTTGAGGATCGAGTGAAATATGATTCCGCAATTTGTGCAAATACAAGAACTCTTCAAATCAGGATGAAAAAAATCAAGAAAAAGAAGTTCAATTTGCACAAATAAACCTTTTCCACAACCCCTTTGCTGTGAAGTATGAGATTACTCGCCCAAATGCTCAATCAAGTAGAGAAAAGTAATAACCATATTAACCAATAAACCTTCCATTATCACGTACTTTCATTAATTTAATAAGCTGTCAGGTTCATATACATAGAAGAACAAACAATACAATGCTTGGAAGATTAACTATTGATTTGGAGAATTAATGGTCTACAATTAGTAAGGCTAAACAGAAACTCCGAAGGTAGTAGCTTTGACAAACCGCTCAACTTGAAAGATGCGGATAACAACCCCTGGAAGGTCACAAAAGTGGACGAGATTGCTTTCTATATGAGCCTCTTGTGTTTAAAAGATGTGCACAAAGTCACAAACATCATTTATTTTTGTCAGGAAGAGCGAAAAATAGATGTGCACAAATCTAATTCAAAATACTCACAATTTAATAATTAAACTAGTATTTTGTCCCGGGCGATGCCTCGGGTGAATTACAATAAATAAATATGTTATTATTTATAATCTCATAATTCATTTGTTACTTTCGTATTTTTTTGTCTAGAGAGAAATTGCAAAATTGACGTCATGACGTGATAAGTAAAGAAACTTAGAGTTCATTTTCAAAATAATAGCTTAAAAGAAATTGGGGTAGGGCAATATGTCATCAATAGTCTCTTGGTCGTCTTACTACCATAAAAGAGTTTTAGAGATCTAAATACTTGATTAAATCTTTTTAGTTAAATGTAATTATTATAAGACTTTATCATATTTTATTTGAAATATTAGACAATAAAAGTGTTAGTGTATTGCTGGTTAAGCTCTCACTTTTCATTTCAAAGGTCATGTGTTCGATACCTTGTAGTTACACAATATTTATATTTTTTAATTGAGGAGTTCACATTGACATAAGACATTTGCATTGAATGCTTGAGGAAAGTGTCACATGGCACATAAGCTTCCTTAGGAACGCCTTTTAATATATTTGTATAGATAATTGTGTTCTACGACTCAACATGGATGTTCACATTGATTTCCTATATTATGTTAGCTATCCTTATATACACAAGATGTGTGCGAAAACATGTTGAAAATTAAATTAATTGCTAATTACATCTAATAAATTAGGGATTTTTTTATTTTTAATCAATTTATCTCACTAAATTAGGGATTTAAAAAAAAAAATCAAAAAATTAGTTGAGAGGGAGTAACGGATTGTGTTGTTAATTTTCACTGTTTTTTTTATTGTACCTTTTTTTATCTTTTTATTTTATTTTTAATTAATTTTGTTAGTTACTTTTTTCCTTTTTCTATTTTTTGTGACCCACCCGTGTTCCCATATATAATAGAGATACATAGTAATTGGATAAAATATTATTCTTACCTCTATGCTCATAGTATGAGACTGATTTTACTGAGTACTCCCTCTGTTTTTTATCCTTCTCCTGTGCGCGTCTCTCAATGCACATCTTTGGACTTAAATATCTTTCATTATATATTATTAAAAATTATAACGATTGAATATTAATAAAGTACTAATTGAGACGAATAAAAAAAACCACATGACTATATATTTTTTCTTATAAATTAAAAAAATTGAGAAGATTCCCTCAAATTAGAGTTGATCAACTCCAGCCCGGCCCGGCCCGGTTTTTGGACGGGCTTGGGCAGTTTTTTTGGGCCCGCGGGCGGGCCCGCCCCAAATTTTTTTCTTTTGGGCGGGCTTTGGACAAGCCAAAAAAGACTTTTTAGTCTAAATTTGGGGCCCGGCCCGTTTTGGCCCGCAAAAGTCCGCTCGGTCCGGCCCAAAATACCGGGCTTTGGGCACAAATTTTTGGCCCGGATTTGGGCCCGGCCCGCACAATGGGCAATTTTTTTTTGTCCGGCCCGGCCCGGCCCGGTGTTTGATCAGGGTCTACCTCTAATTATGAATAGTGACAAGATTCTAAGTGAGAAATATAAATAAATAAAAAAACAGAGGGAGTACTTAGCACATAGATGTATCCATCCAAATACTCAAGTCGGATTTTTCGGTTGGATCATCTCTCATTTCGATCATGAACAGTCAAAGGGCCCTTCTGGTCAAGTCATGTTTGGATCTAGTCACTTGAGCTTTTGGGTTTCAATTAATTCAATTTTGGTTCACTTGAATTTTGAAATTGAAGGGGTTTGTGTCAAGTAATTGAGGTTGTTTTGTTCTTCTTTTCTTCTTTTTTCTAAAAGTATTTTTAACTTCAAATTATTTTGATTCTCTATATAAGAAATTGTGGATTTTTTTTGTAGTATGAGTGAAAATTATCCTACGAGGAATTATAGCAAGATAAGTTATTATGTACTTTTCATATGATAAAAATTAATGATCAAAATTTTACAAATTTGACCATCAAAATAAAAACCAAAGCATCCAATTCCGTTATTGCTAGGCTAAATTGAAGTACTAGAAAAATAAAAGTACTAAGTTGAGAAAAAATTCACTAGGGAAAAGAGCGTATGAAACACACATCAAGTAAATTTACCAAACTACCCCCATATCGGTCTGAGGGATACTGATGTTCCATTTAGCCATGCGGTTTTGACACTTCAAATACTATTATTGGTCTATCTCAAGGCAAGCAAACATGGATTCGTTCAACTGTCACAATAAATCTTGCTCGGAATCACTAGCTCCCGAACTTAGATGTTTACACAATATGGGTACTTAGATGTAACTACTACATACAAAATGTTAAACTAATAGTACTCGGCATAATTATGTCACAGGCCACTGCACAAAAATGCCTTCAAAAGGCCAAAACTATGTTTGTTAGTTGCTATTTGCTGCACAAAAAGATCCACCCACCATCAGCATGATGCTGCTAAAGTTCTGTGGTCGGTATTGCGACCGGAGTTAGATTGGGCACTGTGTCTGCCTGAGACAGTGGGGTGCTCACTTGATATCTATGAGGCATTAGCTCTTCACCCGACGCCACTGAATCTACCATCAACTGTTTCAAAATTTAGGAGACACAAGATATTATCAGGCTTTTTAAACATTACGAACTTGTGAACAGAAATTAGGTGTTGATCCTAAGCCTGTGTTTGGCTTGGAGAACAACATTTCAAACAGTTTTCAAGGATATCAGCCTGTTCAACGATAAAATCAGCACGTATCGAATTTAAAAAACTGAATCTGTACACAAAAATTATTACATTTACAAAGCAGAAATCTTTCAGCATGTAGCAACTTAAAAACTGTACCATGTAGACTGACAAGAGAGAAAACCCTTACCTTCCAGTCCTTAAAATCAAATCTGAAGACAAAATGGTGGTATAAGACTTGACCAGAAGCCACCAATTCTGAGAGAGGAGCATTCTTAGGTGCTGGAAAAAGAAACAATAAGACACTTGATCAAAATCAGGAGAGCTAGACATAGAACTTAATGTTTAGACGAATGAATAAGAAGTGTTCGAACTTACAAACAAGATGAGCCCCTTTGTCATTAACAGCTATCTCAGCGCGGCCATCTTTCACAAGGAAAGACAAAGCAAACAGATTTTCAACTGTCTGTGCAAATGAAAACCTGTTCAGAATTAAGTTTTCAAGGCTGACCCTTCTTTTGCTCCTCAAGATGTTAAACATGGTTGCCATGTTCTTATCTGTGTCTTTTTTCTGATCTGAACCAGAGTTCTCAAGCTGATATACAAAGAGGGGTTGAGATCAGCTTTATATATATTATGAATGAATAAATGAAGTATTATACTTAATATTCAATAACATTATAGTCTTTGCTAGAAATATTTCATGAAAGTGCCCATAATTAAGTCATTTCCATAAGAGACAAAGTGGATAGTCTAAATGAGAAGTATGAACCTAAGTTACACAAAATATGCATCGTCACAGAACTCCATTTCCTTCCCAAAATACCCCCCTATTGAGTCACAAAGTTTATGACCATACTGCTCTTACACATGCCAAAAGATTCAAGTTTTCCCTTGTGTGTGGACAAGGGATCCACACAATGTAGGCTGTACCACTCCTCTAATCAAACATTGTAAGGTGAACAGTTGACAAATGAGAGTTGCAACCAGCAAAAGTAGGTACCATGATTCGACCATAATCCTCCGTTTTTTTTTAGTTGCTACACACGGGAGATGCACAGTACATTAAAAAGATCGTGTGATAAGGAAGAGATAGAAAAAGATACAAAAGGTGCTCATGTGAAGAAGAGAGAAAAACAGAGCTTATATAACAAAAAAAAAAAGTATGTTACAACCATTTTTAAACATCCAAAATAAGAAAGTGATTACTGAAGCTTTATACCTGCTCAGGCTTAGCAGCAGAACCAGTTAGCCTTGTTCGCCTCTTATGAACAGCAACCTTTCTTTGCTTCAACTGAGTATTCATTGGTCCATTCCTATTGCAAAACATAAGCAGAGATCACTCAATTTAGCCACTATCATAGAAAGACACACCCAGAAAACTTCGATTCAACTATTTTTGTAGGACAACAGAGAGATTCAGTACATACATGGTAGGACAGCCTAGACCTTTCTTGAAAATGGGACAAACAAGAACACCAATGGCGTCCCATTTGATTGAAACATGGTCATTTTCAATGCTCAGTCTACCAGCAGCTGCAAATTCGCGAAGCAAAGAGCTTATAAAATCAGAAGGGGTAAACCCATCTTTGGAAAATGACCTCACTGTGGTAACCAAAGTGTTGGCCATGTCTAGCAGTGTCTCAGCATCTGTTATTTGCTCTCTTGGATTTGTAACTGAAAGTTCCAAGCAAATATAACCAACCAAATTAGTATAAAGCAAATAATGCACAACATAAGCTTAATTAGCAAAAATTACACTTCAATTCTCTTTAGTTGTTTAGCACTACATAGATTAAGAGGAAGAAAAAAATAGGCTAGAAAATTACTTCATATTGATATCATATCATATCAAGACAATTAAGAGGTGGGAAGAAAGTCACAAAAATCCAAGATAGAGTAAATGTTCATTTTGATGTAAAACTGGTCATCGAAAGTTCCAAGCAAATCATAAAACTAATGCCCTTTTTCGCTTCACTCGAATTTTACTGAACTGAAATTGTTTTTATTGATTGAAAATAACTTTAATGAACTGAATATATATTTTCACCTAATTATATGGTTTTTGCTGATTTTCTCTATTGATTTTCTAATAAATTTACTTATTTACACTAAATTACACCTATCTTTACTAAATTGAACTTATTCTCAATGAAATGTACTTTATTTACTATATAATATATATTACCATCCTCAACATTATACAAACCAACTAATGAGCATAAGTTAGCAATAAATCATCCTTTTTTCCAAATCCTTGCTTAAATAAAAAAATAAAAGATGATTTTATTGGTCTTCAAAACGACGGCCATACTATTTCAGAGGGGTCACTTCATAAAGTAGCGTTAACAAAAAGGTAACCAAATAAATAGTAAATTAAAAAATTAAAGATGGTTTTTGCTGATCTCTCAAAATTGATTACCATGACCACCAATCCACCATTGAAGTTAATAATCCTCAATTATTTCCAACTAGAGCACACTTCATAATTGTTACTACAACATTTAATCTCTATTATATATGGCAACACATGGGGAATAATTTAAACAAAAAAATGAAAAAAAATTACATTCAAACTGAACAGCAGTTATTTGAAAACAAGAAAATGCAAAGACAGTTTTTCCTATTTTAACTTTCTAAACTCCTTATTTCAGGTTATTAGATGCAATTACACAATTAATTTAATTTTCAACCTGCTTTCGCACACATTGCACGCATATAAGACTAGTAAGACCAAATTTGAGATAAACCTTACGACAAAAATCACTCCAATTCGTTAAAATTTCATATATGACCGTAAAAAAAATTTACCAAGATCGTGCAACTTGTCAACTTCTCCTAAAATCTTCTGAAACCTAGAAGAATCGCCTTTACAAATCTCTTCTTTCTCCTCTGCAAAACCATTTCCCATAAAAAAAACTCATCAATAATTACATAAAAGACAAATAGAAAACCTTAAAACACAAAATAATACTTCCTCCGTTCCATAATAAGTGAAACATAGGGATTGGACACAAGATTTAATAAATATCACTTTCAAAAGCCAAAAAGTCATAAATTACCCTTTTCATTATCAAGAGGAGGAGAGAGAGAAAAGCAAACCACACAAGTTTGTGATGGGTACTCTTGTCATTTTATCACTTTCTTTTCTTTATTTAAGGTATGTTTCACAAAATAGTAAGTGTTTCACTTATTATGGAACGGAAGAAGTAAAAAAAAAAGTTTAACAAAATAAATTAAGTACCATTAATGATATTCTTGAAGACGAGGTAATGAGACCGAATAATACTCCGGTCCGCTGGTGATTGTTGAACCCATTCTTTGCCGCTTCCGCGAGCACGAATGGACCGGTGCCGCTTTGGTGGTGGTTCTTGAATATGATCGGTTTGGTTCATGTTATTATTTCTGTTCACTGACTCGGTTTTTGTGGACCGGAATTCTGGTTGATCGACGGCCATATTTTTGTTTAGTGTAATTAACGGCTCTCGTTTAACCATTGGAAATTTGGAATTGATTAAGGAAATGAATTTGATATATATAAGGAAAGAAAAGAAGGAAAAAGGGAGAGAAGTTGTAGAGGAAAAGACAGAGTTGGGGTTGATGGAAGTTACTGGCTTGCGCGGGAAGCTTAGGGTTTATATTATTTTATTTCTTTTTTTGATTTTTCTTTTGGGAGAGGATAATGTTTTGGACTTCTGTTTGTTTTAAGAGGGAACACAAGTGTAGGGTGAAAGTTTTTTTTTTTTTTTTACTTTTGTTGGAGGGTAGTTTTTCCCGCGCTTTTGACTATTTACTGCTATTTACTTACTTTTTGGAGTTAGAAGGTGGATTAGCATTTTGTAATGGACCGACTTTAGTATGGTAAGTTTGGGTTCATAAGACCAATTTCTTTATATCGTAGTTTTAAGAAATTTAAAGTGTTGGTTTAAGTTCGATGAGTCTCCTATCAGATTATCTGATCGGTAATATTAGCTTTAGGGTTTGTTACTCCCCAAATTTATTTTCGCTCAATTCGCCCGGCCAAGATAAGATAGCTTCCTAGGATGATAATCATTACTATTAATTAGTTATAATTTAATTCAATCCAGTTGTAACACCCCCAAATTTCTTTCTTTCTAAAAACATATTTTGATATAAAACTCTTGAGATCCTTGAGAGTATTACCGCCACGTGATAACGTTAAAGGCTTTAATACTAACTACTAACTGAACATTAAACTAATGCAGCGGAATAACTGAAATAACTTTTCTTTATTGATATAAACTTTATTGTACAACTATAACAATGGAAATATAGAAAATAAAATGATAACTCCTTGACTAATTATGATCCCTCACTAGCCTCCCCATAAGGGGCGATGATCATATCAACTCCGTAAATTCCCGTCGCCAAAATAGTAGCATCACAAGGGACAAAGCCATAAAACAAAATAAACAAAACGCGTGTCAGTAAAAATACTGAGTCTATAAATGAAAGCAGGATTACAGGACTATAAATGAGATTGTTGCTAAGCTATTTTCACACAATTGCATAAAGCAAAATCCAAACTGGTTGCTGAAGGAAAGTACCAAAAATCTAATGACGTTCATCTCTTGTCTTTCCCTCTCCTCCTATTGGTTTTTTTTCACGTGAACAATACTATCTTCCAACATAAGAAGGTTCTCTACACAAACATAAGCATCTGTGCATCTGTAAAACTTACCAGCCTGCACATTATTGGTAATTTCCATTTTATCCAAATCAATGGAAGCAACCTGAAAACAAACATTAGTGTGCACAAACAATTTCTTCCCATCTGTCGAATAACAGATAGGTCTCTCCACTTCTTCATAACCATTGCGATTGGCAACCGAAAGCAACCTAGTCCAGGATCCAGCCATACCATACTCTTTCATTACCCACACATCACTGTACTCATCGATATAGCTAGCCGAAAGACACAAGCACCCATCGAGCGCCCCAGGGGCGGTTCTTGGCCCATGCTGTATAGGCGGCGGAATAGAACTTCCCAAAATAGTAGCCCAAATATATTTATATCAAATGTTTGAAAGCAAAAAAGAAAGATTTGGATCGGTGGTAAAGTGGTAAGGGATGGGAAACAAGGCCGCAGGTTCAATTCCGAGTAGGAGTAAAATTCATTTAATTTTTGTTGTTTCAACAACTTTGTGAAAAGTCCCCATACGACTCATCGATTAATTAACATCCACACACGTGTTCTTTTGCTGCTTCATATTCCCAATTTCCCCATTAATGGCTACTCTTTTTTCCAACTCTCTCTCCTCCCAACTCTCTCTCATTAATTTCTACTCATCCTCCCTTTTTTTTTTGCAATTTCCCATTAATATTTACTCTTTTTTCCAGCTCTCTCTCCTCCCATATTGATGTACAATGTGTTGGTGATTTTGCTTCTAAATATGCAAAAAGAGCAACAATTTTTTAAATTGAGAATCTTATATCTTTTATGAACTACATATGAAGGGCCTAGTTTTAAGAGAGTGTATAGGGTCCCCGTTATATTTGCCCCGCCCCTGGAGCGCCCCCACAAACATGCGAATAAGGCCCATGGTATCAAGATTAGGAACTGGCAGAGTGCTAAAAGTTTCATCCCTTAAACTAAATGCAACAATAGGGAGGGGTGCTCCACCTTCAGCTCTACCACCAACCCAATGGATTTTACCCTCAACAAAGACACTCCTCCCATGATGGTAATCGAAATCATACGCAACATCGGGAGCTCGTCTCCATGCATCGTCCTTCAAACTATAAACCATGACTTCACTCTCTAAAGAACCAGTTCCCTCATTCGAATTCCGAAGTACCCTCACACATTTATAGTCCATGGAAGCAATATCATAACCAAACCCGAAACTGAACATCGATCCACAATAACTAAACGGTGACCGTCAGGGCCGTCTTGGATATTTACGGGGCCCTGTTCTATAATGGAAATTGGGCCCTTTCTTTCCCCTTAGTGATAGAAAAGGACCATAATTTTTCATAGAGAGGAGGGAGAATCAATACTAATTGATGAATTGATTTTATTATTGATAATTATGAAAAAGTATTGATGACAATACTAAAGTTAAAGATATGGAAGGTTGAATTTTTGGTAAAAGAGATTGAGTAAGATGATAGGGGATAGCATGAATTATGGAGTCCAGAGATAAAGATGTGGAGCGTTTGCCGTTTATACAAAGCATGATATTTTTCAAATGGTATCTTCAAATAAAAACCAAAATATTTTGATGGGGGCCTGCATGGGAAGCATCTTGACACTCGCAACTACGGCCCTGGTGACCGTATTGTCAAAAAGGGGAGTAATTTGTAGGTCCAAGTAGTCGGATTGTAAATAGAAAGTGGAACCTGAAGATCAAAACTCTGAAGGCAAAGCAAGCCATTACATGATCCCACAACTCCAACACCACCAAGATCAGGGCTTTTATAAGGGTAGTTCAATTCAATGGGGTTATCAAAAGTGTCAAAATCTGCCAAATGAAGCATGGGAGTTTTGATGACATAGTGGAGATTTGATCGGGTGGTGTGTGATCGTTCTAAGTGGAGCTCGGAAAAATCAGGGCCGTTGATTAGATCATACCATAACTTGCATACGCTTTTGAAGCGCATAAGAGATTTTGCAGGCAACCGTAAAAGAACGTCAACAACTATCTCTTCAAGAAGAATCATGACCATATACTTCATAATTATATAACATAAAGTATTTAACTTTAATAAAAACTCATTTTCCTTGCCTAGGTACCTTTCCTAAAGTGTGCGCACCCCCCAAGTTTAGTATTCCCATCGAGCCTATTACATTACGGGGGTTCTCAGCTGCGCACGACTTATACAAAAAAGTACATGGGTAAAATTAGATAATGGCTACCGTTCTTTAATAAATAACAATCGTCGTCTGGATAAATAAATAATAAATTTCTGATTCTTTGCTAATAAATAACAATGGCTCGTTCTCTTTATAATTGCGATCGTAAAAGATCATATATCTAATAAAAATCCTTTGGAAATAATCCTCCTTTAAAAAGAATAATAATTTTTATAGACTTAGCCATATAAAGTCATAAATAAATAACTTATTCATGAAATCATCTTGGAAAACTTTAATTATACATGGAAATATAATAACTTTTATAATGTTAACGAATAGCACAACAACAAATAACATTGCACTAGTTGTGCGTGAATGCTGTATATGCTCTAGAAACCATACCATTTGGAAAGTATGACAATTTTAAGAGTAGTAAACTGGCGCAACCAAACTATAGCTTATGAAAATCAAAGTGACGTTATAATAAGTTTAAAAGCATATTACCAAATTCATTGTAAACTACTAAGGTTTAAACATGATCATAGAAAACTCATTAAGTTCCATAATAAAACTCATAAAGACGTGTTTTTCAATCCAAAATATCAACCCTAAAAACATGATACTACGTATGCAGAACAATATTTAAAGATCTACATATACACGCACCTTGAAAATTAATAACTACTAGGGAAGAAGAGAAAAGGTAGGCTAAGAGGGAGATAGAGTTTAAACTTGAGAAAAGAGATGTATTCCTCAAATTTGGTGCGAAGAATATGATGGGTGGAGGCCCCTATTTATACTAGTTGGACAAGTAGAGTCATACTAGGACTCAAAAACTAAAAAATGGGTTTAAGAGAAAAGATAAACAAATCTAGCTAAGATCTAACAAATTTTTACGATCATCCAACTAAGATTAGGGAAAGATATATATAAATTATCCCACAAAACAAAATTCTAAAAAAGTTAAATAATTTAAGAAGATAAGAAACAAAAGAAGAAGATATAAGACTTGATAAATTTAACCCACTGCCGTGAGTTAGCTGCCACGGTTTTTTCAATTTTTTTTTTTTTATCTTTTTTAGTATTTTGTAAACCTTTTTGGGTTTTTTTCTCTAAAACATTTTTAAATCTTGTTTTAAACAAAAAGCTTGAATTTTAAAATTAGTAAACCTAGGCCCAAAATCCAAATTGGGCTAGAATTTATTTTAAACACCCAAAATCTTTTATAAAAGCCTATTTTAAAAGCCTTTTTAGTAAATAACTAGCCTTTTCAGTAAATAAAAACCTGTTTAATAACCAAAAATTTTCTAAATATATAAATATTAACTACTAAAAATACGGAGTATTACACCAGTTCAGTTCAGTTCAATTATTTTATGCCGAAAATAACAAGCCCTTAGTAAGATTAAACTATAGTCATCAACTGATCAAAGTGTTGGCCATCTCCTTCTTTGGTTATTTTGAAAAAAACATTCATAGCTGGAGAAATAATGACAGTTCTCGTTATAGTAATGTTGATCATTTATTTTGTGTCATGGACATTGGGAAATTCATATCTTATTACACTTTTTTACTTGTAAAGAGTAAGGGATTTGCGGTCATTAGTTAGAAATATATTATTTGAGAGGTGGTAAAAGTTCTATGTTATCTTATATTGTTTTTCTTGACCTTTTTACCTCATTTTGCTTGAATTTTAATGTTTTACACGTAATTATATGGTATGACAGACACAATAATTTGAGATAAAAGTTTTTCGAGATCTTAAAAAAAATATCACAATTACAAATAATAGTGAATTTAGGTGTAATAATATGAGATTTACATGTCGACATATTATACTCTTGGGAAAGCACTGTCAAGTTTGATCTACCCCTAGCAATTAGCATCAACAAATATAAATGATAACCAGTTGGATGCGTGCTGCCAATTTCGAATGTTGGAATCCGGTTCCGCTTGGTCCATGGTTAAACGTGTGAATCTCATAACTATGAGATTGTGGGATTAAACCTCACTATAGGCACTTTGGGGGGTGGGATATCTATTGGTCCTTGCACTTAGATCCTTAACCTTTTTTCCTGTTCTCAATGGACCTTATATATATACTTGGGTTGGTTCACGTTTGAAAAATTCTAGTTTAAATTGACACTTCATCTTACTAGACTAAAAAATAACATACGAATGTTGGAAAATTTCAACTAATCTCATTGTAATAACACAAATCACATAGATAATAAGGGGTACTTGGAAATAAATCTCATAGTTTAAAGATTGGAATTGACACTTCTTTTACCCATTCTCAAAGAAAATAAGTTCCCAGAATTCGGGTCTCCTGTTGTTGGACCAATGACAACCCAATTCGTTACCTTTGAATGTGGCTTAGGCCCAACTCCCAAGAATGAGTTTACAAAATTTTACGAGTATCCAGATCCCAAAAGTACTTCATGTATGCGAGTTCTGGGTAGGGGTGTTCATAGAGATCGGGCACTTTGGCTTGCACCCCGATATGCGGCACCCGCATATCCGGATCTTAGAAAAGGCGACCATGACCCGGACCTGGGAAATCGGCACTGTGATCGGGTACCCGGTTTTCCCGGGTCGGGTCATAGGGTACCCGGCTTATTTCCCCTTGTATTTTTTTTAGCTAGCTACTGGCCCACTGCCAATTAAACTATTAAAGCCAAAGTCCATAAACTTCTATGATAAAAGTGATGAAAGTCCATGTAAATTTCTTGTGAAACTCCATAGAATTTGCGCTGAAATGTTAACACAATTATACCCTTTGACTGACAGCAACATCCATAACTTTAACAAACATGTTTAATAATTGAATATTAACAAAATGTTAGTTGTCAGTTACCAAGCCTAAGTAGCTCAACGAAATGAACTGAGGTGTGAAGATTACTGCATATTAACAAAATGATTCTGTCAACGAAATCCAAATAATTCTGTCATACAACCGGGTACCGGGTACCCGCATGTATATTAGGTGCGGCCCGGTACCCGACCCGGGTTTTCTTGTTTTTAACGGGCCGGGTACCCGGCCCGGTAAAAACAAAAAAAATCGGGTTTGACCCGGCTTTTTTTGGCCGGGTCATCGGGTTTTCGGGTCGGGTAGTTCGGGTCGGGTTTTTTTGAACACCCCTAGTTCTGGGTAACCTTCATTAGTCTACGCCCAAAAATAAAGTTGGGTCAATGAAATAAAGTACTACCTCCGTTTCATATTAATCTACACACTTACACTTTTGATACTATTCACAAATTTCCCTTTGACTATCATTTGTGAATTATGGTTAAGAGAAAATATAGTCATATGGAGTCTTGTTTGATTCGTCTCGATATGTAGTTTTAGAATATCGACTTTTTATATTTTTTACAAATACAAAATTAGAGATATAAAAGCTCAAAGTAGTGCATCGGCATGCTTGAAAAGTATAAGTGTGTAGATTAATATGAAACGGAGGTAGTATGCTATTACAGACGATAGACCTAGAGCATCCAGATACCAAATTGCTGCCCAAACCAGGCCAACCAGGCGAGGCCAGCGTTGGTTAGCTTCCAAGATTTTCTTTATTTTTGAGAGGTGGGTAGTAAAACCATGAAAGTTCTACATTATCTTATATTATTGTTTTCTTGACCTTTTTACCTCATTTTGCTTGAATGTTAATGTTTTACACATAATTATATGGTATGACAGACACAATAATTTGTGATAAAAGTTTTTCGATATCTTAAAAGAATATCATAATTACAAATAATAGTGAATTTAGGTGAGATATATAAGAGATGTACATGTCGACATAATATACTCTTGAGAAAGCACTGTCAAGTTTGATCTACCCCTAGCATCAACAAATTAATGATAACCAGTTGGAGCTGCCAATTTCGAATGTTGGAATTCGGTTCTGCTTGGTCTATGCGTAAGTGTGTGAATCTCATAAATATGAGATTCTCACTATAGGCACTTTGGGAGTGAGTACAACTTACTTCGGGACGAAGCCAAGCCGATACATACGATAGGCGAAGGAAAGACCCCCATTTCAGAGCGCCTGGAGAACGCAAGTTTGATCGAGGATTGGAGAGGAAAGGTGGAAGAAAAGGCTCGGGATGGATTTAGGAGTCTTTGGGCGAGCCGTATGCGGTGCGAGTCGCACGTACGGTAACGAGGGGGGTTCGCGTCTATACGTGTAGTGTGGTGGTTGGGCCTATACAATTAGGTTGGTTGTCGTTTGAAAAATTATAGTTTAAATTGTCATCTTAGCAGACTAAAAAATAATGGGATATTATCTCTGACATATATGCCTTTTTCCCAAATAACCCCCACATTTTCACCCCTATCCCGGATATCCCTAAACTTGTAATTTGTCATTAAATTTGAAGGAATGTTGGACGACGTTGACTATTTTGACATTAATAATTAAAAACCTATTTTTTTTTATAAAAAAAATATATTTTGTGTTCTTCATCCTCTCTCTTATGTTCTTCATTCCATCTCTCTCTCCAAATCCGGAAAAAAGTTCAGCTACATTCTTGCAAATCAACTACAAGTTCCTTCAATACTAGCACAAAGAGCAGCAACTGAGGAGAGTGAAAATCCATCATTTTCATAAAATGTGGGTATTTCTTCACAACCATAGTTGAGTGATTTGTGTTTGAAAATGTTTGATTCCTTATGGGTTATTGTTCGGTTTTTTTGATTCAATTTGTTTGAATTCTCACAATCTTGAATAGCCCCAAATTGATTTTGCTCCACCTTTGCTGCCACCACAAGCACCACCGCCACTCCTTCACCTCCATTAGATTTCTACTCATTTTCCCTCTCTAACTCCTCTTCACCCATTCACGCTCCTTCACATCATCGAATTCAGCCATTCTCTCGTTCACTTATTCACTGGCGATTCACTCATTCTCTCTAATTCACACTAGTGGAAAAAAACGGAAGGGCTGCGTATTTGGCCAGCAGCCCTTTCCGTAGCAGCCCTTCACTAAAAGTGAAGGGCTGCGTTTTTAAACCGCAGCCCTTCACAATGAAGGGCTGCGGTTGAGGCCCAAAAACGCAGCCCTTCTTTGTAGACCAAAACTGTAACACCTCAAAATTTCACTCCGAATTTTTCGCGTTTATTTCATAGTGTTTAATTAACTCCGTTAACGTTTCACTGTTTTAATCAATAAAATTTTCATCTTGATTTGAAAATTCATAAAAATTATATTTTTTTATTTCATAAACATGTTGGATTTATTTTCCTAAGGTTTAAATAATTTTTGTCAAATTTATTTTCAATATTCAGATTTTATTTGAATTTAAAATCGGTTTTGGAGAAAAATTAGGAAATCGGTAAAAATAATTTTAATTAATTAATTTATAAATTTTAAAACTCATTTCAAATTTATTAAAATCAGTTTGTCATAGTGTTAACTCATTTTCGGATTTTCAAAGGCATTTATAAGCTTATTTGACTATTTGACTAACTTTAAGGTTTTAATCATTAAAATTATTAAACTTGGTCCAAAAGTCTTGAAATTTTTATGGGAAGTAAATTCTGATGTTGGAGGAAGCTTCCAAGCATTTTCACCCCATTGCCAACCCAATTACTCCATCTTCCAACTACCTTGACTTCTTGACATTTTTTTTCCTTATTTACTTTAAGTATTGGAGCAAATAATTTTTACCCAAGCTTTTTTCATCCTAAAACTGAAGAGTAAGCTTCTACCTTACTTTCTATGTCATTTTCGTACTCCATAAAAATTTTGAGCAATTTTTGAGCTTTAGAAAATTATTTATAGCATTTTCAAGTTGTTTTTAATTAAATTCCTAATTTCTTCTATTAATTTCTACTTCAAATTCAAACACCTAATTCTTCCTTGAACATTTTTAGAAGGTGATACTTTTGATTTAGAGCTTGTGGAAGAGGAAGGATCTTAGCTCGTGTTCTCTTATCATCTCCATTCTATTTTCCACTGAAATTAAGGTAACTAGCTTTAATCCTAGTTTAATTTTGATTAATAAGTTAATTATAGTTAATTAATATACATTATAGTAGAAATAGTAATAATAATATTTGAGATGGATTGTGTGAATTTACGTGAATTATATATGAATTTTCGGATTTATGTAAATTTAATTGTTAATTATGATTTTCGATTTACATATGTGTATTTAAGTGTATAATATATATTTACTGATTTTATATGTATAAATCTTGATAAAATGATATATTTAGTATGTTTATAAACTCATACATGTTATTAACTTGTTGGTGTGATTTAATTTGAATTTTTGAAACTTATTTTGTTAATTGTGTAATTATATCCGATAGTATTTTAGTGTTTTAGAATATGTTTAAATTTCGAAATTTATTTTTATACTGACGAAAATTATTTAAGATATTTCATTTTATATTTAAATCCTCATTTTATGGTCGTGATTAACCTACTTGAATTATTGTATGAATTTGTCAAATTATTATTTTTTGATTAGTAAATTGTTTAATTCAAAAATCTATTAATTTAAAATTTATCTTTTTGTAACAAAATGAACTTATTAAAAGTTTATTAATATTAAGGTATTTCGTGACTAATATCACTAATATTAATTTTGGATTATTATTAATTTATTTTAGTGATTTAAATTCGAAATTATTGTATAATGAAAACCTAATTACCAAAAACTAGTTATGTATTTTCAGAATAATTACAACAACTTTTAACTAAATTTTGATTGTTTATTAATGTTAGTTAATTTATAAATTTTGTTTTACTAAAAAGAATTTAATCAAACTTGTTGTTTCAGATTTAATTATTATTACGTGTAATTTAAGAATTTATAAATAAATTACAATGAGTTTAATTATGACTTTTGTATCCCTTTGACAAATGAATATTTTCAAACCCAATATTATTTATATTGATATTAAGTTGAATTGGGTGATTCCATCAACTTGTATGTCAATTTGACAAGTGTATGTATTTTTGATTAAATTATTGATTAAGTTGATATTAAGTTGGATTGGGTGATTCCATCAACTTTTATGTCAATTTGACAAGTTTGTGTATTTTGGATTAAAATATTGTTTATGTTGATATTAAGTTGAATTGGGTGATTCCATCAACTTGTATGTCAATTTGACAAGTGTATGTATTTTTGGATTAAATTATTGATTAAGTTGATATTAAGTTGGATTGGGTGATTCCATCAACTTTTATGTCAATTTGACAAGTTTGTGTATTTTTGTATTAAAATATTGTTTGAGTTGGTATTAAGTTGAATTGGGTGATTCCATCAACTTTTATGTCGATTTGACTAGTTTTTGTGATGATTATAAAACTTCATTTTTATACTAAATAAAATGATTTGAGATTGTTCTAAAAATAATGTTGTTAACAATCTCATGTTTACTACTACTTTAATTATGTTACGATCTTATTGTTGAATTAATTTTTACTTTGTACTGTGATGGGTACAAAGTGTTGTTGAGATGATTTTTACTTTGTAATGTGTTGGGTACAAAGTGTTGTATTGAGATGATTTTTACTTTGCACTGAGCTGGGTGCAAAGAGATGTTTTGAGATGATGTTTACTATTGTACTGAGCTGGGTATATAGAGATATTTTTGAAATGATATTTTATTGAGTCATTACCTTTGTCTTGTGGGTACATTGGTTTGTTTTTGTTGAGGAAGAGAAATCCTATGGGGTGAAATTTGGGTCCTTGGTATGAACCGGTCACTCTTGTCTTGAGCTGGTACATAGAGTTAACTTACGTGCTTTGAGCCGGGTACGTAAGTCCGCTTTGATATTAGTCGTCGTCCGGTGTTAGGTTGTGCCGAAATGGGTACGACGCACCTGAAATGGATGCGTTGAAAACTAGCACCCGGGAGCTATGGCCATTTCTTAGACATAGGATATCGTATCTTTGAGACGTGGGTGTGCGTGTCCTAATACTTCTATCATGTAGGAACCGTGGGTGGTTGTATCTTTGAGCCGGGTGTACATCTATCCACTTGCGTTCGATTCTCCCCTCGACGATTGTTGTGATGTTGTGTTGAATGATTATTTGTGAGAGGTATTTGGATTTGGAAATTGAGTCTATTTTGATATAAATGATTATTTTGAGTATATTATTATTTTAACGAAGAATTATGATTATTGGCGATGTTGTGGATGTTTATGATGCTTTGTGGTTACTATAATCGATGTTGATTTACAGTAATTAGCTTATTTGATCTTGTTTAACCTCGGGAGGATCTCTAGTTGCTCCCCACTGACTGTGGACCCCTATATATATATTTTACAGGTGAAGAAAGCTAATGATTCGGGTGGTTAACGGGCTAGAGTGAGAGATAGGAATTTCGATCTTTTGTTATCATCATCTACTTTATGACATTCGGAATTTCGTCATTTTGATGACTTGGGTTGTAAGAGGCTTATAACCTCACTTTGGATAATATTTGGAGAATTAACCTTTAGTTATGATAGTTATACAACCTGTTATTATGGTTAGAAAGTAATACTCCGATAGACAGTATTTCCGCTACTGTCTAATTTTCATTAAATTAAGCATATTTTAGAAATTTATCTTTTAAAATATCGGAGATGTTACAAAAACCGCAGCCCTTTTGACCCAAAAAAATAATTTTTTTTTTTTTGCATTTTTTTACTCCTAAATATATCAAGAAATTTATAACAGGGAAAATAATCAAAAAAACGAATCAACAACATAAACAGTCGAAACTTACAGTAAAAAAACAAACAAAACGAAATTATATATTAACAATCAACAAGAACATCAAATTACAATTTACAGTCAAAAAAATAAGAGCGAAAATACAATTTACGAACGAAAATACAAAAAAACGAGAAATAATTGTAGATCTCAAATTACAAAAAAAAACGAACGAAAATACAATTTACGAACGAAATTTACAAAAATGAACGAAAAAAAAAGAACAAAAATACAATTTATGAACGAAAATACAAAAGAGAGAAGATATTATAGATCTGAAATTTCATGAAGATTAATCAAAACAAAGATCAAGAAATTATAGATCTGAAAAACGAAAAATTCTCACTTGTTGCTGTCGTTGCTTGGCGAATTGACGACTCGTTGTTCAAGTCGGAGATGACCGGAGTTCGACCGACGGCGAGGAATTGAAAATGGAAGACGAAAATGGTCGGCGGTCGTCGTCGTTCGAGTCGTCGTCTTGTTCTCCTTCGTGATGTTGCTGTTGTTGCGTCGTGGTGCTGTGTACGTGAGATTTGTGCTGCCGGAAGGAGGGAGAAGGGAGGAGGGTGAGATAGAAGGGAGGAGGGTGAGTGGGAGGAGGGTGAGATAGAATGGAGGAGGGTGAGAGAGAAGGGAGGGTGAGATTTGTTGCGTCGTGGTACTGTGTACGTGAGATTTGTGAATTGTGAGAGAAGAGATTGTGAGATCCCTAAGTTGAGCCCGCTAATTTCTTTTGAAAATAAAAAATAAAGCCCATAAAGGGTCAGTTTGTAGCCCAAAAACGCAGCCCTTTATTACTTATAGGGCTGCGGTTTTGGGCTAATTAACCGCAACCCTTCACTAAAAGGGCTGCAGTTTTTGCATTGACCGCAGCCCTTCGTAAACGAAGGGCTGTGATTTTTGGGCTAACCGCAGCCCTTCACTATTAAGGGCTGCAAAAACGCAGCCCTTGCACCGCAGCCCTTTCGTTTTTTTCCACTAGTGTCAGCCTCACTCCTCCTTCAACCTCTCACGCTCTTTCCTCACACTTCATCGAATTCAGCCTCTAATCACTCTCGTGGCGCGGCGAAGATTCAACTTTGACACCTCTCTTCGCTCTCCACGTTGAGCGCGCCGCTGCAGCTCTGAAGCCCTCGTGGAGATTCCACAATGCTTCCGCCACTGAACCTGCCGAAGCAAAGTAGCTTCTGTAATTTGATTGTTGTTTATTCTTACAAATTTAGTGGCTTTTGTGAAAGTTTTTACTGTTAATATAATCATATTTGAGGATTTGGTTATGCTTAATCTTGAACTTTTTGAGATGGGTTATATTTTATTCATGATAATATGATCTGGGTCGTCATGTTTAATTTGATACTTTGTGTGTGAAATGCACAAGTTGTTAGATTTTCAGCTTTGGATTCAAATTTTTCTTTTTAAATATAGATTTGTTGTTAATCTACAAGAATTTAGTTGAATTTTTATCTAGATCAAGAGAGAGGAGTTGAAGACATGATAGGGGATGAAGAACAAAAGAGAGAGGATGAAGAACACAAATTGTTTTGTTTTTTCTTTTTAAAAAATAGGTTTTTTATTATAAATATCAAAATAGTTAACGCCGTCCAACATTCCATCAAGTTTAATGACAAATTACAAAAGTTTAGGGTTATTCGGAATAGGGGTGAAAATGTAGGGGTTATTTGGGAAAAAAACCTATATGTCAGGGTTATCTGAGATAATATCCCAAAAATAATATATGAATGTTGAAAAATTAAAAATTTCAACTAATCCATTGTAATAACTAACTACTCCCTCCGTCCCATAATATAGTGCTTACATTCTATTTTGGGTGTCCCAAAATATTGTGCCTATTTCATTTTTTATTAATTTGTTTGGACTTAATTATCCTCAACTTTTACACAAACTTTCTAAAGTATTCATACCTTTTTCTTTCAAAATGTGTGCTTCTATTTATTGCTTTGCACCATTCCAAGGAAAATTGATTTTTTTTGAGTTTTTTTAAGGAAAAAGAAAATAAATAAGTAATCCCAAGACAAAAGTACTTCATTAAATATATAATTTTTAGAATCCTACTACTCCCTCCATTCTCCTTAATTACTGTGGAAAAAAAAGAAGTAAGCACTATATTATGGGACGAAGGGAGTAGTTATTAGGCCCGAGCTACGCCCTGGGTAAGGAAAATGTTCATTTATTAATATTATACTTTAAGATAATAACACTAAATATTACGTGGTCTAGTGGTTAAGACTTTGATATATATTCTTGAAGTCGTGGGATCAAATCCTATACTATGTAATTTCTCATTTTTTTTTATTGTATGTGGATTACGTGGAATAAAACTCTCCTTTAGGGAAGCGACACGTGGCACCGTTCCTTGTTTAGGAACGCCTTTTAATATATTAGTATAGATAACACAAATCACACACATCAGAAGCGGTACTTGGAAATAAATCTCATAGTTTAAAGATTGAAATTTAGAAGCATAGGAGAGGAAAATAAGTTCCCAAAATTATGGTCTCCTGTGGTTGGACCAATGGCAACCCAATTCATTACCTTTCACTGTGACTTAGGCCCAACTCGCAAGTATCTGGATTACCTTCATTAGTCTACACCCAAAGACAAAGTTGGGCTAATGAAATAAAGTAGGCGAGGCCAGCGTTGGTCAGCTTCCAAGAAAGTACTTAGGGATATTAGGGTGTTCTCTTCACCGTGAAAAATATAGTACACGAAAATAGAGTATGTAAACGATATAGGTTTAATAGAGTCTCGTGGAATCAAATCTTCACTTAATAAATAACTCGATTTGTCGATTTGGTCACGAAGGAATATATTAAATATATAATTAAGAACGGGTGGAGTATTTTTCTTTGTCACCTTTCATTAAGTATGAGTAAATAAAGGAAATTTGGGTAAAATTATTCGATCATAAATTGTTACTATATTAAAGTTGAGCCTTGATCTATAACATTTTCAAGCATCAATTTATTTTCTCCTTTTTTGTAGTCATGAGTGTATTGTTTGAGAGGTGCTAAAAGTTCAATATGATCTTACATAAACTTGAGAGAAGTCAAACTTGTATTAGATTGAAGTTTTTTTGTTATAAAATAAACTTATATTTTGATGATAGTGTAATATCATGTAAAGTTCGAGGACAGTATTTAGAGATTCCTTATCGATTCTTGTGTCTAAAAAATCAAATAATGTTTTTACACATATCTACTACTTAGGACTCTCTTCTTACAAAAAAGGTTTCGCATTCCATATGAAACAATTACAAGTTATAAGTGCAAATTTTTGTTTGCCAAACTTGTACCCATGCATGTTTTTGTGGATATAAACAACTAACTTAAGTTTTGAGTCAATCAATTATCTTGCGTCAGCCAAAAGTTGATTTTTTTAGGGGAGAGCATAGAGAATTTCAATGTAACTTCACTTAACTTGCAAGCCATAACAATCTAGCCAAATTCACACCATGATCAAATTTTGGGTATAGAAAATCTATTGTAGATTCAATGGAACGAAAGACAATCACAACAATGTCAATGGCTAACAATGTCCAAATGTAAAAACACACAACACTCAGTTCAGTATATTATCAAAAGCAATAGCTAGATTCTAGTTAACAGAAGTACATCCATTAAAGTGAAAGTCACCCAAAATCACACTTAAACAAGCGAGAGTCGAGTGAAAATTAAATTTTGTTGTAGAACTTTTCACTTTCTAACGAGATAAAGGATCTAATTTTCACTTTTGGTCTTTCCAATCTTATAGCTAGGTCATACTCAATTTCATTGTCACACATTGCATTTAATTTAAACTATATTTACTCCACCTTATTGCACGCCATATGTATATATTATATAAGTAGTTTATAGGCCCGCGCGATGCCCCGTGTAATTATAATCTTCATTTATTAATAATTTACTTTAAAATTATAACACCAAATAGCCTAGTTAATTATAATTTTTATTTATCAGTATTTTATTTTAAAATTATAACACCAAATATTATTTGGTTTAGTGGTTAAGACTTTAGTATAAAAGTTTGAAGTCATGGGATCAAATCTTATAGACTTATACCATGCACTTTCTAATTTTTTATTATATGTGGAATACATGAAGTAAACACTCTAAGGACCTGTTCTCCCCAACTTATTTTCAGTTCAGTTCAGTTCCAATCAGTTCATTTCATTTCAGTTCCTAGATTATTATCATTACTATTAGTTATAATTTAATTCAGTTCAGTTGTTTTATGCCGAAGAGAACAGACCCTAAGGGTTAGCGCCACGTGGCACAGTTCCTTGTTTAGGAGCGCCTTTTAATATATTAGTATAGATAGATAATATAGTGCTTCCTTTTAAACGATACATGAATAAACTTGATGTTATATGTAGATATAACCCCACCTAATCCAAGTGACATGGACCCCACTAACTCCCTCCCACTCAGATACTATAAACTTATTACAAAGTTAAAAGTAAATCGAATACAAAATTACCGTAGGCCATATTCTCCTTAACCTATTTCCACCTTTTCAAGAAAGTTAAGTATAAATAAGCTGAAACAAGGACTGATAAGTTTAGTTAATAAATCTAGAACTAATAAGTTCAAATAAGCTACAAGGCTAATAACAACACCCTAATTCAATTCACACCTAAGATCTGTTTTCATAACAAGTTTAAAGCTATTAATCTGGTAAGAATCACATCTTTAGTAGTAAGATTTTCTTTATAAATAGAGTCTAGAATCTCTTCCCCCCAACCTCATGGGATTGGGCCTTTACTCACCAAAATAAATAAAAAAATTTATTTTAACGGACAAAGATCCATCCAAAACAGCAAAGTGGGCCCAAATGCTGAGGTGTACGGCACAGATACGACTCAAAAGTCTAGTGGACTATATTGCCTTTCAACTACAAGAAGGAATTTGGATAGAAGAAGCATTTTATAAGGTTGAAACTTGAAATTATAAACACAACATAAGGGCAAAATAGTCTTTTCACTCCCTCCACCCCTAAAAAAAACTCCATATAAATGAAAAAAAATTACCGAGTCGGGCCGGGCAAAGCCTTAAAAAATGTCCATTGGTCGGGCCGGGACGGAATTCGGGTCGAAATTTTGTGCCCAAAACCCACTATTTCGGGCCAAAAACGGGCCGGCCGAAAAATAGACTACAAAGTCATTTTTGGCTTGCCCAAAGCCCGTCCCAAAGCAAAAAAAACCCGAGTCGGGCAAAAAAAAACCTGCCCAAAATTCGGGCTGGGCTTTTTTGATCAGCTCTACTAGATTCTAGTTAAGAAAACTACATCCGTTAAAGTGAATCCCACCCAAAATCACACTTAAACAAGCGAGAGTCGAGTGAAAATTTAGTGGTAAAACTTTTCACTTCCTAATGAGATTAAGGATCTGATTTTCACTTTTTGTCTTCCAATCTTATAGCTAGCTAGGTCATACTTCAATTTCATTGTCACACATTGCATGTAATTTAAACTATATTCACTCCGCCTTATTGCACACCATATGCGTTATATAAAAATAATAATATGGTGTTTCCTTTTGAATGATACATGAATAAACTTCCTGTTATATGTAATGAAGATATAACCCCACCTAATCCACGTGACATGGAACCGACTAACTCCCTCCCACTCAAAGACAATAAATTTGTTATAGAGTTAAAAAGTAAATAGAATACAAAAATTGCCGTTGGCCATATTCTCCTTAACCTATTTTCACCTTTTCAAGAAAATTAAGTACAAATAAGCTAAAACAAGGGCTGATAAGTTTAGTTAATCAAATCTAGAACTAATAAGTTCATATAAGCTACAGTTAAGGCTAATAAGAGCACCCTAATTCAATTCACACCTAAGCTCTGTTTTCATAACAAGTTTAAACCTAATAATCTGGTAATAATCACATCTTTAGTAGTAAGATTTTCTTTATAAACAAACTCTAGAATCTCTTCCCCCCAACCTCATGGGATTGGGCCTTTTACTCACCAAAACAAAAAACAAAATTTTATTTACACGGACAAAGATCCATCCAAAACAGCAAAGTGGGCCCAAATGCTGAGGTGTACGGCACAGATACTCCTCAAAAGTCCAGTGGACTATATTGCATTTCAACTACAAGAAGGAATTTGGATAGAAGAAGTATTTTATAAGGTTGGAATTATAAACACAACATAAGGGCAAAATAGTCTTTTCACTCCCTCCACCCCTAAAAAAACTCCATATAAATGAAAAAAAATTACCGAGTCGGCCGGGCAAAGCCTTAAAAAAATGCCCATTGGTCGGGCCGGGTCGAAATTCGGCTCGAAGTTTTGTGCCCATAGCCCGCTATTTCGGCAAAAATAGACTACCAAGTCATTTTTGCTTGCCCCAAAGCCGTCCAAAAGCAAAAAACTGCCCAAACCCGCCCAAAATTCGGACCGGGCTTTTTTGATCAACTCTACTAGATTCTAGTTAAGAAAACTACATCCGTTAAAGTGAATCCCACCCAAAATCACACTTAAACAAGCGAGAGTCGAGTGAAAATTTAGTGGTAAAACTTTTCACTTCCTAATGAAATTAAGGATCTGATTTTCACTTTTTGTCTTCCAATCTTATAGCTAGCTAGGTCATACTTCAATTTCATTGTCACACATTGCATGTAATTTAAACTATATTCACTCCGCCTTATTGCACACCATATGCGTTATATAAAAATAATAATATGGTGTTTCCTTTTGAATGATACATGAATAAACTTCCTGTTATATGTAATGAAGATATAACCCCACCTAATCCACGTGACATGGACCCGACTAACTCCCTCCCACTCAAATACAATAAATTTGTTATAGAGTTAAAAAGTAAATAGAATACAAAAATTACCGTAGGCCATATTCTCCTTAACCTATTTTCACCTTTTTAAGAAAATTAAGTACAAATAAGCTAAAACAAGGGCTGATAAGTTTAGTTAATCAAATCTAGAACAAATAAGTTCATATAAGCTACAGTTAAGGCTAATAAGAGCACCCTAATTCAATTCACACCTAAGATCTGTTTTCATAACAAGTTTAAACCTAATAATCTGGTAATAATCACATCTTTAGTAGTAAGATTTTCTTTATAAACAAACTCTAGAATCTCTTCCCCCCAACCTCATGGGATTGGGCCTTTTACTCACCAAAACAAAAAACAAAATTTTATTTACACGGACAAAGATCCATCCAAAACAGCAAAGTGGGCCCAAATGCTGAGGTGTACGGCACAGATACTCCTCAAAAGTCCAGTGGACTATATTGCATTTCAACTACATGAAGGAATTTGGATAGAAGAAGAAGTATTTTATAAGGTTAGAAATTATAAACACAACATAAGGGCAAAATAGTCTTTTCACTTCCTCCACCCCTAAAAAAAAAACACTCCATATAAATGAAAAAAAATCGCGAGCCCTCTTCACACAATCAAAAAGTCTCCCCCAACCGAAAAATAATAGCCGCGAAGGTGTTACCAAAACCAAAAATCGAATTCTCATACAAATAATAAAGTTTTTTTTTTAATATTAATCCAAAAAAAAAAACATCGAAAAACCCTAATAAAAAAAAAGAAAAAAGGATAGGCCATAAATATGGTGATTATTATGGAGATTTAGATTTGCAATTTGCAAACATATTATGGAGGCTAGAGAAAAGGAGGAAGAAACGACGTCGTCGAATAACGGAGAGTTGAAAGAGGAGAGAGAATATGAAGAAGATGAAGATGAAGAAGTATGGGGAACATTAGAGGAGTTGTTATTAGTGTGTGCTGTTAACCGCCATGGAACTAAAAGCTGGGAATCCATAGCTAAAGAACTTCAAAAACGTATGCAACACTCTTCTTCTTTAAACAAAAACGAAGGTTTAGTTTCGTCGGAAAACTGTGAGAAAAAGTACGTTCACTTAAAGCGTCGTTTTCATTACGAAGATGAGGAGGAGAAAAACGACGACGTTTTGCGTATGGTAGATGAGTTAAAGAAGCTTCGTGTACAAGAACTCAAGCGTCAGGTTCATCGCCACGACGTTTCGATCGTGTAATTGAAATTTATTTATTTTGTAATTTGATTATTCCGATCTATTAATTTTTATTTTCTCGATTGAGATCTGATTTTTTTTTTTTTTTTTTTTTTTTTTTTGAATAGGTCGTTGCAATTGAAGGTGAAGAAGTTAGAGGAGGAGAGAGAAAGTACTAAAGTGAAAGAAGAGGAAGAAGAAGAAGAAGAAAGAGTAGTATTATCAGATCTGAGAATAAAAACAGAGGAAAATGCGACGAAAATCGGCGAAAAACGAGAAAAAGCGTCGAGATCTTCGCCGGAGAAAGTTATCACCGGTGACTCGGCGGAGAATCGTTCGTGTAACGAGTCAAACTCAACGAATCACCAAAAAACCGACAACATTAAAGCTACAACAAAGGAGAGAGAATCATCGAAATTAAAGATTGAACCGGACGAACCGGTTGAACCGGTCAAGAATAAACCGGTTAGCGAGGCGAAGGTGAGTCGACTCACCGAGTTAGGTGAGTCGATATCCGAGTCGAGAAGGCAGCAAAGTAGTGACGTTCAAAGTTCAGCTAGCTTGTCGAAAAAGAAACGACGTCGTTTTAGAGGCGGCGGCGATAGCGGTGACGAGTTAGAGGCTGAGGAAGTTTCTCCTGCTAATAAGAGGATTAACGTGAAATCTCAACCGTTGATTCGGTTTTTGGAGAATCTCCGGTCACATAAACATGGGTCTGTTTTCCAGCGCCGGTTACCCAGCCAGGTAAAATTATAGTACTTCTTCGTACCGTTTATCAAATAACATAATAAGTACTATCACTTGGGTTCAATGATATCGTTTCCTATCTCATACGAAATCAAGAAAGCAAAAATTTCAATATGATGGGAGTTGGGAGTGCTTGTTAGGGTAGCTCATAGGAAAATTCTCTTACCAACGGAAAATAAAATCACATAATAAGTTCGACGAACCATACGAATATAGTTTAAATGATTAGTTAAAATATGTTACTATGTATTACTAATTCAAAATTTTGGACCTGTTAATGTGGAATAATAAGGTAGCTAAATTACAGTTACTATAGCAACACTAATTCGGTAAGGGTATTTTTGTCAATTCGGAATTAGGTGTGAAATTTGAGAAATGCGAGACTTTTTGTCATTTGTAATAGTTTTGCATGAGTGTTGAAAGATATTATCACTTCCTGAGTGTTTTCCTTCCTTGCAAAGTTACAAGTTACAAGTTACAAAATAAATAATTGATTTTCAATAAAACTAGGTGTAGGTTTTTTTTTACAGTGAAATCTGAGTATAGTATAGTATAGTATAGTTGTTACTTTATTTATCCTCATGGAATTACTATATTTGATCCACCAACATCATTAACTGCATGTATCTAAGGACATTATGAGGACATTATGGTCATTTTCAAAAAACGACCATAATATTTAAAGTTTAAACAAGACTATTTAAAGTGGTGTTATTTTAGTATCTAACCTTTTTATGTCTGAAATTATTTAATAAAATAATATATAAATGACTAATTGTATGGGTAAGGTCATGTTTGGAAAAATAAAGATTAATAAGTTTAGCTTCCAAATAAACATTAATAAGGGTCTGTTCTCTGGCATAAAACAACTGAACTGAACTAAATTATAACTAATTAATAGTAATGATTATCATTTAGGAACTGAATTGAATTAAACTGAACTGAAAATAAGCTGGGGAGAACGGACCCTAAATTTAGATAAGTTAAGTTTAAGGTCTTCTCATAAGTTTAGAGCATGTAAGTTCAAGAAAGTACAGTATTGAGGTAATAAAGTAAGTTACGTTCATATGGGTGAAATACAGGTGCAAAAATTAGAGAACCCACCTTAGATATTTGTAATATCATTACATGATTGGGCTTATAATACATGTTCGTCCTTTTTCTTTTTTTAAAAAAATTCAACACTCTGTATTTCACAAGTAACTACTCTTGTCTGTTTTATAAAGATGTATAATATCTCCACCTTTTTCTTACTTTGGCAAATGACACGCTCTTCGCTTTTAAATCTTGTGTCACTTTAATTTTTTTTACAATATCCACATATTCCACTTTGATCATATTTTTCTTAATAGTAATATATAGAAATAAATGTTATTAAGCCAAAAATTAGTAGTAAATTAAGCTTGTAACCCAATCCTTAAAATCTCTTCCCTCATATGTAAACTTGTATGACTATGGTCTAACTTTCCTTTTTTGATATTCAAAATAGCATTAAAGTTCTCTAATATAAATTCTATAATGTTAATATGCAGTATAATTTTTTCTCTCCATCATTTTTGTCCTTCTACTAGTTTCCACTCTCCAGTCTCTCCACAAATATCTTTCTTTTACTTCTACGTCTACCATTCTTATTCTCCGTATAAAAATTAAAACGTACATATAAAGAAATAAATGGCGAAAAATATGAACTTTTTCGGTCTCATTTCCTTTTAAATTGACAATCCCATCAAAATATTTAGATATTAGCATATCGATTACCATACACATCTTTATATCACCCCAAAATAACGCCATTGTTGCTACCCCGATAAGGGTAAGGGATTAAAATATAAAAGAACGAGTGGAATTTAAACTTCGTGACAAATGTATTTTTGGCCTTTGGGTAAAGTGAGAAAAAACTGAAAAATAATTAGTGCCAGGTCAGCATCAAGTAGAGAGACATGCAAAAGAGCAGAGCGGGGACATAGACACATAGGAGTCAATTAAAATAATATAAGGATTGGGCTGGCCTTTTTTTTAACATGAAAGAAAAGTAAGAGGATTGGTCCATGGTCCCATTTTCTTCAAAAGATTTTTGACTCGTAACATAAACTTGCATAAAATGTTAGAAATATATTGATTCAAATGTTCTGAACAGTTTTTGCTCAAGATAATTTTTGGTGGTAGAGTAAGGAGAGAAGAATTAAATCTATTATATAAGTGAAGGGGGAGTAATGGTGTCCCCACTCCCCCCTATTAAATTATAAATCTACCCTTAATAATAAGAGATAATAACACCCTACATAATAATCATGTACAAAACATTTCAAAATAAATTCTCAATCAACTCAAAACCTTCCTCAATCAATACATATCAATAAATTTAAAGTTCAAGTACAATCAAGACATATTTTATGACTGAATAACAGCACTAAGTCAAAAAAGTCAAAAATAACAACACTAAGAAAGCGTGCATATAAGACTAGTGAGTTGATAGTGAAGAAATGAGCATGTGTAAAAACTAAACCTTACATAAAATATCAAATTTTGGGTAAAAGAGAAAAAGGATAATATAGGGTTTGATCATTATTGTTATCTAGATCTCTATTATAAAATAGTTTGAAAATTTCTTTTTGTTTGTCGCAAATTAGTTTGAATACTTTCAGTTTTTAGCATGGTCATAATATTCTTATATCTTTTCCCTTATACCCTTTGGCCTATACTCTATATCTATATCAAATTAAAAAAAAAACCTATTGTCTCTCCTTCAATCGCCAAAATATCTTATCAACTCCTATCACATTTATTTTTTTAATAAAATAACATTTGATAATAACACTACAACTTATTACATCAAACTGTATCTTAACAAGTTTAAATATTTTGGATGGACACCAAAACAAGTCTTTTTTATTTTTCAGTTGTCAAATTTCAAAATAAACATGATTAATATAAATAGGATTAATTAGTATATTGGCATGCAAAACTATCACTTTCAAAAATCTTAAGATCTATTCATAGTGATGAGTGATGACAAATGAGCCATTAGTAAGTTATTTGTCTTTCTTGCCTTTTCCGCTTTTATTAAAATAAATCTATATTCCCATGACATTATACAACAATAGATTTATTTAGACCTGATCAACTCCAGCCCGACTAGATTTTTGGGCGGATTTGGGCAGAATATTTTGGCCCGCGGTCGGGCCCGTTCCGGCCCGCTTTTTCCCCTTTGGGACGGGCTTTGGGCAAGCCAAAAATGACTTTTAGTCTATTTTTGGATCGGCCCGAAAAGCCCGCTCTTTTTGACCCAAAATAACGGCCTTTGGGAACTAAATTTTGGCCCGGATTTCGGCCCGACCAATGGGCACTTTTTGTATGCACGGCTCAGCCCAAACCCGGCCCGACCCGGTCCATGATCACCTCTAGATTTATTATAGGCCAACCTTTATTACTAGTATTCACCTCAAAAGAAAAATAAAAACATTATAAACCTCTAAAAGGTGAAGAAAATATTCTTAATGAAGGGAAAGATGAACGAGGAGCCGTTAGATTGTGCAAGTGGGCCCTTCCAATGTGCTTCCTTTGAAACGCTAGGACGTACTATTGTTGATATTGTGGGGCCAATGATTTGTACGTGCGTGTTTCGGCTGATCTAAACTTCTAACCAAACTATACGTAAAATTTACGATCTGGAAGCTCGAAACCTGGCTAAATAATGAGAATCAAAAGAATTAAAAATGAAGAAATGATAAAGTTGTGATAGTAAATTAACTCTAATTTATCGTGGTTCAATTATCTTTTCTTAACCTTATAATTAATTGAAGAGATGCTTTTACATGCATTGGAAGTGGATAAAATTACTACTTTGAAAATGCATGTTCAATTCAGACGGATCTAATACGATTTTATATGACTATATTTTTAATTATGTATACATCATAGTTCAGACATATGGTCTAAGTAAAAAATGTGAATAATGTCAAAATATAAAGTATATAAATTTAAAAGGACTGGAAAGAGTATATGTTTTGCTTGCCCTCATAAAATTAATTAAAGTATTGACATTTTAAATAAGCCACCTCACTCTCGAGAAGTGAGTTAAAATATAAGATTTTTTCATTATTTAGTTTTTCATGTCTAAATGTTGCTATAAGAATATTTCTTAAACTTCTTTGCTAATAAATAATATCATTTATTATTTGTAGTGAATTTTTTTCCACATAAATAGTGTGATTTATTGATTTGGAACAACTCAGATAGTTGTGATGTCAAACGGAGTAGGGTAAATTGAGTTCTTAGATTTGTGCTTTTTTGAAATTTCATTAACTTCATGAATTTTTAACCTTCTCCTTGGCTCCACCCCCACGGCCCCACCCCCCAGAAGTAAAAAGAAAATCTAAACAACTTTTGCAAAATGAAGATAATGCATTAGTATTATTTTGGAACTTGGAACGTATAACATCTCTAATGATGTGTTATAATACTTATATATGTGCATAATTTTGAAAGGAGGAGTAACAGTTTCTATTTGAGGATGATGATGTGTAATAACTGTAAATAAAATTAGGATATCTCAATTGGGGCTTTAATAAAAATAGCACGCTATTCATGTTATTCATAGAAGTATATGAAAAACGTGAATAGGCCAATGTACCAATTCATTTTGTCTTATGAGAAGTAGAATTCCATAAACATGAATTATTTTTTGCAGACGACCCACGTGAAAGTAGTTTCGTCATTGAAAGTTGTTAGTGACTTTTTTCTCAAGAAAATTATTTTGGTGTATGAATATTACTTTTTTCTTTTAGTAGTCGATAAGTTTCTCCTGGAGAGTTTTTCCCTAGATTTTATATATATAGTTGTATAGAAATTTATTACCTTAGAGGAGTCAACCATTATAAGATGATGGGATGAAGGGGATTCAAATCTAACCCTATAGAGTAAAAATTGAGGCACTTACTCTTTTACCCAAAAGCATAACATTCTAAAAATACATTTTGAAATGAATTTAGCAATATCTCATATTGTAATACTTTTACAAAAAGTGTAATATCTTAAGTATCGCATCATAAAAATTATGAAATTTAATATTGTTAAAGTACACATCGAGACGAATTGAACTGGATACCACGTAACTATATTTTGTTGCATATATAGATCAAAACTTATAAGTAAATTTTCTCTCTTTTCAAATGAATTATTCCAAGTAGAAACATCAATAGAAGCAGTGGAAATATATAAATGAAACCTTTTGCTCTTAAATAGCATGATCATCAAATTCTCAGGCTATCCCTGATATTTTATGTCATTTTATATTACTTCTAAGGAGGGAAATGGTATTATGCTGTCAACCAGTTAGATACGAAGTGCTTCTTCGTCTATACATAAAAATGATTTTAGCCACCTGCGGATTCTGCTGCCGGATTGCCCTGTCTCTCACCAAATTGACCTTAATGACCCCGGGTCCTTAATAGTGGACAAAAGTTTAAAGAAATTCTTTCTTTCCTTACTTTAACCTCTTTCCCAGATTGAAAAATTATATACATTTGAAATGGGGTAGTCAAAGTAATGATATGTCTTAAAAGTAATTATATTCTCTCCGTCTTATATTAATCGATACATTTTATGTTTTTGCTTGTTCTACATTAATTGATACACTTTTTAAAATCTCCTGGTCCTACAAAATTTGTATTATTTCTCTCTTGATGAGAAATCTAATAAAGAAACATCACCCACACTTTTATTATAAAAATAATTGAAGCCCTATAATTTGTTAACTACAATAAATAAAATTACCTCACTATCGACAATAAAATAAAGACGTCAAATGATTAATCTGGTCAAAAGTAACTGGACTTGAAATTGATTTGAACCAAATTTGTTAAAAGATTGGCTTTAATTGACTTGAAATCTTAAAGTCTCATGCAAGTTAATTTAGAATATACTTCAAACTCAATAATTCATACTTATCAACCTGAACTCAACCTGCTAAAGATAATCCTATGACTCACATAACCCAAAAGACCAACTCAACATGACAAAAAACTCACAAAAGTTTAGTGAAGATAATGAAAGCCCACTAAGGCCCTGAGCTGAACTGAATTGAATTGAACTGAAACGAGTTGAACATAATAAAAGTAAAATTATGAGAGGAAAGTAGTTGAACTGAACATAACTGAAATTGTGCCTAAAAGATTACGGCCTAAAACCTACGTTAATAGCAAGGAACACTTCGAACTTGGAAAATTCGATTGAGTGACGCAAAACTGATATTTGACCCGCTGTTGAGATAGATTGGGTGGGTTTATTGGATATTTGGATGTGTCAAAGTGGACACTTCGTCCTTAAAAATTTGCAGAAGTTTACATTCTTTATTATAATTATTTTCTTGAATGCCATTGATGCCCTCACTTAAAATAGTGAAAGTTTCCTATTTTTAGTCCTTTCCCTTTCTACCAAGTTTTTTTTATATAAATTTATGTGCTTTAAACAAATTCCTCTTAGCTTTTTTATTATACAGTCCAATCTTATAAATTCCATCAATATATAATTCTATAAATTGTACCGAATGTGTTCTTTTAATATAATCAACTAGTTATTAGGCCCGGGCTATGCCCCGGGTAAGGAAAAATTTCATTTATTAATATTATACTTTAAGATGATATCACTAAATATCACTTGGTCTAGTGGTTAAGACTTTAGTATATATACTTGAGGTCACGTGATCAAACCCTTATACTATGCACTTTCTAATTTTTTTTATTGTATGTATGTGGATTGCATGTAGTAAAACGCCCTCAGGAAGAGCGTCACGTGACACCGTTCCTGGAACGCCTTTTAATATATTAGTATAGATTGTTGATAGTTTCTATTGTGTTATTACAGGAAACTGAAAAATACCGAAATGTGATTCGCCAACACATGGATCTGGATACTCTTCAATCCAGACTTGATAAGGGAATATACTGCGATTGTCACCCCAAATTTTACCGTGATCTTTTACTTATTTTCACCAATGCAGTGCTTTTTTACCGCAAGAGCTCTGCAGAGCATATTGCGCAAGGGAACTGCGAAAGTTAGTAATTGATGAAATTACCCAAAAAACCCGAAAACCAAAAATACAACCAAGAAAACCCGACCCTGAACCACAACACCTTGAACCCGTGGTTAAGAAACCCAGATCCTCTACAACCATGGTTGTTTGTCGGAGGCGAAGCTCCAGCTCAATGCAAGCATTGTCGGATTGCATGAAGAAGGGAGATACTAATAATATAATTAGTACTACAAATAGTAAGAATACTAATCCTAGTAGTAAGGTGGAGAATGGACGTGAGGAGAAAATAAAGCATGATCATCCTATAAAGAAAGCTGATGCTAGTAGTAATAATAATAGTAATAGTAATAGCAATAACAATTCTCTTTCGAGTAAGAAAGAGAAGGAAAGCGACAAGAGTGGTGGTGGTGGTGGTGCTGGTGTTGGTGCTGGTGGTCGGATTGATGGAAACTTGAAAAAGTTGCTTACGAAAGAGAGATCGAATTTGGGTAACGGAAGCTTGCGATTGAGTAACAACAATGGTAAGAAGATCATAAGCAAAGATAGTAATAAGAGGGAGAAGATGAGGAATGTTAGCAAAGATGAGAGTTCTAAGGGTGAGGGAGTTGAAGTAGTGGAAAGAAAGAAGGTAAATAACATAGAGCAAAAGCAAGAGAAAGGAACTCCAATAGTGTTAAAAAAACAAGGGGTGGCAAATTTTTTGAAAAGAATGAAGCAAAATTCGCCGTCAAATCAAGAGAAGGTTAAAAATAATGACCCGGTGGATGAGGACGAGGATCAGAAGATAGGTGGTAGAAAAGAGAAAATGCAAAGTGTTAAAAAGGCAGGTGGAAATTTGAAGAAGAGTATTAAAGAGCATGAGGTGAATGCAACAAGGCGGAGTTCGGGTAGGAGAGGTGATAAGGAGGCAGAAATGTCAAGGAGAGGTATTGGCAGGCCTCCGAAACGAAAGGCGGCGATGATGAGTGGTAGTACGCCGGATTCGACGAAAGGAGGAAGATCCGGTGGTAGGGATAGTGGTGAAAAATTGAAGAAAAAACCTCGAAGGTGAGAAAGAAAAATGGTTTAGTTTGTACTTGTAGTTTGTAGTTTTGTTGTACATTAGGCTATTATGGTGTTTTTTTTGGGGTTTACCCTTTGTTCTTCTAGTGTTTGTTGTATACAAAGAGGGCTCAATCAAGGCCTTCATTAGGCTTTAGTTATTGGAATAGGAAGAAAAAAAAGAGTTTTTTTTAGAATAGGTTTATGAAAGCAAGTTTCAATTTTTATGGTATCTTAATTTTATGGGTTACGTTTTAGGGGCACAGTTCCTACTTCAATTGAGAAAAGCAAGATAAATCACATTTCTATTATGTGAATATGAAGTTCTTTTTTTCGCTTATATTTATATTTTTTTTTTGGGCCTCCTTTCGGGAATCCGTGGTAGGATGAATTTCTAAGTCAAAAGCCCCAAACCCCCTCCCCCAACAATATTGAAATTATGCTTCCACCAAGATTTGAACCTTGGTCTCCCATGTGGGAGATAGGAAGTCATATAATTGGACCCAAGGATCATTGATTTCGCTTATATTTATATATATTGGAGCTAGTAGCCTAGTATATATGAAAAGTGATGGTCCCTTTTCTTTTACTCCATATGTTATACAACTATACAAGCTTCAATTAGCTGAATTTAACATCTAATTAAGTCATATAATTTATTGGCATTTCATCTTCCAATTTCGTTTTCTAAGATAGACTTTTGTATCCAGCAAGTTGTGTCCATGAAAAAAAAAACTTCTCATCTTTATACTTTTGTATTACGTGAGAATGTATGCGTTTCAATTTTGTTTGAAATTAGAAGAATTTTTGCCTTTATTTGGATAACCCCAGTTTTTTTTTTTTTTTTTACAACGGGGAAAACTTGCATTAAGTAAAATCGAAAGTACATCCTTATACTAATACAACCAAACAGAAGACAAAGCAAAATGAAACTAGAGGAGCTTCATTTGCTTTTACATACTCTATGAAATTAAAACAAACTATTACATATTCAGACCAACTTAGACTAGTACAACCTTGTAGTAATACTGTAATAGGATGTATGTTTTCAGTGTAAGCAATAATATAATGCATGAAAATGGTCACATTTACTTAATTTAATGCATTTGATTGTGCATAAGTGTGACTTATTAAAATTTCGTACAGAGTTGGGGTCCTAAACTAGGTGTAGCTTGGTCACCTTATTTACTAGTTGGACAACTTCGACCAAATTGATATTCGGGTTAAAGACACCAATTTAATTGCAAGGCAAAATTTCTCATATTTCAGATCTAAAATGCAAAAAGGATTTGTAAAATGTAGTGATCATAGCCATACCTCGTCTCCTCATCCCCCCCTAAAAAAAAAACTTGTGATCTTAATTGCTCGATTTGAAATCAAGATCGACTAGGTTTTGAATTACCTACTTACAACATCTAATTCTAAATGGGGACTTAACTTAAGAAATTTATCTAAACATTTTTCGTTTATTTGTGTAAGAACCAAAGTTACATTGCTCATATGATCATACCTCCCATCACATTGCTGGAACTGTAGAAATCCATAGGGACTCACCTCCAAACTTAAACCTTTAACTAATGATATTTGCCCTTAATCCAATGAAATTAACAATACTAATTGAGAACGTATTTGGTGTGACGTGTCTTACTAGAATAATGGTGAGATGAAACTTAACCTTCTCACAATAAGCAAACTTTTTGGACGTATAATCTTTGTCTATTGATATTTAATCTTATTTTTGGACTTATTATCTTAATTAATGAACATATGACCTCAGTGAATGATACTTTATCTCATGTTATGGATAAACTATCACCAACCCCTCACTACATCGCCAATGTCCCATTCCCACTTTCTTCCTCCTGTTATGTCATTATTTTAGTGGTTGTTATGTTATTGTTCTCTAATTTTGAATTCAAATTGTACGTGACATTATATTGAATAGGTCGTCTCACCAGATTTATAATGAGCCTGACTTCACATAATACTTTTCGATATCAATTACAAGTTTACTAATAGTAGTTCTTTTATTGAACAGGTCCGATATTTTCAGGTCAAATGCTTAAGAGTCTTATCAAGTGACTAAATATTACTCGTTTAAAAAGACCTTTACTTGTTAATGTTTCTTTTATAATGAAGAAAAATTAATACAGGATACTGAAGGAAAATGAGAAGGAGAAGGAAGGTAAGATAGAAAGAGGTTGGGAAAAAGAAAATTACACATCTAGCCTTCTTAAAGCTCTCTAATTTTTGAGACAAATTCGCCCAAATCCAATCCCTGTATGAAAGAAATCAAGACTACCTCCTTTTAGCCTTCCTCATCAACAAAAAACAGGCCAACTACATTGATGACCCAATTAAAGATTTCTTAAACACTTTTTCACCCTGGTAATATTCTTCCACCCAAACAATACCTAGTCCTACACTTTTTTCTCATCCTTTCTCCCCAAAAACTTTCTCACAACTTCCCTCAAAAAAACAAAACAAAAAAAAAAGAATCTCAAACCAAGAATAAATTTTTTCTCTTTTAAAATGTCTAGTGAATCAGTTACTATTGAGGGTAGTGATGGAGTTAATCTTAGGTCAAGAATCTTTAAACCCACAATAAATTTTAATAAAGATGAAAACTTTGGTATTGTTTTGGTTCATCCATATTCAGTTTTGGGTGGTTGCCAAAGTTTATTAAGAGGCATGGCAGCTGGGTTAGCAAATGCAGGTTATTTGGCTGTAACTTTTGATATGAGAGGTGTTGGTAGGTCAACTGGTAGTAAATCCATTACTGGGTTTTCTGAGGTCAAGGATGTAATTTCAGTTTGCAAATGGGTTTGTGAAAATCTCTCTGTTAACAGGATTCTGATTGTGGGTTCTTCTGCAGGTATATAGATTATTGTCTTCTTTTTTGCAGATTCTTTTATCAGTTTTTGTAAGATCAGTTTAGTGATGGTTTTTATGAGTTGTTGTTGTTGTTCTTGTAAATTAAATTGAAGATGAATATTTTAATGGTATATGGAATGTTTGGTTTATGAATTTCTGTTTTTTCTGGTCTTAGGTTAAGAGATTATTTTTGGTCAGAAAAAAGTTGTTAAAAAGTGCATGAGCTGTTTCTGGTGTGATAATTGATTCAGATCTATTCATGGAATTGACCTTTTTTGGGAAATTATAGAAAACTTGGATGTGCTTTTTTTAATCCATCATAATGCTTCTAACAACTATGGTTTGCCTTTTATTCAAGAGAAAAGCAGTGGAATTTCTGATTGTAAAGTGTTGAAATTAAGAGTACTGTGCTTTGAAAATCGAAATGTTAAGCTAATTGGTGTTATTCATTGATATGATTTATGAACCATGTGGAAGCTGCTAAGTTGTTCAGGAGCTGCATGTTTATCATGAACTCATGAGTCATGTCTATAATCAGAATTCTGAGTTCGAAAATTATTCTATGTTACCAAAATGCTTGATTTTTTTTGGTGAAGGTAAGTATTTTCATTAAAGCTAAAGAAACATCAAGGCATGTCTACGAGGCCATAGCCTAAATAGCCACCGCTTAAAAATTTATCTGCTGCAATATTGCAGAACAGTTATCTTCACATAGATCTTTCCTTGTTGGGCTTAGGATCCCAATCTTTTACAGGGTGCTTGGATAGAAAAAATTGGAGAGAAGGGAGGGATTTGTTTTTCCTTGTTTGGATATAACATGAGAAAAGGGAATTGAAAAGGGCTCATTTTTCTTCCTCTCTTAGTGAACCAAATCCTTTCATTGTTGGAAAGATTTGAAAGGTGATCGCAAGCTCACTCTTCCCTTCCCTTCAGCCACCGCAGACGAATGACTAAAGACTGCAACCCTGACGCCGGAAGAGTGGCAAGACATGGTCTGGCCAAATCTATTGACTTCTGCAATACCTCCGCTGCACCACGACCAAATAAATTTCAAGCACCTGCCAGGCTGCCACAAGGCCCTAATTTTCCTTCATGATCGCTATCCAAACAAGGTATCATAGACGATGGTCCCATCAAAAAGTACTTGCATGTGCTTTTCACAAGTATAGGGGGTAGGAGTCTGGAAAGAAGACACACAATGCTTCTGAAATTTTGCTAGTAAGTGACAACTTCAGGGAATTTTGCCCTGTCTATCTCATTTTTCCTCTTAGATAATACACTCTCCTCCTATGTTAGTCCGACTCTTCACTTCACCTCAAGTGCCATTATTGAGAACTTAACATCTAGGCAATGCGTGTGACACTTACATTTAGAAACCAAAGCCATAAAATTTTTCCATATGAAAGTCATGTCTGATACTTGGCCACAAACCCATGTCTAACCACACTTCTACCTAGTCTGAGTAACACCACTCTTTGCAAATTGGGACTAGAGAGGAAGTAAAAGAAGCGAGAAGGTTGGAATTGATTAGTGAAAACTGTAACTATAGTTGTGGATTTTCTTTTCTATACAATTTGATGCAAAGAAAGGATGGAAATTATCATTCTCAGTTTCATCAAGTTGGATGCTTGATACATAGTCTGCTAATTTAGTCTTCTTTCTTGAATACCTGAATATATGACAGGAAATTTGGTCACTCATATGCGTATATGTCTATGCTGCAAATCTGATATGGCAAGTGTGTTAATGTCTCTTTGTCTAAACTCAGAAATATGTGTGCTAATTAACATAATGCTTTCATATGCGTAAAAAGTTACCTGAATGACTTGAGGAAGGTTTTGTATGTCTAAAAAGCTACATGTTCAGGCTTTCTCCGCTTTTAAAACATAATCATCTCCATGTTAATCTTGAACACTGATAATTATAAATTGGATTGGTGGCCTCCTGATCATGTCCAGTATTTTGGAACAGGTGCACCTATAGCAGGTTCAGCAGTTGATCAAATTGAGGAAGTGGTAGGTTATGTGAGTATAGGGTACCCATTTGGTATGATGGCCTCAATTCTCTTTGGAAGGCACCACAAGGCTATTTTGCATTCCCCGAAACCAAAGCTTTTCGTTATGGGAACTCGAGATGGTTTTACTAGTGTCAAGCAGTTGCAGAACAAGCTAAGCTCCGCTGCAGGCCACGTGGAGACTCATCTTATTGAAGGCGCTAGCCATTTTCAAATGGAAGGTCCTGATTTTGATTCTCAGATGGTTAATTTGATTGTAAGATTTGCAGAATCGTTGTAGGGCCACAAAATCTTGTGAGATATTGGGTGAAGCTGCCTCCATTTGTGTCTATGTCAACAGTGAGGAGAGAAATTTGATAGTGTTGCACCTGATAATCCAATTTCCTGCAGTTGTACTTGCAGAACCAAAAAAAACAGTAAAAATGGTGGTAGTATACGGTGGTAGGTGCAGATAATGTGGTTTTCTTTATTCTGTTTTGTATTTTGTGCTTTTACAGATACCGGAGTGGATATTCAACCATTCATGAAGGGAAAAGGTTAGACAATAATGTGCATTAACAATCCTATATAAATTAACCAATCTGACATAGATTTACATTGAACAAACTTCTTTTTCTTGGTTAAAATACAAACTGAGTTCTAGTACAAAAATCTACACCTCCCACTACCTACTGCCCCCTCTAAAGATCACCTATAATTCTAACTGGACAATGGTACAATCTGGCAATTGCCAATATTTTGGATATTACACAGGCTAAGCTTCTTGCTTCTTTTCCGAGGTAACTCGACCTTTATCACCATCTAGACCTTCCATTCCCCTACCTTCGCCACCCATCTCATCATACTGCCGTTTCCTCCATCCTTGCTCTCGGTCCATGGACTGTCCTTGTGAGAAGGGATGCTCTCCCCCATCTGATTGAAATAAAGTAGAAGACACATTATGCATTCGGTCCACTTCTCAATAAGAAGTAATACAGGACTGACATTTTACAGAAACGAACATGATACTGGTATAAGATTTAACATATTACAAGCGGCCGATGGCATTAAGATACATGGAAATCAATAAACTTAGATGTAGAAAAAGGATCGGAAACGGATGAAAGATGACCAATATTGAACATTTTCAGCCAGATGTTTAATTAGAAAGTTCTGTACATAGTAACTTACATCTGTTGATCTACAAGAACTCATTTGCAGAGGGGGAGGGGATATGGAGGATAAAAATAGGCACAGGTGCTTTTTCTAATTTGTACAAGCAGAAGGCAATTAGGCATTACCACTTTCACCATCAGATGCATCCTGAAGCCTACCAATGGCTTCCATCAATGCTTGTTCATGCTCCTGCACAACACAGTAACTCATTCAAATAAATTCCCATATTACAACATGTGTGCAATTAAAAAATTGAATGTTGCCTGTTATATATTTATTACTTTCAAGACTTTCTTGGCTTTCTCAACCTCTGCTGGGTCAGGATGATTAGCACTAAAAACTTTCTCAACCTGCAAAACAATATCATTCCATCAAAACATTATTAAACTGAAATCAAAATGAACCTATTCTACCAACCCTCCCTCCCTAAGCTTTTGCTCACCTCTTTAATTAGAGTATCGGTATGAAGTAACTGGATATCTGTCAATCCTTTTCTTCCAATGCCATTCTGGGGCAAAAGTAAATCCTTCTTAGGCTGGCTCTTTAAGGTCCCACGACCTCTTCCTGCACCACTAACAGCCCCACCACGGGCTGAAGACTTCTTAAAACCACGACCTTGACCAGCTCGACCACCTCTATGGGAAATTCCAGATTCCTCACCCTCCCACCTGATGTCTTCAGAGGATATCTGATACAGAATACATCACATGAGCTCTGAAACTGATTCCCTATATTGTCTAAAGCTGGTCTAAAGAAGCAAGCAACAGCCACACATATATGCATGATAGCAGATTGTTCAAGAGCTGTACAATTTCTTTATTCATATGTAGCTGGTGAATAATATCAAAGCATAAAACCAACCAAACAATCATAAGCCAACCAAATCAGTAACTAATCAGAAGTATCAATCAAGTTTTGAGTGGAGGTAATCCATCGCAACCACCATTCAAAGATTTGAGTAGAAGTACCATAATTATTTAAGTAACTAGAAATCAACAACCATACCAGAGCCACACATACAAGAAATAAAAAAGGTATAGTAGAAGCTAAGAAGATACATCATTCAATATTTGTTCCTGCTTCCATCACAGCAGGAATATTGGTTCACACATTATAGAAATAACTACTCCAAGTGCGATCCTCAAGGTCTCATCACATGGACATAAGATTACACCAAGACAGCAACACTTGCATATAAAAACATAGCACCAAAGAGTCACCATAAAAGTGTACAAGGAAAAGGATATTCCTCCAAAAATTGATGACCACATTGTTAGTTCCGTTTACATCATGCAAAGAACAATCATTTCCAGACAGCGGAAGTACAAGATAAGGTATTATTGAAACAGATAATATCTAGATGTGTAACTACTAACTACCACCCATGCTATGGGAGACTGATGGGAACATGAAATAAGTTAAAATAGTATTATCACAGAATCACAGCTACTTTTATTCAAATATCCCTAACTCCCTACTCCCTACTCCCTGCCATTGGAAACACGGTCACTCCTATAACAGCACTATTACTTTTTAACTTGGAGATGAGATTGTGAAATGTGCAGGCAGCTAAAAAGACAGCTAGAAACTTATGAATACAATACAGTACTGTTCAAATGATCGTATTTCATCAATATGCATTCTATGTAGACGGAAGCACCAACAGCAAAGATACTCTAATACAGCAATGGTTAAAAATTTATAACTGGGATCACTTCAAGAGATATAAATGCTCTAAATTTCATGCACAGCAACATTTCATGCACAGCAACACAATTGAAGAAACCCACTTTAAGAAACTAAACATCATCGACACCAGCAGCAACGAACAATATCAACATATTTCATCATTTTCTCATATAATATATGGGTAAGATAGACTTGTAGGCAAAATAGCACGATTCACCAACCAATTAAAGGGCCTAACCGATATTCATCAGAAAGGGGCAGGGTGGGGTTACCTCTTTAAGATTGACCCACTCCCATGCTTCCTGTGGCGTATTCATATCATAAACCAAAGCATGCCGGCCCTGAAAACATATAGAAAGATGTTAGTCTTTTAGAGTTGTTACTATGCAACATGTTTTTCTTTTTCTAAGATGTTTCTTCCTCTATGGAGGGGAGGGGGGTTATAGTACACGAATTATACCTCTTTAAAGTCTGTTATTACGGCCTCATAGAAATTGTTATCTTCCGGCCACCTTGTCCATACTCTTTTTCCAATCTTCTCCATATTATCACTTTCAGAAGGCTCTGTAGCCACAAAGTTACCTGGTGTACTACGATTGGCAACCTGAGGCCTCCCTGGAAGAGCAGGGGAAGGGTATGGCAAAGACTGCAGAACAGTATGATTCCATGAATAATGGGAATAAGAATACCAGATTCAGAGTGCTCAATCACACAAGTAACTCATTTTAGTTCATGGGGATAACTCATAATGTCGTCATGTGCATCTACTTGTAGTTATAAAGGTGATAATTAGTCTGAACATATAACGCTCCATACTAAAGAGCAAACAAACAAAATAATACAAGTAACAAACCACAATGTACTTTATTGTAGCTTACAAAAATTTTAAATTAAAACAAAGCCACCTACAGATTTCAACCTGTCAAAGTTCAGAAAGCACAGAGCACCACATCAAAGACCTACCAGATATGGTTTTGCATGAATCAATTCAAAAGTGTGTACTAATGAAAAAATTGTGACTCCATGAACTTACTGGTTTCGTCTTTTTGCCTCGAGCTCCGGGTGGTGGGCCTCGTTTCAAGTTCGAAGAAGATGGTTGCATGGATGGATGTAGGGCAGGAGAAGGTGCACCAACAGATAATGCCGACACTGACTGCCCTGTTTTCTGTTTCTTACGTGATGCTGAGACAGTTGGACTGGGTACAGATTCATGAACAGGCTGCCCATTTGCCTTTCTCCAGTCCCTGCCAAAGTTATTCAACATGGTTCTCGTCAAAAGACAGAATCATCACTCATTATCAATCCTCTTATATTTGATACACACATTTTGCAAATATAAATAAATATGAAATATCTCAAACCTTATTCTCTGAATCATATCATCACTGTTGACCCTTGATAGAAGCTCCCTATGTTCCTCATCAGATACCCTTAACTCCTTCCTCAGTTCCGTTATCAAACTTTCCTTCTCCTAATATATAGGACAATGTACTTAGACAAATATGAAATATATACACTTGATTTTAAACAAAGTTAGAAATAAGTAATAGCACATACCCAAGAAATGGCATCCGATTGAGCCTTGAAGGCCCGCAAAACAGAACAATATGCTTCTTGTTCAATAATATGGATCTGTGTTTCCATGTCATTACTCGGCATCCTTGGAAATGGGGCAGAGGCCGGACCTGCAGATCTTCCATTCCCAGCTACACGCGCATTTCTTGCAAATCTATTTTGATGAGGCGGTGGAAGATCATCATCCGTCCCTAAAAAAATTTAAAAAATAATTTAATATTAAAAAAAAATTATGACCCAAGAAAGACAAACATAAACCTCAAAAAAAAAAACAATATTCAAACAGTCAAAAACATCCCTCATAAAGGAAAAATTGATTTCGGAGAAAGTTTACATTATCAAGGAAACTTCAAACTATATTCAACAAATTCTTAATATATGTATAACTGGTTCCAGAACCTTTTATTATGAAAGGGAGGATGTAATCATGATCCATTAAGCATAAAATGACAGGAGGAAACAAACACCATTTACCCGCATCCCACGCAATTTCATGAACAGCCCATCGAGTATGAACAAAATTGACAATTACAATTTAGCTAAGCAAATTCAATTTTTATTAAATCTAGAGATGTTAGCAAATAAAATCAGTTCAGACCTAAAGACTATGCCTTTATTCTATTCAGACTAAATGCGAGACGAGCTGAAAATTGTCAATTTGGGTAAATAGCATCTCACTTGCTCTCTCCAAAATTTTACCAAAAACTCAGAAACTCAATTAACACAAACTCACTGATGTAAATGAAAACAACACCCAAGCCTTAATAAAGGCATAGAAACTCAAGAATGTTTAAAACAAGAGGTAAACTAACTAAAACTCCTGATTATATGCAAGTCTAGAGTATTATTAGTACAGCCCAAGTAACTAGAAATTTGGTCAAGGTAAAACTCCGATAACAACAACCTACAACAAATCCAACTAAAAATAAGAATTTTCATCCCATGGAAGTATGAATTACCACCAACAATCACATAAAACTAACCCTTTCAAACTAAACTACTTAACTAAAAAAAAAGATAAACAAGCCCAGGCGCTCCTGAAAGAACTCAGCAAGACCCACTGCCACGGGTTCATACAGCCATAATTTTCTTAGCTCAACCATCTCCCGAATACATAAACCACCAAGACAAGAAAGCCCCCCGCCAAAATAAAACCATTAATCTGCAACAAGGATACTGCAAAGAAATCTAGATGACCTAAGCTTAACAAGACCGATTCTTGAACCATAAAGTTGCATAAAGAAGGTCTACCGAGCGTAACAAAATTTTCATTATATAGTTAACAAACGAGCACATGAATTGAAATTTCCAATTTTGTTTCATCCAAAACTTCAAAATTCAACATTATTTTCGCATTTCATTAACAGCATCCCATTCTATTACCTTCCGGCTTCGCAACAATATAACCAACTTATACACTTTACATTTCATTTTACCCATACCCATGTTAGAAAAAGAAATTATGACTCTAACCAAATTGATTCAAATATGAAAAATCCATTGATCTATTTCCTTTAAAGTTAATACAGCTTCATAGAAGTGGAAATCATAACGTTATGGATGATAAAATAAAAGTAACACATTCCACCCCAAAGCTCCTAACTTCGGATAATTATCATAATATTGCTATTCCTAAGCTCTCAAGAACAAAAAAGATTGAATTTTCTAGTGAAATCTCAAAACTTAGCCCACAACAAGAGGAGAGAGAAATCAGTAGTATGACGAAGTAAAACCTTAACTCAATTTCACAAAGCTAAACAAAAAAACCCCCAAAATAGTCAATTTCACGGTTCAATCAAGCTATTAATAGCTCAGTAGCAATTCAACAAAAAACCCTAACACAATTCCAAAACCTAATTTCCAAATCTTGCTAAAAAAACACACACAAATAAACAATCAAACACAAGAAAGACCTTCAAAAAGGTCCGATCTTTAAGTATCTCACCACTGCTATCGGAAAGATCGTACTCCATTACTATTTCTTCAAATCGAGCCGAATCTTTTCAGTCGAACTTCCGCAAGAACAAATTGAAATTAGGTCAGAAAACAGTGAAAAGATCGGAAAGTGATTAAAGAGTGAAAAATGAAGGAAAATTAGGGATTTGAATGACGAACATCGGAAAACTAGGGTGAAAAAAGAGGGGAAACAGAGATTTGGAGGGAGAAATTGATGCGAATTAGGGTTGAATGAGGAGAGAGAAAGAGAAAGAGGGCGGTGTTGTTGAAGGGTTGAGAAGGAACGCGGACTTGAAACATTTTTAGTTAACTCTATTTTTTTGTTTTTCTTTTTAGTTCATAAAATTTTTCAGTTCCGCTGTGTTGTATTGTGTTTGCTTTGCTTTGCTTGAGTTTTTTCCCCCTTGAAGAGAACCACATTGCTAATTAGAAGTGTGTTAAAATGCTTTCACAAACTTCCTTTTTCTTTGGCTAATGAGATAACTTTTTATTTCTCTCACTTTTAACTTTTTAGAGCCTTGTGTATTGGGGTTTATATGGTGCATAAGTGTTACTATATTGAGGTGCAAAAACCTTAGACTCGATGTTTTTTTTAGATTTAGACTTAGTATTAAATTGTACAGATGACAGAAACCTTGACTAATCTGTTTGAGCCAATTTAGCCCTGCTATAAAGTATTGTTCCCCCTATAAATGTTGGTGCATTATGAAGAATCACAATGGAATTGTACTTTTTTTCTTTTCTTTTCTTTTTTGAAAGAGAAATTTCATTAATTGAAGGCCAAACGGCATCTACAATAAGTATTAAGGAAAAACAAGATACAATCAAACAAGGTTAAATCAAATTCATCTTCGAATAAACTACAATGAACCAGATCGAGCAATACAGCGCAACCCCTTGTATTTGCTGAATAAAGCAGCTATTGATGAAAAAGTCTGTCATTCTGACATAGTTTGGGAAGAGCATTCTTGATCGAGCCATGTTGATCGCATCCAAGATTTGAATACCTTCATGTTGAGTCTCGAACTTCAACGAATGAGAACAATTTCCCATACCTGCAAACAAACAAACCATACTCAAAACTCCCATAGGGGAGAAGGAGATCTCTACAACATAGACTAAAAGCCCCATAACAAGGTTTGAAAAAATCTCATAAATAGAGACTAATTTATTCAACAAAATAAGAAAATGAACTAAAAACTAAAAATAAAAGGGGAAAAGGGGCTTACCATGGATGACATCATCCATGGCAGCCCCTAACTGATGAAGAAGGAGTAGGGGAGGCTAGGGTTTGAGAGAGAAAAAAGAGAGAGGGAGACTTGTGGCACATATAGTGGAATTGTACTTAAAACCTCTAGTACAACGACACAATTTCTTACCGATTGATTCAGACGTGTGGAAACTTGTTAAAGTATTTGAACTAATTCATAAAAGTGGGATTATAGGAGAAAAAACAAGTAAATGTTGAAAAATTAACTAAAAGTGATGGTTGAATCAAGGGGATAGAAGGAGTTTACTTCATTGCTTGAAATCTAGAGCTATTGATAACCCAATATATGAAACAAATACCTACTTTATGTCTGTAAGAGTTTATGGAAGAGAAAGAGGTTGAGTCGCTTTGTGAAAACAAATGGACCTTCTCCAATGGATATGTTATAGGTAAATCCTTATTGTCCATGAGACTTTTTACTAGCAATATATACTCCAGTATAATTTTTCATAAACCCCTAACAACGAATGGACAAATTACATATTAACGATACTATAACAATCATAAAACAATAAAGCCGATACAAAAATGAGTGTTTGTGATGCCAACATAGCATTGTGTTTCTCTACGCACGTGATGACGACCACTAAGGTAAATTAGGTCACCCCAATGGTCACATATGTTTCGTCTTTTATAAAACCAAATGTAGTATATGGCTTCAAAAGTAATAGTATTACCGTAATATATTTGTATGACCGTTATAAAAATATATCAACCTTTTATGTTCGCAAATATAACTAGTAATATGCAATATAGACCTCTCCAAATTGTGAAATTCCAAATATCCCCACAATTTGACACATACTACCACACCTCCAAAACACTACACAAAAATCCCCCAAGAAGTCCACATTTGACATTCCCATGCCTCCCCTCCAAAACTCCCAATTTTGCACAACGTTTAAGGGTGTGTTTGGTTAGTCACCGATTGAAATGAAATGCATTCCCATTTCGTTGGTTCACTCTCCTTCTCTCTATCGCACCTCACTTTCTCTCTCCTCTCTCACCCCTCTTCGCCGCTCTCTCCATAAACTCCAAATTAGAAGTCTTTCATTGATGGATTCACAACAGAGTTCTTCTGTTGAACAGATGACTGAAGATTTGAAGAATCAGAAGCTTACCCATCAAAGTAATCGTACCAAATTGAAGCTTGAAGAACTTAATTGGGATCATTCCTTTGTTCGAGAATTGCCCGGTGATTCTAGGGTTGATAATAATCCTCGTCAGGTTTTGTTTATTTTTTTCTTTAATTCAATTTATTTCTTGTTTACCTTAGTTAATTGGTTATATGGGTATTTAAATTATTGTTTTTGGTGATGTGGGTTGGTGTAATTTGGACAAATTAAGTTGTTTTGATTTGGGTGTTGTTGAGAACATATAAGTATCATTTCTTTGATGTGTCAGTAATTGATTAATTGTAGTAGTTGTTATTAAAGATGCATTTGGAGAGAGTTGTTTTAATTGTAGCTTCAAGAACTGTTACTTAGTTTGTGAGGGTGGATAAAATGTTTCGTTTCGCAAGCATCGTGTGAAGTTGCAGTTGCTCTATACTTGCTATATGTGGGCATCTTATGAACTATACATGAATCTTGATTTATTGTTAACCAATGGAGTTTGCAATCGAGTTGATCGGTTGTTAGGATTTTGTTTCTGACCTCGTGCTTGTGAACCATTTTTGTGTTGTTGGAAGGGGGGGAGGTTTCCTGAAGAATGGATATTGGATAGACAGATTGCTTCTAGTCTGTACGTTTCTAGCTAATTAACAATGAATAGTGATAGAAGGACTAGTTTACTCGTTTGTGCTTCTAAATACGACTATGCATGTTTTATGATACAGAAAGTTATTGCAACTATTCCTAGGAACAGGAAGTGATTTTAGAAATCAATTCAAGACGTGTGTCAATTCAGTGAAAGGAACTTTAGAAACGAGTAGTGACCCTTATTGTAATATAATATTATATTGACTGGTTAGTGTTGGATTTTACTATGAAGAAAGACTAATTTTTTGCTAGGAATGTGTTAAGACGCTCTCTTATTTACAAGTTACTCGTCTTACTTAGTATGAAGATTACATGGTTCACCAGAAGTGGATAATATTACTTAAGATACCCACATATTTTGTCTATCTTGTTCATGACAAATACGAACAATATAGTTTCTTGTAATGTGGAGAACAATGTTGAATCTTTAGTCTTAAATGGCAATAAACTTATGAGAGTTGGGAATCACGAGGCACTACACGTCTTGTTGCTTACTCTCCAAGCTGACAGAAGTTAATCTTTCAATAGTTAAAATGAATTATTAGAGTTATGTTCTATGTAAAGGTTAAAGTATACTCACTTTATTTTGGTTGAAAGAAACAAAGAAGTGAAAATGGTCATTTGTCTCAGCACCACCCTGCCTCTATGAGCTGTAATTATGGGTTGATAATGCTTTGATCTTGATATTGCTGTGCTGTTTCTTAAGTATTGTTTGCCTTCCAGGTTTTACATGCTTGCTATACAAAAGTTTCAATAGTTAAAATGAATTATTAGAGTTATGTTCTATGTAAAGGTTAAAGTATACTCACTTTATTTTGGTTGAAAGAAACAAAGAAGTGAAAATGGTCATTTGTCTCAGCACCACCCTGCCTCTATGAGCTGTAATTATGGGTTGATAATGCTTTGATCTTGATATTGCTGTGCTGTTTCTTAAGTATTGTTTGCCTTCCAGGTTTTACATGCTTGCTATACAAAAGTTTCACCCTCGGTAGAGGTGGATAACCCACAACTTGTTGCATGGTCTGAATCAGTTGCTGAATCTCTTGAATTAGATCCCGCAGAGTGAGTATTTACTTCCCTGCTATGTGAAACTAAGCATTGTGCATATACATGGTAACTGGCCTTGATATTGTATTTATCTGTACTTCTTATACGTTTCTTCATATTGATTTTTGGTGATTGAGGAGAAGGTTGTTGGTCTGACTCAGGGCTGTGAGGGAACATTCCTTACTCTGACTATTCCAAATTTTGTCCATAAGTACATGTTTCTCATTTTTATCTAGTTTCTGATCTCTTGCTGTGTTGATCAGGTTTGAGCGACCTGATTTTCCGCTTATATTTACTGGGGCATCCCCATTTTTTGGATCGTAAGTCAGCCACCTAAGCTGTTGCCTTTGTTAGACCTATGTGGGTATTTTTGATGACTTTTGCATTTCTCTGGCTGTTTTGCATTCTCCCTGATGAAATATCTTTTACAGGTTGCCATATGCTCAATGTTATGGAGGCCATCAGTTTGGCACGTGGGCTGGTCAGTTGGGTGATGGTCGGGCAATCATGTTGGGAGAGATTGTGAATTCGAAGAAAGAAAGGTGGGAATTACAACTGAAAGGCGCTGGCAAGACCCCATACAGCAGATTTGCAGATGGGTTGGCTGTTCTCCGCAGTAGCATTCGGGAATTCCTTTGCAGTGAAGCAATGCATAGTCTTGGAATCCCCACAACACGTGCCCTTTGTCTTGTAACCACTGGGAAATTTGTTGTCCGAGACATGTTTTATGAGTACGTGCACACCACCATATTTATGACATCCTAGTCTTGCTGTTATCTTTCCATCATTTCTATACCAGTGTCCTTAGGTTTTATTAAGGTTATTCAATATCATATTACCTGAGTTGCATTTATTTTTGCTTTATATTACTAAGGTTGTCTCAAGCAGCTCATTAAGTGGTACTTGTCATTGTCTCTATTTCCACTCCTTATTTTATTGTTTCTTCTGTTATTTGTATTTGTATTGTGGGTTAGGGGATAGTTAGATGGCTGATAATTGGTAGGTCTGATTCTGAGTATTAATTCAAGTTCTGATTATGATCAATGCTGCTGTATGCAGTGGTAATCCCAAGGAAGAACCTGGTGCAATCGTTTGTAGAGTTGCTCCTTCCTTTTTGCGTTTCGGTTCATACCAGATACATGCCTCGAGAGGGAAAGAGGATCTTGATATTGTTCGGCTTCTTGCAGATTATGCCATTAAACATCACTTTCCCCACATTGATAATATGAATAAGAGTGAAAGTTTATCTTTCAACACAGGATTTGATGACCAGTCTGTTGTGGATCTCAGCTCTAATAAATATGCAGGTTAGTATCTGTTGATGCACCTATCATTTAGTTAATGAGATTATTAGAGCGCCTTTGTTGCCAAGGCTAGGTAAATGCAATAGTATTGGTTGCCAGACCTTTTTAAAATATTATCTTTATGCGCTATGATGTGGTGCCTTCTGTTTATATATTTTCCAGATATTTTACCACACGAGTTAAGGTGATATATATGGCTGATTTGAGAATTGAGCGAAATAGTCAACCATGCTGTAGACTAGTAGACTGTGCAATGTTCTGTTTTATTATTCATATATACATGTATTTTGAGGTTGCCACCCTGTATTATCGTCTCGTTTGAACTAGCACGAAAGGATATCCTATTCTGGATTTTTTGTCAAAAGAATTATTTTATTGCTCCCCTCCCTGGTCAGTTGACAAATTGAGAGGCTTCTTTTATGGATTTAATTTTACCAGTACTCTGTGAATCTCATGCTTGACTATGTGTTGTGCTGTAATAATTTTTTTACTTCCTCCGTTCTGTTCTAAATGAAACGTTTGCTTTTCTACGCAACCCAATGCGCTCCTTTAATCATTAATATCTTTAGTTGTGCACACGTAAAAAATATAAAAAAGTTATAATTTGATAGTATGCATCGAGACGAATCTAACAAGATCCCACTTGACTATGTTTTTCTTTATATAATGGCGATAAATTGGAGTCAAAATTGATCCATGAATAGTGTCATTTCACCCAATGTTTCATTTAAAACAGAGCGGAGGAAGTATGTACTTTGAGCTTTAGATGATCAAAACTTAAGAAGCTCGATTGCTCGACCATTCAAAATCATTCTTATAAAGTAATGAGAAAGTAGCTGATGTTTTTAATTTGTATTAGAAGTTTTGTGGAATAATACCTGTTTCTTTTTATATGATTGGATCAGCTTGGGCAGTTGAAGTTGCGGAGCGTACTGCTTCATTGGTTGCTGGCTGGCAGGGGGTCGGTTTCACACATGGTGTGCTGAACACTGACAATATGAGTATCTTGGGCCTTACTATTGATTATGGCCCCTTTGGTTTCTTAGATGCTTTTGATCCAAGTTATACACCAAACACAACTGATCTTCCTGGGAGAAGGTACTGCTTTGCTAATCAGCCTGATATAGGCTTGTGGAACATTGCACAGTTTGCTGCTACCTTACAAGCAGCTAAGTTGCTCAAGGATAATGAGGCTAATTACGTAATGGAAAGGTACGGATTGTTTGCCTTTGTATCTGAACTATGCTGTGGCGGCTAGACAACTGACGAATGACGGTTATAATTTTTTTTTGCAGATATGGAACTAAATTCATGGATTACTATCAAGCTATCATGACCAAGAAACTTGGACTACCCAAATACAACAAAGATATGATCAGCAAACTTCTTAATAACATGGCTGTCGATAAAGTTGATTACACAAATTTCTTTCGACTACTTTCCAATGTCAAAGCTGACCCTAGCATTCCGGATAGTCAACTATTGACCCCCCTGAAGGCTGCTCTGCTAGATATTGGCCAGGAACGCAGGGAGGCATGGACCAGCTGGATGAAATCCTATGTGCAGGAGGTACTGATTCCACCCCATTGCCATCCCAAATAATGCATTAACACTTCTACTTGTCATAGAGTTTCCACTCATTTCCTTCTTCCCTTTTTCTTTGAAATATCTTCTCCATCCTTAATACTCTACATCATGCATTCATGCTATGCAGGTAGCAAACAAATTTTTTTTTTTGTTGGGTGGGAAAACGAGCGTGGTTGACTGAAGTGGTAATACCATTGGCTTGTCGTATTTTCCCTCCCTCACTGCAACCCACCCCCCTTGATTATTTTGGAATTATTCAAGTTTGGGGGTATCTTTTCAAAAATATTTGGAACTGTTACGTATCCTATATCCCATAAGATCCAAAATGGATTTGTTTATGTAAGAAAATAACAATTTGGATTACTTTGAGAAGGTCCTCCTAAAATTTGGGATTGTTCCTGAATAATCCAAAGCTGAGATTATTTTGAAAAGAAGAGTGAACATCGAGATTATCCATGTCATATTTCCTTTTTAACGGGGGGGGGGGAGGGGTTCTCCTCGTCGTAGTTTTATATAGGGGTGACAATGAACTGAGCCGAACTCAAGCTTGGGTATGGTCGGACCGGCTTGAGGAGTTCAAGTCAAACCCAACTCAAGCTCGAAGCTCGTCAAGGTTTAAAATGTCAGGCTCTGGTCAAGAAGCCCAGTTTTGAGCTTTGAGTTGTGTCTTTGATGTTTTTATCTTGCCAAACTGGTAATTACAAGAACACTCAATGGCTGAACAAGGCAATGGAACCAAATTTCTAAATAAATTGTTACTTGTACATCATACAAAGGAAAAACATCAAATTTCACAACAATAATCTTGCCTCATTAGGATAGAAAAAGAAAAAGAAATCTTATTCTTATGTTCATGCTCTTATGCTTTACAAACAATAAAGATAATTTTTTCAAGAAAATAATTGAGATTTGGTATATGTTCATGTAAGGAAAAAGAAGACTTGGGATCAATAACAAGGAAAGTTTAGCAAACAGAAACTAAAAAAACAAACACGAAAGTGACAGAAAAAGCCAAGCACAAATGGAAAAACAGCCAAAAGAATCTATTACTAAGCTGAGAAAGCCTAGTTGAATCACGAACCATCTTGATATCCTCTGGAATTGTGATATGTACATTCAGGTCTCCTTTTGATCCACGCTTTACTACCAATTATCCATGACAGAGTGGAAGACACAGTCTGTGGTAAATGGTAAATGACGGCTGGTCAGACAATATTCGATATCAATCAGCTGACTAGAGCAGACGAGAGAGAATGACATGTAACTTTCGGTTATTGTGAATTATGGTTGGTTAGTGGGCAACGGGAAGAGAGATACCAAGAGAAGGAAAGGGAGAAAGCCAGGGATAAGGAGCAGCGCTAGGAAAGAAAAAGCTGTAGTCTTTGCTCTATCGAGTTAATACTCTAAACCGTGCATTCATGCTATGCAGAAAGCAAACAAATAATTTTTTTTTTGTTGGGTGGGGGAACGAGCGTGGTTGACTGAAGTGGTAATACCATTGGCTTGTCGTGTTTTCTCCCTCACTGCAACCACCCCCCTTGATTATTTTGGAATTATTCCAAGTTTGGGGGTATCTTTCCAAAAATATATGGAACTGTTACATTTCCTATGTCCCATAAGACCCAAAATGGATTAGTGTAGGTAAGAAACTTACAATTTGGATTACTTTGAGAAGGTCCTAAAATTTGGGATTGTTCCTGTATAACCAAAACTGAGATTATTTTGAGAAGATGAGTGAAATTCGGGATTATCCATGTCAAATTTTCCTTTCAATTGGAGGGGGGGTTGAGGGTGCTCCTCATTGTAGTTTTATGTAGGGGTGACAATGAACTGAGTCAACTTTAAGCTTGGGTAGGGTCGGCCTGGCTTGAGGAGTTCAAGTCAAACCCAACTCAAGCTCGGAGCTCGTCAAGGTTTAAAATGTCAGGCTCTGGTCAAGAAGCCCAGTTTTGAGCTCTGAGTTGTGTCTTTGATGTTTTTATCTTGCCAAACTGGTATTTACTAGAACTCCCAATAGCTGAACAAGGCAATGGAACCAAATTTCAAAATAAATGGTTACTTGTACATCATACAAAGGAAAAACATCAAATTTCACAACCATTAATCTTGCCTCATCAGGATAGAAAAGAAAAAGATATCTTATACTTATGTAGTTATGTTCATGATCTTATGCTTTACAAACAATTAAGATAATTTGTTCAAGAAAATTAATTAAGATATTGTATATCTTCATGAAGGAAAAAGAAGATTTGGGGTCAATTACAAGGAAAATTTACCAAACAGAAACTAAGAAAACAAACACGAAAGTGACGAAAAAACCCAAGCACAAGTGGAAAAACAGCCAAAAGAATCTATTACTAAGCTGAGAAAGCCTAGTTGAATCATGAGCCATTTTGATATCCTCTGGAATTGTGATGTGTACATTCAGGTCTCTTTTTGATCCACGCTTTACTACCACCTACCCATGACAGAGTGGAAGGCACAGTAAGTGGTAAATGGTAAATGTCGTCTGGTTAGTGATTTTTCGATATCAATCAACTGACTAGAGCAGACGAGAGAGAATGACATGCAACTTTTGGTTATTGTGAATTATGGTTGGTTAGTGGGTAACGGGAAGAGAGATACGAAGAGAAGGAAAGGGAGAAAGCCAGGGATAAAGAGCAGCAGATGGAAAGAAGAAATAAGCTGTAGTCTTCACTCTTTAGAGTTTCAGTCACACTATTTTGGCTGTTTTTTAAACTTCTTTAATCGATGCCACTAGAGTTTGTTCACGAGCTTTTTAGCGAAATCCAGGCTATCTCGGCTCATTAAGGTCTCGAGTCGAGCTTGAGTGAATCGCAAGCTGGCCTGACTCATTACTTATGGTTTATTTGTTTCTATTAATTTTTTTTTCCTGTCTTGATTGGGAAATCAATGTTCTATATATCGTTCTGGTGCATTGCTTAATTGAGTCAGGTTTTTATTCTTGTTAGTACCCAACTTCAGACATAGTTGACTGGATGATATATGGGAATCATGTTGGATTATCAAAGTATTAATTAGATTTCTTCTCTATCTCTCTCAGCTGGTATCTAATGGAGTTCCCGACGAGGAGAGAAAGGTTACTATGGATTCTGTGAATCCAAAGTATATTCTACGGAATTATTTATGCCAAAGTGCCATCGATGCAGCGGAGCAAGGTGACTTTGAAGAGGTACGACGGCTTTTAAAAGTCATGGAGCGACCGTATGATGAGCAACCCGGGATGGAGAAATACGCTCGCTTACCTCCGGCTTGGGCTTATCGACCCGGTGTTGGTATGCTCTCCTGTTCTTCATGATTAACTCGTGAAATGACGAGGTCATGCAGGAGACTGGAGAGTGCAGGGTTACTTTTTGTACATAGATAGTAGTCGTGTACTTTCTTTTCCTTATTTGAAATAGTTAAAAACATTTACACTTTTGCTTAGTCTTTTTTCCTTTTCTTTTGAACCAATGCGAAATATGTTTTGCAGTTTGAAGAAATGCATCATTACACTGCTGTGATACCATCATACCATTGTAAACTTGGCGATTTTTCCCTACAATAGTTTATACGGTTTTTTCACCATATACCCCCGACAAATTGAAAAATTCACCATATACCCTCAATGTTTCAAATATTCACCATATACCCCTGACTTTTCAAAACTGTTCACCAAATGCCCTTTTTCTAACTGTCGTTAACTCACCGTTAGAGTTATTTACAATTTTGCCACAATTAACGCTAACCCTAACCTCTAAATCTAATCCTAAACAATAACCCTAACCCACCCCCTACCCCCACCCTCCCCCCCACCCTACCCCCACCCAGCCCCACCTCCTCCCCCCTCTCTACTCCACCGGCGCTAGCCCCCCACCCCCTCCCCTCCCCCTCCCCGTCGATTTCCCCACCCCCACCCCCTCCCTTTCGACTTCGAATTCCCCTAACCCACCCCTCCCCTTCGAACACCGGGCGGGACACCACCCCTCCCCTTCGAACACCAGATGACTCACATTTTCCGCGAACACCACCGAGAGGACCCTCGTAAAATTCCGTGAACTTCACAAGATCCAACTCGGAATTCTAATTCGAACGGTTTTGCGAAAATCGAAGGGGTGGGGGGAATTCGAAGGGGACTGCAGTAATCACGGGGGAGGGGGCTGCAAATCGTTGGGCGGGGGAGGGGTTGGGGAGGGGGCCGCATAAATCGCGGGGAGGGCGGGCGAGGGGCGTTGGGCGTGGGGGAGGGGCTGCGAAAATCGCGGGGGAGGGGAGGGAGGGGGAGAGGGTGGGGGGGGCGCGGAGGGTGGAGGGGGAGGGGGGGGGGGGGGGGGTGGGGTAGGGGGTGGGGGTGGGGTGGAGGGGGAGGATGGGTGGGTTAGGCTAAGGGTTTAGATTAGGGTAATGGATTAGGGTTTAGATTAGGGTTTAGATTAGGGTTTAGATTTTAGGGTTATGGGTTAATGGTGGCAAAATGGTAAATAAAGCTAACGGTGACTTAACTTCCGTTAGAAAAAGGGTATATGGTGCACAGTTTTAAAAAGTCAGGGGTATATGGTGAATATCTGAAACATTGAGGGTATATGGTGAATTTTTCATTTTGTCGGGGGTATATTGTGAAAAAACCGTAGTTTATATTAACATGTCACTTTCTTGTTTAGTCGTTGCCAAAAAGGAGAAGCTTTGAGTTTTCTGCCTTTGTTTACTTGCATGGATAGTCTCTTTTTTTGGGGACTTCCTTTATGGTTTAATTATGAGTAAAATCTTTATTGTTACACTGCTTCAAGAAAAAGGTTACATAGAGAACTTTTTATCCGTAAACACAAGAATGGTTAAATAGTTATTTGTCAAAAACTAAATTATGAGTAAAATCTTTATTGTTACACTACTTCAAGAAAAAGGTTACATAGAGAACTTTTTATCCGGTAAACACAAGAATGGTTAAATAGTTAATTGTCAAAATCTAAATTATGAGTAAAATCTTTATTGTTACACTACTTCAAGAAAAAGGTTACGTACAGAACTTTTTATCCGGTAAACACAAGAATGGTTAAATTGTTAATTGTCAAAATCTAAATTATAAGATATGAGTTAATAATGGGATATCTCCGTAAAAAAAGGATTCGAACCAAATTATTATTTTATATGTTTAGCCTCCCAAATTCCCAGTAAACAAAAGGGAGGAATTTAGGTCGAACTTGGTGTAGGGCTCAATTTAGGAGAAATTACTCTCTACATTCTTAGAGGCCGTTTGGTTGATGAAAGGAAAAGAGAGCCATAAAGGAAAACAAAACAAAACAAAACATTTTTAGAATCTACTCTTAGAATTCTTGGCCACCTTTTGTCACAACCAATTAATTCGAATTTTTTCCCTAAATAATGTTAGAAAAATAAATACCTTTTCCTTTACGTTAGAATCAAAATTAATTCGCTCTATACTGTCTACATAGGACTGAAAACCTCAAATTTTTTTTCAAATCTAATCGAAACCGCTAATTATAAATTAACAATTACTTAAAATAAACTATTAAGTAAATTAGCAATGTTGCTTTAATGAACCGCATCTCACTGAAAAATACTAACCCAAGCCTAACCCCCCCTCCCCTCTATGGCTCTGTTTGACAACACATTTAATTCACCTTAAATGAGTAGGTGGTAAAAGTTTAAGTCACCTAAAATAAATAGTCGTGTTTGGGATAATAGTTTAAATAAAATTTAAGCTCAAAAATTGACTAAAATTGAGTTGCTATCAAATATAACATTTCAATTTAAGGTGCTGAAATTTTCAGCTACTTTATCAATTCAGCTCCTTTCAGGCTTTCAGCTACCTTATCAGTTTCCGTTCTATTTCAGAGCTGATGTTCCCAAACATAGCCTATCTCTCCATCTTTCTTCCCCTTACCATCAACGTTTCTTTTCATTCGAGAAGTGTTCTAGCAGCTAGTAAACCAGTGTTAAGTTTTACAATTGTCAACAACAAATTCACATTACCAATTACCAATGCTAATCTACAGTAGAAGTAACAACTAACAAGTCAGCAATTTGTACTTTCAAGCTTTAATTACTCACAATATTCTTTTTCTTGTAGTTGATTTTGTAAGTTTAGGAATTTTCAAAGACTGCAGCTTCGATTATTCTTGCGGAAGCTAAATTGATTGCTTGGATTTTGCATCACCATTTCTCAATAATCAATTTGAGGATAAAGGGTAAATATGGATGTCTTACTTTGTTTAATTCTTCATTTTTTCTTCTCTTCCGTTTTTCTTACACTGCCAAATTCAACAAATTTCCAGATTTTTAGGGTTCATCCACTGCACGACCACCAGGTACGTTTCTTGAACCTTTTAAATTTTTTGAAAACGTAAAATTGAAAGAAGATTTGATTGTTTTGATGTAATTTGCCCATCATTGAATGTGTTTTGAGTTGCCCATCAATGTGTTTTGATTCTATGTAAAAGAAAGTAGAATTTTTTTTGTTTGTGTTTTAGATGTTTGAATGATCAAACTCGAATTGGAGGGTAGATAATTTTATGATTTCACATTGTTGTATTAATCGAAATCATTATTATTAGAACTTTAGATGGATTATGTATCTAATTTTTTGATCTGGGTAATTGAGCATTGATGTTCTTCATTCACTCATCCATAAGATTCTTAATAGATGCATCATATTAACTTAGCCTTTTACACTATTTAAATCTCAACTTTGACTGTATTTAAAAACTAATTAATAAAGATAAATGTAATTATTTAAAATTGTTGTTGGGTTAATCTCAATGTATATTTTCAAAATATTATTTTTTTATAATCTTTAATAAAGCACAATAGAAGATTTTGATGGTCAAAGTGTGTGTTGGCAAGTGTGCCAAGTTAATATGATGAAACAGAGGAAGTATACTGTATGTTTTAAGATATAAATATTGTAGTTCACTGTTAAATATTTATTTTGGGGGTTCAATATGCTTATTTTGAGGACATACAAATTTAGGTGCAGAGACTACACCCTTGCGCAGTCATTTAAATTTAGTCTCAACATTATATTATATCGAAAACTCGAACAGTTTTTTCTGTTTTTGAACAACTTGATTGTTAGAAGAAAAAAAGAAAAACAATGTCAACTGTGAGTGTCCCCCATAAATCACAAGTTCAACTCTTTGTCATGTGGATATGGGCTTAAGATGTACTGTTTTCATAGGGAATGGGAGTTCGCCGGTGTCTTGAAGTTTGGAAGTTGGGCATTGTTAACTACTCGAACGCACTTAAGTTGCAGGAGAAGTTGGTATCTGGTAGGAAAACACATAAGATAGCAGATACTCTTCTTTCTTTGCAACATCCTCCTACGTATACCCTTGGCAAACGTAAAACGGACCACAATTTGCTAGTATCCGAGCTTGAGTTGAAAAACATGGGTGCTGAACTTCACTACACTCAAAGAGGGGGTGACATTACATTCCATGGGCCACATCAAGCTATATTGTATCCTATCATATCTCTTCGTGATATTGGTATTGGTGCTAGGAGCTATGTGGAAAAGCTTGAACTTACGATGATTGAACTAGCAGCGATGTATGGAGTAAAAGCTCGCTCCGGAGAAAAAGGTGAAACTGGGGTATGGGTTGGAGACAGAAAGATTGGTGCAATTGGTGTTCGGATTCAATATGGGATTACATCTCATGGTCTCGCATTCAACATCGATCCTGATATGAACTTCTATAATCATATAGTCCCTTGTGGTATTTCAGATAAAGAAGTCACTTCTTTGAGAAGGGAGACAAAGCTAGAACTTCCTAATGAAGAAGTGATTCAGGAGCAATTGGTACATTGTTTTGCTAGACAGTTTGGATTTAATCCAGTTTTGTTAGATAAAACTAAAGGTGATATTTAGTTAGCTGTGTATTTACTTACTGTATTAATGATTTCGTTTTCACACATATTACAACTGTCTTTATTATCTGAAAAAGGCTTATGCTTTTAGAAACTGTATAATGTTCAGATTTTCACCAAAAACTTCATGGTACACCTAGAGCTAGGCACGAGCCATGCCTTGCTGGTCTCGTGCTAACTTTTTAAAAGAGGAGCCCATGAGCTGCCCGAACCATGTGTTGTGCCGGGCTATCAGCCCCCCTTATGAATTTTACGACTTTTTTGGTTGAAAATGAGCGGTATGATAAGCAGACCAATTCATCATGCTCTTGACGGATCTCAAAAATGAAGTCTGTGAATGGTCCACCACCATGCCTCTCATGCTGGGCAGAACTCGTGCACCCCTGCCTGTGCATGAAATTTACAATGCCACCTTCTGCTAGTTCATTTTCATTGGGCTGTTAACTTCATACTTCTTTCTTTCTTTCTTTTCCATATTCCATGGCCACTCCGCCTACTCCTTTATAATCCCTGTACATTTAGCCTATTATGTACTTTATGGCATTGATATAAAAGTGTGGTGCAGTTTGTATATTACAGCTGTTATATCTAATGTCATTATTGCAATACATCAACTAAAATTTCTTAGATAGACTTTTTAGTATAAATTAATTTACATAAGATTTGAAGTGAACTTATACTAGTCAAAGTCATGACAAGCAACTCCAAGATCATGTTGGATTGTATTTTGGCAATAAAGTATATGGAGGGGATTTGCAATATCATGTTCTATAATTTGGTATTTGAATGAGATACTCCTTGTTCCAAAGTATAAGGCGCCCATGTTCTTTGAGGATGAATTTTATTTTTAGTTTTCTTCAAAGATATATTGGTAAATATTATAAAAGAATTACGAAATTTTTATTAATGTAATAATAATAATCATTATTCTGATAATGTTAATCAATAGATTTTGAGAGAATTAACCGTCAAAATCCGACTTCAAAAAGCGTGGTTGCCTTGTATCACAAAAAAAGAGTACTTGTCGAACGGAATCTTCTTTGTGCACACGTTGATGTGTATTCACTCCCATAATGTCTTGTTACTAAATCTACAATACTTTTCATTTAAAGCCATGATGTTGAATTTTTATCATATTGTCTGGACTGTGCTGTACGGAGACCCCATTGACAGTTGTTTTTACTTCTTTTGAGACATGAATGATGAATCACAAGCTCTTGCCTTCAAATATTATTCAGCTGCCAGAAGAATTAATCCGAGGAAACATTGGAAAGATGATATAAGTAAACAAGTAAACTTATTTACTTCTAATTTCCTCCATATACTTTTACTGCAATTGTTGCAGTTACTGCTGTAATTATGATTTCTAAATTCATCCTTGTATTTGTTTGTTGAGACTTAAGAGTTTCAAGAAATCCATATTACTACGGACAAAGTCAAACACGAATTTTATTTTTGTAAGAGAAAGGCTAAATGGAGAACTTGTTGTCTACTTTATTATATACTTCTCAGAGAATTTGGTGAGGGCCCACATCAAGAGGATTTACCAAAATGCCCCCTCCTCACGTATTTCGTGGTGAACAATTCTCCAAATGGCGGGATTCTTTTTGTAACATAGGGAATATTATTTTGGGGGCGGTATGGAGATATCATTCAAATTTCCCCCATAGAATACAAAAGAACAGAAAACAGTAGTCAGAACCTACAGTTAGTTATTTACTTTACTGTATAACTGTGCTTTACCAGCTAACCTTGGCTGTTTAATGATGTTTATAAAAAGCATTAGAAGAGATTAAGGATTTTATTAAAGCAAGAAGGCAGACAACTGAGAGAACTGACTCGATGTCATGTGATCAGTCACATGAGGCATGTTTGTTTAAAATTGTGAGTATTTCAGCAATCAGACATATGTAATGTCTGTCACTTCCTTATCACATGATAAGCAGCTTCTTAGCTCTGAACCTTACAAAGATTTCAGAAAAGATCTCATGTTGGTGTTTTAGAATATCTGGATATATTACTAGATCTGACTATCCTCTCAGAAGGAGCCTGAAAAAACTGTAAAAATCGTTAATTCCTTGTTTCGTCTTAGGTTTCATCCTTTAACTTGGAAATTCTTACCCAAACTTGCTGATCTATATCTGAACTTATTCTTCATGTAGCCTCTTTTTCTAAGGTGAAAGAGTGTTCATGTTTCTGCATTATGGAGTGGGTGGAAACGCGAAGTTAAAACCTGTTCGTCAAATGAGCAGGTTTCACAAATGTGATATATTTGCATCCAATGTACCGTGATCTGGTTGGTTTTTTGTGGAACAGGAAGCAAACCAAATTCTTTGCCCATATCTGCATATTATATTATACATGGATAATTGAGTATTAAAATACTGAACTGGCTTTCCAATTTTTATTTATATCCTGCTAATGTTTCTTGGTCAGGCATAGACCTTATGTCAGAAAGTTGCATGTCTTTATTCCTCCACTCGAAAGCAGAACCTGAAAAAAATCACATTCCATTCAATATCTTGTAGCTTGTTTTCTTTTTCTGAACTGAAAAACCATGAAAATTTCTCAGAGTGTTTTGTCTATTTTGGTCACCTTTATACTCGTTCACTGCCTTCTGGGATCTTTCTCTACTCTGCAGTATCAGCTAGGAATGACTCGTACAACAGAAAGAAGCCACTCAAGAAAATTGCTTGCTTCATTTGCACAAGATGTTTCAGATTTAAATCAGTTGAACGGAGTAGCGAAGGGGCCTATGCAAGCTTCCTTGCCGGCAAGTTTGAGGAAAGCGCCACCAAGTCGTTCGAATCCTACTCAGAATAAGTTTCCTTCTCAGTGTTAGTCTTGATCTCAGTACAGGAAAGAGTAGTTTGATTTTAGTTCTCTTACTACATTTTTGCAGGTCTCTGCATCCATTCTTCTGTCAATAGGATAAAGAAGATATGGATCTATTCGGAGATTCTTCCTTAGATCCCTTAGTACTTTTGCCTTTATAAAGGCTCCTTTTCTTTTTACACTGTAATTTTTCATAGATTTTTTGTGACAAATTCAATAAGAGATTAGAGAAAGTGTAATTATAGAATGAATCTTTGTCTGGAATTGCATCGGTGTTAGTATAGTTTGATGCTGATAAGAATTACTCCATTTTTTACTTGACAAGAAGTCAGTGTTTTTCTATTTGAGTTACCTGACCGTTATCATCCAATTCTTCTTCTTTTGGTATCATAATTGTTTGATATGAGCTGTATACTTGTATCAGCTGTATGTAAAAGTGGAAAAACATCGTAACAGAAGAAATAGGAATTGAGATCATGAACCAAGATAACTAGTGGATGTGTGTTTCTGTTTCCAAGATCCATACAGATACAGGGTTTCATACCATTTTGAGTAGATATGAAATCAACTGTAGCCTGTAACACTAAAACTCTGGTAAGTCTATGTTACTCGAACTCAGATACCCATGTCTATATGGGTATGTGTCCAAGTGTCAAACTTGAATTTTCATTAAAAGTTTCCATTATTTTGTCCAAAATGAAATTTCAAGTGTCCATAGCCATGTTAATGTGCTGATTATGAAGGATCCAACATTAGTACCGGAAGAGAAATCAAGAGTTTGAACAACATAGTGACTATAGCTCGATCAGAAAGACAAATTCTCTAGGAACTAGCTGTTGTTGCATGCTCCACTAGAGTTATCATCCTCTGCTTCCTCATATTTTCAGGTTTAGTCTCTTCACATTGATAGATGTCGATGTTTATGTTTGTAATACATTCATTTTCCCCTGTTTCACACTCCTACTTGCTCTATGTGGAGCTGATGGCAAGAGAACGAAACAGAAATTAAAGAACCGAGGGAGCTCAAGATGGAACCTGTGAGAGACACATTGCCACCAGGTTCTAGAGAACTGCCTATATAAACAAAGGTAATCTGATGCTACCGACTTGCACTCACTCAGTTTCCTCGTCCTGAAAGAAAAAGCAATGTTGTTCCTGTAAAAGTTTATAAGATCAATTACAGGGAATATCAGACTCTGTTGCAGGGGATCAAAGGATACATGAGTACATTGATGAATTATTGGGAAGAAGCTCATAGATTATTTTGTTTACATTTTCCTCAGTTTTTAAGCAAAATTATCTAAGTTGGAAATAAATCTCCTTTTCTAAAGGCATTTCCACATGCAGAGATGACCCTGATTTGCCTTCTAAAAACCTATCTGCTAAAGTTGGAAACAAATTTCTTTCATGATTCTGCAGTTTAAACTCTCAGATATTATTTCATAGTACATTAGATAATAAGAAAAAACAAGGTTTATATAGACAGCTAGTTTCGAGTAGTCTCAGATAAGTATACGTGACCAGGTGTTAGACTCAGCCTAATAACATTTTGCATGCATTTGGTCCAAAATGAAGTGTTAAGTTCCCATGCTCATGTCAGAGTGTCTCAGTAGTAGTATATAGCAAATAGAGTTTGTCTAGCCATCCTAATTTCTCTGCATCTAATCCTTCAATGCTCATTGAGTCATTTCTGATTTCGGAGTCTGAGTAATTTACCAGATAGACCTTATACCTTTCATCTTTGACCCCAAGTTATGGATGTTGGCAACCATTCCTCTATCTCTAAATGTTCGAAGGCACGACAATTCCAGGGAGATTTCTGTCATAGCAGAAAAATAATGGCATCAGTACAAAGAATGTCCAAAGTGCACTCATCCAAGTATCAAAAGCTGATGCTCCTTCAAGAGGATGCTGCTGATATACTTGAGTAAGCTCTGCTCCCTCTTGCCTTTACGATTTTCCTTTTTGTGCAAGGTTGAAAATGAGAACATAAACGTAAAGATCTTCTTAGATAATCCTTTACATTATCTATCCGAAAAAAAGGAAAATGAAAAAGAATCTAACCATTGTATTATTTCTTTGCTGTCAGGAAGCAGAAAGCTCATGATCTGACAGTCAGCACTGTCAATACATCAAAGCCCAAGGTTTCTACTTATCCAGGTATGCCAGCATAGGCACGGTGATATCGAAGAAGCATAATTTTTATAGGAGAAGCAGCAAGGAGATTACTGATGAACTTGCTGTAGATATAAATAACTCATGCTGAGTTTTAAGCGTGAACTTTAATGTTACGAAATTATTTCAGACGTTTCTTTAAAAGTTTGCAAAAATCGTAATGCTGCATATATTCTTACCTTTTTAAAGTAATATGGAAGGCTCTGAATGAGCTTCATATGACTTAGTTTTCTAACTTTTCCCTACTTTTCCGCAATAGTACATAGGTTTAGATATAAGTTCTTTTCATGTTCTTGGCATCTTCTTGGAACTTCAACTTACTGATTTATTCGCTTTTACAAACCATATAACAGAGAAGCTGCTTCCATTCAACAAACGGAAGAGTCAATATTATGTTTGTCAGGAAGATGGAAATGTTATGTCCACAAATGAAGAAAATAGCTGTTCTAGAAGTGAGACAAAAGAAACTGTTAAAATTAGGAGCTTAAGCAGCATTTACAGAAGGACTAGTCCAATACTGTCGATTTAGACTAATTTGACAGGATGATCTGATACTTTCTCTACACAATGTAAGAAAATAGTGATAACTGATAACAAGCAATTTGTGCTATCTTATACTTTTCGTTGTATACAATGTGATTACTATAAATCTTGACAGGATGATCTCATGTCAGGCAATTGGATAACTTTTTTTGTGATGAAATTTTACGATTAGACTCCATTTTTACATGCTTGGTAACAACCCTTATGATATACCGATATACGTTGATAAATGGTGGCATTGATAATTAATTTATCAATGCCTCGTGCTAATGCCTCTAGTAATGAAACTTTATCCCTAAATATGTTTTTCCCTTCACAATTTTTTATTGTTATTCTTTTTGAAGTTTGGCACAATCTGAACCAAAAAAAAAATACTAATCCACACTTCTGTTAGCAGTATGACGTGGGGATTAATATGTCACATTTTACTGAAAACATATGAAACTCTAGAAAAAGTATAATTTGTGAATTTGGTTTTACGGTGTAATAGAGAATAATGTCTAATCCATAGACATGGATTTAGTTTTACGGTGTAATAATAGTGATAATCTCTAGCACAATGCAACAGTAAATAAAAAACTGAGCATTCCAATACTTTATACTTTGCATGTAGAAACATGTCTGTCAAGCATGAACCAATATAATTTCAATATTTGCGTAGAAGCAAATTACCAACATTGTTTCTCTATCTTTCCATAGATCTATAGATAAATGGCGTAACTTTGAGAAACGTGACGATAAGTTGCTGATACGCCTACTACTAATGAATACAATTTAAAGCAGGTAATTATAAGAGCATGCTTGGATTAAGGATAATGCATTAAGAGGGTAATGGAGACAAATTGAAGAAAACGAAGTTGAATTCACATGGTGTTGACAATTTTGAATCTTCTAATTTTGACAAGATGATTGGTTTTTTTTTTAATCCTTTTTCTTTCTTTTTAAGATTTTTTCTTTTGCTTTCAGAAGAAACAAGGTCATTTATAACACTCAGATATAGAAAGTCAAACTTTGAATTTTAGTATCTTTTAACCCCACAAAAACTATATTCATCGTGTAAGGACAGGCAGAGGCTATATTGTGGCCATATAAATCATGTACACCGACGTGTTAAACACACCAATGTGTGAATGGTGTGCCTGATTGAAGTATTACACCAAGCTAGAGCATTTTTTACGCTAATTGTGTCATATCTTACAGCACTAATAACTAGTCACAATCTAATCAAAGTTGAAATCAGTAAAACAAGTTACAATATGGAAAAAATGAACTGTAAGCGAGTAAAATGAAGATATAGTTACTCCTATAGCATGATTAGTTTTAATCATCTAATACATTTTTCAATTTTCAGAATTCTCTATTACTTCTACCTTTCTTTTTTTTTAATCTTTTCTTAGGGGGTAGGGGGAGTTTGAAGGGCATAAGAAAGCATAGTGGCAAATTGATGTAATGCAATGCACCGCGATTATAACAGCTAAACTAGGAAAAATCTGCTCTTGAAAGACAGAACTAAGAATATGGGGGTAATAACTAACAAGAAAAAACTTATAGCTAAGAATTTTGAATGGTGTTTTTTGCTTGAAGTGAATCGCCAACAAGTGCACAAGGCACATGAGTTGGCAAAAAATTGTGTTCCAACTTGTTCACGATTCACTTCTAATATTGGTTAAGTTATTCACCCAATGTCAAAAAAAAAAAACTAAAAAAATTGGGGTAAGTTAGTGTGGTGAAGGAGAAGGGTAAAGTTCTGATTGAGGCGGAAACTTTAAGTATGCCAAAAATAAAGAAAAACTTATTTTGAGGAAATTCTATGTGCATAGTTCACTAGTATAATTAGGTTAAATAAATGAATTAATTAGCAGACAAGGTTCAAGTAGAGCAAAATTGTATTTATGCTGGTTCTTATGATTTAGAATCCAGCCTTTTTCCTTTTTTTTTACAATGCTGGAAAAAGTACAATAAAGAAGTTAGTGCTCTTTATTTGCTGTAACGGCAAGATAATGAGCCAGGTTAATTTCATTTCTTGGATTGTGCCATTATCAACCAATGTTATTCTAACTTGATATCTAGTTTCGGACATTGATTCATGCTAATCCAAGTGTTAGTCTCAGAGCATATTACAAAAACCTGGCACGTTTTGATATTTATTCTAAATATTTTGAAGTGTTGATAAATTAAACATATGATTTTTTTTTGAGGTACGAGAAAGTTAGGACGTTCTTCTCTCACGATGGAGGCATCTAACGAAGTGTCGACTGTTGAGCATTAGCTATAGATATTTGAGTTGAAATAAAGACTTTGAGACTCGAACTACTATAGTATTCATCAATTTGACTTGTCAAGAAAGCGTGACTCAAAATGACCAAGATGAAACTTCAGGATCTACAGTAACAAAATACAATTCTTCTCTGATTTAGTCAGCAAATGACTTACCTGAGGCTGAGGCTGAGGCTGAGGCAGTGGGCCTGTCTTCTAGACTTTTCCTCAGGCTCAGCTCATTTGTTAGTCCCGCATTACATATCACAAGACTTTATGTTGGAGAATAATATTCACTGGAAGCTTCATCTTAGACTCTTTGCATTGGCTTATACAAACCACATGAACTTTATTATCTGTTAAAAGTTGAGAAGTCAAAGTTACAAATTGTGAAAGCGGAGAACATTCAAAGGATATGCCTGCTAGTAAAAATAAGTTTACTAGAATTAGTTGGGAGAAAAAACCCGCCATTTCTCGACAAAACTCTATTTGTTACAGAAAGGTACCACTTAATGGAATCTAGTCGATTGACCAATTTTTCCGACATTGAGCATTAAGTGTCAAGCGCGTGACCTTTTTCTTCCCCAAATATGTTTTCCTCCCATTTCTTAGTGTATTTGTGATTTTCAGTCTAGATTTCTTTTATGAAAGTTCCAACATGTTCCAATCAAGAAGATGTGTGGAAAATTGTACTATTGAATACTTAAACTTAACAATGTAAGAAAATCTTATAAAATACTCGCCTCTATTCCTTTTTTATGATTACAAATTTTGTAGACACACACATATATAGACACACTCGCCTTTTTATGAATGAAAAACAAGTGGATTCATTTCTTTAAACTTGTAAATATTAAATTGCAAAAAGCTCTTAGATTTATGACAACATGAAAATTTGCATACTGTGATTAGCAAAAATATCTTATACCACTCTACAAAAATTCATTCCAAACCAATCTCAGTGTTACATAGATTATCTTGTTTGTTGTTAAAAGTCACTAATTTAATACTCAAAGTTACCATTTCAATTTGGTGAATCTAACACATAAAAGAATAACTCTTATATGATTACTTATTCAACAGTCAATTAAGAACATGAAAATGTAACTCAAGCATGGGTCTAAAGTACATTTACTCTGAATTCGGTCCATTTAAGAAGTTAAGCAAAAAAATGGAAGTAATTACAACGTGGAATATTTGAGTCTTTTGTCTGCATTTGACTGTAAATACTACTCTAAACAAGGAAGTAACCAATGCTTCAATTATTGGACTTGTAAGTTGAAAACTCATCTAAGCTTCTAATGAAAGCAATATTACCTATATATGATCAGTGATCTACACGTTGCTCTCCAGAAAAATTTAAACCACCCCAAGCTCAGTTTGTTGATATGGCTGAACCTGTTTCTTGCATCTTATTAGTTTTTACACTGATCTTCCTATCAGTATCACCCACTGCTACTCAAACCAGTGGCAAGATAACAGTTAACCAATCTCTTACAGCCACCACAAACGCCACAAATTGGCTTTCACCTAAGGGAGATTTCGCCTTTGGGTTTCAACCATATCCGAAAAATACTGATCACTTCTTGCTAGCCATCTGGTATGCAAAGATCCCGGATACAATTGTTTGGTATCCAATTGATGCTAATAATGGTAACCCTGTTCCTGAAGGATCAACAATAACATTAAATACTTATGATGGTTTAGTCCTCAATGATCCTAACGGTAACCTCATCTGGAAAACCCGTGCTGACTTAACTGACTCTGGTTTTATCAGCTATGGTTTCCTGAATGATACAGGGAATCTCGTCCTAAAAACTCAGGACGAGGTGACTCTATGGCAGAGCTTTGATCATCCCAGAGACACCTTGCTGCCAACTCAGGTTATGGAATCAGACATGGTGGTCAATTCTCGATTATCAGAAACTAATTTCACAAAGGGGAGGTTCCAAATGCAGTTGCTCACTGATGGAAGACTGGTCCTTAACACAAGGGACCTTATTTCAAATTACAGTTATGAGTACTACTATTATGATAGTGGCACTGATACATCAACCGACTCAAATCCGAAGGTGATTTATGAACAATCGGGTAATATGTACATTCTCCTAGGGAATGGCTCCAATTTTAACCTCACCAAACCAATGTCACCCACAGAGAATTATCTGAGAGCCACTCTGGATTTTGATGGGGTTCTCACGTGGTATTATCACCCAAAAAACTTTACTGAGAAGAATGATGTTTGGCACAAAACGAACTCAAAACCAGACAACAAAATCTGCAATTTTATTGCTCTGGCTGGCAGTGGAATTTGTGGGTATAATAGCATTTGCAGCATTGGTCAAGATCAACGGCCAACATGTAAATGCCCAGAAACTTATTCCCTGATAGATCCTAATGATATGTTTGGGAGCTGTGAACCAGATCACAACCTCAATTTTTGTCACAAAGATGAACAGGCAACGAAGCGAGGTAAACCTAGTTTTGTAGAGCTTCAGGGTGTAGATTGGCCAACACAAGACTATGCAGTAGATATTTGCACTGAAGACGTTTGCAAAAGTTCTTGTCTAAACGACTGCTTCTGTGCAGCTGCCATATATGAAAGAAGCGGTAGCCAATGTTGGAAGAAAAAACTGCCACTCACCAATGGAAGATTGGACAGTAATGTGACAAGAATCGGTTGGCTGAAGGTAGGGAGTGGTAATGAGAAAAATAATAGAAAAATGGCTAAAGCATTTGTGGTTCTATTAGTTGTCTCTGCATCTGTTACTTTCATTTTTTTAAGTCTCATTGGATTGAGAGTATATTCTGTCAATTATAAGAGGAAGTTCAGAAGATTTAACAGTGGTCACAATATTATAACTATTGGAGAATACAGCAACGTCATCTGCTTCAGCTATGAAGAACTTCAAGATGCAACAAAGGAATTCGAGGAGGAGTTAGGAAGAGGAGCATTTGGAGTAGTTTACAAGGGTGTAATAAAAGCAGGAGGTCCTCCAATTTTTGTGGCTGTCAAAAAGTTGGATCGAATCAGTGAGGATGCTGATAAAGAATTCAAAACTGAAGTGAATGTGATCGGTCAGACCCATCACAAGAATCTAGTTCGGCTAGTAGGATTTTGCAAGGACAAAGATCAGCGTTTGTTAGTATATGAATACATGAGCAATGGTAACTTAGCAAATTATATTTTTGGTGAAATAAGGCCAAATTGGATATCAAGGATTCAAATTGCTCAAGGCATTGCAGCGGGGCTCTCATATTTACATGAAGAGTGCAACACCCAGATCATTCATTGCGACATAAAACCCCAAAATGTACTTCTAGATGACAATCACAGCGCTCACATTGCCGATTTTGGGTTAGCAAAGCTTTTGGCGTTGAACCAAACCCAAACTAATACGATGATCAGAGGGACCAAAGGGTATGTTGCCCCTGAATGGTTTAGAAACAAGCCAGTGACAGTGAAGGTAGACGTCTATAGCTTTGGGGTTCTGTTATTGGAGATCATATGTTGTCGAAAAAGTGTGTGCATGGAACTCATTGAGGAGGAAGCAGCTATTTTGACAGATTGGGCGTTTGATTGCTACCAATCTAACAGATTAGATTCACTTGTTAACGATGATATTGAGGCACTTCATGACATAAAAAGGCTGACGAGGTTTGTAAAGGTTGCCCTTTGGTGTATTCAAGAAGACTCGAACCTCCGACCTACAATGAAAAGGGTTATGCAAATGCTTGAAGGTGTTGCTGAAGTGCCAAGCCCTCCTAGTCCAACGTCATTTTCGGTAACTACCCAACCTTAGATGTCCTAGGTTTTCGAATCTAAGCATGTCTTTTAGCATTATTGTTTTTGAATCTGAGCATGTACCAGCATATTCTAAACTAAAAGTTAGTATGAAATATTCTTATTTGGGAGAAGGAAACAATGGCTAATCACAAAAACAACAAATATGTTTTGCTTCACATCAACTTCCTCTCTGATTCACATTCAACTAGGCTCTTACATGTTTTAATTGGCCATCCATTTCTCAAGTTTTACTGGTCATTATTTACACCATACAGAAGATTTTACCTCGCATTTGCCAAATAAGTTTCCAAATTAATGGATGGGAGCCTTAAGAATAACATCCAAGCAAGTTGATTATCAAACACCAATAGCATTAAAGGGTACATATATTTTATATGGTACTCGAAAATATAGGGAACTAAAACAAGGGAAGAACAAAAATCCTAACATTTCTGCCTTTCAATCACAAAATAATCCACGGATTTCCCATATGAGTAATCACATTTATAAGTGATCTTCAAACAATGATCTAGAAAACAATCCATAAAAAAAAAAAAAAAAAAACAGCTAGCTCCAAATAAAATCAATGAGCTCAAATTAAAATTGCAAAAAAAGGGGGTAATAGATGATTAAGCAGCATTCACCTACATGGCATTAACTTTCAGGTAATTTGCAATCACTAAACCATAACAGTTGAGTCCGTCGATGGTGCCACGAGTGTAGGAATAGGATGGTGCGCACCATCCAAAACGCACCAAAAAACAAACAAAACGCGAAAACGAAACAAAAAATAACCCAATGAACATCTTCAATATTCCACCAACAGTTAAAAATTTACCACACGAACCTTTTTGAATCAACAATACGTTAATGCGGTAACATCCGCTCATCTCCAATGAACATATAAGTAATGACAACATAAATATTTATCACAATGAACATATAAGTAATTTGAAAGAACATTTTGAAGACTTGGATGAACAAACTAACATTTGAATCAACAATATGTTAATGAAGCGAGAAATGAACAATAGTAAATCCCACAAATGTTTATTCCAAAATTGCAAATGTCCATTGAAAATTAGTGTGTGTTCATTAGACTACAATGTCCATTGGAATAATCTTGATGTTTATTGGTTTACATGAACAATAGTAAATCCCACAAATGTTTATCCCAAAATTGCAAACGTCCATTGAAAATTAGCGCTGTTCATTAGACTACAACGTCCATCGGAATAATCTTGACGTTTATTGGCTTACAACGCACACGGGAAAAATTTGAGGAAAGAGAAATTGAGGTGGCCCACAAATGTTCATTGGAAAACTACAATGTTCATCGCAACGCTTAAACGTTGCGTTTTGAAGCGTGCGCACAGGAAGCACCATACTTCCGTGCGTACCTTCGAATTTCGATAACAGTTCAATTGAATATCAGGCTTTGATGTGAAATACAGACTTTGACACTCAAACTAATACTACCTCTGCTTTTTTAGACGCAACATTTGATCATTTTAATCCACTCACCAAAAAGACAAATGTTGCATCTAAAAAAACAAAGGAAGTTTTATATAGGTATGTAGTTCACTTAATTGACTTTCAAAAAATCAGTATCTACTGAAACAACATAAAAGTTTTCTCTGATTTCAGCATATGAGTTATGACTTACCTAAAGCAGTGGCCTGTCTCCTAGAATTTGTTCTCAGCTCATTTGTTAGTCCCGCATAACATATCATAAATCTTTCGTTTTAATGGAAATATTTACTGGATGCTCTATCGTTGGCTCTTGGCATTGGCTTTATCTTTCAAAAGTTGACAAGTCAACGTTGCAAATGAACTGGATATTTATGGTCATAGCAGAGAACAATCAAAGATATGTCTGCTAATAAAAAGTTAACTAAAATCAGCTGAGGAAAAAACCTCACCGTTTTCTTAATATATTACCTCCTCTAGTTTTAAATAGTTGTTCCATTATAACTTTTGTACTATTCATATGCTCGATTTTGACCTTTTCAACATAAGTACAAAACCCAATGTTAGCATACAAGATGATGTTGAATTTATCTCTGCGTATATTTTTAAAATATCAATTTTTTATAATTTTTTCTTAATGGATAATTAGAGATATTAATGATTAAAGTTGTACCTTGGCAAAGATGCAACTCAAAATGGAGCATCTATTTAAAAGCAAGGGAATACAAAATAAGCAAAAAAATTTGTCAAAAACTCATTTCTGTTGTAAAAAGGTACTATTTATTGGAATCTAGTGGGTTGACCAATTTCCGACGTGACCTTTTTTTCCCAAATATGTTCCTTTTTTCTCCCATTTCTTGGTTTATTTGTGATATTTAAATGAAATTTCTTCAAATATTTATTAACTGATTGGTATGACATGATGAAATTTGCATATGTGATTAGCCAAAATACTTTTTACTACTTTCCAAAGATTCATTGTGGACCAAGTTCTTTATTATTATATAGATTATCTTATTTGACGTTGAAGTCACTATTTTTATACTTTACCATTTCAAATTGGTAAATCTAACACATTAAAAAAATAACTCTGAGATGTTTACTTATTAAACAGTCAATTTAGAACAGGAAAATGTAACTCAATCATGAGTCTACAGTACATAAACCGTGAATTCGGTCCATTTAAGAAGTCATGTAAAAAGATGTGAGGAAGTAATTACAACATGGAAACATTTGAGCCTTTTGTCTACCATTTGACTAATCAATACTTTGAACAAGGAAGCAACCCATTCTTCACTCTTGGATTTTTGAAGTTGTAAATTTCATCTCAGCTTCTAGTGAAATCAAAATTTCCAATATATGATCTAGACTTGGTCTCAAGAAAAATTTAAACCACCCCAAGCTCAGTTTGTTGAGTTTGTTGTTATGGCTAAGCCTGTTTCATGCATCTTATTAGTTCTTACACTGATTCTCCTATCAGTATCACCCACTGCTACTCAAACCAGTGGCAAGATAACAGTTAACCAATCACTTACAGCCACCACAAACGCCACAAATTGGCTTTCACCTAAGGGAGATTTCGCCTTTGGGTTTCAACCATATCCGAAATATACTGATCAATTCTTGCTAGCCATCTGGTATGCAAAGATCCCGGATACAATTGTTTGGTATCCAATTGATGCTAATAATGGTAACCCCGTTCCTAAAGGATCAACAGTGACATTAACTACTTATGATGGCTTAGTCCTCAATGATCCTAACGGCATCCCCATCTGGAACACCACTAATTATTTAACTGGCTCTGGTTTTATAGGCCACGGTTTTCTGAATGATACTGGGAATTTCGCCTTAAAATCTCAGGGAGACGAGGTGACTCTATGGCAGACCTTTGACCATCCCAGAGACACCTTGCTGCCAACTCAGGTTCTGGAATCAAACACGGTGATTTATTCTCGGCTATCAGAAACTAATTTCTCACAGGGGAGGTTTCAAATGCAGTTGCTCACTGATGGAAGGTTGGTCCTTAACGCCAGGGACCCAGTTACAGATTACAGTTATGAGTATTACTACTATGATAGTCGCATTGCTGACACATCAACCAACTCAAATTCAAAGGTGATATATGATGTATCAGGGAATATGTACATCCTCCTAGGGAACGGGTCCAGTGTTAACCTCACAGATAATCGACTGTCACCCACAGAGAATTATCTGAGAGCCACTCTGAATTTTGATGGGGTTCTCACCTGGTATTACCACCCAAGAAACTCAACTGAGAAGGATGTTATTTGGCAAACAGCGAACTCAGAACCAGACAATATCTGCGGTTTTATTGCTCAGGCTGGCAGTGGAATTTGTGGTTATAACAGCATTTGCAGCATTGGTGAAGATCGAAGGCCAACATGTAAATGCCCAGAAAGTTATTCCCTGACAGATCCTAATGATATGTTTGGGAGCTGTGAACCAGATCACAACCTCAATTTTTGTCACAAAGATGAACGGGAAGCTGAGCAAGGTACACCTAGCTTCGTGCAGCTTCAGAATATAGATTGGCCAACACAAGATTATGCAGTACGTAAATGCAGTGAAGACGTTTGCAAAAGTTCTTGTCTAAACGACTGCTTCTGTGCAGCGGCCATCTATGAAAGAAGCAGTAACGAATGTTGGAAGAAGAAACTGCCACTCACCAATGGAAGAAACGACAGTAGTGTAACCAGAATTGCTTGGTTAAAGGTAGGGAGTGGTAATGATTCTACAGATCATATCCCTTTTTTTCCATTGAGGATGAAAAAAAAGTTGGCTACTACATTTGTGGTTCTATTAGTTTTCTCTGCATCTGTGACTTTCATTTTTGTCAGTGTCATTGGATTGAGAATACTTTATGTCAATCAAAAGAAGAAATTCAGAAGGCTTAAAAGCAATCACAATACTAAAACTCTTAGGGAGTACAGTAATGTCATTTGCTTCAGCCATCAAGAACTTAAAGATGCAACAAATGAATTCAAGGAGGAGTTAGGAAGAGGAGCTTTTGGAGTAGTCTACAAGGGCATGATTAAAGTAGGAGGCCCTCCGATTTTTGTGGCTGTCAAAAAGTTGAATCAAATAACTGGGGAAGCTGATAAGGAGTTCAAAACTGAAGTGAATGTCATTGGTCAGACTCATCACAAGAATCTAGTTCGGCTTGTAGGACTCTGCAAGGAAAAAGATCAGCGTTTGCTAGTATATGAACATATGAGCAATGGTAACTTAGCAAACTATCTTTTTAGTGAGATAAGGCCAAGTTGGATATCAAGGATTCAAATTGCTCAAGGCATTGCAGCGGGGCTCTCATATTTACATGAGGAGTGCAACACCCAGATCATTCATTGCGACATAAAACCCCAAAATGTACTTCTAGACGAAAATCACAATGCTCACATCGCCGATTTTGGGTTGGCAAAGCTTTTGGCGTTGAACCAAACCCAAACTAATACGATGATCAGAGGGACCAAAGGATATGTTGCCCCTGAATGGTTTAGAAACAAGCCAGTGACGGTGAAGGTAGATGTCTATAGCTTTGGGGTTCTTTTATTGGAGATCATATGTTGTCGAAAAAGTGTTTGTATGGAACTCATTGAGGAGGAAGCAGCGATTTTGACAGATTGGGCGTTTGATTGCTACCAATCTAACAGACTAGATTCACTTGTGAAAGATGATATGGAGGCACTTAACGACATAAAAATGCTGAAGAGGTTTGTAAAGGTTGCCCTTTGGTGTATTCTAGAAGACTCAAACCTCCGACCTACAATGAAAAGGGTTATGCAAATGCTTGAAGGTGTCGTTGAAGTGCCGAGCCCTCCCAGTCCAACCTCATTTTCGGTCACTAACCAACCTTCGGTCTCTTAAGTTATTGAGTCTAAGCATGTCTTTTGGCCATATTCAGTTTGTTGCACTTTACTTTAGCATAATTTTTGTTTCTGAGCATGTACCAGCATAATAAATAAAAAGTATGAGTTAGCTTCTTAATTGAAAACAATGGCTAACCACAAAAAACCACTAATGCATTTTGCTTCACATTAACTTCCTCTCGAATTCATATTCATCTAACCTCTTATGTGTTTGAAATGGCCATCCAATTTCTCAAGTTTTACTGGCTTTTTACACAATACAGAAGATTTTATCGGCATTCACCAAATGAGGTACCTAATTAATCTTACAAACAATTTCCAAGTAAGTTGCAAACATCAACAACAAAGAGCATTATAAACAGTACATATACATACTACTGGAAAAATATAAGGGACTGAAACAAGGCAAGAACAAAAAAAAAACCTGGTACTTATGCCATTCAATTACAAAATCATCAGCGAAATTCCCACATGCATAATCATATTTACCAGTGATCTTCAAACAATGACCTAGGAAACAATCGATTTAAGCAAAACAAAATGAGCAACTAGCTTCAAATAAAATGAATGAACCCAAATTAAAATTGCACAAAAACAATTAAGCAGCATTCATAAACACAAAGATAAAGAAAGTCAACTTTGAATTTTAGTATCCTTTAAACCCCACAAACGATATTCATCGTGTAAGGACAGGCAGAGGCTATACTGCGGCCATATAAGTCATGTATATCAACATATTAAACACACCAATTTGCGAAAGATGTGCCTGATTGAAGTATTACACCAAGCTAGAGCATTTCTTACACTAATTGTGTCATATCTTACAGCACTAATAACTAGTCACAATCTAATCAATGTTAAAATCACTAAGACAAGTTACAGTATGGAAAAAAATAAATTATAAGCGAGTAAAATGAAGATACGGTTACCCCTGTAGGCTGTAGCATGATTAGTGTTAATCACCTAATACATTTTTCATTTTTCAGAATTCTCAGTTACTTCTTTATTTTTTATCTTCCTCCGTTCTAAATAAGTGAAACATAGGAATTGGGCGCAAGATTTAATAAACATCACTCTCAAAAGCCAAAAAAGCATAAAATACCCTTTACTTTATCAAAAGGAGGAGAGAAAAACGAACCATTGTTTTGTGATGGATGGCTTGGGCGTTTTGTCACTTTCTTTTTTCCATTTAAGGTATGTTTCACTTATTTTGAAACGTTCTAAAATAAGTAAATGTTTCACTTATTATGGAACGATGAAGATTATTTTTTACCACCAGCTTTCTCTGGTTCACAATACATACTTCTTACTAGTTACTACTAATGAGATCTATCCAGTCAAACTAGAAATCCAACCCATCAACCTACTGACCTTCGTCCGCGATCACCACCGGCCACCGATACCCCTTCCCAACTGTTCATTTTCTCTAATATTTGAGTTTTCTCCTCACTTTTTCTGGGAGGGAGGATGGTCATTTTTTGCAATGATGTGTGGCTTTGGCTTTTTTCTTAAGAAATTTTTTTAACTTGAGCTAAATTTATTGAGATATTTAGGAAATTCTAAGTGCATAAGTGGTTGTATTTCATTAAAAAAATGCATTAGGTGCTAATAACAATCACTAGTATAATTAAGTAAGAAAATGAATTAATTAGTAGACAAGGTCTGAGACTCCAAGTAGAACGAAATCGTGTTTATGCCGGTTCTTATGATTTAGAATTTAGCCAATTAACCTCCACAGCTTAGGGGAATATACGTGCCATTATTAATCTGTGTTCTTCTAACTCGACTTCTAAATTTGGACATGGATCCATGTAAATCCAAGTGTTTGACTCGACTATATTACAAAAGCCTTGCGTGTTTTGATCTAATTTTTATGAACCAAAGGTTTAATGTTAAGAACGAGTTCAAAATGTTGAACACTAGACGTAGATAATTGAGGTGTGAAATAAAGACTTTGTGATTCTGACGATAGTTTATAGGCAATCACTCAACTGACCTGTCACCTGTGAAGAAAGCATTGAGATGAATCAGATCAATATGAAACTTCAGTATCTACCAATGTCCAAACAAGAGAGATGTAAAATTCTTCTCTGACTTTGTCAGCATTGACTTTATCTAAGGCAGTGGGCCTGTCTCCTAGACTTCCCCCAAGGCCCAGCTCATTTGTTAGGCCCACATTAAATATATTTTTCTTTTGACAGGTAGGCCCACATTACAAATCACAAGACATTAAGTTGGAAAAAAATATGCACTGGAAGCTTCATCTTTGGCTTTTTGCATTTTTTTTTTGGAAAAAGTCGAACAATAAAATAGCTTAAAAGGTCTTAGTACATACTTCCTCCGTTCCAAAATAAGTGAAACACTTGTCTCAAAAAGCTCTCACATAAATGAGAGAAGTGTATTTGTTAGGACTCTAGTTTGGTTATGTGTTTGGATTAGAATTGTTAATCCGATTCTAAGTAGGACTCTTAGGTTGTATAAATATACTTTGATGATCAATAAGAAAGGGGACTGAAATTGAACTGAATTTATCATGGTATCAAGAGCCCAAAACTTGAAAAACCTCTCTATCCAAATCTGAAAAACAGAAACACATCTAACCTCGACACCAAGACTCGATTTTTTTCGTGTTCTTCGTTGAATTCGTCGCACCAAATTGCTCCCAGATTTGCTGCTTTGCTTCGGTTCTTTACTGCCTCATCATTGATTCACCAATCCGCACCTATTCTCGTCGCACACGCCGCGACATCATGACAGAACATACAGAATCATCCAACCCCAAACCTGATCCCGCCTATTTTTTAGGCTCCAATGATAATCCGGGTAACTTAATCACTCCAATTCAATTGAAAGCCGACAACTTTGATGAATGGGCACGCGCAATTCGCATGTCTCTCAATGCCAAACGGAAACTTGGGTTCCTAGATGGCACCATCCCGAAACCAACCACCGCGGCACGTCTGGCCGACTGGAGTACTGTACACTCCATGCTGATTTCGTGGCTCCTCAATACTATCTCCCCGAATCTGCGTTCGTCAGTCTCGTTTTTCGACAACGCTCATGAGTTGTGGATGCATCTTAAAGAACGCTACTGTGTTTCTAATGGCACACGAATCTGCCAAATCAAATCTGACATCAGTGAATGCAAACAACAAAAAGGTGAGTCTTTGGCCGATTACTTTGGTCGTTTAACTCGCCTATGGGATGAACTCTCCACCCAGGAGGTTGCGCCATCCTGCTCTACCGGCGGTGCAGCCTGTCCGGTGAGGCTATTTCTTGAAGAAACTCGAAATCAAGAACGTCTACACCGGTTCTTGATTGGGCTTGATGATGGGTATGCTCCCCTTCGCTCGCACATTCTTGCGCAGGCTCCCATGCCTTCCGTTAATCGCGCTTACCAAATCATCGCCCAGGAGGAGCGTCTGCGGGGACCCACTGCTTCGTCGCTTCCGCCGCCAGGCGAGGCCTTGGCATTCAAGGTTGATAGCCGCTCTAAACCCCGCAGCTTTGGTGAAACCGTGGTCTGCACCCACTGTAATTTCGAAGGCCATGAGGCCTCTGGTTGTTTTCAACTCATCGGCTACCCCGAGTGGTGGGGTGACCGTCCTCGGGGTCCGCGTGGATCCACAGCAGCACGTGGCAGCAGGCCTGCCCGCGGTCGAGGAGGAAAAGGCGGACCACCAGCACGCGCAAATAATGCCGTGGCTGGTGGTGGTCCGGGTGATAAGCCGAATGGCGGGGGCGGGTCGACTACCCAACCTCGTGACCCTGTGAGTGCTGGTCTTGCAGGGATAACAACTGAACAGTGGCAGAACCTCCTAGATTTACTGAACTTACCTAAACCGAATGATCGTCTGAAAGGTTATTAGACTCTGCGAATTGTATTGTTCAGTTCACTAAAACGTTATGTGTATTACAGGACCGCACGACGAGGACGCTGATTGGAGCGGGTGAGCGGGAAGATGGACTTTTCTTTTTTCGAGGTGTCCCCAAGGTGAAGGTCATGGTAGTGGATGGCATGGCATCGATTGATACTTGGCATAAGCGGTTGGGTCATCCTTCGGAGAAAGTTTTGCGTCATTTACCGTGTGTGAGTAAATCTCGTAGTAGTCGTTGCAATATAGATGGGTGTGATGTTTGTTTCCGAGCTCATCAACCTAGAACTAGTTTTCCTTCCAGTCATAGTAGAGCTAGTCGAATCTTTGAGATCATTCATTGTGATGTATGGGGCCCTTATCGAACTAAGTCTGCTTGTGGTGCCTCATATTTTTTAACTTTAGTAGATGATTTTTCCCGCACTGTTTGGACCTATTTATTATATAATAAAATGGAGATTGAGATTATGTTTATGCACTTTGTGGCTCTTATTGACAGACAATTTAATCAGAAAATAAAATGTGTGCGCAGTGATAATGGCACTGAATTTAATTGTCTGAAACATTATTTTGTGCAAAATGGGATCATTTTCGAAACTTCCTGTGTTAAAACTCCACAACAGAATGGTCGGGTTGAACGGAAACATCGTCATATTTTAAATGTTGCCCGGGCTTTGCGATTTCAGGCTAACCTACCATTGAGATTTTGGGGGGACTGTGTTCAGGCAGCTTGTCATTTAATTAATCGCACTCCATCTGTCATTCTTGATTATAAAACTCCCTATGAATGTTTGTTTGGTAAGCCTCCTACGATGACAGATATCAGGATCTTTGGTTGCTTGTGTTATGCCCATAATTTATATCATGGTGGTGATAAGTTTGCTAGTCGGAGTCGTCGTTGTGTCTTTGTTGGTTATCCCTCGACTCAGAAAGGATGGAAATTATATGACTTAGAAACCAAGAAATATTTTGTTTCCCGGGATGTGAAGTTTATTGAACATCAATTTCCTTTTAGTGTGTCTGACCCATTGTCTGATAAGCCTGACCCCACTGATACGGTGGATTTGATGTATTGTGAGGAGGAGATGCCTCTGCGTCTTGTTGAAGTTCCCGTGACGGTTGAAGGGGAACTCGATACAACAGGGGGTAGGGTGCCTGATGTGGAGGATGTAGTTGTGGGTCTTGCGACTGACCCGCAACAAGTGGACGAAGGGGTGGCCGAGGCTAGGGAGCCTCGACGATTGCCCGGCGTAGCCCCGGCACATGGGACGTCTAGTGATGCCGCGCCTCGCGGCTCGCCGCTGCAGGGAGGGTGTACAGAGGAGACTGTTGAGGTGTTGGGAAGGGGTAGACGTACCAAAGTCCCCACTAAAAAATTGCAAGACTATGTGACTCATACGGTAGTGAAAAAGAAAAGTTCATCAACTCAAACACTGTTTCAAAGATCGTCCTCGGGTACTCCCTATCCTATTACACATTATGTTAGTTGTGAAAAGTTTTCGACAAACATCGCGAGTTTCTAGCAGCTATAACTGCAGGGAACCCTCCTAAGTCATTTAAAGAAGCTATGAAGCATGAAGGGTGGCGTGAAGCCATGGGAGCTGAAATTAAAGCACTTGAGGATCAAGGCACATGGGAATTACAACCTCTTCCTCCAGGCAAGAAGGCCTTGGGGAGTAAGTGGGTGTATACAGAAAAATATGATGAGCAGGGAAAATTGCAGCGTTTGAAGGCCAGATTGGTTATATTTGGCCATCATCAGGTGGAAGGCATTGACTATAATGAAACTTTTGCCCCTGTAGCAAAAATGACCACAGTTCGTACTTTCCTAGCCATTGCAGCTGTGAAAAAATGGGATATTCATCAGATGGATGTCCATAATGCATTTTTGCATGGGGATTTGGAGGAAGAAGTGTATATGAAGATTCCTCCTGGTTTTCAGAAAGGAAATACTAATCTGGTGTGCAGAATGAAAAAATCATTGTATGGTTTGAAGCAGGCACCTAGGTGTTGGTTTGCCAAATTGGCCACGGCTTTGAAAACTTATGGGTTTAAGCAATCTTATTCTGACTATTCAATGTTTACTTTGACCAGGAAAAATATTCAGCTGAACGTTCTTATCTATGTGGATGATATGATTATTGCAGGCAATGATCAGGAAGCTTTACTGAACTTCAAAGCTTACCTTGGACAATGTTTTAAAATGAAGGATTTAGGTGCTTTGAAATATTTCCTAGGCCTTGAAATTGCCAGGGGGACGCAGGGAATATTTATGTGTCAGAGAAAATATGCCTTGGATATCATATCTGAGGCCGGCTTATTGGGTGCCAAGCCTGCTGAGTTTCCTATGGAGCAGCACCATCAGCTTGCTTTGGCGAATGGCCCCTTGTTTGATGATGCAGAGAAATATCGTAGATTGATGGGCAGATTAATTTATCTTGCTGTTACTAGACCGGATTTGGCATATTCAGTTCACATTTTGTCACAGTTTATGCAGGATCCTAAAGTTATTCATTAGGAGGCCGCTCTGAGAGTGGTTCGATATTTGAAGAAAAATCCAGGACAGGGCATATTATTTCGTTCTGATAGTGATCTCCGCCTTGAAGGATGGTGTGATTCGGGATTGGGCCGGTTGTCCTATTACCCGGAGATCTCTCAGTGGGTGGTTTGTTTTGTTGGGATATTCTCCCGTCTCCTGGAAAACTAAGAAGCAGCCTACAGTATCTCGCTCGTCTGCAGAGGCTGAGTATCGTTCTATGGCTGCTATTGTTTGTGAATTAAAATGGCTAAAGCAATTGTTGGGCGATCTGGGAGTTCAACATCGTGCTGGGATGAGATTATATTGTGATAGTCAATCTGCGTTATATATTGCCCGGAATCCAGTTTTTCATGAACGTACTAAGCATATTGAAGCGGATTGTCACTTTGTTCGTGATGCAGTGACAGAAGGTCTTGTGAGTCCGTCCTATGTTCCTACTAAGTTTCAGTTAGCAGACATTTTTACAAAAGCACTTGGTAGGACTCAGTTCGCATTTTTGTTATCCAAGTTGGGCGTTCGTAATTTGCACGCTCCAACTTGAGGGAGGGTGTTAGGACTCTAGTTTGGTTATGTGTTTGGATTAGAATTGTTAATCCGATTCTAAGTAGGACTATTAGGTTGTATAAATATACTTTGATGATCAATAAGAAAGGGGACTGAAATTGAACTGAATTTATCAGTTTTACTTATTTTGAAACGGATGAAGTAGTCTTTAAGCCATGATCAGAGGGTTCACGATCCATGGCTCTTTGCATTGGCTTATATAGTTATAATGTTATATGTATCGCACTACCACATGAACTTTTAACTCTTCAAAGTTGAGAAGTCAAAGTTACAAATCAACTGGACATCTATGGTCGAAGACTCGAAGTGGTAGATTCAAAGGATAGCAATTGGTAGATGGTGGACTCGTGTCTACCATTAAGATGGTAGACACGGGCCAAAATCAATGAACATTAACTGTTCTCTAATGAACATCAACTTGTCTCCAATGAACATTAAGTGGACTGCGAAACCAATGAACATCAACTGTTCTCTAATGAACATCGATCAGATTTTTGCTCTTATACAATACAATGAACAAAACAACATCCTTAATGAACAAACTAAGCAACATGTAGATGAAATTAGAACAAAAGAACAACACACGAGACTCAATGAACATATGAACAAGAAGAAAAAAAGATGAACATAAGAGCAAAAATCTGATCGATGTTCATTGGAGAACAGTTGATGTTCATTGGTTTCGCAGTCCACTTAATGTTCATTGGAGAACAGCTGATGTTCATTGATTTCGCGCGTTTTATGTGTTTTGGGCTGCGTTTTGGCCCGTGTCTACTATCCTAATGGTAGACACGAGTCCACCATCTAATTTGCGAAAGGATAGTGTCAAAATATTTTATACCACTTTCCAAATTAAAATGATAGGACTCGAGGGCAAAAATTTATTAGAATGAAAAGAGAGAAAAAAAGAACTTGAGAAATAATCAATAACAACATGTACGTAATGTGTTATCAAAATGATCATTCACTCCCCCTGTTTTTTCAACTAATATGAGTAAAAATTGCAAAATGTTGAAAATTTGAAAATACACATTAAATCGAATTTAACATGATCTCAAATAACGATACTATAATATTAATATTATTGGAAAATAATGGTAAAAGTTCTCAACTTAAAAGGCGATATTTTTGTGTGTGTTTAGACGAGTGACTAATCGCAATGATCCCATATATTTGATACCATCCCTACAAGACTTTACCAACTAAGATAAATGACATCTACATAAAAGACGAAATGTAACCATTAAATAGAATACAAAATCTCCTATGGTTCTGGTCCTCCATCTATTCATTGTGGATCACGTTCATTTTTACATATATTATCTTGTTGTCATTAAAGTCAATAGTTAAAAACTAAAAGTTACCATTTTAGAATGGTAAAACTAATACTCCCTTCATCCCATACTATAGTGCTTGCATTCCATTTTGGGTGTCCCAAAATGTTGTTCTTGTTTCTATTTTTTAATTCCACAATTCCCCTTGATTTGCCTAAAAAACCATGCAATCATCATTTATTTGCTCCTTGGAAATAGTTTTTTTCTTTGTTTATTGGACCTAAGGGTTGAATTAGTCATATATTTAATGTTCTTTCACCTATTATACACCATTCTCTCTCCTAAAATCAGCTTTTTTTCCCACAACATTAATTGTTTATCATTCATGTTCCACTTTCCTTAATTCTCGTAAAATATGATAAATAAGCACTATATTATGGGACGGAGGGAGTACATAAAAGGGTGATTCCAATATGAGAGTACTTAAAAAAGAACTCATTGAGAACATAAAAATGTAACTTAAGCATGGGTTTACTAATATATCGTGTACCTAGTTCATTAAAAAAAGTTATTGTAAAAACAAAGGGGGAAGTAATTACAATATGAAAACATTTGAGCTTTTGTCTCCTAAAGACTAGTCAATAGTTTGAATAAGTAAACAACCATACTTCACTCTTGGAATTGATAGTTGAAAAGTCATCTCAATTCTCAGCTTCTTCTTTTTTTCTTTCTTTGACAACCTAATCTCAGCTTCTAGTCAAATCAATACTTCCTACATATTATCTACAAGTTGGTCTCCAAAAAATTTAAACCAACGTCAGTTTGTTGCTATGGCTAAGCCTGTATCTTACATGGTATCAGTCCTTACACTGATCTTCGTATTAGTATCACCCATATATACTCAAAACAGCGGCCAAATAAATACTGGCCAATCTCTCACAGCCACCACAAACGCCTCTCATTGGCTTTCACCTAAGGGCGAGTTCGCCTTTGGGTTTCAACCATATCCGAAAACTACTGATCACTACCTGCTAGCCATATGGTATGCAAAGATCCCGGAAACAATTGTTTGGTATCCAATTGATGCTAATTATGGTAACCCTGTTCCTAGAGGGTCAACAGTAACATTAACTCCTTATGAAGGTATAGTCCTTAATGATCCTAACGGCAACCTCATCTGGAACACCCGTGCTTATCTAAGTGGCGCTGATGTTATCAGCTATGGTTTTCTGAATGATACTGGGAATTTTGTCCTAGAAACTCAGGGCGGCGAGGAGCCTCTATGGCAGAGCTTTGATCATCCTGGAGACACCTTGCTGCCAACTCAGGTTATGGAACCAAACATGGTGGTTTATTCTCGGCTATCAGAAACTAATTTCACAAAGGGGAGGTTCCAAATGCAGTTGCTCACTGATGGAAGGCTGGTCCTTAACACTAGGGACATAGTTTCAAATTACAGCTATAATGAATATCAGTACTACGATAGTGGCATGAGCGTAGATGCTGATGCATCAACCACCAACTCGGGTCCGAAGGTGGTTTATGAAGATTCAGGATATATGTATATCCTCATAGGGAATGGCTCCCGTGTTAACCTCACAGTAGAAAGACCTGTGTTACCCACAGAGAATTATATGAGAGCCACTCTGAATTTTGATGGGGTTCTCACCTGGAATTATCACCCAAAAAACTTTACTGAGAAGAATGATGTTTGGCCCACAACGAACACAAAACCAGACATCTGCAATTATGTTGCTATTGCTGGCAGTGGAATTTGTGGGTATAATAGCATTTGCAACATTGGTCAAGATCAACGGCCAACATGTAAATGCCCACAAAGTTACTCCATGATAGATCCCAATGATACGTTTGGGAACTGTGAACCGGATCTCAAGCTCGCTTTTTGTCACAAAAATGAACAGGCAGCTGAGCGAGTTACACCTAGTTTAGTGCAGCTCCAGGGTATAGATTGGCCATTGGACGATTATGCAGTAGATAATTGCAATGAAGACATTTGCAAAAGTTCTTGTCTAAATGACTGCTTCTGTGCAGCTGCCATACATAATGGTAATCGATGTTGGAGGAAAAAGCTCCCGCTCAGCAGCGGAAGAAACGACAGTATTATGACCAGAACTGTTTGGCTCAAGGTAGGGAGTGGTAATGATTCTATCGGTCATTTGCCTTTTCTTCCTTCTCCGAGGGTGAAAAAGAAGTTGGCTACTCCATTTTTTGTTCTATTAGTATTCTCTGCATCTGTTAATTTCATTTTTCTAGGTGTCATTGGATTAAAAGTAATTCCTGTCAAGTATAAGAAGAAATTCAGAAGGTTTAACAGTGTTTCCAATACTATAACTCTTACGGAGTACAGTAATGTCATTTCCTTCAGCTATCAAGAACTTGAAGATGCAACAGATGAATTTCAGGAGGAGTTAGGCAGAGGAGCTTTTGGAGTAGTTTACAAGGGTGTGATTAAAACAGGAGGTCCTCCAACTTTTGTGGCAGTCAAAAAGTTGAATCGAATAAATGAGGATGCTGATAAGGAGTTTAATGCTGAAGTGAATGTCATTGGTAAGACCCATCACAAGAATCTAGTTCGGCTAGTAGGATTCTGCAAGGACAAAGATCAGCGTTTATTAGTATATGAATACATGAGCAATGGTAACTTAGCAGATTATCTTTTTGGTGAAATGAGGCCAAGTTGGACATCAAGGATTCAAATTGCTCAAGGGATTGCAACAGGGCTCTCATATTTACATGAGGAGTGCAACACCCAGATAATTCATTGCGACATAAAACCCCAAAATGTACTTCTAGATGACCATCACAATGCTCACCTTGCTGATTTTGGTTTGGCGAAGCTTTTAGCGTTGAACCAAACCCAAACTAATACGATGATCAGAGGGACAAAAGGGTACGTTGCCCCTGAGTGGTTCAGAAACAAGCCAGTGACGGTGAAGGTAGATGTCTATAGCTTTGGGGTTCTGTTATTGGAGATCATATGTTGTCGAAAAAGTGTATGCATCGAACTCATTGAGGAGGAAGAAGCTATTTTGACAGATTGGGCGTTTGATTGTTACCAATCAAACAGATTATATTCACTTGTGAAAGATGATATGGAGGCACTTAACGACATAAAAACGCTGAAGAGGTTTATAAAGGTTGCCCTTTGGTGTATTCAAGAAGACTCAAACCTCCGACCTACAATGAAAAGGGCTACACAAATGCTTGAAGGTGTTGCTGATGTGCCAAGCCCTCCCACTCCAACCTCATTTTCAGAAACTAACCAACCTTGGGTCTCCTAAGCTAATGAGACTAAGCATGTCTTTTGGTCATATTCAATTTGTTGCACTTTACTTTAGCATAATTTTTGTTTCTGAGCATGTACCAGCATAATATAAAAAAAAAGTATGAGTTAGCTTCTTAATTGAAAACAATGGCTAACCACTAATGCATTTCGCTTCACATTAACTTCCTCGCAAATTTATATTCATCTAAGCTCTTATGTGTTTGAAATGACCATCCAATTTCTCAAGTTTTACTGGCTTTTTACACAATACAGAAGATTTTATCTGGCATTCACCAAAAGAGGTACCTAATTAATCTTATAAACAATTTCCAAGTAAGTTGCAAACATCAAAAACCAAGAGCATAATAAACGGTACATATATATACTACTGGAAAAATATAAGGGACTGAAACAAGGGAAGAACAAAAAAACCTGGTATTTACGCCTTTCAATTACAAAATCATCCGCGAAATTCCCACATGCATAATCACATTTACCAGTGATCTTCAAACAATGACCTAGGAAACAATCGATTAAAGCAAAACAAAATGAACAACTAGCTCCAAATAAAAATGAATGAACTAAATTAAAATTGCAAAAAACACAATTAAGCAGCATTCACCTACATCGCATTCTCCAATGTTAAACAGGCTTCAAAACTTAATTTCATGTAATTGCAATCAGAAAACCATAACAATTGATTTAAAAATCAAAAATTATAATTCTATACATCTCAAGTAACTATATTGCAGGAAAATATGAAATCTAAGTGAAACATATAATAATCACCAATAAATTCATCAATAAAACATCAATCCAGTTCTACTAACTACGCTCAAATAAAAAACAAGTTACTATGAACATGTGATTCGAACTGTTAGGTAAAAGAGCGTAGCGGAAACGTAACAAGATCGAGAAATTAACAAGAAAATAACACAAGAAAAGCTAAAATTTCAAGAAATAAAGAACAGTTAAACGAAAGTAAAATGTAGTCATCAATTCGTAAACAAAATGGCACAAAATAGAGAAAATTGTTAGGGTTTTACGATAATGGAATAACATGAATGAAAACTCGAATTGAGCAGATATCTAGAGAAGTTTCTATATGATTTGAAGATTGTAAATTACCTCTTTCAATTTTTCAAAGCAATGCGCTGAAAATTCTCCCTCTCTTTTCTCGCGTAATCAGCTTCATGGCCCAAGGATGTGATGAATTGGCGCCAATTTTTGTTTTATTTTTTGGGGGTGAAGAGAAGGGGGACGGGGTGTTGTTTAAGGCTAATGTTCTTTTGGACTGAATGAATGGAAATTCATTTCAGTTCAGATCACTTTAGTTCATTTCAAACCATTTCAGTTCAGTTTAGACTCATTCATTTCAGTTCAGTTCAGTTCAGACTACAACTTATTATTTTTATTTTTATTATTATTAATATTATTATTATTATTGTTGTTGTTGTTGTTATTATTATTATTACTATTATTATTATTACTATTATTATTATTATTACTATTATTATTATATTATTATTATTATTATTATTATGATTATTGTTGTTGTTATTATTATTATTATTACTATTATTATTACTATTATTATTATTATATTCTTATAATAATAATAATAATAATAATAATAATAATAATAATAATTATTATTATTATTATTATTATTATTATTATTATTGGTAAGATTTTTGACAATGTCACTTTTAAGCTTTTTGGAGGGTACTTTTTGATCCATTGAATATAAAATATGGGGGACAAGTGATAAAAAGAGTAATTTTTGGTGAAAGAAGCGAAAGATATAAAAGTAATACTCCCCTTAGATTTATTTTGTTCCTATTTTGAATAGTTTTGTGAGAGGAAATTGGTTAAAGTAGGAAGAACTTTTGGAAACGGATGGAGTATTACTTTTTGGTGGGTGAAGAACTCCAAATAAAAAAGTTTAACTAATGTAGCATATTATCGGTATTAATATTAATATTATTATTATTACTCAATTCATACGAATATTATTATTATTATGCATATTATTAGTATTATTATTATTATGCATATTATTAGTATTAATATTATTATTAATATTACTCAATTCATAAGAATATTATTATTATGCATATTATTAGTATTAGTATTAATATTATTATTATTATTATTATCATTATCATTAATATTATTAATTATTATCATTATCAATGATGATAAAAATATTATTCTACTTGTAATTATTAATAATCAATTCGGTTCGGTTCGAATCGATCGGATCGATCGCCTGCACTGTTCGGTTCGGTTCGAACTTATTCATTTCGGTTCGAGACTTATTCAATCCAAAAGAACAGATGCTGAAAAAAAATTATGCTCCTAGGGAGCATGGTGTACAAGGTGCATCCAGTAAATTTGTTTCATTTTCAATAAGTAAATGCTCTATTTCAATAAATATTCGTTTTAAACATATTTTACGTTCTGTGAAAATTGCTCTATTTTCTATAAGCAAATGTTATATTTCAACAAATGTTCGTTATAAGCTTATTTTCCAGCGAAAAATATGTTTTGTTTAAAGCTTGTTTTTTTGTTCTATTTTCGTGGGAATATGTTTTATTATTGATGAGGAAATATTCTATTCAAGTAAATGTTCGTTTTTAAGCCTAATTTTCAATGAAAATATGTTCCATTCTCAATGAGCAGATGTTCTATTTAAGTCTTATATTTATAACTTTTTAGTCCTAATTTAGTATAGGTTACATTTATATGTTTGAACATTTAATTGAATATAATGAAACAAAAATATATGAATCAGACTTATTTTAATTGAAGAACAAAATTGTAGAGTATAAGTTTATTGTTTAAATTAAAAAATGTTTTTTCACTTGTTTCTTGTACCATTGTTTATGTTTATATAGTACTAGTTAATTCCCATGTAAAAATGTTTTACCTCAACAGTAAAATGTTCATTTTCGTAAGTGAAATCTTGTAATGTTCCACTTCAACAGTAAAATGTTCGTCTCCATAAGTGAATTCTTATAATGTTCCACTTCAATAGTAAAATGTTCGTTCTCGTAAGTTAACAATAGTAAAATGTTTTTTTTGTAAGTGACTTATTGTAATGTTCCACTTCAAAAGTAAAATGTGTGTTCTTGTAAAATGTTATATTTTGTATTATGGGAGCAAATTCTCATTGTGCTCCTGGGAGCACAATGCACGGATTACCAGGATCCACCGTCCTTCTATTTTCGAAATTGGCGAATAGGGACGACAATTCAATTTGAATCCTATTAAAGTCTGAGTCTGACTCAATCCAAATTAAAATAAATTATAATTTGATTCGAATTCTATGAAAGGTGGAGTTTATTTAATACGTGACTGATACGCCCTTAATCTAGTTACTATAATTAGTTTATCAAGTGATATATTGAAACTTAAGAGCACATTACGATTGAATAGTTAAGGTTTCACTATTGAAAACCAATCAATTATAGTATAATTAATCCCTAATTTTTTTATTTTTGTGAGTTTAAGTGATAGTAAAATAGTTTGAACGACTTCATTTGAGCTAAAATAGTTTAATTAAGCCGAATTTGTAATATAAAATAAAGTCCAAATTCGATGTAAGAAATCCGTTTTTTGAAGAGTAGTGGATAAGATATGGAGTTTGGGTAATATGATCCGAGCCGAATCATTATCTACCCGAATGGTGTGTTTCATGGAGTGCCTTGAATCCTGACCGAAACCACACAAGATAGGTCAACTTCACTAATACTTCTTAATATATGTTCCATTAATTTTGAATAATCCAAAATAGCAAGTGTCATTTTTGATTTGAGATGAAGAGTAGTAATCATACAATATACTTCCTCCGCCCGTTTCTTTTTATATGACAGCTGCGATGTTCCATGGGACGAGATCAGAGTTGTTCAAGTCGTGGGCCTGTTTTGTTACCATGTTAAATATAGGCCTTGGTCGCACCCATTATAAGGAGATATAGTTTATTTCACAAGTTCAAGGAGGTTCCACCTTAAAACCATACGGTAATAAGGAGAGTAGCCCCTTAGTCCTATAAAGTGATTAACTCTTTCAATTTTTATCAACATGAGATACTCACATGTGCTATTTGAGAAGGCTATGCTTCAACATAATTCATGTAAGGTGAGTCTCCTCAATAACTATCTCTCTTTCTTTATTTATTACTCTCCCTCTTTAAATTTATTTTCTAATTTAATTCCTACTTTTACACTACTTACTAGTGATCTTAGCTATAATGTGCCACCAATTTCACTGAGGTATAGCAAAACCTATCAGATTGCTTATTTATGGACAAACAATGTAGTATATGATGACTGTTGTATCTTCACCAAATAAATGGTTTGATTGGTGAATACTGGAAAAAAAAAAATAAGATCGTCGCCTGAGAGATTCGAACTCTCGCGGGGAAACCCCATGTACTTAGCAGGCACACGCCTTAACCACTCGGCCAAAGCGACGGTTGTTGTCTTGTAATAAAGCTGAAACATTAACTTACGTTTGACAGCTTCTTTCCTTTTATGTTTGTTGGCTGTTTGTGGGATACTTTCTTCCTACTCCCAAATTGGAGTGGTTAATTTGTTTATACATAATCTAAGTAAACCTTAGGAATTATGGTTGGCTCAAGTGATGAACTTTTCCATCTTCCCTAGTAAAGTTTAGGGTTCAATTCAATTCCTATTCTAAATATTTGCTTGGGATTTAAGGGGGGAGGGGGTTGTAGGGTGTATGGCTTGTAATGGGCCTCCGGATGAGAGACCTGTACGAGAACATCCAGAAGATTTCTTGTTACTTATTAAAAAAACTAAATAACCTTACTAGATCGATCAAATGTTTGGGGGGGTAATTGCTTCGTATAATTGTGTTTTTCCTATATCTACAAAGATGTAAAAATAAACCAAAAATAGTGGGAAAGTGGAAATGTGGAATACATACTTCTATTTTTTTTTGTTTACAAAAGTAACATGATTTGTATATATTTGACTAGTTTTGAAATTACTATATAGGTTTTTTGTTTTAACCTCAAACAATTTTCAATATTTAAAATATTGAATTGACAACAATACCAAATTCTCATTAATTTGATAATTTCTGAATTTGTAGAATATACCTTGCTTTAGATTCCAAAGACTATTTGTTGATTAGAGAGCAACAAAAAACGGTAACGTAGATTAAATTCAATCTCAAAACTAAAATCTTATATACTGCTACTGTTCTAAGATGTTACCTACTAAGATGATTTTCACAAAAAAAAAAACGACTAAGATGATTAACATTAATAGAATAATAATGTAAATGAGATCCGATTTCACCAGATTTTATATATCATTTCCTTAAAATTTTACCCACTAAATAAAATAGATACTCCATTATCCATCTTTATTAAGAGAAGGGACAAAGCTAATGTGTTATGCAAGAAAATCCAAAGGCACAGAGAAAGTTATACTTTGTTTAATTTACATGTTGAAAACTCAATAGCTTTCTATTCTTTGTGCAAATGGCTTACATGAGAAAAGAGCAATTCCCAATGTAGTAGATAGATTAACAAGTAATAACCTAATTAAGTGAGACCGAAAGAATTTTGGTAGTACGTGAAAAGGTTATAAAAGGTTCAAAGAGACAGTCAAAAAGGCCATTTCCTTATTACATGGGAGTAAAGTGTTCAAGAAATATACTTGTAGACTAGAGAGAGAAGGAGCCAAATGGCAAAAATAAAAGTAACAATTAAGTATAATTTGGGCATCTTTTCAACTCCAAGTTAGACTAGTCTTGTTCTTACTCATAATTTGCTCTTTTCTTCTTTGAAAAGAAAGGCTTTTTTAAAAAATAAATTTTTTGAGTGGATGTTTTATGAAATCAATGAAATTCCTGTGTTAATGTTTTGTCACTTTGACCACCCACAACATGCAAACCACAAACTCTTGAGATTTTGAATGAATTGTCGCCTTCCGAGGTGTGACAATGATCTAGCTCCTGAATTTCAGGTTTGGTTGGTCCATTTTGCTCCCCTCTTCTAAAGATCACATTTTTCTTGACAAATTACTCTAATTATCAAGTGTAAGTTCAATTTAAATAATTTTTTTTCTACTATTCTTATAAATTATTTAAAGTTATTATTACTATAACTTATTGAATTCATGAGAACTTATCAGAACTATTTACTTTTGTAGTAAGTTAAAATAAATCAAACTAAACACTACCTAATTATATATGCATCAATCAACGATATCTATAATTTTAGTTTATAAGTCGATAAGAGTATACAGTCATAGAAGTTTTTGTCAGGGTTCTAATTTGAAATAAGATTACATATATCTACGTATATTTTTTAGACTCTAAATATTCTAAGGGAATATACAGTGTGATAAAAAATAATAGTCACATATGCTATTTAAGGATATTCGAGAAAACCTCATCACATCTTCTAAAATAGTAATAGTTGTGTTTGGTTGTACCATTGCAACCTTAACTCAAAATAATGTAGAAAGTACTCCAACGGATCTTAATAGAGGTAGTTGAGTATAATTGCATTATATGGTTTCTAATGAGAGATTTGGCAAAGGTGACTATTTGTTCAAATACGTTAAGAGCCCAAAGGAGTAATTTATAGGTTTTTTTTTATCATCAACATTTCTTCTAACTCTTTATTATGTTCACTTTAATCATAAACTAGCCAGATTTTATAATAAAGAATTAGAAGAAATGTTGATGATAAGAAACCTAAAAATCTTATCTATATGTGACTATTTGTTTTAATACACTAATAGCACTTATCACTCTTAATTTTTCTAGAACGGTAAGGCTTTGGGATTTAACCCAAACATCTTTGATCACTTTCATGCAATGGGGATGAGTCAACCAGCGGTTTTGGACGATCTCTATAAATAAAATCTTATTTCATGCAAACCACCTCATCCTATTAGAATTTTAAGGCTTTAATGTTATTGTTGTATTCTGCATGCCCTTGGATCAGTGCTTAGCACATATACACAATCCTCTAATAATAGATATATAGATATGGTGGATTTCTTACACTTGATTGAGCTTGTTCCTAAAAATCACACTAATTAAGAATTTGACCCAATAAAATTATTGACAGATACTAATTTATAGATGAATGACTTTAAGGATGCTTCCAAATAATCAATGATTTCAACAACAACATGCAAGAAAAGGTACAATTATATTAACATGAATGATATGATTTAACAGGTATGGATTAAGACCTTAATAGTTATTTTTGCAATATAGGTTTTACCGAGAAAGAGTACTGATCAAGGCCTATGCGTCCAAGTCTCACATGCAACCCAACAAATTATGCAAATTGCAAATTAAAGTTCCATTTCTATCCTTAAATTATATATTAACCAAGATGTTTCACCAAAAACTTTTTGGTGAAAACTAATTAAATTAATTGGAAAATGTTATCTATGAGTAGGAAAAAATTAAAGGGTCCCTTTGGATTCGTAAAAGATGGGAGACCTGTTGATCTTGTCAAATGGAAGTATAATTGGTTGTTTCCAAATTGGCTGCACATGGCTGAGATAATGATATTCCTTTATCTATTTCCTCACTTAATTAATTAGGGGGCCCCATTATTCTATCTTTAACATATAATACTAATAATAGTAATAATCTTAATTAATTAATTTTGTTTAAGGAAAAATTATCTATAATATTTATTATTGGCTTGTCAATATATTTTAAAGATAGTAAAGCTATAGTGTCCCTTTCTAAACAAGATATCAAATGAGCAAAGGTCTTCTCAATATATAACATGCAAAACTTATAAACAAGTCAAGTTTCCAATTGTTAGCTGACCAATATGAAATAATTATTTTTTAATAAAAATATTTTATTGAATTTTTCTTTCTTTTAAAAAAAAATTTGATATAATTAATAATTTGTTATATTGTACTACATCTGTTTATTTAGATGGAAACATTTGATTATTTTAATACACTCATCAAAAGACAAATATCACATCTAAAAAAATAGAGAAAGTATGGTTTATTTACTAATAATATACAACACTTCTCGCAAAAATGGATAGTGCTAAAAATGGACCCATGACTTGTCAATAAAGTTAATCGAGAAAGCTTGCTTATTAATTTCATTTTACAGAAAACGAAAATTTTGTGGAGAAAGTTTAGCTAGGACTCTAGGAGAACCTGTAAATCGTGCACCTGCATAGAGCATACTCTTATAGTTGCGTGCTATGCCATTGCGGCACTTAAGACTCGTTCTTTTGAATTTGAATAAGTACGACCGAATCGAACCGGGCCGAATAAGTACGAGCCGAACCGGGCCGAAATGAATAAGTACGAACGGGCGGGCGAATCAACTCGGCGGGCGGGCGATTCGAACCGATTCGAATTGAGTATTATTAATAATTACAAGTAGATAATATTTTTATCATCATTGATAATGATAATAATTAATAATATTAATGATAATGATAATAATAATAATATTAATACTCATACTAATAATATGCATAACAATAATATTCTTATGAATTGAGTAATATTAATAATAACAAGTAGAATAATAATGATCTGAAGTAATAATATTATTAATATAATATTTTTCTCCAAGATTGCTATTCGCAAGTCAATATATACAAAACCAATAGCATGTTTCACGCCTAATACTGTAGAATAGTAACAATAGCATGCATGACTCCTTTTGTTTAGAAGATTATTAGGAAATTTAGAATGCTCCTTTTGTTTCTTTTAATTGCTAAATTTCCCTTAAATGTTCTTTTTTTTAATTGCTACATTGTTTAAACTTATTTATTTGGAGTTATTCACCCACCAAAAAGTAATACTCCCTCCGTTTCCGAAAGTTATTCCTACTTTAACCAATTTTCTCTCACAAAACTATTCAAAATAGGAACAACAAAATAAATCGGAGGGAGTATTACTTTTCTATCTTTCGCTTCTTTCACCAAAAATTACTCTTTTTATCACTTGTCTCGCTCCCTTATTTTATGTTAAATGGGTTAAAAAATACCCTCCAAAAAGCTTAAAAGTGACATTGTCAAAAATAATAATATAATAATAATAATAATAATAAAATAACAATAATAATAATAATAATAATAATAATAATATAATAAAAATAATAATAGTAATAATAATAGTAATAATAATAATAATAATAACAATAATAATAATAATAATAATAACAACAATAACAATAATAATAATAATAATAATAATAATAATAATAATAATAATAATAATAATAAGAAGAAGAAGAAGAATATAATAATAATAATAATAATAATAGTAATAATAATAATAATAATAATAATAATAAAATCAATAAGTTGTAGTCTGAACTGATCTGAACTGAACTGAATAAGTCTGAACTGAACTGCACTGATCTGATCTGAACTGAATTGATCTTATCTGATCTGAACTGAACTGATCTGATCTGAATTGAACTGAATTTCCATTTATTCAGTCCACAAGAACAGAGCCTTATTATTACCGATATGGAACATTTTGAGTGAACTGGCGCATACATCAAATTAAACATGTCAATGCAACAAGATGTATTAATAAGCAGAATTTCTTGGATGTAATTGTTACAGCCTAAGTTATTATGTAACAATCTATAAATTATTATTTAAAAAAAAAAAAATTAAATGACATGACATGAAATAAATGATAAAGTGACATCAGTATCATGTCATTATTCGTCTAGCCCATGTCATTTTTGTTTGAGTCTGTATCATTATGTACTTGTGAAGTTTTAATACACTAAGTTCATGTTACATCCAATACATACTCATTAATAAGAGAGCTTGTACTATCGAGTACATGAAACAACCTGCTTATTTCAAATTAAAGAGTGGGATTCAAATCCGCTAACATGGATCTATTATCTAATGTTAGCAAGGCCAATTAGTTAGAAATTTTAGCAGTCATATGTAATAATGAAAATATCACATGATTACTCCTTGTACTATATTATATAATATGTTTCACATAAATCACATAATAATTATGTCTATAACAACACTTAAACTTGTAATAATCTCATTAACTCATTTGTCCATTATTAACATTGCCCTAATATGGTCATCACCAAAAAGCATGAAAATAGTCATCATTTTTTTCTTTAACATAAAGTAATATTAAATTTATTGGCTTCTCAATATATAATTTAAAATAATATAATAAGGCAAATGTATCCATAAAGATCAATATGTGGATCATCATAAACATATGAATTGAGTAAATGTCCAAATCTTATACTTGATATATTTGGAATTTATATTACATCCTTAACTTAGAGTTTATCCTCTTCAACTTATTTTTACTTATTTTCTTAAATATTAAGGAAAATTTCAAAAATATTAAAAAAAATTCATAAATAAAGTTAAAAAAGATTAAGAAAAGTTCTAAAAAATAATAAGAAAATATTCTGAAAAAGTAGAGAGAAGTTATGAAAAGTTTAGAGCAATAAATTACAGAAAAGTTCAAAAAACTCTTAGAAATTAAGAAAAGTTCAAAACATTTAAGGAAGTTTCAATGTAGTTAATGAAATTTCAAAATAACTAATATAAATTCTGGAAAAATAAGTTAAAAGAGAACAAACCGTTATAAAAAAATAAAAAAAATCCAATTATCTAGTCAATATGAAAGTCGATGAAGGTTTTCATGTAGCATGTTGATCAAGATAGGTAGAAGTTGATGAATTATTACTATAATAGAGAATCTAGCTAAATCATACACCTAAGATTGTGTGATCCTAATACGTGTAATATTCACTGAGTTAGTCTTGCGTGGACCTGGTCCACAATAATATTATTGTTGACCAAAACCACTTATTTAACATAGTGACCCTTTTTTTTCCATATAGTAACCTTTTTCAAAATTTAAGTTACACTATACAGTTTTTTTTTTTTTTTGAGGGAAAGTTACTATCTACCATAGTTAGTTACTGTTTTTTTAATATAGTAACTCTTTCTCACATTAGTTTATCATGATGAAATTTTCACTTTGTGACATAGTAACCTTTTTTTTCATAGTCAAACTTCATAATTTATATCTATTCATCTTTTATATTTATTTTTTTAATATAGTGATCCTTTTGTTTTCATAAATAACATGAATTAGCATTAGGTCCACACTAATTTAGTGTGGACCAAGTCCATATAAGTTTTTTACATATTCACTACGCATCCATTCACACATTTTTAGTTAATCATCGGTATCTCAATCATCTTATCACTACGTAAATCATGTGATCGAGTGCATGAAATAACTTGATAATTTAGAAATGACAGTGTCCAAAGCTTTTAGCATGTATCTACTAGCAAATGTTTGCTAGGGCAATTAATATTTTAGTTAGTCATATATCAAATGGAAATCTGATCATATGATTACTCGATGTACTCTATAAGATATATATTTATAAAATCATCAAATAATAATCTACTTATGGTATTGTTCGTAACAAAATTTAAACTTATAATAATCCACCAACTCATGTTTATTCATTGTTAACTCTATATGGTACTCATCAAAACGCATGATAATAGACATCATTTGCTTGTATCTTATTCTCAATCAGTAGATCTTTATGATACGTACTATATACATTGATAATCATTATTATGGATGATTAATTTCACAAGTGATCTAATTCATGCATGTATTGGGATATGATTGGTGATGATCATGGGATCATATGATCATCATTTGCAATGATTATTGGTAGTTGATCTCATGCTTCGAGCAATCATAAGGTGAAAGATCAATCTATTCTGGATTTTTCATAAGAACAACTTTTTCCACCTCCCTCATGCTAGCTAGCCAAAGACGAGCATGCATGATGTGCTCATAATATACAACATACATATATATTGGGGTGAATTATTAACAGATGGATATCTTACGTAAAACATATGATTAGCTTACGGTATTTGCAATAAAAAATCCGGAACTGGAGTAGAAAACCACATGCCAAAAAAAGGCAATTGGTCTCAAGAGTCAAGGGTCATGTGCCTTTCCAATTTTCCATGAGATTTTTAAATGTCTCTAAGAATAGTGAAGGATCTATAATTCTTAAAGTAGAAATTCTCGGATGGATTAGAAATTTAGGTGTACAATAAATTGTAGGATTATAAGTACTATAAGCGGAATTTCATGAATCACATTTATAAGCACTTAAAACAGGATCTCATGCATATACATTCAAGGATCACATAATAGTTAAGAATTAACCTTTTACGCGTGATTTCCACAAAGCTCTTCGAGAATCGGAGATAGAACCGCAATTGAGATTCCTCTACTAGGTCCACGAATCCAGATCAATGCTCCACCAATGCTAGTTGGAAGGAAGAGGGACTCTTCTATTTCTTGGAGCAGTATTAGTAATATTACGTAGCTTTGAAAGAGAGAGAAAAGAGGAGAGAGAAAATAATGATGGAAAAACTTACTGCCTTATTTTCTCACCCCACACCTAATTATAGGAACTAATTAGGTTAGGAGTCCTCCCCATTCCTTACTCCTTGGCCGGCCACCCCTAGAGTCCTTCATGGGCTCTAGGTCATTCTTTTATTGACCCAGATTGTGTAAGTGTGACCTTGTAGGATCCATCTAATTGGGCTTCGGGTTTATTATTTACTAAACCTGAAGTTCTATAGCATCCTCTAGCAAGACGTATAGACGACCCAATTTAATGAATTTATTATCTCCATAATATGATCTATGTTATATTTAGTAATTGCATTAAAGTCGAGGACATAATTCCTTCATAAATTTATTACGATCCCAATTTAAACTTACCTTATTCTGCTCTTAAGGGATCGTTTTTAAGTAATCATATAATTGGAGTTATCCTTACCTTCATTATTCACTAGCTTTTTATGCACGCGATGCGTGCGACGACATTTTGGGCATAACTGTTACTCAGTAGTAGAACAAACCAAAAACGAAAGTTCGTATCTAAGTTCACCTCCATTTTGTGAATAAGAAAGATTGAAATACTTACAAATAGTATTTAAAAATATTTTAATAAATAAGTAGAAGTAATAAAATCGCATCTCGAGCTACTGTTTTTTGTTGACTTCAAATATATAATCAACCTTATGTCCTTAAAAATGGACTGTTAAAAATAATAGAATAGTATTTACCCTTTAAAGGTTTCTCTATACTTCTTCCTAAACCCTCCACTTCCGCTTGCTTCACTTTACTACAAACAGGAAAAAAAAACCAGAAAACATTCTACATCAAAACTCAAGAAAACCTTCATTGAATTCATCGATTTTTTTCAGGGAAAAAAACCCAGAAAACATTCTACACCACCCTCATTGATTCACCTTTTCTCTCTCCTTCTCATGCCTTCAACCATGGTGAGAAAGGATGCAGTGGGTGAGGCAGCGATTATGGTGAGAAAGGATGCAGTGGGTGAGACGGCGAAAGTAAGGTATTTCTTATTCATTTTTCCTCTATGATACCAATTTTTTCCCCTTTTATCTTCTGATCCCAATTTATCTTCTCCAGATCTCACCTTCGCCTTTCCGTTTTTCCTCTATGATCCCTATTTTTTTTTTCCTTTTATAACTTTTACAATTCTTATTTCTTTCCATCTTTAAAATTTGATTTGAAAAATTGATCAATTTTCTTCATGGGCTTAAATTCGAGTTGATCTATTTTTTTTTAACAATTGTATTTGTTGTCAAGTTATTTTTTACGAAATATGTTTTTTTTTTTGTTGTCGATAATTATTGATGTAATTTTTATATTTGATTTTAAAATTATTTGAATTTCACTTATATTAGAATGAAATCTTAAAATTTACTGTAATTTGAGTTTAATTTTTATAAAAATTTCGTATACAGTGTTATTTTAAAATTTACTCGAACATAGTACATATTATTGCACATACTCTTATTGTCAACTAACAAATTGCGTACCTGATTAACAACAATATATCCGCAAATTTTGTAATGTCGTGAAGCTCCAATTAATAAAGAATATTTGAGTTTGTGTTTGTAATTGATTTTGTAATTTGGAAAAAGTTGTTTGAGTTTGTAATTGATTTTGTATGTCGTGAAGCTCCATATGAGTATGGTGTATCTTTTTGTTATTGTCTCTGGTATTAATTTTTGGTAAGTTTTTTGTTATGAATTTTTTTAGTTGATTGGGATGTGAAATTTAATTGATTGAATATTTTTTGTTGGCAAGTTTATGAGTATGACTGTTATATGAGTTGATTGGGTTGAGTTTAATTTGATTGAAATTTTTTTTTTGGCAAGTTTTTGATTTTACCGTATCTTAATTGATTGATGGAGGGTGTGTTTGAAGGGTGAATAGGTAAATTCATAGGGGGACACCATTGCTCCCCCCTTCACTTATATAATAGAGATATAGTTGCTCTCATTATTAAATATAAAAAGAACAACTTATTCTAAAATGAAAATTTGTATTTTTAAAATAGGGGTAGAAATGTAGAATACAAATAAATGAGACCATAAAATATGCACTCAACATTATATTTAAAGAATTAAAGGGTACGTAAGGGTAATTGATTGGTTAGTAATCGAAGGTATTAATGGTCAAAGTTTTGCGTTGACAATCGTGAAAGTCCAACTGTGTAAATTAAAACTAAATAGATCAGGTAGTATTTATTAGAGGTGGACTAAGTGTAACTACTTAAATGTCTTAATAGCCCTTTCGAAATAATGAGAAGATTTTCTCTCTTAAATAAATCTCTGAACTTTTCATTAATTCTCAACTTTACCTTGCTTTATACTAAATTTGCAAATTGATTTGGCCCTTATTTATTGAGACTAAGATTATAATTCTAGAAACCACCTTTTTTTAGTTTTATGATGAATTAGTTTGGAAATTAAACCAACATTTGAACTCTCAAAATCTCTATTTATTACTTCCTTTAGTTTTTTTATTAGTTGCATCACCATGTGCCATATAGGCACTATTCATCGAACAAGTTAGACTATATATATTAATATTCTTTTACCATTCTATCAAAAAAACATTGTTAATAGGGTAAGCTTGTAAACTCGTCTCAATGTTAGGATTCAAAATAGCAAATTTTTTAGAGATATTAATGGTGTAAGAGGCATGTTGACGATTGCGAAATAACAAATCGTGCAACTAAAAAAATGAAGGTAAGTATTAAATAGAATGTGTATTTATGTTATTCTTCACATGTTGTCCTATCTATAACGTTGTTATGGTGCCATATTAGTTGTGACTTATGAAATGTCATCTTCTTGGACAAGTTTTTTTTTTACTCTATTAAAAAAAAAAAGAAACTAGATTGAAAATCTCAAACCCCGATCTCAAACCATACTACAAATTCACTTTATAATAACAATATTATTACAAACAATACAATAGTTAGTATATTGATTCTCCCAATCTCATGTAATATAATACTACTACAATGAAGGAGATAAAACTATAATGTACCAGGAGGGGTTTTTAAGAAGAGGTTGGAGAGACTATTTGGTTATAGGAGCAACTATGTCAAGATTGTGACTTTGTTATTTATTTATTTTTCTTTATTTAGGAACGCCTTTTAATATATTAGTATAGATGATATTTCAAGATTTAATGATATATGATAATTTATTTAATTTATTTCATTTCAAAGGCTAGGTAAAGATGATATATATATGCCATGTCATTGTCAAGGTAAAAGGCTCGTATTGTGGCGTGACAAAATATATTTTAAATATATACAATATAGATTTGAGGTAAATAAAGGAAAATTACACTAAAGATTAAAGAAAGCCACTTGTTAATTATTGCCTAAAGTGTGACCTTTAGTAGAAGGATGCGTGATCCGAGTATTTTTAATTCGTTGGAACACAAACCCCCTTCCTTATATATAAATGCATGATGAAAGCACACAATCACAAACTCACAACACAAACACTCATACTCATACTCTTTATCTCTCCTTTTCTCTCTCTTATCACTCCAAGTCAAAGAGCTCTAGAGCAAACGTCTCACGTACAACAACTTACCTACTATATTTCTTTCAACCTAACAAAATCATACACTACATCCAAAAGTTAGGCAACCCTTACTATATACTACAAAAAAAAACCTAGATACTATATCATTATCATTTATTATCAAAAAAAAATCCAAAATCTTGTCCTTGAATGGATTATTTTGGCATGAGTACTAATTCAAATGTGGCAAAGACTCCTTCACCAAGGAGTAAAAGAAAACACCAACACCAACAACAACAGCAGAAAGACGAATCACCCCCAAGTGTTAGATACTTGGGGGTGAGGCGTCGTCCATGGGGCCGCTATGCAGCAGAGATAAGAGACCCCACTACAAAGGAACGCCATTGGCTTGGCACCTTTGACACCGCGGAGGAAGCTGCCCTTGCCTATGACCGGGCTGCCCGGTCCATGAGGGGCCCGTCTAGGGCCCGAACCAACTTTGTGTATTCGGATTCCCCTCCGGGCTCCTCAGTCACTTCCATTCTATCTCCTGATGACCAATCTCATCTCAACCAAATCTTCTTCACTAATGGGCCTTCCTCAGCCCAAGCCCAGCCCAATCCCAACGATCAACAGTTTTCTCCCTACTGGAATATTAATTATCCTCAGCCCAATACTAGCAACTATCAACCTACAGTTGATAATAATATTGAACCTACCAAAGAAGTTGAACTCCCCCCTTTACCCCCGGATATTACATCAAGTTACAACATGGGCTTCGACGCGGGTACGGGTATGGGTACGGGTACGGATATGGATTTCAGTATGGGTATGGATATGGGTCAATGGATAGGAAATGACCCGGACTTTTTCGGGTTTCAAGCCCATATTGGGTCCGGTGGATTGGATAGCATTGTTGGTATTAGTGAGAGTAGTACTAGTAGTGGGCCCGGCCCAAATGATAATAACCATTATCATTCTGTCATGCAGCACAACCCGATTTTCAGCAAGATGCCGGTTGTTTCCGACCCGGTATTTGATGGGTTTGACTTGGGTTCCTCTCCTGCTTTCTTCTATTGAGCTTCTTTTTTTTTCTCTTTTTTTTTTTGAGTGAATTTTATTAAGAGGAAAATTATATTTTAGGATTTCTTTTTAAGGAGGAAAATACCTAAAATATATATCACAAGAAGTAATGATAGTAATAGATGTTGAACCCTAGTATGTCAAATGTCATTTCCTACTTATTGGCAAGACTAGTTAATATATGTTTCATTTCTGAGTGTATAATCATATATCTAAGATACTCTTATTGTTAGTTGAATATTATTTATTCCATTGAGTTGAAAATCTTACTTTATTTTGGAATGTTTTGACTAGCTAGCTAAAATATACGTGCATGCATGAGATGTGAGTATGATATTGTTTTTCAACAAAAGCTAGGGTCATGTCATGCAGACGTGTTCAAATAAACTATAACTCTTAAAAAGTTTGTCCCTAGCTAGTCCCTATCATGAAGAAGGGGAGGAGATTAGGTATGCCATGCACTTAATTATGATTAATCTGCTAGTAAAAATGTTATCAACAGGAAATTAAACCCAAATAATGAAGTTAATTTATTATTATCATACGCTGATCTTGTAATATAAGGAGGTAAACGAGCTCACACACCTACAAGAGGCAGATAGCTATTTAAAAATTGAAGGGATCTAGAGTATCCTATATTCATCTTAGAAGGTAAATGAGCTATATAATAAGCGGGGTTAATTATTAAATTATTTTTCAAAAATTAGATTAATGATTAATTGTATAATGATGACTGGTTATTCATGTTAAATGAAAAGAAACTTATAATATAAGAGTAAGCAATAAACAAAAAACATTATCTCGCTGGACTTGGAACACAAATTTGGGTGTCTAATCCGCGTGTAATTTTACTACTACTTCCTCCGTTTCAAAATAGGTGAAATACTTCTCATAAAAGCTCTCACATAAAAAAAAGAATTGTTTCACTTATTTCAGAACAGAGGAAGTACTTTTTACAATGTAGTGCTCTATATAGTGCTACTGAATCATATAGAACTCCAGAGTGCTACATTGGCACAACGGTCACATGTTCGGCAACAACTTTCAAAAACAACCCTAATTAAGCTATGGTCTATTTGTAATACCCCGTAATTTTTTCTCTCATTGAAAAGAAATTTTAATATAGAGCTCCTTGAGAAATTTGATAACGTTAATTCTATAATTAACATTCATTTATTAAGGTTGTGTTCAACAATAATTTTTAATTAGTTATTAAAATTTTGGGTCTAGAGAAAACAAACTAAATGGTAAAAAATAGCGTTTGCTCAAGTAATTTTTTGATATATTTTTAGAGATTCATGTAATATTATGATTTCGAAAAATGTCTAATACAATCCTCTCATGACTCTAGGAAAATAGGGAGATTAACAAATACATAAATATAAATGTGTACTTCTAATTATATTGATTGGTTGAGAAGGATTTGATGTGTGTTCTTATCACATATGATTTACAATCAACTAAAAATAACCTTTGCCCTTTGGGGTTAGAACTAGCTATCTATACTAATATATTAAAAGGCGTGCGTGACAACGTATACACGCCACGTGGCACCTCTGTTACTCTACTAGAATTGTCCAATATGTACATATGTTATGTCAATTAACAAAAGTAAAATTGGCTTGCAACAAGATTTGAACACGTGACCTCTTATTATTATACATAGCACAAATACCATCTCAACCAACTTTTAATCATGCTTTAAATGTCCATAGTATTATATTTGTACCTTTAAATGTTGAGTTTTTTTAAATATATTTTAATGCAAATGGAAAAAAATGCATAATAAGTTCGGAAAACAATACTACCCGAGGCAACGCCCGGGCCCAAATACTAGTTGGAGGTGTAAAATAATTCATCTTTGCTATTTTATACTAGTCCAAACTCCAACGGACTAATTAATCTGGTACCCATCAATTTTAAAGGTGTTTTAATAGAGTTGTATAGCCACGTGGCGCAATCGTTGTAAAAAAAACTAATTCTTAATTACACGCTAACTTTTGATAATAGTACAACTACCATAGTTACTTTCGCTCAACATAAACTTCCTTAGACACGGCTTTTAATATATTTGTATAGATAGATAATCAGCTATGGGAAAGTAAAAAAGAAATTCATGTTATATGCTCTTTTGACAACCAATGATATGTAAATGATGCATGAGAGTTTATATCTTTTATCCCATATTTTTTTGCACTACTTATGCGTCGTTAATTTCTATTGGGTTTTTCTTATTAAAGAAAAAAAAGTGATTTAAAAATTTCGTTATAAAGTAGTGGACCATAGTAAATAATAATAGCTAATAAGATACAATGACATACAAATGGTACACAAAACGTAGAACAAGAGATTTTAGCTCAAATGACACCCTCACACCCAGTGATGAAACTGAATCCAAATCTTTTGTTGTACTACGAGTTTAGTACTTTTTTTTTTTTCAGATAACTGACTTTCATATTTTTTTTCCCTTCTTACTATTCTTGGTGTGGGATTATGGCCTTACGCCACGTGTATATCCTTACCTGAAAATTCTGCCATTTACTAGGAATAATCATAATAACTTCTAATTCTTCATGCACTTATTGGATAAAAAAATCTTTACTTGATTCATCATTACAATTTCACATAGTAGATAGATCAAAATGGCTCATAGGGCATCGGTGAGTTTTTCTCTTCTTTCCTTTTCGTTCGAATTGTTCAAGCAATGTGATTTATTGTTAATGATCATAATTATTAAACTTAATATTTGAAACAAGGAAAAAAATAATGATTAATTTTTTTTTACTAATCTTTCTCTTTTAATGTGAAGATTCATAATTACCTTCTTAATCGGAAATTATGAACTTGTGATGAATTTAATACAATGACAATAAAATGATGTGTTTTGTAGGGTAATTTGATGAGATCAATGATGCAACAAAAGACGAGATCGTTCTCAACCGCCTCATCTCCTACTCCCAAACCTAAGTGGTAATTATGGAATGTCATAAACTTTTTAAGATCATTATCACATCATATATGGTTCTATTCATTATTTCATTATGTGTTTAATGATATTAACCTAGGAATTTTTATTGGAGAATTATGAAAATGGTAGTATGGTACCGTATATTATCAACTCTATTTAAAAATATTCATCCTATGCAATTTTTTTTGGTGCTAACAATGGTATTATCTTATGGATTACTGTACCTAATTATTGGTTAAAATTATATATAACATGATTATTCTAATTCACCTAATTAACAACTTTCCTTGTAAAATTGGTAAATTTCGAAATAAGAGTTTTGCTATGTTGTTATTATACAATTTATATAACAATGTTGTTATTTTATTATGAGATATTTAATCATTTTTCATGCAATTATTGAACTGTTCGAGATATGCATGAAATTCTTTTGGCGTAATGGATGCATGTGATGGTTTTAGTACTATATATGTATATCACTCATGCAAATAAATTTACATACCTACACGTTGCAACAAAATATATTGTCTCAATTACTATGTAAATAGGCCACATTTGATTATTAAGAGTTATTTAAATTAATCAAAACATCATACTGTCCTTCACAAATTATTCCTTGTCGTCAACTAGTCTACATGCATCTTTCGAGAAAATTGGATAATCTGGTGTGTAAGTATAGCATTTTTAGTCGACTCTTCCAACTTAACAACATTTTCTACATTCTCAACAATGTAATAAGTAATCTCTATTCAAATTTGTAATTAACTGTATCGCTAAGTGCAATACGGGAAAATGTAAGTTTAACTTACGATATATATATATAGAAACCAAACTATTTGTTATAGGACAAGCCCCCAAAAAGAGATGTGATTTATCATTTAGGAATCGAGGTAGTATGTAATACTATTTTCTACGTCATAATCTGTTCCGACCCATAGACAAATAAATAGATGAATTGATGTGTATGATAATATGAATGTAGGGTGAGAGCGGATTTTGCTCCCATATACATAGTGATGGGATTTGTGGTATTAGCAGGAGGCATAGCCTCCCACACAGCATATCAACAAATGATCCACAACCCTAATGTTTACTTCAATAAGAAGAAAAGAGGAACGATCTTTGAGGCGGAGAACCCCATGCAAGCTGTTAATCATGGTGGTAAATTTGTAGACAATTCTTTCTTAAGAAAAGTTGCTCATATTCAAGATAAAGGCAAAGAGTCCATTCCCAACCCTACTAACGGCAATATCTACACCAGGTAACACCGTTTGCTTACTTACTAACAGTGGCAGATCTTGGGCCAAAACATTACAACATTATATACTAGTATATATGTAGAACCGATATTTATGTGTGATATATATGTGTGTGTGAATAGATTTGTGTGTGTGCGTTTTCAATTTAGAATATTTATTTATTATACCAAAAAAAAAAGTTATTGTAGTCAGGCCCATGCTAACCTCAACTAAAATCCTCCCTTGCTTACTAACATGGAGTATTTCTTTTTTAAAAGGAAGATTTAAACCTAACATAGTACTAACATGTAGCTTATACTATTGCTTGTTCATAGCCTTTGACTTTTGAGGGCTAATATCGGTAATTTCGCGATTAGTAAAACCATCAAAACACTTTGTAATGATCACCCAAGATTTTAGAGTTGCGAATTGCGATTTTTCTTTGTTTAAGTGTGATTACACATCATGTTTAAGTGCAGTCTTTGTTCTCCATAACTTATACTTCTTCCGTTCTTGTTCTATTGCAATAATTGAGTTTTCATGTTTGTCAATACACAACTTTAACTATTGTTGCAATTATAAAAACTGATATTTTAATAGTATATATCAAGATGAATCTAACAAGATTTCACATGACTATATTTTTCTTACTTAAAAATCAGAATAGATAGTGAAAGGACGGTGGGTGAATAGTGTAAAAACTCAATTGTTGCACTAATAGAAAAAGAACAGAGAAAGTATTTGCTAAATTTAATTCATGTTTGCTATATTTAACTTAGTTTAGTTGAATTTAGTATAATTTTTTGTTTGTTTACTGAGTTTGAATTGTTGTTAATTGTTATAGATCTAGGCATGCAGAAACTTTGGAGTCAGTGAAGGGCTGATCTTATTGGATACTACAAGAAATTGATCAACGATTTCTAAAATTTGTGGATCTGCTACTCTATTTTGCTTGTAAATAACATTGAAGAAAAGAAAAAAGGAACTGTATTTCTCTTTTTCCTTTCATATTTATTTTCTTGCTCATAAAATAAACATGTAGCTCTCAGTTAGTTTTACCTTAACTTTTTTTTTTTTGGACCAAATTATTCCATAAAATTTGCCGTTTCTTTTAGGTGCAAATAAATTTTGCACTAAAATATATGTGTTATCATGTGAATTGTGAAGTTATTTTCTTGTCTTGTGGGCTTGTTATCACTTATCAGCTAGCAACCAATGACGGGTCTCTAGCAGCGGCTTTTTAATATGTTAATGCTTAAGGTGTGACCCATGGGCTTAAAGTAATAAGGTGTGACGGGTCCAGCTCTTTCTTGTTCATTGACGACCCAATTTTACTTAGGAAATAATATACTGAGGTGATCATGAGCCGGGCGCGTATGTGTTTAAATAAGGTCAGTCTGATTTTTAAGCCGGGTCAATGTAGATCAGTTTTAGCTATATATATGGACCCATATCTAAAGTTATACTTCATCAATTATATTTTTACTATCTAGGGATATTCGAAATTAATTTCCTACTAAAATGCCTTGAAAGATGAATATAGCGGCGGGTTAGTAGTTCTTTTTTATTGGATTAGTTGGACTTAGACTATTGATTCTATGTGTATATGTAGTCTCATTTTTTCGTAAAATTGTCTTTAAAGATAAGGCTTAGTTCTCTTCATCTTATACGTATTTAATTTAATTTAATTTATAGAATAACTGATGAGTACCATTTATGATAAAAATTATGAAAAAGCTATATGCAGCCCTAAGGGTGCATATAAGAAGCTAAAAATGAAAAAATATGTATTAATTGATCATTTATTGCATCGTTTGATGCATAATTTTTCCGTAAATTCACAACTTATTTCCATTTAAGGTAGTGTATTTATGTCTTATATGCAACCCTTATGGCTGCATATAGCATAACCCTAAAAATTATTAATGATTCAATTATAATTGGTCACTTTTGACTAGGTGATATCAATCAAAATTGATAAAATGAGTTATGTAGAACAAGAGGTCGCATCTGGTTATAAATTACATAGTCCATTTTTAGGAATTTGAAAAATGATACTAATGGACTAATGGTATATGAATGATTCGTCCACGTAGTCAATAAATACAATTCTAAAAAACACCTTTTTCTATGACTAATTAATTGCCTATATGCATGTTTAAGCAAGCAAACTTAGAGTGATATTTACTCTTTATCTTCCAAATAAAGGAAATTTCCTACCCTAATCTTCTTGGTTGCTTGCTTGTTTGTTACTAACAAATTAGTTAGTGTAGGGATCTCTTATACGTTGACTTTTTGCGCACTTTATACCAAAATTTTATGGACGAAGTCCCATATGGACACTACACACTTTATATCATTAATTAGGTAATAGTGTCGAATAGTAATTATTTGATTGTCTTCCTCACCCACCAATCTTTTATTCGCACCAAAAGAAATTCAAGGTCTACCAAGTAAGTGTTGGCCCAGTGGTGATGGGGACTGACTTTGGTAGGACGGACCCGTGTTCGAATCCCCGCAACACCCTTGGGAGAGGAATGGAACCTAACCACCCCGAACTTGGCCTCGATCCGGATGTAGCCCGAAGGGTGAACCGGGTGCAAACACCCAAAAAAAAAAAAAAAAAAAAAGAAATTCAAGGTCTGATCTCTAAACTCATGGGATCGAACTTCGAAGATGGGATTTTATGAAAGATGACATTGATCCCACGGGGTTGACCTGTGTGTAGAGCATAAGGGTCATCAATTAATAAGCTTCTAAAAATGGGGATAAAAGTCACGGTTAATAATCTAAACCTACTTCTAGTCTCTTATTTTCACATTATTTTCATTTCTTATAAAAAATAAGTTTAACTAAGTTCAAAAAAGTAAAATAAGTTCAGATAAGGGCTAAGAAATTTTGATATTTGATAAGATAAGAAAAACCAAGGTTTGACAAATGACACACTCACCAATAAATTCTGTTACAGTGACAATAACTTCAAATAAGTTCAGATAAGTAAAAATAAGTTGAAGATAACGGATCCTTCAAGTTGCAAATTCTCAGATGATTCCAATGTATTGAGTACGTGATTTTTTTTAAATATAACAGAATACATGGATGTTATCGGGAATATAATATACAAATTAACTTTAGTACATTAAACATCAATGATGATATGCTAAACATATATCAAATTAAAAGATGTCCTTTTTACATTTTGATAGGGTGACTTTTGTAACGAACTGCTATATAGACTAACTGTGAATTTCATATGTCCAAGACGAATTCTATAAAATACTCCATTTCGATTTCTAAATTCATAAAGTTTACAATCTTATCATATTGATCTTCCAAATAGAAGAAATTATTTACCAAAAAATTACAATTGTTTTTAAAAAAAAGGAAAAGGAATTGACAAAATTGCAAGTGTACGAATTGACCCTTGAATGTCGATAAGAAATTGTAGGTTGGGATGTGAACCCAATATTCTAATCTTGCAATTAAGCTAAATAATCATTAGAAGACTAAGGAAATGTTTCCCTTATCTAACCTTATTTGAGCTGAGGCGCTAATTAAACCAAATTGTAAACTCTTATTAAAATGTTCACTGGAATAGTTTTATTATAGGTGAAAAGTATTCAGGCCTTGTTTTTTTAGACTTATTTACGCTTCGATTCGGTTCATTCCTCTCTCAGCTTCGCTTCGCCTTCTCTCAGCCTCGGTTAATTTCTCTCGGTTTAGTTCGGTTAAGTTCTTTCAATTCGATTCTTCTCGCCCGGTTCAATTTCTATCAATTCAGTTTCAATTTCTCTCAAGCCTTATTCTTAATAATTCGCTAGTTTTGAAAGGTAACAGAGTTGGACCACAAAGTACAGAAGCCGTCGGCACTCGGCAGGAAACAACTAGTACATAGCTGCATTAACGTGTACAAGTGCTAGTATTGCTATTAACTCCAAAAATTAAGTTTTGTTTGGTAGGCGTATATACTAATCTTATTCTTGCACTAGATCCAAGTTTTCTCCTTGTAGATTTATCTAATCTACCAAAGATGTCATGCACTAATTCTGAAGCTCTTTTGTCCTCTAGCAAGATGCACATAAATTCAAATTTGTACTGCCTAGCTTTCTTGTAAAGATTAGGAATACTTGTTTTTTTTACATCAACAAAATTTGCATTAACAAAAAACTGAAGTACAAACTAGGGAAGACGATTAACGAAAAATAAATGAATAATACGCTTTGTTTACAAACCCTTACAAACCATATAAAGTAAATCCAACAAGAATTCATAAACCATCTTGTTTCTGTTTCCGTGCCAGTTTGAAGATCTATGCATGGAGACTTTCGATATTCTAAACAAATCGATCTTCAATTAATGATGGATTGCCACATTTGATCTTGTAGAACCTTAGGTTCCATATTAAAACCATATGGCAGTAAGAGAAATAACACTTAGCTCTATAAAGTGAACTCATTTATCTTCTTTTACCAAGGTAAAACACTAACATGTGTTGTTTAAATGATGCGTTATATATCATAGCTTCAACATTCTTAAAATGTCTTTTTTTTCTTGAAAAAACCAAAAGAGGACACGATATGGTGATATTTCCTTCAAAATGGCACAACGAAAAAGAAACTCAAAGAGCAATATCATGAAAAATAAATATTAGTGGCGGATCTTGAAGATTTTTGCTTTGGGGCTAATTTTTTAAGACAAGTGCTAACATAAATAAAACTTTTTGCTTTGGGGCTAATTTTTTAAGACAAGTGCTAACATAAATAAAATTATGCAACACGATAATGTTCACGAGAAATGAAAATATTATATGTAACCTAATAAGAAATATATAAAAAATAGTACATAAAAAAAATCTAAATAAAAATCCAACAAGTGTCCTAATCTCATTGCGATAAACTAACTATATTAAGACTTAAATAACCTCTTCAATTTATATAAGTAATCCCTAATAATTGTAGCTAACTGTGGTCCAGCTTATTTCTCTACTTTCTCATAAGCAATCACCTCAACCTCATTATAATGATACGTGGACTCGGGTACTCATATCAGACAAGATACGTGTCTATGTGTTGAGTCGGCTATTTTATGAAACTCTTCCATAATAATATCCCATAAAGTGTCAAAATGTTCATATCCATACCCGAACATAAAGGATCTGATACGAATACATGAGATAAAATGAAAAGCCTGAATAACATAGCCTCATATCAAATAAGAGGGCAGTATGTGAGAAGTGGCAATGTAACCATCAGATGAACAAATGATGCACGGAAAACACTAAGGAAATAAAAACATGCACATGCACATGCGAGAAATGAAAGAGATAGATTTTGCAGGAATTTTGCAATGCAGTAACTTTTGCAGTAAAATAGCCATCAAAGACTCGTCTTTGCAGTAATTTTTCAAGTCAATGAACTGAAATGTTTAAAAAAGACAACTGAACTTCATCCATAGCCAAGCAGAAGCATATTAATATGGTAAGAAAAGGATCTAAGAATTACCAAAATAAAAAATGATTGGATACTAAAAACCAGCTGGTAACATGTCAAGTATCAGTCATTGTGAAAAATTACAGCAAGTATGATTGGATAAATGGCAAAAATATCAAAGAGGTAAGAAGAATATCAAGGAAGTAACTAAGAAAAGCAGCCAAATTGTTAGGGCAAATGATAAATGAATGCAAAAGCATGAAGGTTCCTAGCACGCCTTACCGGGATGACTCTCAATTCCAAGTACATATCTATCCATTTAACAAAACGGGTCTCGGGCTCAACTCAACTAATAAGATCGCTTGTTATAGTCTTTAGCACTCAACCCCGACTTCTGCTGCTCGACGGGGCTTGTTTTTCCTTCGGCTCCCAATATGCCGAAACCCATTAGGCTTGGTCGAAATATCCGAAACTAAGGTAGCTCCAACAGTGATTTCTTCTTTCACTGGACTCTGTTTTTCCTTTGTTGGAGAGTTCCGTTTCCTCTTCTTACCATTTTCTAAGGCTGCTGTTATACTTGAATCCTTATTCTCGCTTTCTTCCTCTTCTATTTTTACTACCTCCTCATCATCAATGTCATCCTTCAATGGCTTTTGAGGCCTTCCTCTTCTCTTCTGCGCAGGAATCTTCTCCTCTTCACCACTTCCTGGATCATCATGACTCATAACAGTCAACTTCTTGCCCTTCCCTCTACCTCTACCCATAACTGTGAAAACTCCCACAAATAGCAGATTCAAGCAATGAAATGCTAAATCTGTCAATGCAGGAAATCACACAAAATCAATACAAAACACAGAAATTGTCACCAATAGCAAATAAAACAAAAGAAAGAGGAGAATTGAGAATAAAAGCAGTAAAAAAAACTAGAGATTGAGAAATATGAAAGAGCAAAAACCTTCTTCTAAAACCTAAATGAAGTGTCAAAACTTCAAAAGTTGAACCCAATTCCTTTTTGTCAATCAAAACTCAAAGATATAAATTTCTCACAGCAACAAAAAAACACCCACAGCATTTAACTTAAACTTGATCTAACTTAAGTTTTACACAAAGCTATATTCCAACTCAAAAAAAAAAAATCTTCAGAGTTTCATATGATTCTAAACTTGATTCTTCATTTCTTTAGTTTTTAAGGGGTAATCTGATTCTGATATGCTTTAAACCAGAATTAATAGTATTACAATAACCAAAAACCCACATGCACACAAAAATTTAGCTGGTATTCGAATAGATATCATAATCTGAATTCCTCTCACACTATCATTCTATTTGATTCAATCCATGAATTCATTTCTACATGATTATCAGGGATTAAAATAAATTATGTACTGTATGCTATTAGAATTTGACAGAATCAAGTGATTTATCAGTTAAAATCCCTCCAAATCTTGGATATAAAGTATCAAAAACTCAATTAGATAAAGAACAAGAATACATAAATCAATATCTTCAACATAATCTCACAAATTCCAATAAAAAAATACCAAAAGGAAGAGTGCAAAATCTCAAAAAATTGATTCAATAGATCCGGAATTGCAAAGTAGTCAACAGATGTAAGTCTAATCAAGATGAGCTTAAAATTAATACCAAACAAGAAAATTTGAAAACAAAATTAAGATACAGAAAAAGGAGAAAAGAGAGAACTATTCATAACCTGGGTGAAAGACCAATAATATTTGCACATATTCTTCAAAAACCCATATATTATATCACCTTAATCATTCATATACCCCAAAAAAATAAAAACCCAGTTGAAAAATCATCCAAAGATTGAACCTTTTCACAGTTTTTCTGATATTTGAAGTATAATCTGAAGAAAAAGAAGTGTTATTGGAAGGGAAAAAAATCCAGATCAGAAAAAAAAAATGAAGAAGATTGATTATAAAGTATGTATCTTGAAATAAGATTTATGTAAGAATCGAGGAGAATAAGGAACAAAGATTGGATGATGATTCAAGGAATGAGCAGAAAAGAGAAATGAATGAACGGAAAAATGAAGACTTGTGAGATATAGAGAGAGAGGAGAGAGAAAAAAAGAGTGAAGAGATATCTCTGCTGGGTGCAGAAAATGTGGACTGTAATGTGTATTTTTTGAGGGGAGGAGCGCAACTTTAATTACCACTTTTGTGAAGAGGAGAGTTAAATTGAAGTTGAAGAGTTGAAAACTGTAACAAAAATTGAGGTAATCTGACTCAAAAAAATAAGGGTGGGACTTTGGGAACCTTGGAGGGAACGAAAGACTGAAAGTTCACACTATGTGTGGGTAAACTTGCACTTTTGGACAATGGACCCTAAGTAGTAGGGTGTATTATTATATTGACCCTTACTTAATTTGGGCGGTAAGGGAAAGACTTTAAGGTCCCGTTCTTTTGAATTAAACTGAACTGAATTAAACTGTAGAGGGTAACGGAATTGTACTTAACTGAAAATAAGTCCAAAGAACATGGACTAACTGTCAAATAATTTAAGGTGCCCATGGTTATTTTATGTGATTTAATGAAATTTGCTTTCTTAGCTAGGTAGATCGGGTCATCTTATTTCAGTTGTATTAGAAAATAGTTGTTTTAATAGTAAGTTTAAAGTTGATACATTCATAAAAAAAATTTAGGTTATCATGACGTTCTCACTCAAACACTCAAAAGTACTTTTGAGGTGGAAGGTTGGAGTTCGCTATGCCAAATTATTAGAGAAAAGAATAAGTGAGTAGGATATAATGTGAGGATAGAACAATTCACGAAGATGAAAAAATTACGAAAGCCACTTGTAACAGTTATAAATCAAAATATAAACTTTTAGAAATAGATCCACAATTCCACAATATTTTAAGTCATGAAAAGTATTTAATAAATAGTCAAAATTTGACCTAGAAAATCATAAACGTTAAAAAGATGAATAAAAGATGAAGCGGATAAAATAGTTTATAGCATCAACCTTGATGGTTGGAACTTTGGAAGCCTAATTAATTAGAATAAATCCATTCTTAAAGTTAGTGGTTCTATGATGATTCTATATTCTTGCTTCATTATTGGAGGTATATTCAACTGATCATAGAATACATCAAACATTATTCAATAATCTTAACTAAAACAAATGCATAACGATTCAACGTGGTAAACTACATCATAGAACATAAACAAAGGAAATATAGGAACATTGAAAATATGGACGACCTATATAATCTTCATAGAATTGTTATTTTGGAAATACTTCTATATCTTGATAGTGATGGAGTCATGGAAGTTATGGTTCATACTTTAAAGATAAAGGCTCCCCATAATATTGCCCCCTCAATAAAGATGCCCCATAGAGATCGAATGATCGTGAAAATTAAATGGTAGAATCTAACCAAGAGGTACAATTGACAATGATAGTTAAACAAAGCAAGACAATAGGTGCAAAAAAATTGCTTGCCTCCTAACATATGTGATGGTAGAGACATCAAGAGTCTGGACTTGTTATTTGTTCAACGTGTATATGGTGCAAAATACATCCTCAAAGGCGCTCCCACACCAATACTTGCATCACACGTGCATAAAAAACGACACATGATGTTATGCGCAAAAATCATACAAATATAATATGAAATATTTCGGTAAAGCTCAAAATGATTTTTAGATTATTTCATGCACCTAGTAGCACCGAGAATGATCCCGTACAGGCATTACATTCATGTTCGAGGAAGAAGTCGACATGCATCCCTCACGTGCCAATTAACGAGCACCATCAATTGTGCTTTTAGGTGAATCATATTACATATTTACATATAGTAATTGTTTGTGAATCAAGCTTGCTTGGTGGAGGTGGTGGGGAACTCACCTTGTGACTTTCGAACCCCACTACATACTTGTGCTTGGGAGTAGGGATTCCCTTATATCCCCCATACTCTCAAGCGTTGACTATAGAATGGGGTTGGCCGACTTACGAGAGTCTTTAAAAAAAGAACATTAAATAGGCCACATGGCAAATGTTGTCTATGGCCCATGGGAGATGAATCACTAAGCAAAGTTAGGGATTTATTAAGCACTTAGTATATATGGGCCATGATATGCTATTTGAGTATTTGTATAGTAGTGGGGTTGAAGGCCTGTACACACACATTAGGTTGTACATAAACCTTCAGATGACTGAATATTGAATACAACTCAAGGAAACACATTTACCAAAATCTTGTCACAAAACTTAATGGTTTTTGTTTTAGATCTTCACTCTCCAGTCATACATTTCGGCATAAAGTCACAAAGTACTGACAACACCCACAGATTATATAGCAGATACAACACCCACAGATACATTCAAGAACTTTTCACAAAGATAAGGCCCACAATTTGATTTAGTTGGTGTAAAAAATCAGTATACCACAAAACTCCAGCAATTAAAGCATCCAAGCAACTCATAGCTTAATCTTCAATTCAATCAGCTAAAGAACCTCATTTCAAAGCTCGGACCTTAGCGAAAGTAAATGTTACAAAGTAACCTTATAAAATACTCTCTCTGTTCCCTAACGCAATTTTATACAAAACAAAAAAAATGCAAAAAATCGAGTTCACATGCTTTATTTGTTATCTGATGAGGAGATAGAGTACGGGAGAAATACTCCTACATTTTTTATAAAATATGGATAAAGTGAATATCTATACTAATATATTAAAAGGCGTTCCAAAGCAAGGAACTACGCCACGTAGCGCTATCCCTTAGAGTGTCTACTTTATGTAAACACGCATACAATAAAAAAAGGAATAGAAAATGCAAATTTATAAGATTTGATACTGTGACCCTTAGCTTATACACCAAAAGCTTAACCACCAAAACCAAGTAATGTTTGGTGTTATATTTATAAAATAAAATGTTAATAAATGAATGTTATAATTACCCAGGGCATAGCCCGGGCCTAAAAACTAGTTTCTTTATAAAATGAATGAAAATGAAAAGTTATAGTTCTTTATAGAAGGGAGGGGGTTTTTAATAATAGAACCGAGGGTGTATTTATAGAATCCCAACTTAATTAATACTACCATTTTGTATAATATATACCCAGTATGCATGTGATAAATGATAATTATCCATGACATAACTCTCTGGCCGAAAGGCTATGAGCAAAACCATTTTTAAAACAACAAAGAATTCTGGTATATGCCAAATCTCAAATCTCAAGCAAAGAATCAATGACAAAAGCAACAATAATTTTAAATAGAATAGTGAATAGTGATATGAAAGCAACAAAAGAACTCTTCCTCTGCTGTGCTAAAGTTATCGTCCCTTGTCTATTAACAAGTTGGTGCTCTTTTGAGCCTGCTGATGCATCTTCCTGTTAAATATTTATTTAAATGTAATCACATTGCTTATGATATAGGATGGTCTTCCAAGTAATAACTAATGATAATGCTCAAAATGCATCTCTTCAGAATGGTATGTTCTTTGGGGAACTTGTAGCAGGGCACTCTGGAGATTCTTGAAGCTATTGAAAGGCATGTTGGCGATTGGAATCAATAGGAGACATTATTAAAGGCAATTTTCGGGTTACTTGGGATTTATGATGTGTAAAATTTGCATATCGCAATTGGACTTCCTGAAGATACTAGCATTCTAACAATATATGCCTAAGCATTCAAGATCCTTTTGCATTATGCCATTACATGAACTTCAAAACAATTAACGTGAAAGGGTTCAATATTCGTACTACATGACAATGAATGAAGAATGTATTTTTTCGCAAGTTCAGAATGCAAATCACAATCTGTGATGGTTCAAAACAGGAAGTACTCAGAGAGAAATGGTAACCTGATCTTCCAAGACAAATGTGATCTATCATATACGTAGATTAGACTAATTAGAATGGGTAAAAAAGAATAGAGCTGGTATACTTTAGGTGGTACGAGGAATCCTATTGAAGAGATAACGACATTGTTGGCCTAACAAATATTCAGGTCATGGGTAAACTAATTTTTTTGTACAGGAGGACAAATTTGTATGAATTTTGCATCCTAATGCACTTAGATTGGCACCAATTAGTTGATAACAATCCGAACCCAAATAATTTTACACAATTTTACAGCTCACCAGGCAGCTATCCTTTGGCAACGATGACCAGGCTAAACTGGTTGACCACCCTTCATGCTGTGGTTCATGATTGAGTGACATATTTGGAGCAAGCCTGATGGAAGAAGAAGATGAAACCAGATGCTTCTGCAAAAGTACAATGACTTTGTCCCACACATCCTGGGAGCATAAACAAAGCTTACTTAGAAACCTAATGTAGGATTAAAAGCAGTATGCTCTATAGGGTGCATAGTTTGAGACAGGGTAAGATTACCATGTTAACAGATAGTATCATAGTACCTTCTTCCCTGAACTTCGAGTGTAGCAAGAGTTCTGCGTTGCCCATCCTTGTGCTCCGAAGGACACTCAATCTGCACATAATAGAATGAAAATGAACATAGTTGCTGATAAATCACAAGCAGAGAATATCTCTGTATAGATATTGAACTTTTCATTCTTTAATGGTCTAACCAGTAGGTGGTAATAAATAAGATAAATAAAAATAAAAAACTTTATAAAATTTTGTAAGAATAATCTCATGTCAATGTCCATGTGGTGCAACTCTACTCTACCCTATTATATATGTTTTTTTCCTTCAATTTACATTACCACTCATTACCATCTTAAACATGTTCTTGAGTGGAAATGAACGTATACGAAGATGAAGATGGAATTGTCTCCATTACCATTACCATCATTTGTGAGTGCCTACTAAAAGCACCCTAAGTTTTTATATGTTTCAGTGATGAATATAAGCTTCAAAAAGCTGATGTCCAAGCATGAAGTAGTTTTTGCAGATGTCGAGAGTGAGGGACTGAGGGATAGCTCAATGGTTAGAGCATCTCTCCTAGTTCCAAGACGTCTTGGGATTGATTTTCACCCTTGGCATGTTGGGATCCCCTTTACTCCCCCCAACTTGTCAAGGTTTCTATTTAACAAAAAAAAAAGTTTGTGCAGATGTCAGCAGACATTTTAATGTTCTAGAGAATCAGAGGAAGATGAAGCCATTATACTCCAAATGTTAGCATTGAAAAAATCTGGAAGTATAAGAATGACAATATGACATACAAGTTACAAATTACTAGCTTTGTGCTGCGTGTTTATACATTACTTCTACTAGAATTCCATAAATAAGAACATTTCATTAGGTACCTGGTCCATGGTCCAAATTATTTCTTCTTTCTACGGTCTCAGAATCCAGAGATCCGTCCATCCTATCGACAAGGCTGAAACCAGGCTTCTTATAAACCCCTTTACCCTTCATTAACTTCCTAACATTTTGGACTTCTTGCCACTTCTCTCCAGCTGCATGTATGTTTGACAATGTCACAAGAGCTCCAGGTTTCTTTAAAGCTACCTTGAAAAGATCATCTGCCATTTTTGCAGCGAGGTCTCGTCTTCCATGGATTTTACACCCATTGAAGAAAGCCCCAACCATTGATTCAGTAGCTTCCATTGGCATCTTTTGCATTAATTCATAAGCTTCTTCCACCTCCCCAGCACGACATAGAAGGTCCAAAACACAAGCATAGTGCTCATTGTTAGCCTCCACTTGATATCTTTCCTTCATGGATCTAAAGATTTCCATACCCTTTTTAACTAACCCACCATGGCTGCAAGCTGAAAGAACACCTATAAAAGTCACTTCATTTGGCCAAAACCCTTCTTTTTGCATGTCTTCAAACAATTGCAGCGAATCAATAACAACACCATGTTTCCCAAGGCATCCAATTATAACATTCCACAGTGCAACATTCCGGATATGAGTTCCTTCGAATACATATTTAGCAGCTCTAACGCTCCCACATTTTGAGTACATGTCAATGAGAGCACTAGCCACATAGACATTGACTTCAAGCGACAGTCTGTATATCAAGCCATGAAGTTCCCTTCCTCTTTGGGCTGATGCTATCAATCCACACACTGGAAGAAGCCCTGTGACAGTTACATGATTGGGTCTGATTCCAGCAACTAACATATCCCTAAACAATTTCAGAGCCTCAATAGGTCGAGTGCTGCGAGCAAAACCAGAGATCATAGCATTCCAAGTGATCAAGTCATGGCACAACCCGTCTTTAGCCATTCGAGAGAAAAGCTCAAGAGCACCATCTCGATCTCCACTCTGAGCATAGCCATTTATTAGTGCATTCCAAGTGAACTCATTTGGCTCCAACCCTTCCAACTTCATCCGCTCAAACAAGACTAATGCTTCACTGAGCTTCCCTGTATTACTATATCCTGAAATCATGGACGTCCAAGAAGCAACATCTTTACTCAACATTCGATCAAAGAACCTTCGAGCATACTCTATCTTACCGCATTTACAATACATATCAACCAAAGCATTGCAAACTAAAATATCACATTCAAAACCCATTTTATTCATCATACCATGAACCTCCCTTCCCTTATTCAAATCCAATAAACCAACACAAGCTTTTAAAACAACAGAAAATGTATACTTATTTGATGAAGTTCCCATCTTTTCCATCAAAGAAAAATACCCAAGTGCATCCAAATAATGCCCATGAAAAGCCATAACTGAAATCATCCAATTGAAAGCGAAAACATTTGGGTTTGGCATTTTATCAAACAGTTGGTGTGCATACTTCACATTACCACAACTTGCATATACACCTAGAATTTTTGCATCCAATGACATTTTTGTCACATCAATACCACTTGTTATCAACATTCCATGAATTTGTTTGGTTAATTTTGAGGTCTTATATTTCGTACATCTCTGTAATAATGAACATAGTTCATCATATGACAACTTATATGACCTAAATAATGCTGATATTCTCATAAAAGCAGTTTTTTTTTTTTTTCTATGTATAGGCATGGAAAACAATTTGAGGTTGTGAAGGTGAATACTGAAGTTTGGCAGCCATGGTTTCTTAAGGAGTAAAAGACAAAATGAAGGAAAAAGACAAACAAAAAACGTCGCCTGAGAGATTCGAACTCTCGCGGGGAAACCCCATGTACTTAGCAGGCACACGCCTTAACCACTCGGCCAAAGCGACATTTGTTGATGATGCTTTCATTTGTTATCATTATGATTATAGGTATAACAACATAACAGTTACCAAGTGAGCTTTTATTGTGACCATGGACAAAATAATACTTCCTCCGTTATGTTTTAAATGAAACTAGTTGTTGGCTCAGGCGATGCCCCTAATAATTTATCAATGTGAATTTGAAGTTTTGAGTCAAACATTTAAGAAAAGTGAAAAAAAAAGAGTTATATGCATTGAATCGTGCATAGGAAGTAATCTTCCAGTTCCTATTAAATTTTCTACATAGTAAATTATAATATAAATTATTCATCAATATAACATCGCGTTCAAAAGAGTACATATATATAACTATATAATTACTTATAAAAAATATAATACAATCTTTTTTTAGATGTAGGTTAATATGTAAGAATACAACCGATGCAATGAAATGGTGTAGTATTGTTAATACGGTGGTTATAAAAAATTACAGAGTTTTTTTTAATATAAGATTACTGAAAAGTAGGACACGCTATTATTAACAATAGCTTAATGAGTATTAATATATACATTTGTATTTAATTGTCTTAAAAATAGAAAATTATCTTGTCTTTAAATATATTTTTATCCCATAATGACCAATATGAGATAATAGAGTAGTTGGTTAGTGCATTTGTATCTCAAATGAGAAGTCATAGGTTTGAGTCTTATAAGACACATTTTTATTGTTTAATATTTTTCATTTAATTGTGTGGGGGAGAAGGATAAAGTTTGGTTGGGTTTTTGATATATAATTTTGGTTATTTGCTTTAAGTCACTTATACTCTTAACAAAAATATGGTAAATTATCGCCAATAAGGTAATATTAACAACAACAATGGTGGGACTTTAATTCTCCACCCCTGAAAACCACTCCACCCACCACCCAACAAAAAAAAGAAGAAGCTAAAAACCTAAGCAAGGAATGCCTCGGAGCTCGAAGTTACATGGTCGGAGCTCAAAGCGATATTGAATGATTGCTTGGCTTGTCTAATGGAAGCGAAAGGAAAGGAGAGAGAAAGACGTGTAGTGGTGCGCGCGCGAGGGGGCGACGGTGCGAGGATGGAGATTAAGACCCCGACGAGTCTGCGACAGTTGGGCGGGAGTATTCGCCGGAGAGAGAAAAAGAACGCTGGGCAGGGATGGGAGTGGGAACTTGGATCCATTCCAGTATTGAACCAAACAATGTGAATGGATTTAGAGTCCATTACAGAATTGAACCAAACAATTTCAGATTGGTATGAGAACTTGGATCCACACCACCCTGGTATGGATATCCATATCATACCATTCCTATCCAGTCCAATGAACCAAACAGGTAATTACTTATTTTGCGGCGTTAAATTTTTTTTTTGGGCAACAAAATCACACAAACCAAAAAGGAAAACAAACAGCCAACGAGAAAACAGGAAAACACTAGGATACCCCTCTTCTAGCAAAGCGTGGATTATGCACTAGGGTGCACAATGCTCATTGTGCACCCAAAAAGAACATACCATTTATATAAAAGAACACGAGCAACTTTTCTACTTTAAAAAAGAACACACGACTTAAAATTAAAGAACATGTAAATCTATATTTATAAAAGAACATAGGTTATAATGAAAAGAACATATAGTAAATGAACATTTACACTTAAGGTAAAAGAACATGTACCTTTTAAATTTAAATTTGAAAAAGGAATCTTTAGTTGCAAAATTTAAGGAAACAAATAACAATAAGTTTTTAAAATTATAGACTCTGAAAATGATAAAACGACGTAGTTTAGAAGAGGGTGCACCATGCTCTACATGCACTTGGGTGCATGTACTTATTTGCGCCCTTCTAGCCTTACCAGCCAAAACATGAGCATCCTAAACTACACTACGGTTAGCTTTTCTAAACTCATAAAAGACAAGATCAGCACTAGGGGTGGCATGGGTCGGGCCAGCAAGCAGCCCGGCCCGTTGTTTGCTACATGGGTCGTGGGCTTGCTACGTCTAAGAAATTTTATCTCAGACTCGACCCAACACTAGCCAGCCTATATGGCCCGTGGCCCGTGGGCCGGCCCACGGGCCAAAGGCCACTTCTCTTTGTATTTGAGTCTAAAATTGCCAATGATCCAAAAAAACAACATAAAACATGGGCTAGGCCCGCAGGAGACACGAGTCCGGCCCGTGGGCAAAATTTGGAAATCCCAGGCCCATCACTCACGGGATTGGGCCCGGCCCACCATTGCACCAAGCCCACGGGTCGTGAACAGGCCCGGCCCGACCCATGCTCAGGTCTAATCAGCACATAAAGCCCATATGTCGCATAGAATACACGCAATACTGAAAGGATATTGGCCCTTTAACAAAGCCTAAATTAAACTCATCGAATCTGTATGGACTTTTATTAATACTCCTAAGTCCTTGTTCTTCGTCTCTTGTAAACCATACTGATACTACCGTCCAAAATCTTCACCCCTCGAACACAAATTGCGCGGTGTTATAAACCCTAATAAAACCCCAAAACCCTGCAACCTCTTAACTCTAAAAAAAAAGTTCATCAAAATTAAACAAAACAAATGGAAGTAGAAGGAGATAAAGATATGGAAAATGGTAACAGTGTGATGTGCCAATTGGCTGACCCAGAAGGCACTCCTCTTGGTACTGCCATGTATCTTCCTCAAAACGCTGGTCCTAAAGAACTTCAACAAATTGTCAATACCCTTCTCAGCAATGTAAGATTTTCTATTAAAGACTTGATTTTTGCTAATTTTTTTGTTAGTAATACTGATATAATTTCATTAGATTAAGTGGGTACTTTTTACTAGTAAAGTTCGAATTTTCAGAATTGTGCAAAAAGTTATTGAACAATTATTGGGGTTTTGTGTGATTAGCTGAATTTAATATGGTTGCAGGAAAGGAGGGAAAATGAGTTATTTTTGTTTAGTTGTGGGTAATATGAGTATTTGGACTTGATTTTTACTATTTTTTTTGTCAGTTATACTGATATAATTTCATTAGATGAAGTGGGTACTTTTTATTGGTAAAGTTCAGATTTTCAGAATTGTGCAAAAAAGTTATTGAACAATTATTGGGGTTTTGTGTGATTAGCTGAATTTAATATGGCTGCAGGAAATGAGGGGAAATGAGTTATCTTTGTTTAGTTGTGGGTAATATGAGTATTTGTACAGCTTTTGTGTATTGGAGTTGCAAGAATTCATGTTTAAACTGTAGCTGATTACTGATATTTAGTTAAAGAGAGGTGGGAGATACTAAGTAGTTATGTGTGATGAGAACTTCTTCTATAGTATGAAAACATATATTCACATTTGTATTGATAATCATATCGAAAAAGTTGTAAAAAGAGAACCCCACGACTTGTTTCATTCCATCTTCCCGGATAAGGACACTTCCTCCTTTATTTTTTCCATTAGGATTGCTTTTATCTTGGGTAATTAGAACACTAATGCTTGGCCCTTCACTTGGAGAGTTGGAGATGGGCGTATTCTGGGTGGGTAATGCAGCATCCGCAGTTTATATACTCACATTTGTATTGATAATCATATCAAAAAAGTTGTAAAAAGAGAACCGGCGACTTGTTTCATTGCACCTTCCCGGATAAGGACACTTCCTCCTTTATTTTTGGCCAGTAGTGTTACTTTTATCTTGGGTAATTAGAACACTAAATGCTATCTTGGGTAATTAGAACACTAAATGCTTGGCCCTTCACTTGGAGAGTTGGAGATGGGCATATTCTGGGTGGGTAATGCAGCGTTCGCCGCTCATATTGTGAATTGTGATGCCGAGAAATTTTAGATTCGTGGGTTGGTCTCTGTTTGTGGGGTTTATTCGTATCGTTGTTCAAGTCCAGAGCTTTGTAAAAGAAGTTTGCAGGATATGGGCTTGCCGATTATTTGAAAGTAAAATTCTTGATAAATCTTGGTGCCATTTTTCATTTTGTTTTTCTAATTTACTTTCAAGTATTACAATGGGATACTACGAAAAAAGGATAAATTTTAAGTGTGTCAGGCTGTCTGTCAGATATCAGTGGAGACAGTGACCTTATTCTCTTGTTCTTTTAGGAAGAAAAGCTGCCTTATGCTTTCTATATATCAGATCACGAGCTTGTCGTCGAACTGGGAAATTATTTACAAAAAAATAAAGGTCAGTTTTACTAAATGTATAACTAATATGTTTTATTTGCCATATATGATGTATATTTTTCACTTCTTTCTAAGGCTATTGATTGGGGTGTATATACAGTTTCCGTGGAGAAGGTTGTTCAAATAGTTTATCAACCTCAAGCAATTTTTCGCATCCGGCCTGTTAATCGTTGCTCTGCTACAATATCTGGTAATTGCTTAAACATCATATCCTGGTCCAGTTTGGAGTTTCATACAAGACTATCTTAGTACTGTGAATTATTTGCTTACAATTTTATAATTTGAAAATATTCACTCACTGCCGTGTTGAAAGATGAATTATAAAGTATATTGGACTTTTATTTCTAGTGTTACCCAATCATACTATGGTTAGGGATTCCTTGCCTCCCAATGGTCTAATACTCTAGTTACACGAGCAGCGAATTACGAACCTGTAACTAGTTAAAGTACTGGAACTTACTGCATTCCTTCTAGCACTGATTGTCGTAGTTGGTAAATATATGTTCAAGCAATGAGCCAAAGACTTGTTTCTTTCGGCCTAGGGAACCACAAGCTTAAGTTATCAGGAAACTAGAGTGAGATATCTTCTTAAAGATAGACTTAATGCTAGATATCCTTAGAAACAAAAGGTTTTGATAATTCAACAAAAAAAGGTATTCCTTGTTTTCTTTGTCATGGAGTGCTTTCTCTTAGGCCTTAGCCCCCCACCTCTTCAAACTGAAATGTTATTAAATAACTCAATAAGCTGTGTTCAGAATCCCATTCAAGTTACTTTTTGAGAAAGCTATAAAGATATTAAATCTGTCCTAAACCATTGTGAATTCAAGCAGTAAGATTGACAAAGGGGGAATAAGCAAATCCCAAGTTAAGCCAATTTCTACTAAGAAGAAGCAACCATTTTAAGGTTTGCCTTGCTTTTGGTGTGCGCTGATAATACTAGTTTACTGTGTCAATATTAAATATTCAGTTTTGTATATTCATATATATAAATAACAACAGCTGATCAAGGTATTGGTTCTTGTTGGTTCGTGCAGGTCATACAGAATCCGTGCTTTCAGTCGCATTTAGTCCTGATGGTCGACAGTTGGCCAGTGGATCGGGTGACACTACTGTTAGACTGTGGGACATAGCTACCCAAACACCAATGTTCACTTGTACAGGTCAGGTTCTTAGATTATATATAGCTTTTGGGAATACCTGTAGTGATCTGACTCACCCGAGCGCTGTATTAGAGACTTATTTTATGTTCCCTTCTGTTTTACTCTCCACATGTCATCTATCTCTTTTCTCATCCAAGTAACGTGACTCATAAGAATAATTTGAGGTTATCTACTTATCTTCATATGTCCTATGATTTTCTGTATTTGTCAAATGTCAATGGCTCTTGGGTTTATTTATGGGCTATTAGCTGTTGGTTCATTCTGCAGAGATGTGTGCATAGGATATTCGAGTAGTAAGATTGTATCTTAAGAGTTTATGGGAAGAGAACTTGGTGATAACGGTAGCAAGTACTGCTCAATCTTCTGTGTCTTAATGGTGTTGCGTGCTTTTGGCTTTTTCATTTGTCTGTGTAGACACCAAAAATATGTATATCAGTCGTGTTAAATCTATCTAAATACTGTGTTAATTCGTCAATGGTCAATACTGTGTTCTATACTTTCTAGATAGATACGACACCACTTATTTACAAATTTTGGGAGTCTACAGTCTGATACTCCTCTTTGCTTATAACTTCCTTTGTTAGGTTCTCTGAAGTTTCCTTTTGTTTTGCTCTTTTCTAGGACACAAGAATTGGGTACTTTGCATAGCGTGGTCCCCTGATGGTAAGTATCTAGTTAGCGGAAGCAAAGCAGGAGAACTTCAGTGTTGGGATCCTCAGACCGGAAAGCCATCTGGCAGCGCACTTATGGTAAAGCTTTTGTGCCAAGACTGACATCATATTAAACTTTAAGTTGCTCACTTGAAACATTTTTTTTAATGTCAATGAAAGAGGGCTCAACGTTGTCAACTAATTTTTGGTAGATTATAGACTATAAGAAGAAAGGGCGTCTTTGTGTCTCTGTTCCATATTATATGCTATCATAGTTTCCTTTATCTCTGTTCCTTCCTAGTATTACAATATAGGATTAAATGTTGACAATTTGAACCTCCAAAACTATAGTTCAGAAGATTGAACATTTGTAAATACTTATTGATTGTTACTAATGATTATTGGCTATAGAAAAACTTGTCGTGGTTTAATAATCAACTCAGGCAGGCAGTTGCAGTTTCTTTACTATAGATGGCTATGTCAGCCACTGTTTTGTTATGTGAATAGTTTATTTTTTCGAGAACTCACGCATATTGGTTCATAGCCTTCCTGGGATGCTAGACAAGTAGAAAAAATATTAACATCTTTTAGAAATTTATTCTAATTTTCCTTAAAAACTAGAGTAGTTCTAAAACGATCTTTCCTCTGGGAATTTTTTTTAAAAAAAAAACTGTTGGCATTTCGTTGTTGTCGCCCCAATAGGGATGCAGGTGATGATTAACCTCCTTGAACCGCTTACTTGATTTATTTTGCATTTTTTTTGGCAATTCTAATTTTTTTATTGAAAGCCAAAAAGAGAAGAAATACAATCACCAATCTCAACTAGCCAAAGGGACGAATAACATCAGCATTTATCTTTCCCCACATTCTAGGAAGGGTTGAAAAGAGAGACTCTTCATGTGCTCCCCAAAGGCAACTTCAGAGCAACAACAAGGACAAAATTTGTTTTGCATGTTATTCACAATACTTTGCTTGAGTATCAAATTTTTATGCTGATTCTCAAGTTTGTTACATAGTAAGTATATGTAAATGGCAATGCGGGAGCATAGATTTATGTCTGACTCTAGTCATTTAGTTGTCTGTCTTCCTCTAGAAAGAAGCCGCAAAGGGCTTTCATTGTGAATTACCTGTTTGGTATAAAATGAACAGATCCTCTTAACCTATGATAGCTTCCATTCCTCCCAGGGGAAAAATAAAGGTGGAGAAAGGCAACTGATCTACTGTCAAAAATTGAAAGTTCGGAGCTGGCTGTCTTCGTAATTGTTTCATTGAGATTTTTCTTCAACTTCATGTCAGGGGCATAAAAAATGGATTACCGGTATATCTTGGGAACCAGCCCACCTTCAAGCTCCGTGTCGCCGGTTTGTAAGTTCTAGCAAAGATGGTGATGCACGCATATGGGATGTAACACTTAAAAAGTGTGTGATGTGCCTGAGTGGGCATACACTGGCTGTAACATGTGTAAAGTGGGGAGGAGATGGTGTCATATATACTGGGTAAGTTGCCACTTATTGTTTTATAATGTCACTGTCTCTTGGTTTGCCTATGTAGTTCGACTAGTCTGCTGATTACATTTTTAAGTAGTGATGCAAGATGGAGCTCTCTGTTTGTTGCTCATGTAGTTTGCCTTTTATCTGAAACAGCTCTCAAGATTGTACCATAAAAGTTTGGGAAACAAAACAAGGGAAATTAATTCGTGAGTTGAAGGTATGGTATACAACTTTATCTGGCATGCTTCAAGTCATACATCCTTTCTTGGTTGTTCATTTTTGTTTTATTAATAATACTTATGGGTGGCCTATGATCTTGTACCAAGAGATGCTTGTCTCTTCATTTGTATTGGGCTTTACTTTGCCGCTCTTTGCTGGAATGAGTGATGTTTAGGCCTGTTTGGTTGGGGGGATCTAGGAAGGGGAAAGGGAAATAGAATCCATATTTCCCTTAGTGGGTATTTGATAGAGCTTTTTTTAAATTTCCCCTTCCCCTTTTTTTTTGAGTTCCCCAAAATCCTTCTAACTGGATTTTCTAGTCTAACTTTGGAGTCCGGACTTGAGGATTCCCCATCTCCATCTACAACATAATCAACCTAACCCACCCTAACCCACCACACCACCAACCTCCTAACGCCTCTAGCCATAGCCACGATAGCTACCTCTTCACTACCACACCACCCTTCCCTACAACCAGCAACCCCGCCGTGACAACACAATACCCATTTCTGGCTATGAATTTTGGTTTGATAACGACTATACTTTATTGCTTATTATTTATTAATATGCTTTTGCGTTAAGTACTTTTTTGAGTTTTGATTTCTCACCGATACTACCATTTTTTTTCCGGTTTTTTCACCATATACCCCCGACAAATTTTTTTTTGCACCATATACCCTTCCGAGTTTCCAAATTCACCATATACCCTTGACGTTTTAAAAAATACCTCAACCTACCCTTATGACTAACGGAAGTCTAACACCGTTAGTCATTAACTCCTAATCCCCCCTCTAACCCTAATTAGCTAACCTAAACTAAACCTAACTCTAACCCTAACCCCTAATCTAGTACCCTAACCCTAACCACCCACCCACCACCCCCTCCCCCCACCACCCACCCACCACCCGCGCCCCCCCTTCCACCCACCACCCTCCCCCTACCACGCACCCACCACCCCGCAACCCCTTCCACCCACCACCCCCGCAGCCCCCTCCCCATTCCCTCACCCCCATGACCCCCCCCCCCCACAGTCCCCACCCCCGCATCCCCCTCCCCCTCCCCCTCCCCGCAGCCCCGCAAACCCCCTCCTCCCTCCCCCTCCCCCTCCCCCGCCAGCCCATAAAATCCCTCCCCCTCCCCCAGCCCCCAGATACCCCCCCCCCTTAGCCCCGATACCCCCCCTCTCCCCCGCAGCCTCTCCTCCACTTCCCTCGCGAAAATCCGTGCGCCGGGTTCTAACTTCGCCTCGATTCTAACTTCGACGCCATAAGTACGACACCTTCAATGCCCTCCATCATTCGAAACTATCCGATTCAATGTGCTTGAATCAACGGTTAACCATGGTGGCGGAGGCGAGGAGCGAGAAGGAGAGGGAGTTTGTTTAGGGTTCGCGCAACAGGGGAAGGGGAGGGGAGCTGGTTCGCGATGCCACTGGGAGGGGGTTCGCGCAGCAGGGGAAGGGGAAGGGGAGGGGGGGGGGGTTCGCGCAGGAAGGGGGAGGGAGGGAGGTGGTGGTGACGGGGGAAGGGGTCACGGGGAAAGGGAGGGGAGGGGGAGGGGGTGGTGGTGACGGGGTGGTGTTTAGGGGGTGGTGGTGCAAAGGGGGTGAGGGGTGGTGGTTAGGGTTAGGGTCCAAGTTAGTGGTTAGGGTTAGGGTTAGGGCCCAAGTTAGTGGTTAGGGTTAGGGCCCATGTTAGTGAATTAGATTAGGGTTAGGATTAGGGTTTGATTTAGGTTAGTTAATTAGGGTTAGGGTAGGATTAGGGCCTAATGACTAACGGAAGTCTAACACCGTTAGTCAAAAGGGTAAGTCGATGTATTTTTTAAAACGTCGAGGGTATATGGTGAATTTGGAAACTCGAAAGGGTATATGGTGCAAAAAAAAATTTGTCAGGGGTATATGGTGAAAAAACCGTTTTTTTTTATATAATGATATTTGCTTTTAAAATAAAATTCTTGCATTAGTCAGTGATGCCAATGGTAGATATTACTGGCATTTAGCTCATTCTAATTACCTATCTTCACATTATAAGACTTTGATCACGAAAGTTGGCTAATAGATCCTGTTTATGTTTTACTTTTGGGTTTGGTTATTTTAATTGATGCCAGCTTGTTCCTTTGGTTTCTGAGTTTGGATCCTTGAGCATCCAAAGACTTTTCCATTAGTGGTTTGACTGGTTTCCCTGCATGTGGTCTCCTTGGTCATAATTATTTAATTGTCACCAATTTTTATTGATGTATAGCTATTCTCACTCATACCTTAATTTCTTTACTGCACTGTTTAATGGACTATGACGTTGATGTTAGGGCCATGGACATTGGGTTAATTCCCTCGCACTCAGTACTGAGTATGTTCTTCGGACAGGGGCTTTTGATCACACAGCCAAACAGTGCTCTTCTCCAGATGAAATGAAGGAGGTAATGTAGGTTTCGATCTCTATGATTGCTCCTTTAAAAGTTATTGCCTATAGTTGTGACTTTTGAGTCATTATAATATACATGCTTTGGGTTATTTTTCCATAAAGCGAGCAAGTCTTTTGCTTAGATTTAACTCCATCTTCTTTCTTTTCTACATGATGTTATGTTATTAGCTCATGTTTATCAAATACATTTCTGTTGAAGGAATGTTTTGAAAGTTGCTTTTGTTTAAGTTGTCATATAGAGTTAGAAAGAGGAATCAACTTGCTGTAGCCTGTCTTCTGGGGAACTAGGATTTTCTGTGATCCATGACATATTCTTTTCATTTGTTATCATTCAGTTTAGTTTTCCGAATTATTTGTAACTTGTCGTTCCATGTTTGCTGTATCAAAAGGTTGCTTTGGCTAGATATAACAAAATGAGAGGTGATGCCCCAGAAAGACTGGTCTCAGGTTCCGATGATTTTACCATGTTTCTATGGGAACCTTCAGTAAGCAAGCATCCTAAGACTCGAATGACGGGTCATCAACAGGTGAGTATTATTTTTTTCTAATTATCTTTAAAGTTTATGTCGGTAGATCCGTAGATCTCATCTTAGTGTTCCTACTCAAGCTTGGTTTACTCGTATTTTATTTTTCATTATTTTTATCTCCTTTCAGCTTTTTATAGTTTAATGGAGTCCTTGGCCGAAAAATCTTATGATGCTTGTCATCTAAGCCTTCTATTTGTTGTTTTACTCAGCTTGTGAATCATGTTTACTTTTCTCCCGATGGGCAATGGGTGGCAAGTGCTTCCTTCGATAAATCAGTGAAGTTGTGGAATGGTGTTACGGGGAAATTTGTGGCGGCTTTTCGGGGGTCATGTTGGGCCTGTCTATCAGATAAGGTCTGATTATAGGTTTCTTCTTTATCATTTAAAGTTTCAGCCTATATTGCATTCTGCTAAAAACATAAAACTTGTGTTGACTTGATATTTTATGTTTCATTGCAGTTGGTCTGCAGATAGTAGGCTTCTGTTGAGTGGTAGCAAGGACTCCACACTAAAGGTCAGTTTAAATTATTTGACTCCACATTAAAGGTTAGTGTAAATTGTTAGACCTGAGAACCATGATATATATGATTCTGTCTTTCGGTAATGAAAGCTCCATTTCGTATTTGTCAATATAACCATCCAAATAACAAATGTATTTCAACTCCATTATAACCCGCAAATGATGAACATCCAATGTGATGTCCTGTGCTGAATATAGGTTTGGAACTTTTGTCCTCATTTAGCTTTTGCTAGCACCTATGAACAGGAATTGGTTCCAGTACGGCATGAAGCAAATGATATGTTAAACTTATAAACACAAAGCGAAAACAAAACTCTATTGACATTGTAGGCCTACCTTGTTTCTTCGTATCTTTTGGATCTCCAAATTATTTGATGGAGATTAAGTCTACTTTTGTCTGCTGGAATGACTCTCTAGTTTCTATTCTCAACTCTCAAGTAACTGCTGGTGTGATATTTATTATTTGCATTAGGAACGATCAAATTCAGTTTCTCACTTATTTTTTTTATTTTGCAATTAGATATGGGATATCAGAACACAGAAGCTGAAACAAGACCTCCCAGGCCATGCAGACGAGGTTGGAATCCAATTTCCTTGTAAAATTTTATTTTTTCCCCGCGAAGGAACAGATTTTGTTTCCTGACAATATATCGCCATTCTCTAATATTCACAGGTTTTCGCTGTGGATTGGAGTCCTGATGGTGAGAAGGTGGCATCTGGTGGCAGGGATAGGGTAATGAAACTTTGGATGGGCTAGACCCCAGACTTGTTGAGCTTTCTGTAGGTTTGAAGGGCTAAAATTCTGAAGAAAGATCATCAAATAAGGACAACATTTTTGCATCAACGCCTAGCTTTTGGCATTCAATACGTGTATTCAGCAGTAAGCTGTTGCAAGGCCTGCTGCCACTAATGACAGAAGATATATTTATACTATTCTAGCTATGTACTGAACTTGACACATGATAGAGTTGCCAAATTATTGTTTTGGGAAAGTGTAACTGAAAAATGAAATTTCTAAAGCTACAAATTAGTCAATGATATATTCCTGACTTTCTTTAAGTACACTTTTCAAACTCTGATCTTGTAGAATATATAAACTTTGAATCATTAACCTGTTAGTATGATGATTTTACAAGCACAAGCTAATAACAACATTCTGTAAGGATAGAGCTTGGAACCTCGTCACATTCACTACTTGTAAATGACAATTCAATGAATTCTTTGGAAATTTCCATCTTTAGTTAACAGCATATCGAGTATGTACAAAATTAATGGAGTATATATGATTTTTAGCTATAATTTTAGACGTAAACTAATTTACTTAGCTACAAGAACTTAGATAAACAAAGCTGAAATGCTCCTAATAGGACTCAAACTTGCATCCAAAAGGAGAAGAGTTACTAGCTTCACTTAACAACAAGTTGGGCCAAGACTCGTTGCCACACACCTCCTATTGCACAACTACATGATAGTCTTAGATGTGGTCATGATGAGATTTGAAGTGAATATGGCTTAATCAGGTACATATCAATTTTATCTAGTCTACAACCAACTCTTGACTACTCCATTGTATTTTTTGGCAATTCCAAAGGGGAAAAACATATGAAATATAATCCACTCTCATTAGTTAATGTTTTCAATAATATTGTTAGTTTGTAATAAAAGGGTTTGTTACCTTATGTAACTAACTCTAACAAACTCTGTTATTATTCAATCATAATAGATTACACAGAAAAAAAAATTCTCTTATCTCTAGCTACATGTTGCCTTTGCTTCCCCACGGTGCTTATTATTGAACTCTACATCACTAAGGTTTAAATTCGGCTGCTTAAAAGTAACTTGGATACCTTTTGAGGTGGATGTCAAGAGGAAAAGTAAAGCTGAGACCATAAGAACATCTAGGAATACCCCCTCCCAAGTTATGAATATTTCTTATTAGATTTTCATGGTATCAAAGCGAGTTCGATTCTCTGCATGAATTCTCATAATTCTTTGAGATTCTGACTTTCTTCTTCCATTAAATAATCGTATTATTGTTACGATTGAGATATTTCATGTATGGCTGAAGAAAATGAAGTACCTATTACTGGAGAAAATTCGAATTCTATAAATTCGTATAAGGTATGTTCTTTTTACAATGATCCATATTTAGTTTCTAACTCAAATGAAACTGTAGGAATCAGCACTATGTGGAAATTAAGTTTTTAATTGTGTTTGAGTTTTCTTTTGCATTGTTACTAAACTACTAATATCTTGATGGAACCATTACATTGATAATTTTAGGGATTTTTTTACTAGCATTGTGAAATTGAGTCAAGGTTTTACTTCGCCAGACTAATGATGTATTTCTATCTCTCATACTTCTATGAAGATGACTAAGTAAGGAAGATGGCTAGGAAGAGAGAGTGTTTATAAGAATGCTTTTAATTGCTTGAGAGAAATTACAAGTATTGATTATGAATCGGATGTACAAATGAATGAGGATGCATATTTATAGGTCTCCATCCTACCTTCCCTAATTCTAAACTTTCCTAACCTCCCGAATGAGAGTTCTACTTAATGTACAACCTACCACGTGGCGTTATCCCGAGTTCTACTTAATGTACAACCTACCACGTAGCATAGCGTTATCCCGAGTTCTACTTAATGTACAACCTACCACGTGGCACTATCCCTTATAGTGTTTACTTCATGTAAACCACATGCAATAAAAAATTTTAAAAAAATGCATGGTATAAGTTTTACTTCAAGCTTATATACTAAAGTCTTAACCACTAAACCAAGTAATGTTTGGTGTTATAATTTTAAAGTAAAATATTAATAAATGAAAATTATAATTACTCGGGGTGGACCTAAAAACTAGTTAAAGAGTAACATAGATACATTCTAGAGACTCCCTAGCCTAGAATGTTACATACAAGACCCTTATAGACCCTTCCAGTGCACAACCGACAAAGGTCATACACCATCTCCTAAATTTGGGCCTCAAACCCAAATAGTGGATTGACCATTATCTTTATTGGCCCAAAATATGGTGGACCCTCAAATCTAAGCCAATTTGAAATCTGTTTGGGATGCCAAACAACCTACTTCCTCCGTTCCAAAATAAGTGAAACAACATGCCCAAAAAACCTCACATAAATGAGAGAAGTGTTTCACTTATTTTGGAACGGAGGAAGTATTATATTACGTTATTCCAATATGTGTGTTCACTGGACATACAATCATCAATGCTTCTAAAAAATAAGCCTCTCATAAAATATTAGAGTGTTAATTAAATTTTTTTTATTAATATGATTGAACTTAGGTTCACATTATAGTACTCCATACGACATACTATTACGGAATAATGTTGCATAAAATCAAGATTGTTTTCAACAACGCACTTCTTTGCCTGATGTGTGACTGTCTCCACATCTCATTCTCATGGCTTGATCCTCACATGATTGAAAGTCGTGATAGCCTGATAGGCTTTCTCATCTCGCAAGTCGCAACCCTTGAACACCATCTTCTTATCTATTAAAAAAACATAAAAGTAAGATTAAAATCGAGTCAAAGTAATATCAAAACAAATGGTTACCAAATCAAATGCAATCCTTCTATCAGAAAACTAAAATAACAATTACAACCCAATGATATACTTTTCGAGAGCATAGAGAGCTTCTCTAAGAGTTCGATAGCGTAGACAGCGCCACCTATTATAAGGTTTTATTTGGATAAGGGAAAATTATAGTTTGATTTTGAATAAGCAACTTAAATTATTATACTATGTAAATTGAATAAGACTTTTGCTACCTGATTCGAAATATTTTAATTTTAGTACCATTGAAAAATGCTCAATATATGCATCAAAATTATATCCCATTATAATATATTTTTAATTTTTTACAACTTATGAAATATCTTTACTTAGATGAATAATAACGTATTATATTATTTATTTTAGATACATATAAAAATAGTTATTATATATGGGTATCAAAATTTCCATTATATAGTTAATGAATTGAAGTTTCGAGTTTTGTTTCATTCAAAATTTGGAACAATTCTAAAGAAAATTCGCATTCTATTCACAGCATCCCATTACGTTACCTTCAGGCTTCACAAAAAAAAGGGTTTTTCTACGTAGTGCCCCTGTAATTTGCGAAATTCTATGTTGCACCCGAGCTTTTTGAAATTTCCACGTTGTACCTCTAAGCTTTCTAAACGTTATACTAAATACCTTTATACACGATATCAAACAACATATTTTGGGACTTTCTTACCGTGTGGGCATAGAGTATGATTTTTTAGTCCTGATAGTTGACTGAGATTTGGGATATGATATGAGAAATTGAAGGCTAAGTGAGGTTTGGAGTAGGATTTTCTATTAGTAAGGGTATATTGTGTGACATTTAGAAAGTTTAGGGGGACAATGTGGAGAGTTCAAAAAGGGCAGGTACACGCAGAATTTCGTAAAACACAGGGGTACTACGTAGAAAAATCCACCCAAAAGTATATTACATAATGTTTAGATGATTTTTTTTTTAAGGTAAGATGAAGGGGACTCAGGGGATAAGGGGAAATCCTCAAATGAGTCCCATGAGATTTGATCCCTAGACCTCAGGGATATGAGGTGGGAAGCGATGCCACTACTCCACCACCTCGACCTCATTACATAATGTTTAGATGCTCTGCAACAATACAACCAAAGTATATATTTGATACCTCATTTTTTTCACATACCAGTTTTGGAGACTAATACACTAATACCAGCGTCAAAGTAACATAACTTCTCAGATCAAATATGCAAAAAAGCAAAGAAAAACAAATACATCAGAAAAACAAAGAGTTCCCCTTCACGGAAACCCAACATGTAGGAGAATGTCTTTGTTAGACAAGATCTGTTAAAATCTTTTAGGAGAAGCATAAGGAGGAGCATCTCTTTCGAGTTACAACCTCTTCATGCGCTGTCATTAGACATTTAGAACTCTGTGCTTAAATACTTCTGAACTATCATACGTCGAGAATAAGTATCATCAAGCCAATCAATTGTGGAGGGAAAAAAGTCATCTTCTTGTGCATTCGTGAAACCAAATTCGCAGATTCATACCTCACACTAAACGAGCAACTACTAAGATGAGGTATCCACAATTAAGCAAAAACAAAAAAGCTTAGCCAATATACAGTATAATTAGATGATAATTCAATGATTTCATAAGGATGAAGTTGCACCTTCGAAATATTTTGGATCAAGCAAGTCTAGAATGCTACATCAAGAGTACTAGTTACATGCATCAATCTTCTTTAGTTGCCTTTCTTGTCCTAGCTGCACAAGACAAGGATCCCACATTGTTGGAAGGACCTTAATGAAAACCAGGCCCATCATCTAGGCCCTGTGTTTTATTTTTCTGCTTGTTTCTCCTTTCTGTTGTAATAACCTTACAAACAATACCTTTTAAGTAAATCATCCTAGGATCATGTGCCATGACCTTGTAATCATGTGCCATGAGGAATATTCTCTTTATGCTTTTAGGTCTTTATATGCAGCCACATATGTATAGGGTTGCTTGCATTGTAAGAGAGGTTAAGAGAGAGAGTAAGAATGAATGAAAGACAGAGCTGGGCATCAGTATAGTGTACCAGACTCATTGAATGAAAATGTTGCAGTAAATTATACTAGACAAAGTCTACATGGTATCAGAGCACAGGTTCGATTTTTAGTTCTTTCCATATCAAAAATTCAATCTTTATCAATTTACTGCGATCCTAGTATACTGCTATTTTTCTCTGTGATTTTCTAGTAAAATTTCCTGATGTTACAGTAGCCTGCTGTGTGCTTCTGAATCTGATGTGTTAAGTTTGTCTCTAAACATCAAAAATTGAGTCTTTTGATGATTTAGTTTCTCTTTATATAAATCTAAAACTAGAAATGACAGTTACAAAGATAGAACCCACCAGTCCTTTGTATCTTCACCCCTCAGAGGGAACTACCTCCATTCACGTTGAAAAACTTGAGGGATCCTCAAATTACAGATCATGGAAAAGATCTTTAGAGATAAGCTTAGCTTCAAAGAGAAAGTTAGGTTTTGTGACAGGGGGAGTGAAGAAAGATAATGAGGATATAGTGAAGAAGGAAGCATGGGAGACATGTAACAACATGGTGATTTCTTGGATACTAGGGTCTGTGTCTGAGTCAATCAAAAAATCTGCCATGTTTGTTCAAGATTCAGCTGAAATTTGGAGGCAACTTGAACAGAGATACTCTGTTGCTAATGGTGCTAGGAAGTACCAGTTAAGCAAAGCCATGTATGAGATAAAACAACAAGGGAGAATGATAGCTGAGTATTATACAGATTTGAATTGTGTGTGGGAAGAGCTGGAAGCTCTTAGAGACCTGCCAGCTCTAACAGCATTAAATGAAGAAGTGAGGGGATTTGTTGATGCTGTAAGAAAAGATGAAGAAGAGCAGAAACTTTTTCAGTTTCTCAATGGGTTGGATGAAGTATACACACCTCAAAGGAGTCAACTTCTCATGTTAACTCCACTGCCTAGTGTTGATATATGGCTTGTGGGATGCTTCAACAGGAAGAGTCACAAAAACAAATCCTGAAGCCTAAAGAAGAGAGTGAAGTGTTTGCTATGCTAGGGAGGAAAGGTGAGTTCAACTGCAATAATTGTGGGAAGCCAGGACACTCAGCTGAAAAGTGTTGGGCATGTAAAGCCTGTGGAAAGACAGGACACAGCTATGAAAAATGTTGGACTGTAGTGGGGTTTCCTAGCAAAATGGGTAGAAACTCAAGAGATCAGAAGGGAAAATCAAGTCAAAAATACACTGGCAATAGAGAACAAGGAAAGTTTGGAGACAAATGGCACAAAGGGAAGCAAAAGATCAGTGCAAATGCATGTAACAAGGGCGATAACACTGGTAGTATAAGTGCTCATCAGTTAGAGCAACTACTGAAACTTCTACCTTTGCCCTCAAAGAGTGGTGATGAAGACTCTGGAGATGAAATGGAGGTAAACTTTGCTGAAGTTGTGAAGTGTAACATGGCTGAAAGTGTTACAAAGAGCTGGATAATTGACTCCGGAGCAACTCATCACATTACAGGGAACTTTGATGTGCTAAGTGAGCCCAAAAAGCCTTCAGACTGTCCCAAGATTCACCCTCCAAATGGTGAAACTTCTACTATCTCCCACCTGGGGTATGTTGAGCTTGCAAATGAGTTGAAACTCAGAAATGTTATGTACACACCAGCCTTCAAGCACAATCTTATTTCAGTTCAAAAACTCACTCAAAAGGAAGGGTGTAAAGTAACATTCCTACCTGCATACTGCCTGATTGAAGACACTGTCACTGGTGCCTTGAAAGGGTTGGGCAAAGCAATTAAAGGTATATATTACCTAGACCTGATCAAACACCGGGCCGGGCCGGACAAAAAAAAATTTGCCCGTTGTGCGGGCCGGGCCCAAATCCGGGCCAAAAATTTGTGCCCAAAGCCCGGTATTTTGGGCCGGGCCGAGCCCAAAATTTAGACTAAAAAGTCTTTTTTGGCTTGTCCAAAGCCCGCCCAAAAAAAAAAAAATTGGGTCGGGCCGGGCCGCCCGCGGGCCCAAAAAATCAGCCCAAGCCCGCCCAAAAACCGGGCCGGGCCGGGCTGGAGTTGATCAGCTCTAATATTACCTTATAGATAGACCTGTGAGTATGATATTAAGTGACTTGAGGGGTGGAACTCTTCAGCAAGAAACAACAGATAGCAGCAGAACTCCCCTTGCTGCTACCTCTGAATTAGAGACTCCAAGCCAAGTTCACAAGGGTCAAAATGTGAAAAACAACACCACCAGATGGCATCTAAGACTGGGGCATGCTCCCTTGGACAGAATAAACAAGATAGAGGGTCTGACTGGGTTTATAATGAAGAATAGTGAAGATTGTCTGACATATCCAGTCGCCAAACTTACCAAACAACCTTTCAAACCTAGCAAACATAGAGCAACTGAAGTTTTGGAACTGTTTTACATAGATACATGGGGGCCCTACAGAGTGCAAACCAGAGAAGGGTACAAGTATTTTCTCACAATTGTAGATGATCACAGTAGAGTGACCTGGATCCATCTTCTCAAAGCAAAAAATGAAGCCTATGCTGCACTGGTTCAGTTCATACACATGGCAACAACACAACACAACAAGTCTGTCAAAAGACTGAGGTCAGATAATGCTGTTGAATTTGAAGACAAGCTGTGCAAGCCCTTGTTTGCACAACTTGGCATCATACATCAAACCACCTGTGTAGATAGGCCCCAACAAAATGACAGAGCTGAAAGAAGACATAGAAATCTCCTTGAAATGGCAAGAGCCTTGAGATTTCAATGTGGGTTGCCTCTCAAATATTGGGGTGATTGCATTCTCACTGCAGTTCATATCACCAACAGACTTCCTAGCCAGGTACGTGAAAACTTATCCCCTTATGAAGTTTTATATAATACCAAACCTGATTATAATTGGCTAAAAGTGTTTGGGTGTCTTACTGTGGCTATTAACCCATATAGGAAAGGTGATAAATTTCAACCTAGGGGTGTCCCTTGTGTTTTTCTAGGTTATCCACATCATAAAAGGGGGTACAAACTTCTTAATCTGCTTACTAACTGTGTCTTTGTGAGCAGGGATGTTAAGTTCTATGAACACATCCTACCATACAAAGTGTTTAAACCCCACTCTGACAAAAACAATACCCCTTTAAACATTACCCCCACTGACACCTCCTATGACTTGGATGAAGATATATGGGGGGATAATGACAATCTTGATGCAGTTCAACCTACCATTCCCACAACTACTCCTGAGCCTATCCCCACAGACCCTCCTCAACCCACCAGACACTCCACTAGATCTCACAGACCACCCTCTTGGCACAGTGACTACTTCACTGGTGTCAGCATTACTCACTCTCAACCATATGTCATTGAGTCTCACATTCACACTGAAACCACCCCTTTCTTTGCCTGCTTTATGAGCAATGCCCTGAGTGATCCTGAACCAAAACACTTCAAAGAAGCCATTACCAAACCCACCTGGGTTACTGCCATGAATGATGAACTTGCAGCCTTAGAACTAAACCACACATGGGAAATCACTGCTCTGCCCCCTAAGAAAAAAGCCATAGGGTGCAAATGGTTGTTTAAGACCAAATACAACCCTGATGGGAGCGTTGAAAGAAAAAAAGCAAGACTAGTTGTCATGGGAAATAGACAAAGATATGGCATTGACTATGAAGAAACATTTGCACCTGTGGCAAAAATGGCCACTGTGAGATCCTTCTTGGCTATTTCTGCTGTGAAACAATGGCATGTACATCAAATGGATGTAAAGAATGCCTTTTTGCATGGTGACTTGCAAGAAGTTGTCTATATGCAACTGCCACCAGGCTACTTTGGCATTGGTCACAGAATTACCACTCTTTCTCCAGGGGAGGTTCTTCCTACTTCTTCTGGTGATCAAGTATGTAAGCTAATCAAGTCTCTTTATGGGCTTAAACAAGCCCATAGGCAATGGTTTGCCAAGTTGAGTGAAGTTCTAAAACTCTTGTCATTCACTCAGTCAAAATGTGACTACTCCCTCTTCACTAAGCTTGATGGGCATTCCTTTGTTGCCATATTAGTCTATGTTGATGATCTCCTTATAGCTGGCAATGACCTCACTCTTATTCAATCCACTAAATCCTCTCTTGCCCAACAGTTTCACATGAAAGACATAGGTGAATTGAGATATTTCCTAGGCATTGAAGTGGATAGAACTACTAATGGTTTTTTCTTATCTCAAAAGAAATATCTTACTGACCTTCTATGTCATTATAAAATGCAGCATTGCAAGCCTCTGCACCTTCCCATGGACTCTCACCTCAAACTCACTGCTGACCTTGGTGATCCTCTCCCTGATCCAACTGTGTACCAGCAACTAATTGGCAAGCTCATTTATCTCACCCTCACTAGGCCTGACATAGCCTTTCCCATTCATGTGCTCAGCCAGTTTATGCACAAACCTACTACAGTGCACCTCCAAGCAGCCAAAAGAGTGCTCAGGTACCTCTCCAGTTCACCAAGTCAAGGCATTCTCTTAGCCACCTCTTCTGCTGCTCAACTCAGAGCTTACTGTGATAGTGACTGGGCTGGCTGCCCTGTCACCAGAAGATCTACCTCAGGTTTCTGTGTCATGCTTGGTCACTCTCCCATCTCATGGAAAAGCAAAAGGCAAACTGTTGTAGCCAGGTCATCTGCAGAAGCTGAGTACAGGTCTATGGCCCTAACAATATGTGAAGTCATGTGGCTGAAACAACTCTTCAAGGATCTAGGCTTATCTTAGATGCACTCAATTCCTCTCTTTTGTGACAATGAAGCTGCCTTGGCTATCTCTGCTAACCCAGTCCACCATGAGAAGACCAAACATGTTGACATAGACTGTCACTTTATCAGGGACAAAGCTCAGGAAGGCCTCATCTCTCCCACTTACATCCCCTCTTCCAAGCAAATAGCAGATATTTTCACCAAGCAGCTCAATGTGAAGCAACATCACACTCTACTGCACAAGCTGGGAGTGTACCAACCTCCACTCTCAGCTTGAGGGGGAGTGTTGGAAGGACCTTAATGAAAACCAGGCCCATCATCTAGGCCCTGTGTTTTATTTTTCTGCTTGTTTCTCCTTTCTGTTGTAATAACCTTACAAACAATACCTTTTAAGTAAATCATCCTAGGATCATGTGCCATGACCTTGTAATCATGTGCCATGAGGAATATTCTCTTTATGCTTTTAGGTCTTTATATGCAGCCACATATATATAGGGTTGCTTGCATTGTAAGAGAGGTTAAGAGAGAGAGTAAGAATGAATGAAAGGCAGAGCTGGGCATCAATATAGTGTACCAGACTCATTGAATGAAAATGTTGCAGTAAATTATACTAGCCAAAGTCTACACACATTAGAAAACATAAAATTATCATTAACACAAGAATTAATTCTACCACAGCTAGCAATGTGCAAAACATAAGAGAGTACATACCTCATACATTAATTACATCGAGCTTGATTTGCTGGCTTAAGACGCTTCAATGAGTCAAAGCATGGAGAATACATGAAGGCACAACCTACTAAAGGAATGTCTTTCTCAGAAAGCTCAGCAATCTTCTCAACAGTACCATTCAAAAGATGGAACACGAAGATGGATGATTGCACTTCAACGAAAAAAATAGGAGCCGCAGGATGGATAATTATAGGATTTACAGAATCATCATTGCTCAAAATCTGCTGCAAAAATTTCTCAACAACTGGTGGGCATAAAGATGTACCCGATTCCTTGAATATAAGCTGCGAGACCCAAGTATCATCATCTGGTGATCTTCCATTGTGTTTCCATATCCATATGTTGGGAAACTTACAATAGGTAAGATAAAGACATCCTTGAGAGCCATCCAACTTCGATTCACAAAAGCCCCTTGAGATACGTCTAGGCAGGCGTAAAGAATATAGGCTTACTGGCTTGTTCGAATGGAATTGAACTGCCACAACATGTCTCTTGTTCGTCATGAAAAATAAAGTGCTATCAAAAAACACAGCACTAGACACATTCCATTTTTCTAAATAGACTGCCTTTTCAAGGGGGAACTCTGACACAAACCATTCATGCTTTTTAGAAGAATAAACCTCAACCAATACCATGCTTTTCTCTGTTGTTGTGTCCTTGGAAAAACTAATGACCCTGAAATTACATTCAGTAGATAAAAGACAATCCGAAAAATTAATGATGGTTGCTAGCTCAGTGGGTCGAAATCTGGAAAGTTGAGAATGAGACTTAGGTAGGAACAAAACCTGATTGGTGGCAGGGTTGTATACATGATAAGTATGAGGATCGAGGATGCTAAGGATCAAGCCACGGTCCATGTTCCATAACCCGAATTTTTTGGCATTTGAGATCCATCCGCCAAATTTTATGGTTAAATCACCCAGCAACAATCCACTAGCATTACCATCATGATAATCTCCATGGGTATTTTGATGGTCAGTCATCTCTAGGGTAGCGTTTTCGGTTTGATCATCCATGGACCATTTTGTAATCTTGTAGTCACCAAGGGATAAATAACCCAAATCGAACTCTCGTTTTACATCATTCTCATTATGGTCAAGACGCATAATTTCGAATAAAATGCCACAAAGAGGAAGCTCTAATCCCTTCTGGCTCTCGAAAATGTGCAAAACATGAGATGCCATGTCCTGGATACACATTTGCATATATGAAGAGTCTTAATAGGCAGTTTCAACATAATCTGAATCCAAATTTCATTTGGTAACTCAGGCAATCTACTACGACTAATAGCCTTACATTTGGTCATCCATCTTTCTTCTTTATTCAGGCAATCCAAATGTGAAAACATTATGATTGGCAAAACAGAACTACACAAGCTTCCACAATTCGCCAAATTAATGTAGATAAGTAAGTAATAAATATCTACAAACAAAGAAACACGCAGTTTGCTGAACAGATTATAAGTTGCTAACTTTATTTAGTTTTACCCTAAGAAATCAATCTAAAACCTCAGCTTTATTACTTCTACCATACAAACAGCTCAACAATCAGTGGTGCAATGTGTATCCAATGAACCCCAAAGTCTGGATTTTGTTGAATTGTCACTCAAATAATTACTGAAATTTTTAAAATCGCAAATTCCTTGAAATCGCGAAATTTCTACGGAGTACGGATTGGAGTATGGAAACTTGGATTAGGGTTACAAGTTTACAACTTACAAACTTCTTCTACAGAGAAACGAACTAAAGGGGAAGACTTGAGGTTGGCCTTAAAATTACAAATAGACCAACCCTACTTAAAAACAACATCTCTTATTCTATAAGTGAAGATTGGAGGACATCAGAAACTCAACGTAATTAATGAAGTATATTTTATGATTTTTTTTTGTGAGATAGAATCAAATAAAATAGGTTTGATGTGGGAAAAAATCTAATAATTTTTTTTAGAGAGAAAGACCAAATTTAATATTTTAGTTGAGAAGTTAAGACCACTTTAATAATTTCCGGCAAATAAGTCAACATTTCGATGTTGACCAGACCTAGTCTTTCCTTCCAATTTCTCACTCTCTCTGTCGTTTTCTACACAAACCACCACCAATAATGAATGTAAAACCCCAATTTTGTTCAATTCTTCTTCCTCTCCATTGAAACCATACATCACCATTAGCAATTGGTTGAAGCTCTAAACTTGAGAAATGAAATCCAACCAAGGTGCAACCCCAAAATCATCAATTGCTACAAGAATATTGAATTCTTTGCCGATTTTTTTTAAAATGGTCTTAATTTTGTCAACTGAAATATCATATTTCGTCTTTTCGAAGAAAAAATATTAGGTCTTTGTTCACAAGATACTTATGTTATTTGGTTTATTTGACAAAAAAAACCTCTATTTTTATAAAAAACAAATCCCTATTCTGATGGGAGATTCCCTTTATATGATATACTGTTTTTTACATGTTTTAAATTTGAAAACATGTACGAACACCCTAAACAAACTATTTTTATATGGTTTCGCACGCATCACGTGCATGTAAGGCTAGTTACATGAATAAAAATAAGGTATATCATCTCTGAATTTTATAAGAGGATAATATATGTTATCCTTCAGTTGATTTTGAATTTAATAAATAAAGTCAAAAATAATATAATATAGATTCATTATGGTTAAGATAAAAGAAAATTAGAGTTTGGATTTACTAAAATACCTAAAAAATTGTTAATCATGACCAAAATAATTTTGTTAATATCAATGTCAATCATTAACATATTATATCAAGAAGTTATCAAATAAATCACAGAAAATAAAGTGTATGTAACAAAATAAAAATGGAGGAAACATCTAATTTATCTTATTTATTATTGCACATGGTCAACATTATCCTAAATACAAAGATTATTTTACAATGGCTACAATAAAGTCATAACTATGATAACTTGTCTAATATAGACCATTTATTCTTAATCTAAAATCTACAATTTTATTGTAGTAACTGAGATTAAAATGAGTCACTAAAATAGAGGTGTTGAGATTAAGTAATTATAATAGTTACAATCTTATTGTCGCCACTCAACAAGCTTCCTAAATACAAATTCACAAACAAAGATCAACATTATTAACTTTTTTTTAAATCCCTAATTTAATGGCATGGTTACAGTACACTGACACACAACTTTTAATTTTAATTTTAAAAAATAAATAAAACACACCATATACAAAACTATAGGTTGTTTATCCTCTTTCTCCATAATATTCTTCCTCTCCTTCTTTCCAATAATAATGACACAGACAGTGAAAATTCTATTGTGCTCCCAAGAGCACGGTGCACTCAATAAAGTTGTTCCATTTTCAATGAGTAAATGTTATATTTCAACAAATGTTCGTTTTGAGCATATTTTTTAGTAAAAAATTATGTTCCATTTTCCGTAGAAATTGTTCTATTTTTAATAAGCAAATGTTCTATTTCAATAAATGTTTGTTTTAAGTATATTTTTCAGCAAAACATATGTTCTATTTTTCGTGAAAATTATTCTATTTTCGATAAGCAAATGTTCTATTTCAATAAATGTTCTTTTTCAGCAGAAAATTATGTTCTATTTTCCGTGAAAATTGTTTATTTTCGATAAACAAATGTTCTATTTTAAAAAATATTCATTAATAGCTTATTTTTCAGCAAAAAGTATGTTCTATTTTCCGTGAAAATATGTTATATGTTTGATGAACAAATGTTCTATCTAAGTAACTGAATTCTGGTAATGTTCTATTTCAACAGTAAAATGTTCGTTTTCATAAGTGAAATATTGTAATGTTTCACTTCAATAGTAAAATGTTCGTTTTCGTAAGTGAATTATTGTAATGTTCGACTTCAACAGTAAAATGTTCGTTTTTATAAGTGAACTAATTTGTAGGCCCGGACTATGCCCCGGGTACTTATAGTTTTCATTATTAATAATTTACGTTAAAATGATATCACTAAATATCATTTGGTTTAGTGGTTAAGATTTTAGTATATTATCTTGAAGGTCATGGGATCAAATCCTATACAATGCATTTACTATTTTTTTTGTTGTATATGAATCATGTGTAGAAAAACAACCTAAAAGAGAGCGCCACGTGGCGCCGTTCCTTGATTAAGAACACCTTTTAATATATTAGTTTTTTCCCAAAAACTTGTTTTTAAAGTAGTTTCCTAACACATTTTCCAACTTTGGAACTTTGAACAATATTTCAATGTATTTTCGTTGTTGATGTGTTTCAATAAATTTTTTATTTTATTTGTTGATAATTGTAATATTACTTCACTGAGTTCAAATGTTTTTGCTGAATGTTGCAACTTGCATGTACCCGTTTTTAATGTTAACTAGTTGTTGACCCGGGCTATGCTCCGAGGTTAATTTATATATTGCATTACATTTTAATTATTTAAGATGGTTAATGTCGTTCTTTTTTTTTCTTGTTTTGTTAAAGAAGGTAACCGATTAATGAGAGTTTGTTGTTTATGGGTGTTCATAATCGGTTACCTAGTTATTCGGGTACCAAATATGCGATACCAGAATACGTTGGTACCCCCTTTTCGGGTAGCTAGAAAAGCAGCCCATGACTCGACCCTGAATAACCGAGTACCCGCAAAAGTGTCATAGCTTTTTTTTATGAAAAAAAAATCATTGGAAGAGCTATAGAAGAAGCTACTACTATTAGTATCAACTGTCGATCCATGTTGATTGCAGTGTTTTGGGATACTACCATGAGTGACAATTGTCAATTGCATGCCAACTCTCATCCTCATTCGTCAAAAGGATCTACTACCAATCAACCATAACGTAAATATTCTCACTTGCATATTGCATCACAACTAATTTTTTCATTAACATGTTGATTCATCCTATCCATCTTTTTACAAGTTGATTCATCTGATCCAACTTCTCCTGTAAAATGTTGATTCTTTTTATTATTCATATTTTCTTTCCCCTCGAAAGTCACAAGCACAACAACGTGGTATTGGGTAGCTTATAAGATAACTCAATACATTTTCACAATTGTTTCTGATCTTATAAGAGGAGATTAAAGTTACTGTGAAAAAAGAAAGAGAAACAAATATAACGCTGCGTTTATTCGGGATACACGTGTAACTTAAAAGCAAGCTCATTAACCGACCTGATTTTTGTATCTTTTTCCCGAGTCAGGTACCCGACCCATAAAAATGAACTTTCATATTTATACCTTTTCCGGGTGACATGTCAACATGATGGGTCAAACATATCAGGTCTTCAGAACACCCCTACTTACAATTTGGTTCTTAAATTAGAAGCAATGTAGTTTATAGTAATGTAGTTAATTGCATGTAATGTTGGCTCTCCTTAATAATTGTGGGGTATATTGTGGGATGTAAGTTACCATATCTTTAAATGCTTTTCTTAGATGTATGTTATAGTTTTTTTCCCCCCATAAAAACCAAAAAAGATTGTAGATTAGTGGTTAGTATGTTTGTATTTCAGTGAGAGGTTGCGTGTTCGGCGCTTCATACATATATTTTTGTTGATTAGTTTGTATCATTTGTTTGGGAGGGGAGGTACAAATTCACAATGACACAAGCACACAAGACACAAGGCACACAACCATGCATAAAGACTATTTCTTTCTTTCACCACCAAAGTCTTCAAAAACTGGCCTTAAACTCGGCCTTTGGTGCTCGGATTGCTCCGTGACTCCGTCCCACCGAAGATCAGATCATCAAAGGCCCTGATTTAGGCCAATTCACCATTTCAGGAGAGAGAAACAGTCTGCTGTATTCTGGTGAGCCGTTGATTTCTCCTTCGTTCTTCTGTATCTTTTCAATATTTGTTGCTTCAGATCATATATTATAAGATGCATGAAAGTTTCATTCAAGTGTTTCTTTAAGACTTTAATTATTGCTTGTGAATCTTTTTGCTACTCAAAATTTCTTTCATTTTAGGGTTACACTATAATTAGATGTTATGGTTTGATGATTTCAAGATCAATTTGCTCACATTCATATGCACTACTGGTAATTTAATATGTCTTATTTGTTTCCGCCATCATTGAAGGTTTCAAATAACAATTTTGATTTTTAATTTAATTTTGTGATGTACTTTTACAGTTTTATGACTTTTATGTTTGTTTTGTCGATTTATCTTTGGAAATCAAAGTTCGGCCATTTATTTCTCATATAATACTTTGGTAAAAATAATTATAAGATCTTGATTTTCTTCAACCTCATGAAGCGAGAGCGACAAGAATTATGAGACAAAGGGTCTGTTCTTCATCTTATCTTTGCGGAACTTAACTTATTCTCGCGCTGAAACTTATTTTAAAGAGTTGAGAATAGACCCAAGTCAGTACAATCTCATTGAATTTTGTTTAGGTTGTATGTGCTAGAATAACTCTGTTTGGCTATTCGTTTACGTAGTTAGCTAACTTAGAGATAGGAGGGTTTTGGGCCTCGTGTAGAGTGAATTTATGAAAATTCCCTCACTAGTGACTAAAATCATTAGACAAAAATTTAGGTGATGGGATTTAGCCAAATAGCCGTACTATATGTCTAACCTATCACCGACTCACTTTACTGTAGGTAACCAAGAGATAGGAGGGTTGTGGGTCCCACATAGAGTAACGTTCCTAAAATTCCCCCACTAAAGTCATGAGGCAAAATAATAGCCATATTGTATGTGTAGTCTACTGACTCACCTTACACTTCTTGCTAGTAGGTAGCCTTGCCATGTTTTTTTTTTTTGTGTATGTTACTAGGCACTCTCAGTCCAGGAATCAATAATATTTACGGCCCGTTTGGTAAGAGGTTATAAATGGTGGGAATGGTAATGCATTATAATGTAAATATGTACTAGAAATCCAATGTCATTACCTATGGTAATGCTACTTCATCCCAAGATATCCATTTTCTTCCTAAAATCTCATTACTATCCATTACCACTTGGGAAGGTGGTATTGGGTGGTAATGAAAATTTATAAAGGGAAACTCATGTTTTGTGATAAAGCTTCATTCCCATGGTCATTGACATGTGAACTTCTTTACAAATTTATACTAAATTTCATTACCATTACCACTATTTATGACCACTAACCAAACGGGCCGTTAATGGTTTGAATGTTCTGCTGTGGCAGGCATATATCACAACTCTACCCTCAGAAGTACTCCAGTTTATATTAGAGTGTTGTTACAGGAATTTTATAGATGTTCTATAATAGATTTTGTGGTATTGTCTTGTTGACAATGTAACATTTTTATGCACTTACTAGGAATTTGTAATCTATTTAACTTATTGGTGCAATTTTCTTAACTGACTGCAATATTATCTATTTTTTATGCCTTTGTCGTATTCTGCTTGTCAAGAATCATTTTTTGATGATGTATTGCTTGCAGATTATCTAAAAATGACGTGTTGAAGCCTACTTAACAATTCAAGATATCATGCAGGTAAATGCGGCCTAGTCCTTTCTGTTTTATCATGTGAAACACGATTTTACTTTTTGTGCAGTATTGGTTCATTGCTACCTAATGCTTTAATTTGATCATGTAAAATGGAGTTTCTTGTCTTATTTTGTAGTAACCGATGGTTTCTTAGGTTCTCTTTCCTGCAATTTTGAGCATTGTCTTTTATGCACGCTTTATGATGCTTTTGGTAGGTGTGATGCATTTTTTCATCAATCTGTTTTTACTAATTCACCAAGTATGTTTTAACTGTGGTAACTATGGTAGGTTTGTTGCATTGCTTATCTTTTTTATGGGAAACTGTTCGAGTCTGAGAAATTGGTGTACATTTGTGTATTCTAATGCCTTTTCTTATAGCTAAGAGCTTAAATGAATGGAAATTTGGACAATGATAAGTTAGCAACAGGCACTGATCATATGTGACCTGTATATAATTAACCATTATCATTTTGCTATGCATTGGATGATCGAATAAGAAATTAAGGGAAGAACATATAAATGGTAGGAATCATGGAACTGATTAGAGAAATATGCTTTAATCTCTTAAGCTTTCCAGAGGCTTGAAGCCTTGAACTCCCCCAAAGTAAAATTTAAACAAAATAAAACTACTATTCACTTTCCCCCAGTTTCCTCTATGTATAAGCAGCCTTAGATCCCTTTTTCCTCTGTCCTATAACTATTCTTTCGGCTTTTCCCTTAAGCAACTCAGCCAACTTCTATTAGAATATAGTGCTATACCTAAAGTATGCGCTCTTCTTGGCCCGGTGCTTAGCACACCTAAACAATCAAGAAAATAACTCAGAAATGGTTTTTATTGCAGAAGTTACCGGTACACCGTACATGCCTACATGGTGAGAACTAGCGAAATGCAACAGAGAGATTGAATCACATGCTTAATCTCGATAACCCCGGAGGCTCAAGATTGGGTATTAACTGAGAATGAGGTTGGAGTAGGAGGGTTGTCCACTTCAGCCACACCCTCGAGCATCTGTGTAACCCTTTTCATTGTAGGTCGGAGCCTTGGGTCTTCTTGTATACACCAAAGGGCAACCATTATATACCTCTCTAGTCCTAGTGTATCATTCAGTGCCTCCATGTCATCAATAACAAGAGTTCTCAATGTGTTTGATTGATAGCAATCGAATGCCCAATCTGTCAGAATTGCTTCCTCCCCACCAATGTTCATGCATACATTTCTACGGCAACATACGATTTCCAACAACAAAACCCCAAAGCTGTAAACATCAACCTTTACTGTAACTGGCTTGTTTCTGAACCATTCAGGCGCGACATATCCCTTTGTCCCTCTGACTGCAGTAATAGTTTGGGTCTGGTTTAGAACTAAAAGCTTGGCCAGTCCAAAGTCAGAAACGCGAGCATTGTAGTACTCATCAAGAAGTATGTTCTGAGGCTTTATATCACAGTGGATGATTTGCGTGATGCACTCCTCATGCAAATACAAGAGCCCCCTTGCAATGTCTTGAGCAATTTGAATCCTTGCAGTCCAGCTTGGCCTCAAATCTCCAAAAAGATAATTGGCCACAGTACCGTTGCTCATATATTCATAAACTAGCAACCGCTGATCTTCTTCCTTGCAGAATCCTATAAATCGAACTAGATTTTTGTGATGAGTCTGGCCAATCACATTGACTTCAGCATTAAATTCTTTATTAGCATCCATAGATATATGATCTAACTTTTTAACAGCAACTGTCATCGGAGAACCTCCTGGTAGGATTATCCCCTTGTACACTGTGCCGAAAGCCCCTCTTCCTATCTCTTCATTGAATCCATCTGTCGCATCTTCAAGCTCTTTGTAGCTGAAGCAATGGACACTACTATACTCACGAAGAGTTTTACTCTTCCGATGCTCATCAATTAAAGTCAATGTGGAATGCTTTTTGTTATACATGAAAATTCCCAGAACTATAGCACTTATGAGAAGGAAATTAACACATATGGAACCACCCAACAGGGCTGCAACTATAGGATTTCTCTTGTATATTACTTTGGGAGGACGTAATATGGGGTTTAGGGGGTTGTTAGAAATATTTCCATTCCCCACCTTAAGCCAAGCTCTCCTTCTTACTCTACTATCTTGTCTTCCATTGGAGAGTGGAAGCTTCTTCTTCCAACAGATTTGTCCATCGGAAATGGCTGCAGCACAGAAACAATCATCTAGACAAGAACTCTTGCATTCCTCTTCACCACAAGGATCAAGCCTTGCATAGTCTGCAGATGGCCAATCAGTGTTTTCAAGCTGAATTAGCTTATATTCATCCTTGACAGCATCCTGGCTCTGGTCTTCACAAACATCTTGCTTGAAATCCGGTTTACAGCTTCCATATATGTCGTGGGGATCCAGCAGAGAATAATTTGGTGGGCATTGACATCTTGGCCTCTGGTCCACTTCAATGCTGCAAATGCTGTTATATCCACAGGCTCCACTGTCAAAATCTCCTCCAAATGATGCTATGTTCATGCATATGTTATTAGGGAATGACTGAATTTTAGACCAACCTATATCGTTTTGGCCTGTGGAACTTCTTGGATGATAATACCAGGTCAACACCCCATTAAAATCCAATGTTACTCTCTGATAATAATTCTTGGCTGAGACTAACTTATCTGCTGGCGTGAGATCAAACTTCGAACCATTCTTTTTCTGTATGTAAAAATCTCCTGACTCACTGTAACACACTTTTTCACCACTATTTTCTGGATTTGCTTGGTCATTAGTGCCACTAACATAGTAAGCACCATAGGCATAACCAGTGGCCAGGTCCCTGGTATTAAGGACGAGGTTACCATCATGGAGCAAGCGTAGTTGGAACCTCCCTTTTGTAAAATTGGTTGCTGATCGCCGCGAATCAACCTTGCCTCCCGCTTCCATAGTCTGGGTAGGAAGCAAGGTATCTGTAGGATAGTCAAAGCTCTGCCAAACTGCATCCTCTGTATCGCTACTTTTGAGCACAAAATTGCCGGTGTTGTTCATTAAACCATAACTGACAGCTCCTCCACCACTTAACTCACCAGTGGTGTTCCATAGATAGGTTCCTTGGGGATCACTAAGTACTAGACCATCAGTAGCTGTTATTGTTACTGATGATCCTTCGGGAACAGGGTTACCGTCATTTGCGTACCAAACTATGGTGTCGGGGATCTTAGCATACCAGATGGCCAGCAAGAACAGATTGTTGCTGTTAGGAATTTGATGAAAGCCAAAGGAAAAGTCGCCTGAAGGGGAAAGCCTCGGAGAGCCATTGCTGGTGGCTGAGAGAGATTGGCCAATTGTTAATTTGCCATCATTTTGTGCAGCAATGGATGATAATTGTAGAAGGATGAGGGTAAAGGAGACAAGGAGACAAGGAAGAGGCCAAGCCATTGTTAAAATTTCGTTTACAAGTTGTAGATTTTTCACACAAAAGGTAGATGAATTTTTATTGTGAACCAGAACCAGAAAATTAATTGGCTCATAGCTTGTGTTGTGTTGTGAAGACTTGGAAGATTTCTCTAGTCAACTAAAGTCTTCTCTAGTCAACTGAAGTATTCTCTACTCTCTAGTAGAATTTGAAAATTATACTCCTTGACCCACTTGCTATTGAATTATGAGGAATTCAGATGATCCACGGCATCCACCATCATTGTGAAAAGGCCATCTACAAGAGTAGCCAGACTACTACGTATACCACCGAATAAATGATTGGAACTACTTTCACATATGATTTACAAATGGGTTCAGAATATACTTTTCAAGGGTGATAATTACTTACCCCGTTCTAAATTAAGGGTTTACACTTACCATTTTAGTCTGTTTTAAAATAAGTGTTACATTACTTTATTTGGCATTAAATTCTCTCTATCTATCTTCTTCACTTAGGTGAAGGTTCCTGTTTTTATTTTCCTCCATCTCTCTCATTTCCATAAAACTTGTGCCAAACCCCAAAGTAATACTTATATTTTAGAATGGAGGAAGTATATTTACCCTCCATCCTGGATTATTAGATAATGTACTATTTTACAATTTTTGTAGAAAAAGTTGCCACCTTTTAAAAGTATAATAATGATTTTGGTTGAATTTTCTCATATGCCCCTAATTAAGCTTAATGATTTAATTGCTGCAAAGGGTATTTTTGTAAAATGTATCATTTTTTCCATAAGGGGTTAAGAGTATGTGGCAATTAATGGATGGATAAACATGTAAGTGGATAGAAATAGTCAGGTACAATCTCTACTTTTCTGTATTCCAACATTTTGAAGACTCTTGAGTAACAAAGCTAAATACAAGAATGACTTGTTGGCCTGTCTTTTGTCTGGTCCCTCATGAAGAAATTGCTTTATGAAATGAAATAGATGGAAGAACGTACTATGTGATTTGGTGTTAAACTGAGTCTCATGTTAACCAAGTTTTCTTGTATGAGACTACGAGCTAATACATGACTGAATGATGTCATTTTACGTGGTAGGAAAGTTAAAATGTCGTGCCAAAAATTAGGAAAACTCTAAGAAGAAAAACAAAGGCAAAAGCAAATGGTTCTCAAGCGGTATGTGTATGTTTGATGTAGTCTAATGTTATAAGAAAAGTCCATGAATTTCATCTGCAAGTAGTTCTGAAACGGTATGTGTATGTTTGATGTAGTCTAATGTTATAAGAAAAGTCCAAACTCCTACATACTTTAAGTCCATGAATTGCATTGTTGTAACTTTCATCTGCAAGAATCATTTTCCTTCTCAAATATGTACTATCGGATATGATATAATGGCTATGTGTAATAAGTTTAGTTATTGTGAAATTAGGAAGGTTGATAGGGAAGTAGTCCAGGTTAGTCATGATTTAGCTGTAGTTGCTAGGAATGGTAATATTGTTTAGTATGAGTACTTTGCTTGTATGCTCTTGTTGTCAAAAAAAAAAAAAAAAAAAAAAAAACTTTCATCTGCAAGTAATTTGAAGCCATTTGGTTAGCTACGATAATTTGGTTAACTACATCGTAGCTGCTTCTTATATCAAAAAAACGAAAAATCCCAGACCAAATTACTCAATAGAAAGAAATTAACAGAAATAAGCTACCCAACAGAACTGAAACAACAGCATTTAGTAGGTTTATAGAATAATGATCATTCCCTACCTTAAGCCATGCGATTCTGGTTACCCCCCACTGACATTCATTCCATTGAAGAGTGGTAATTACTTTTTACTCCCTGGGTTAATAAAAAGTGGTCCATTATTTTGATTAGAAAATGCGAGAGCTTTTCTGTCAAAATGGGGCATTTAATTTGTTTTGGGATGAAGGAAGAATATTTATTTTTTTATAACACTTTTCAATGTACATTTTTACATGTTAAATATCTAATTAATAATTATATATGAGAAAGAATTATGCAATAGATATTAATAATCTACACATTGAGACAAATCTTACGCTATCTCAAATCTACCCTAGTAAATGAAGGATTGAACGGGATAGTAGAGAGGATGAATCGAGAGCAAATTTCAAAATTTCCTTCTTCATTTTGGAATTTATTCCTAACATAAATACAAATTATTACTCGTGCAATAAATGAGACCTCCTCATCTTTCTTTTCTTACCTTCCGCCGTTGAAACCTCCTCATCCTTTTTCTTTCTTTTTGTTTGTTTGTGCAACAATTGTTAGTCTTTCTATTCTTTTATTTACGTTCTTGTTGATCATTATTTATTTCGCATTTGTGTAAGTATATTGCTCTTGTTGTTGGCTCCCCAATACCTTTTGCGTACTTGGTACAAAATCGGCATAAACAGTTTGTTTGTTTGTTTGTTTATTTTTCCTCCCTCCAAGTAATAAGTATCAGGTTATTAGCCATGGTAGATTTGAGTGAATTGCCAGAAAAAGTTGCTAGAAAAATCGTAGTAGAGCATCTTGATAACCTAGAAGATGTAGAAGCTTTCAAGGAGGTGTGCTCTGTATGGAGATCAGAAACAAAGGATGTTAATTACACCAATTTCTGCCCTTCCAAAAACACTCAACTCCCATGGTTGATGCTGGTAGATTCTCCTACCACGCCATACCGCCGATTTTACAGCCTGTCAAAGCGCATGTTTCTTAAGGTTGATCTACCTCATTTCGATGACATTGATCACAAGAGGTATTTTTCCTCCAAAGGATGGCTTGTTTGCGTGTCTAGGAAACAAGCCCTTATCACCTTTTTTGATCCTTTTTCTGGCACCGTGGTTAAACCACCCTGTATTCCAACATCTGAGTTTCGAGGCATTCTATTTCCTGATGAGGAACAACCTTATGAATGGGATAACCAATTGTATTTAGCCGACTTGTGCAAGCTTCTGTTCTCTACTAGGTCGCCAACATTTTTGCAGGTTGCCATGCTCTTCGACTGCCCTAGACTAATTACGTTTTGGAAACCAGGCATGCAGCATTGGATCCGACCTCGACCTCGACCTCGACCTCAACCTCAACCTACTACTACTACTACTAATACGAATTTTGCTGATTTCAGGATTTATAACAGTTACGACATGTGTTTTTTCAGAGGAGAATTCTATTCCATTGATCATTATACTCGAGTCATATCTTATGGAACTAATAGTAATGATGATTATGATGCTGAACCTGCTGCACGACTTGTTGCAGATCTGAGATCCCAAGGTCTTGCTCTCAGCTATTTTTTTAACAAGTCCTACATAGTAGTGTTTAATGAAAAGGAAAACACATTGTTGATCGTATACAAAAAGGTGTCTAGGTCTGATGATGATGTCCCAGAAGAAGAAGAAGAAGAAGAACAAGTCAATAATAATGTTGAGTATTGGACTGATGCGTTCGAGTTATTCGAACTGAATGTTGTCACTGGACAAGCCCGACTGGTCGACAACATAGGAAACCGGGCTTTATTCATAGGCTACAACTCTACTTTCTTTGTAGACGCAGTAGACACAGACCACGACGATGATCATCATCATCATCCGCGTGGTTGTCGGCCAAGTTGTATTTATTTTACGGATGATAACTATGAGGCTTATTTCAACAACAATCCACAACATGAAGGGGGAAGTGATATGGGCATTTTTAGCTTGAAAGAAGGCAAAGTCATTGATCCACTCTATCAAGGTCCTTCCCGGTTCAACCATGCCACTCCATCTACTTGGCTCGAGCTTCCCCATTTTTAGCTCTTTTGGTTTTTTCCTTCGGTTGTTGCAAGGGTGGAATGAACTAGCTAGTACTGGAGTAGAATAATAATTGCAATTTCTTAATTTTGTGGATTATTATTCTAGTGTTATCATCAATCACTCAATCTTGAACACTTTGAACTACATATGAATAATGTCTTTAATATTTTATATCGATTTCATAACAAATAACCATTTGCTGCATTTAAATCAAAACGAACAGGGGATATAGAATATGATTGTGTAAGAGCAAATGAAAATCCTACACAAAATAACATAGCAATGAATCTCAAAATAAACTCGAGATGATCATATATTGATCCATATATATCCACAATTTAATTAATTAATTAATTTCGTGCATTTGTCATTGCCTTTACAAGATCATATATGCAGTATACAACTAGTACAATCAAGGGGTACGTATAATCTTTGACTATCCTAATATAAAAATATTACCATCACTGGTAAATGGTAATATATTTACAAGATGTATATTTTGCATATTCTTTCTAATATGAATTTGCATGATCATCATGAATGGTGAAAATTTTATTCTTTCAAGAGTTGCTGATACAATGAGCTCTCTACTGCTACACCTTCTCCCAAGTTGCAATTTGATGCAAAAACCAAAAAAGTACAAGCTATATTATGGGTTTCAAGATCAAGTCGGTTATTGACAAGTCAAACGCATAAAGGTATAACACTCTAGAAATGTTGCCTCCCCTGGATCAATATGACCTAACAAAGATCACACAATACATAACATTAACATGCTAACTCATTACAAGTAGCATTTGATTAAAAATTAACTCAGTCTCACAGAATTCAAAATCAAAACAATTCAGGAAATTACAACAATAAGATTTGGAAACAAAATTATATGAGATTTGTGCATAGTTACTTGCAATAAGAGTTCTCCTCAAAAGAAAAAGAATATAAGCACAGATGTGAAAGATTAACGAAACTGAGTTTGCTGCATGACATCATTCCTCATTCCATATGTCCTCATTCATCCTTCAACAGCTCGAAAAAGACTTGTTGAACCCACTTTGGAACCCATCGCATCTTCATATGTCCTCATTTCTCCTTCAACAGCTTGAAAATATGAATGAAGTTGTGACTTCAACACTGGGAAAGTTGCTCTTGTATGGTGCTCAAGAATCTGATATGCAAACGACAATTTTGTAGAAATCATCCCTGGCGGGGGCTATCTCGGCATGTGATGTTTGGACCCTGCTTGCCTTTATTAAGCAAACCCTATCGCATACTTCCTTGCTTGGTTGTCGTTTAATCAGAAGCATCGAATGAAAGGTTCTTTCCAAGACCATTTGCTATTGAATCAGCTAAAATAGAGACATAAAGCCAAAGTGCTAAAAGTAACAATCTAAGGGGAAGAATGACTTCATTCAATTTCGTCGCAAGCTGGGGAGTGCCATCATGATCTTGAATACGATGATACACCTTCGAGATTAATATTAAAAGGTATCCAATGAGCTGAAAACAACTACTTATATTAGACTAGTAAGGAGACGTAAAATACAGGATGATCATGAAAGAATTGTTCTTCATAGATAAGCACTTCACCAACAACTTTATTCTTCTTAATGACCTCATCTTTGATCGTCACAGCTTCAAATAACTACTCATATTCTACTGTTTACAGCTAAATATGCGAGTGAGTCAACTGTTACTCATTGAAGCACTAAGATTTAGAAATATCTTGAGAAGTGTACTGACAATTTATTTATGTTTCTCATTGTGATGGGTTATGCACAGAATTCAGCTACATTATAGGTTTTGGTTGGGGAAGGCTATATAATTTAAGAACAGCATATGCACTACCTTATATGAGAAATTCAAATCATACAATGGCTTGAAAGATAGGTCCAACCAAGTATACTTTATAATACAAGCGGATTATTGAACATACAATAATGACTAAACGAAACTACGAAAGATATATCATTTTTCCTAATAAAATTCAGAATGTGCAGGAATTGGGAATCATTGGCTTGTTAATTTCATGAAGACAATAAGGTAGCTTGGATAACCTTTCCACCTCATTTCTTCTAAGAGCAAAAAATTCCATATCTGTATCATAATCAATATAAACGGTGCTTGTGTCGGTAAAAGCTGTTATATTGGGAGTTAAGAAAGCGCTGTCAATGGACGAATCATCACTATCATCATCTTCTGTGGGTAGCATTTGGTGAATCATTGTTGTTTCAGACATATGTTGTTGATCATCTACAGGTCCCTCGTCTCCCAACTGTAAGGGAACACTTTCATCTGACGGATTGTCCATAGTTGGTGGTTGGCGCACAGATCTTGCTGTAGAAACTAAACTCTCTGTGTAAGCAAGATTGACATCTGCAGTAATTCGGAGGGACTTCATCTGTTGCGTAGCTTGTTGATCATCTACAGGTCCCTCATCTCCCAACTGTAAGGGTACTCTTTCATCGGATGAATGCATAGTTGGTGGGCGTACAGAAACTGAAATCCCTTTATAAGGGAAGAACTTTATTTGTTGCGTAGCTTGTTGATCATCTACAGGTCCCTTGTCTCCCAACAGTAAAGGTACACTTACATTTTCATCTGATGAATGGTCAATAGTTGGCGGTGGTTGGCGTACAGATCTTGATATAGAAACTAAACTCTCTGTATAAGCAAGGATACAGTTATCTACAGGAATTTGGAGGGACTTCATTTGTTGCGTAGCCAAATTTAAGGACGACACTTTACGAAGATGGCTCAACACAATTTGCTTATTCTTCCAGAAGACCATATATGGAGTTCCACACCAGCGCTCAGGAAACTTGAGAGTTAGTACTTTGTTCCAAACACCGGTAGGACCATACTGCTGCAGATCCCAAGCATGAAACCCAAAATCAGCTCCAATCCAAAATATAGTGGGGTACATATGGTTGGAGCCTTGATACAAAAAGCCATAAGCAGAAGGTGCATCAGAAGGCAAAGGGGTCTCGACAAAGACTTCATCAACCATGTCGAACGAAAGAAGACAGTCTTTCCTTTGACAGGCAATATCGTCATGCAAGATCCAATTATGCATGCGGCCATTACATGAAGAACCCGCTTCATAGACCCTTGTGTAAAAACAAAGGTGAGTCAAATACATACAAGCATTAAAGACGCGCCTCCAGGAATTAGTAGCTAGTGAATACAACCATACAATACTATTATCGCGAACACAATCATCTGAGTAACCATACAAGCCAACAACCTTGTAGTCATGGGTTACAGCATCGAAACCAAACCCGAAATCGCAACAACCACCATTGGGGATTTCGGGGAGTTTAAAAAGCTCTCTAGTAGCCGGGTTCCAGAGCATGCGAACTTTATAAGGCAATTCAAATCCCTTAGAAAGTTGGATAAGAAAGAGGCCATTACAGGGTCCAACAATGGAGAAATCAGTAATGATATCGCGATGATAGATTTCGTAACGAAGGGGATCAAACGTAACAGCAGGCCTAAACTTGAAGGCAGTTTCAAAGGTAAGGTCTTGGTAGTTAAATATGGAAATGGAGCTACCCGGTTTAAAAACGGACAGAATAGAATCATATTCGGATAAATTTGAACGGGTCGAATAATGCTTTGTAACAAAATTGGGAGATCGAATTAGAGACTGCCAATACTTACATACGCATGTGAATCGAATCAATGATTTTACTGGCAATCGAACTAGAATCTCCATCAACAGTTCTTCATCTTCTTGCAATTGCAATTGCAATTGAAATTGCGATTCCAATTCCAATTCCAATTCCAATTCCAATTCCAATTCCGCCATTGATGATTGATGATTGATGATTGATGATCGACGTAACTACTTCTCTCTCTCCTGTTATCAGAAAAGAGAACAGAATTCAATCAATCACTGCTAATAAACAAAGAACAGATGAGATGAGATGAGATGATTACCTGCGATTTCTGATGATTAATTCTCCTTTTCAGAGTTAATAATTGTTGATTAAGAGTGTATTTAGGAGTTTGAAATTGATCGAGAGCAGTTTCTTCCTTCAACAGCTTCTTAAAATTAGGGTTTAAAATTAGGCTTATGCTGTGAGGCGTGAGCAATGCAAATATGATATTGGATCATTTATTTATTTTTTTTTTTTTTGATAAGGAAAACAGACTTAGATCGACACCCTGGGCCTCAGGGCACAAAAAGATATTGGATCATTTATGAAACGCGGATTCTACTCAACAAAAATAAAATGGGCTTTAAGGGTCTGCATTTCTCTTTATATTCATATTCGGTCGGTTCGGGCAGGTTCGATTCTCAATTTCCTTCTCTCATAAAATATTTCTTTCAGTTGTTTTCAGTTCAGTTCAATTCAATTCAATTCAATTCAGTTCAGGTTTTTTCAGCAAACGTAAACAGATCCTAAGTACTCCCTCCTTTCCGTATCTTATTTTACTACCTTCATTTTATAATGTTACGTGCATTTATTATTTGGAAAGAAAACTAAGAATAATTTATTATAATATGAGTGGAGTCAAAAAGTAAAAACTGATTGGAGAAAGAGAAAGTATTTACAAGAGTGAAAAGTAATGGAAAGTGGGGTAAGTAAAGGGAAGGTGGGGTTAAAAAGCAAAAATAGATTTGACAGAGATAGTCCCAAAATAGAATAAAGCACAATGCACAAAACATTACAGAACGTTCAAATGGGGAAAGTGCACAAAACATTGCAGCATCGAGGGAGTACAATTTTCCCATATTTGTTATTTTGTGCGTTGTGCTTTATTCTATTTTAGGACATTCTCTCTCGAATCTATTTTTGCTTTTTAACCCCACTTTTCCTTACTTTTTTTCTTTTTTACACGCTCTCTCCCCAGTCAATTTTTATTTTTGGACCCCACTTTCATTATAATGCATTATTACTTACTAGAACGGATGGAGTATCACTCATTATTTTAAATAGAAAAATACCTAATTTTTAGAGCTTATTTTCAGTAAATTTTAGTTCAGTTCAATTTGGTTTCGTTCAGTTCAGTTCAACTACGATAGTAATTACAGTATTAATATTTAGTAATCAAAATAAATAATTAAAAATTAGTATTTAGGAATTAAGAATTTTTAATTAGTACTCCGTAATTAATGATTAATAATTAATAAATTACAATTTATAATTAACAGTCAATAATTTATAATCAAAAATTAGTATTTAACAATTAACAATAAACAATTATTAATCAATTATTAATTATAATTTATTAATTAATTTTGAAATTTAAATATTTAACATTAAATTATTAATTATTAACTTGTATTAATTATTGATATTTTTTATTAATTATTTAATTATTTATATTTTATTATCAATTGTTTAATTATCAATATTTAATTATTAATATTCAATTATTAATTATTTAATTCTAAACTACTCCCTCCGTTTCCTGTTGATCTGTGCACTTTCTTCACTTAATTTGGACGTTTCTTATTGTTTTGTGCATTGTGCTTTATTCCATTTTTGGATACTCTCCAATCTATATTTGTTTTTTAATCCCACTTTCTCTGACCTTTTCCACTTTTTCTCACCTTTTCCTCCTTTCACACACACTCTCTTCAATCTATTTTTGCCTTTTGACATTACTCATATTATAAAACATTATTCTTAATTTTTCTCCTAAATAATAAATGCACCGATCATTAAAATACAAAGCGGTAATTATTAATTATTATTATTATTTATTTATTAAGATTTGATTAGTATTTATTTATTAATTATTATTCAGTAATTATTAAGCATTTCAGCTTATTTCAATTCAGTTTAGTTCAGCGTAGTACTCCCTCCGTTTCCTAAAGATCTTCCTTGTTACTGTTACTACAGATATCAAGGAGCAATGGCGGAGCCACTAAGTCACAAGGGGTAGCAGATGCTACCCCTGTTTTCTTTAAAAAAAAAATGAGTTCTGTTAAAAAACACAGATAGAGAAAGAGCAAAGAAAAATAAATTTTGTTGTTTCTTCAATTCTCCAAAGTAATAAAATCTTCATCTTCTTCTTTCCTTCTTCTTGGATTCATTTCATTGTTTTCTTCAACCAAATTATAATTGTGAATTTAAAGATTTGTGAATAATGATTAGTGAGATCTAAACTTTGGGCTTTTATTTTTTGGATTTTTTGTCAAAAACTACCTATTAATTGTAACCTTTTGAAAACAACTATCTAATAAGTCTAATTTTTAAAACAACTACCTTTTATCATGTTTTTTTTTGTTAGCACTACCAATAGACTGTATCCGTTAGTAATTCCGTCTGTGGGCCCCACTTACCATCAAACCCTATTTTGTTGTTCAACAATAAATTCGTGGGTTTGTTAACTACTACTCCTATCAAAAACGCTTAATTTTTGCCAAATTGGTAACTGGGTTTCTTCCATTGCATTAGAATAAAGATGAGTTTTTTTGATTGCTTCGTTAGAGTGACATATCTAGGGTTTTATCCTTCAAATTTTGCCCTATTTTTATGCGTTGCGTTTTGCACTTAAATTTTCATGCCTCCCACCTATTTGGTAAAATGCCGCAGTGAATTTTTCCCCCTGTTTTTATCACACTTTTGCTATCAAATCAGAACATCAATCTGAACATGCCCTTTTGAAGAATTGTGTTTTTGGGTGATGGATTTTTCTGGGTTTTGAACTTTTGATTCATAACTTTGTGATTTATACACTGGTTTATTCTGTGAAAGAGGAAAGACACAGTGGTAGTCAGTGGCGGATCCAGGAATTTATGAATGGTGGGTCACTACTGACTAGGTTGCACAGAGATGAATACGGGTGCGGGTTCGGATACGGGAAACATATCAATCAAATTCAGTTAAACTACTCAAATTTAATCCCATATTAATGCATTATGCATATATACCAAATAATTTCACATTAAAGGGAAATCCTATCCATCTCCAACTAATTCCACCAGCACATAAAACACATAAAACCAAAGGCTCATTCATGGCCTCTCCGAAAACTTCACATGATCGGTCTAATTCTGAAAATCCTAAAACAAGGGTTTTAGTGCCATTACCGGAACAAAAATCAATCAAACCTTCAAAGCTAATCCAATGCTCATAGAGTCATAGTCATCGTTCACCAATTAGCCACTGTAGCAAATTATATTAAATTAACAACAAGAAATATAACAACAATAAATTAACAACAAGAAATATAACAACAATAAATTAACAACAATAAGTTAATAATATAACAATAATAAGTCAATTATTACATTAGTCGGATTTAAAAGCGCAAAATTCAAAATTAAGAACCCGTTTGAATTCGGTTTTATTGAATGTTATCAAGATTATAATACCAACAGGGCGGTAAAGCCCCTCCGGTCCGAACATTATGGAGGCCCTATGCTGAAGTTGAAAATTAGGCCTCTATATTTGGTCCCTAGACACACTCACCTCCTGAAATTCCTAGCATATATAGTTGATACATATACTCCAATGAAGTAAAATCAAGCTTGAACTAGTATAACTGTATAAGAGATAAACAAATGGGTTGGGAGAGTGTGTACCAAATGGCATATGCAAGGATTTGGTAAAAACATTAAACTAATCACACATCCATCTCGTACGGTGCTAGAGAAAAAAGCCATTATACAACACCACCTCCGAATGTTTTATGAGTGGGAAACCCATTTGTCGGTTCTTCACTCACATTCTTACTCTCTTTTTTGGAGACAAGAAAGTAACACTCCCCCGTTTTCTCTCCTCACCTCTCGAATCTCCCTCATATTATCCTCTAAATCCACACATTTCATTTCACACTCAAATCTCACTCAAACTAAACAGAGTAAAACCGGGAAAACAGAGTAAGAGAGAGACAGTTCAAGAAACACAACTAATTTCAGCTTAATCAATTATTTCAAAATTCGTGCCTTTAAAAATCAAAACCTTCCATGTTCCAGTAATTTCAGCTTAGTCGTTTATTTTCAATGGCAAACTTAACTAAATCTCTAAAAACTAAAAATAAAACCAATAAAACTGAATTCAAACAACCAAAAGAAACACAAAAAAAAAAACAAAAATCACATAATAACAAAAATGTCGACTCATTGTTGCTCGTAATTACTCGTAAAGTCGTAAGTTGCAAAAATTCTTCAATTAAATCGAAACACAAATGTAAGTAGAGAAATATAGTAATAATCGTAAGTTTATGGAGCGTGGATAACTAACCTACACCGCCGCCATGTTTATCATCTTCCTCATCTTCATCTTCTTCATCATCATCATCGTGCTCTACGTGTTCTTCTTCATTTTCATCTCCATCTTCAACCTCTCGCATCTTCTTCCTCTTCTTCATCTTCGTCGTGTAATACATCTCCATCTTCAACCTCTCGCATCTTCATATTGTTGCATCGGCGGCGGTGGTAACGGAGAGAGGAGAGAGATTATGAGAGACGGGACAAGGAAGAGAGGAGAGAGGAGAGAGAGAGGAAGGAGAGACAAGCATGTAGGCTTTCTTTTGCTCGCCGTGCTTGCGGTGCTTTCTTTTGTTTAGCGTGCTTGCAAGTCAGTCTTTTTTTTTTTTTTTTTTTTTTTTTAAACTGCTCAATTTTTTTGAAAAATAATGGTGGGTCACGTGACCCACCATGACACAATGTGGCTCCGCCACTGGTGGTAGTGTTGACTGTTGGTGGGTGTTAGGTAAATTTGTAGCCTTTTTGAGGTTAGCAGATAAAGAGAGCAAGTAAAAAAAAAGGAAAAAAAATATGGCCAGGGAAAAGATTTAGATCAAGAAAATTTGATAACACAACAGCAAGGCAAGTGACATTTTCAAAAAGCAGGAGAGGGTTGTTCAAGTAGGCTGAGGAGCTGAGCGTTCTAAAAACTTTTTGTTTCAAAAAAATATGGACCACAGACGGAATTACTAATGGATTCCGTCTATTGGTAGTGCTAACAAAAAAAAAACATGATAAAAGGTAGTTGTTTTAAAAATTAGACTTATTAGGTAGTTATTTTCAAAAAGTTACAATTAATAGGTAGTTTTTGACAAAAAATCCTTATTTTTTTGTGGACTAATAGATGAATTGTAAGGTTGTGAATTGTGAAAGTAAATGTGTGAGATTGATTTTTTTTTGACAAATTGCTAGAGCATCTCTGATCACCATAGTCGAAGTAATGAAAGTGGAGAAGATGGTGGTAGAGTCAACGCTAATAAAAGGCAGTGGGAGGTGGGAGTCAATGCCAGAGGAAGGAACTAAAAAGCAAGACTTGTGTGGAGTAATTAAACTAAATGATTAGGCTTTTAGGAAGAAAATTAAATTAAGCAGCCAAAAGTTGTGTGATTATTGATCGAAGGAAATTTTGTGGAACTAAAAAAACTAAGCTTAGACATAACTTTATATAATGTAAACTCCTCAATCTTGGAGTGTTGTATATTGATCATATATATAGGTTACACAAGTGTCGGTCCTAATTAGGTTAGAAAACCTGATAAGATAAGGATAATATAAACCTAATTATATACAAAAATATATGTCTAAATATGTGGATATATTCTCTATTAGTTAGTTTTCTAATGTCGAATTACAATGGCAGTAACAAAATTCTAGTTGAAATTAACTAAAGAATTATTTTTATATATATTATGTGCATAATCAGTATATTTTAGATTTATAACATAAAATGAAAGTCGACATAATTTTAATCCAAATTTTCCTCCAACTCAATCGAACCAACAAACTTTTTTCTCCGTCAAGTAGTATTCCTCCTCAAAATCAAAAAGATGAATTAGAATTTGGAAAACTCAACATTAACACCTACTTTTAAGGTGTGTTTGAATTTTATAACTTTCCAAATGCAATATAGTTCATGAGATTTTCTTTCTTATGTTTGATACATAGTTATCAATATTACGCTACCCTTCACTTCAAATCCTGGATCCGCTCCTGTCAAGGAGGATCCATTTGTGTGGGGTGTGGGGTGGGTAAAGTAGGAGAGAGAAAGGGGTTAAGATAAATAAACAAATAAAAAGGGGTTAAAGTAGGAGAGAGAAAGGGAGTAAAATTGAATTAATAATGTAATAGTGGACCATATAATAGGGACATGAGAGGGTAAAAATGGAAAAAAATTCCAAATAAGAAATAAAGTAAAAGAGGGAAGATCTTTTGGAAACGCACTTAAACAGAAAGAGGGAAGATCTTTAGGAAACGGAGGGAGTACGTACAACTCTAAAGAACAGGGCCTGATAAGGTCATCAGTTAGGTATGGCAATAAGTCGGACTCGGAGCGGGTTATGCATAATCCGACTTCGACCCTACAGGAAGTTGGATTTTAAACCAGCATCCGACTCAGACATGCATCTGAATCCCGAGAATCTGATTCTGATTTGATTTTCAAATCTGAGATCCGAGTTTGACTCCGATCCGTCCTAAGTCCGAGATTTTTCTTAATTTTTTTATATAAAAAACCCTTTTTTTAAAGCTTTTTTTTACTTATATTTGTTTTTAACCATATATTACATTAATTTAATATACTAAACCAAATACATACTTATGCTCCAAATATTAATAAGGTTCGTAAAACTCATTTGAAGTATAAAACTATAATTAGTGATATGATGTGCATATATAAATATTAAAATATACATTTAACATATATAATATATAAAGTAATGATTAAATAAAATATTAAGTCCATTTTTAAAAATAAATAAAGTATTTAATTTTACAGTATAAATAAATAACCTCATAAAAGTAAACATAAAAAGATAGTAATTGTGTGAAAGTCGGGTTTGGATCGAATTAATCGGATTTTTTGTGGGATTGACTCCGACCCTCCTCCAACTCGGAGTCGGATTATTTTAACGGAGCCGGAGTCGGATTTTATTTTTCTCAGGATTAGAGTTAATTTTTCCCTCATATCGAAACAGACCAGGGTCGAATCTGGACTAGATTGTTGTCTCCATCAATAGTATTAATCATTTCTAATAAGTTAAGATAAGTACAAATAACCAAAAATAATTTGAAGAGAGCAGGCAATTCCATTTTATTATTACTTCCTTCCGTAACAGAATTGATTTTACACTTTGACAAAAAAAAACATGAGAATTTTTTTGTTGAAGTGTAACAACTATTTTATTACGGAGAAAGTGTATGTGGGCCTCGTTTGATTTAATTTGATCTATGCTTTGCATAAACAAACAATGGTATAAATTAATAATAAAGGGATGTACATAAAGGGGAGGGAGGGATTACGAGGATGCGAGTTTACTTTTGAAGCTTTAGGGTCTGTTTACATCAGTTTATATTCAGTTCTATTCAGTTCGGTTCGGTTCTCAATTTCCTTCTCTCATAAAAATATTACTTTCAGTTCAGTTCGATTCAGTTCAGTTTAATTCAGTTCAGATTTTTTCAGCAAACGTAAACAGGCGCTTAATAATGTCACTGCACCAAAAGTCGACCATCATGTGCAACTCTGCATTGACTTGTGTAATCACTGGTAAATGCAGAAGTCAATAAATTATCTTGCCATGTCATTCCGTTATTTAAAAAATATATAATATCATAAATTTTACATTTTAGTATCATATGCTATCTTAGTATATTTGGAAATAATAATTTGGAAAAACATAATAATGGAAAGTGAACGTCATGTCCAAATAAGAGAAAGTAAATATTATGTTTGTTATCTTAATAATATAATAAAGATACATATGCCCAAATAAAATTACCAAAAATATATACACCCTTTGTATTTGAATGTTCTGTGCATTTACTGTTTGTGGAAAATTAGGAATAATGTATCCATACCCATTAAAAAGTGAGAAGTTTATCTACTGTAGCTTAGTAACAGTGTGCGGACGGTTTTGCCCCTCCAACTTTCTTGAAATTACATCCCTGCCCTTCCTTCTATTTTTCCGTTTTACCACGTTTTCCTCCCTTCCAGCTTTTCCTCTTTCTCTGTGTTTCGCTCTTCTCTCTCCCATTTCTCTCCCCTTCATGATTCTCAGCACCTCCATGATCATCTTCTTCGCCTACCTCCACTGCTCCACAAAATATGACTTTCTCGGCATCAATTTCATCACCATTGCTTGCGTTTTTCTCTCTCCTCTGTAATTTGTTCTAATTTTCCACTTTCAAGGTGACATCATCAACATCGATTTCTAGGGTTTTGGCATTGATTTCTTCATAATCGGTCGTATTTTCTCTCTCATCCGCAACTCTCTTCGGATTATCCACACGCATTTCGCAAGAATTGTTAATTCCTTTATATTTTTCCAATTTTTCTTCCAAATCGACCATTGCTCCCATTCAACGCTTTGAACGCCTCACTGCTTGTCCCGCTCACGTCTTCCTTTGTCGTTGTGTCTTCTTTGCTTATCGGTCCTTCAAAATCGAAACCGATGAAGTAGTGGGGAAAATCGTGACGAATAAGGTTAAAGGGTTTGGGGTTTTTAAAGGAGTTGTTGAATCATACGATTCGTCAACCTGGATTTTTCGAATCGTGTACGAGGACGGTGATTCCTAGGAAGCCGATCTTTCCCGGGTTTCTCGTTTACTCTCTTCTTCTACTTCTCGATATTGTTGCTCACTCAATTGCCCAAAATCGGAATATCGCAACAACAAAGAAAGTTGGGAGAAAGCCCGAAAGACGGCGTCGTAATGATCCGGTATAGCTTCGATTCTTTGAAAATTGATAATTCGCAACATAAATTAGTGATTGATAATGTGTTAGGTTGTAGTGTAGTGAATGAATTTAATGATTCCCGGTATTGTAAATGGTAAGTTAGGTGGTATTGTTGGAAATGGTGGATTGGACGGACTTGAACCGCGGTTTGAATTTTGATGATGGAGTTGATAATGTGGAAATTAGGGGTTGTATTGACTTGAATTTGAGGGTAGATGATGATTATGGGGTTGATGAGAATGACACTAAGGTTGGTTCTTTAGGGAAGGAAGACCATAAGTTCGATTTGAATTTACGGCTCAATGAGGAGAGCATGAATGGGGAGAATGGGATGATGGATGTGGGTGCGTGTATAGGCTTAGGTGAATTGAAAAATGGGGATACCAAGTGTTGTAACCGTTGTTGCTTGCTAACCATGTTAATTGTACGATTTGTGATGCTCAATTGGAAGGGGGTTGTTTGGAGGATGGAAACTGTGGTAGGAAGAAGAAGAGAAAAGTCGAGAGGAATTTGAATTCTCCAACGAAACCGTGTTGAGAAGAAGTGCACGTCAAGCAAAAGTTGTTGTTGCTGATGAAAATTTAGCTTGCTCATTGGTCTTTTTCTCTCTCTCTTTTTTTTTTTTTTTTTTGTTGTTGTTGTTCAATTTCTTCGTTGAATCCTCCGATTTTTGTTTGTGTGTTGAATTTTGTAGTAATTTGAGTGAGATACTTGATGCGTACGACGGAGCGAGGTGATAAGTTTTACTTGTATAGTGGTCGAGGACCTTCCTCTCAAGCGCCGCATGCCCGCATTTAGGGCATTTGGTCCCTTTCATGTTCACCCAGTACCATTTTCACTCCATTTTCACTTTCTCAATCTTCTTCTTCTCTCCCCTCCTTTTTCTCGTTCCTTAGTATTCGGAAGTTGAGGGCTTTACAATTAAATGGAAACCGAAATAATCTAAAAATTAGGTCTTTGCAATTAATCAAGAAATTTTATTTTCTATGCCTTAGTCTCGAATCCGGAAAAAAATAGTTGTTGGCCGAGGTTGACCCTCGTATGGCTTTTGAACTCAAATGCCATTTTCAAAGAAAACCCCCTTCTCTAATTGTCTTGACTCTTGAGTTTTGAATCTGATTCCATCCTTATTTTGTTGGGTGATTTTTAATTTTTTGAGTTTTGTGATTAATTGTTCTAGAATTGATGGGATTTTTTATGCTTGAAGCCCGGGTTTTTAAGTTCAAGCTTGGAATTTTGGCTTCACTTTTACCGTAATTGAAGAAATGTGGGAAGTGGGAGCCGACATGTTGAGTTGTGATGTATCAATAACCAAGTAAGATGTAGGTGAAGAATGGTATAATGGAGAGGGGTTGTGGTGCCGATTCGAAATAATAAGAAGCTTCTTGTAAAGTATGTTTTCCAAAAAAAAAAATAACTAACTAATTCTTGGTTGTTTTCTCCTTATATTGGTCCTATGCTTTATTTTTCATGTTTCAGATGCTTAGAATATGAGAAGGCTGAAGAAGAGCTCAACTATAAGGTATATTTTTAATTTTCCCCTCCTCTCCAAAAATGGGTTTCATCCACTCAGACGTTAAAGCTACTACAATGACGATTATGTTTTATCGAAGGTACTCTTTCTGTTAAGTGTGTATGTTCCTCACCATCGTTTAAAAGTTCCTCTCATTTTCTTTCTCCTCACTTATATGGATCTTCATTTGCGGTATGTTACCTCAAATATTCTTACTAAAATCATTGAATGCTGCTCCATAAATGTCCTAATTCACCAACATTGGATGATAATAACATAGAGTGGGAGTTTTATTTCCATAATTTTGGCCAGGATACCTTATTTGATACTAGCTTGCTGTGTAATCTAAAAATTCTTTTTTTTTTGCGATGTTTTTCATTTCATATTTACTTTGGATAAATTAATATACGTAATTTTCAGCACTTTTTAGTGTTTTCACTTGATGAATTGTTTAACAATCTGAATGTTTGGGGGTCTGAAGATTCTTGTTTTGAATTCTATGAGTTGTATTAGGGCTTTGGTACTGATAAATGATAATTGGAGTTTAAACCTCTTTTGCTTTTTTTATTCTTTTGATTCTTGTTTTGGTTGTACAATGGGGCTTTTGAAATTTGATTTGTTCTTTGTTTAATTTGATTGAATCAGCAAAGATGATTACAGATGCCATTTACAAGGTAATGTTACAAAATTTATTCTTTACTATTGTTATTAAAAAACAAGAAATTGGTAGAAGATGTTCTTGAGTTTTAGGCATAGTTCTTAGTTTGTTTAACTGTAGATTAGATCTATTATTTCTCGAATTGTCCTTGTAATTTTGAGGAAATTTGTAGTTTACTTGAAATTTTGTGTGATTTTGAGAAAATTTTGTGTAATGTCAAATTGTCCTGGTATAAAAGAAGGCTCTTTTTTTCCACTTTTGTTTTATTTGGGATCTGTGGTGGAGGTTTTCCCAGGTTGACTAATTATCGAGGGCTCTTATAGGTATACTATTTTCAATCTAATGCTTCTCGCTTGCTTAAATCTGACCTTTTTCTGTTCTTGATGAACTTCAGCGTCAAGATAATGTATTTCTCTCCATGAAAGTAAGTATTACTGTCTTACCTGTTCTTCGTTCTTCTTAGGTAATTCTTAGGCGTTTCCATGAACATTGTGTTCTCTCTTACAAAAAAGGATCACGTGCAAAGCACGTGAATGTTATTGTATGAGAGAAAGCACCATGTTCCCGGAACATAATAGACTAGCTTTATAGACAATCATTGAAATTCTGGCATACTTTCTTATGAGAAGGCCACCTAAAACTCCCCAATTTTCCCCGATTTCCCTATCAACTTTCCCCGGATTTAGAATAGTTGTGTTCTCCCGCTATAAAAAGTTAAAATTGATTGGCCCGTTTTTTAAAATTTTACTTGATTACGGTTTCGATGAATTATGGTTGCATATATATATATATATATATATATATATATATTTGTAGTAGGTATTTTAGGCACTTGGAGTAGTTATTCTTCACTTGAAGTAATATTGAGATATCTTTATGGAAAACAGGAACATAAGGGAACTTGAGCTTCTTTTAGCTAGGCTAGAAACAGCTCATAAGTGATCTAGAACTTTTGTTGCACTTGGAAATTATAGGCTGCAGTATGGGTTGTAACTTATCTCATGATATCAAGCTTGCGTATGTCAAGCCGAGGAAGGCTTTATCAGGTTTACATCATTAAAAATTTATATACTAACTTTTACTCGATACTAGAGATGCTTATAGGTATGAGATCTATGCTATTGCTCATAGTTACGACCGATTTGTTCCTTTTTATCACCACAAATCATAACAATAATATTAGAATTGATCTATCGCTTACAATTAGTCTCATACCCAAATGAAAACCAGCGTTAAACTCATCCATGCTAGGTTAGATTTTTTTTATATCTTAATTTTCATTAAATTTCCAATTTTTGGTTGTCTTTAGGTTTATATTTGTCTTTTCTTCATGAAATTTGGAACAAGCAATGTTTTATATGATAGTTGCCCGAAATTCCCTCCCCCTCACCCCACCTTCTCAAAGTAAACCCTTGTATAGCTATTTGGTTTTTATATAAGTGTTGGGTTGGATTGATTGGACCGTGTATTGAGTTTCATATCTAGGGTATTCAAGTTAACATATGAATGTTTGGCAAATTGTTGGATGTGATTGAGGTGGATATGATTGAAATTTGTAATTAACTTTTGGCGTCGTTGCTTTGAGGGCAAGGATACATATTGTAGAATATATATAATTAGATACTGAGCTTTGGAAATTATGTGTTTTAGTGAATTTTACAATTGCATAAATTGTATCTCATGAACAAAAAACTGATCGAGTTGGGAAGAGGGGGCTTATTTTTATATATGTTAATTTCCTTGCTTTTCCCTTGTTGGCCTCTGCCTCTGGAATATGAAAATAAACAGGTTTAAGAAAATAGGTATTGGAGGTTGATTTTTTGGAAGGTTTAGTTCCTCTCCTTGAGAAAGAGAGACGGTAACGACATACATGCATGGATATCCTTAGGTTTGCATATTTGGAGGCTATCGTTTTTGGTGGACTGTTGTGAAATTTATGTAACTATTGCTGAATTGTTCGTAGTATTGCTGGAGTTTATGACTATGATCACTGTAGCCTTTGTCATAATTTTCTTATTGGTTCTTAGCTGCTCATAAAGTTGTGAAAATTTAGGAACTATTAGAGCCATGAAAGAGTCTGCAAGGAGTTGGCTTTTTAAGCATGAATAATGTTGTTAATGTGGGATTTTATCCTTTATCATTGACCGGAGTCAATTGTTTATACGTATGCTACACTAGCTTTGCTAATTGAGCTACCGAATTTCAATTACTTATTGTTTGAAAATGCAGGGTACACTACATAGGATGCATTAAGCTCCTATTGCTTTGACTTTCTTTACTAGAACTTGCAGGGTTTTTTAGCCATAATTTTGCTGCTTAGGTAACTTATTGGTATGGAAATAGCCTAAAACATGTAATACATTCGGGACACCTGTCACAGGCTAAACCAACAACAATAAGCATCGAGGTGCTTCCACAAGGATGATATATATTTGGAACTCTTTCTATGTTTCAGCTTGAAGAGTAACGTTTTATGTGGGAGTTAATATAGAAAGATTGGTATATGTTCGATTTCTATATAAGGAGAGTTCTGACCTTATGCTAAGCCCATCCTCTTATTGATCATACTATAATATGTCTTTTCCTCCCCGGGAAGTAAGTAGAATTCTCGCAGATTTTTCTTTCAACTTTTGTCACCTAAAGATAATAAATGTATAATATTAATTCACATGGGTAATTTTGTTTTTTAAAATCAATTAATATTTGTTTCACCTTCAAGATAACATTAGTCAATTAGTTGTACATGTTCATATGTGTTGATTGTGCTTGTCCTTCTATTGCGGGTTACATGCTCGAGCCCTTACACTTGTTGCCTTAGTTAGAGCCGCATCGACTGATCGTGTTTGTTTCGTCTCAAGCTAACCAAATTAGAATGTCATCCAATACATGCGTACACGGGTACCGATTTTATGTCTCTCGTGTTGTTGTAGGATATCTATTATTATTTTCTATTTCCCAAAGTTGTTACTCTTCTTTGAGTGTAAAAAATATGGAAAGTTGGTAGCCCGTAAAGTGTCATTGTTAATAATCCAATTTTGCTATTTTGTTGAAAGCTGAAATTTGCTTGCCTTCTCCGGAATCTTGAGAATGAATATGTTTTTTGGGTTTTATACTCCGTGTTGAAATTGGGCTATATAAGTTTTAAAAAACGCTAATTGGAGAATAAACAAGGAACGGGAGAGATAAATTGGTGTGGATTTACATCAAGTGATTTTACACATAGATCCACATAAGGTGGTGAATTTACCAAAATTTCCCATGTGATTAGCTTTTGAAGATTATAAATTCCTCGTGTTTTTATACTCTGCCCTTGGAAATTAATCCCGTCCTTTAATGATTCACCTTCAATATTACGCTTCAATTTAAAGAAAAGACGGTAGAGCTATATTTATCTTATCATATGATCCCGAACTATTAAAGTTGTTTGCTCGTGCAAGAGGTTTTTGTAAATCTTTTACCACAATATATTCCTTTCTAGAATTACCTTTACTAACTAAAAAGATCAGAAGTAGATCTGACAGGCATCAAGGATTCTAATTGGAAGATGATTTTCGCAGCAAATTACAATTGATTTGTTTATGTTAATAGCATTTAACAAGGCGCATCACCACTTACAATGCTTTTACTTTTGCTAATAATTTTTTGATACCTTGGACATGTTTTGTAACCCACAAACTATTTACACTAACATATCATATATGTAATATAATCTAATAGCCTTATTATCTTACCTACACGTTAATATAGCATGGAATGCCTTAAAATTATTTAACTAATATTTGCAGAGAACTATTTATAATAATTTTCGCTTTCTTGGAGGCGACAGCGGCGGTCCAACAACTAGTTATTATAAAAGTGGGGTTATAAGGCAAAAATAAATGGAATAATTGTATCTAATAATCCAACCTTTTGGCGTTTGAAAAATAATAATCCAACCTTTATACCCAATTGGCAAACAATAATACAACCTTTTGAATATTCCTTTATACAAAACAAAAATCAAATTTCACAAGTGATCTTAAGGATAGTTTAAGTGTTATTTGTATGGATAGGTGAGAGGTTTAAAGTGTTAGAGGTAAACCACCGAAACAGCACTTAAACTACCCCTAAAATCACAACTGAAATTTGGTTTTGGTTTAATATAAAGGAATAATCGAAAGGTTGGATTATTGTTTGTCGATTGGGTATAAAGATTGGATTATTCTGGAATAATTAAAAGGTTGGATTATTGTTTTCCAAATGCCAAAAGGTTGAATTGTTAGATACAATTAATCCAAAATAAATTGGACAGAGTGTGTAAAATGGGGAAAAAAAAAAGTGAAAAAGGTATGGAAAAATGGGGTTAAAAAGCAAAAATAGATTCAAAAGTAAGTGTCCCCAAATGGAATAAAACATGATGTGCTCTTTTTGAAAAAAATACTACCACCATCCCACATAATTTGCTACATATCACTTTTTTCACTTTATTAAGAATAGTGTGTAGTGGATTGGTTATTTTTTGTTTTGTATATAGGGTAGGAGAAAAAGTAGAGAGGAATTGTGGGGGCCATATTACTAAAATAGGAAATGTAGCAAAGTAGTGGGACAATTGAAAAAGGAAATTGTAGCAAAAATAGTGGGACGGAGGGAGTACCAAGTGAGAGACAACCTAATGCACGGGAAAAAAAATTTGAAGTAGGAAATAGTTTACAGAGTACAAACTTCTTTTTAATAAATAGTTCTAATTCACATTTCAATTACAAACTAGTGTAAATTAAAAGTTAATTTTGCAGAAAATTCTTAATTCTAATTTATATTGAAAGGTTTAGACTAACTGATCAATAATTGATTAGTTAGAACATCAAATTCTATAAAATTTGCAATCAAATGATGTACTTTGTATTATGTATAAACTTAACAAAACTATATCATATTTGATTGAATGACACACACTTAACTTAATTGGAACTTTAAACATGCCAAACAATCAACCTAGTTCAATACATATATAACCAAATTGACTCAACGATAAATGTAATCTCCCGTAATTTTATAGATTTTATAAATATATTTTAGTATTTATATAATTATATTTAAACATGATTTAGTTTTAAATGATTTAATTATTTAAAGAAGGTTATATTTTAAAAGTCAAAAGAAATTATTTTGAGGATTTAAGGAAGTTAAAATATTTTATTTAGGCATGCTTTGAAAATGTTTGAAATACTAATTTGATTTGGAAAAGAAGTCTAAATGGGCTTGAGGAGGCCAAAATTCTAAGTAGATTAGGAAAATGATTTATATTGATGTTAGGAGTTCTAATTCATTTGTCCTATTCATCATCAAACTCTATTTGAGCCCAATCTCCTTTTCCTAAGCCCAAAAGGAAAAACTCTTTATAAATACTTTAATACCCAATTATTTTACCACACAAAACTTATTTACTCTCTCCTCTCCAAACCAGCTGCTTACTATCTCTCTTCCCTTTCCACGTGAGTTTTGATTTTCTCTCTCTAGTTTTCTTTCTTCTTCTTCAAGTAACGTTTCTTCTTCGACAAGAAACGTCACAACACCTTCAAAATCACCAAGCTTTGTGCGCCAATTGTTGCTGCGTGCCTACTGATTTACAGCGCCTCCATTGTTGTTCTTGGTTCTTGAATTGCTGGTTAATTTCTTTTCTTCTTCCTCAAGTTTCCATTAAAGACCATGTTTTTATGCTTTATTTTAATACTAATCATGATTATTGACTTCAAATTACTGTTTTAATAAATAATCTTGATTCATATATATTATGTATTAAAAGAATAAAATTTTAAATTTGTTTATTATTTTTAGATTGAGGTTTTAATCATCAAAGCATGGATTTTTAGGGTGTTAATTATTAGAAAATCATAGTAACATATTATAAACTATGACATTGTTTTAAATTATGAATTTAATCATGTTTATATATGTTTAAAGAGAGTTTTATAATTTTATAAGTTGCTAGAATTTCATAAAAGGCTTTAATAATGGAGTTTTAAGGATTTTAATTACTAGTATGGTAGTGCTATGCTAAGAATTAAAAGTAATTGAAGTTTTAATAGTAAACACAACTTTTAAATATGTTTAAAGGGGATTTAAATTATTTTAAAGTTGCTGTATACTAGGGGAGAAAAAAGAAAGGGCTGCATTTTTTAAAAAACGCAGTCCTTAATAGTGAAGGGATGCGGTTAGCCCAAAAACCGCAGCCCTTCGTATACGAAGGGTTGTGGTCAATGCGAAAACCGCAGCCCTTTTAGTGAAGGGCTACGGTTAGCCGAAAACCGCAGCCCTATAAGTAATATAGGGCTGCGGTTTTTGGGCTAACTGCAGCCCTTTATGGGCTTTTTTTTTTTGAATGGAATTCGCGCTGGGCATAAAATGTGGGATAGCAAGCTAGCTAGGGTCTCTCACAAATTCTCTCTCCTCCCTCCACTCCTTCCCCTTCTTCGGCAACATCCACCATCAACACCACTTTTAACCATCAAATTCTCTCTCTTCAACTCCACTCCTTCCCTTCCTCCTCCACCACCACCATCACCACATCCGCAAGAAAGCTAAACATTTGCCTGCGAATTTGCCCCACTCTCTTGCGATAATTTCGACATCTCGAGCTCGAATTGCCGGAGCCGCGACGACGACGAACCATTTGGAACGAAGTTCGAAGTTCGAAGTAACCTCAAAGAACGAAGGGGTCTGAGGAACTTCGAAGTTCGAAGGAACCTCAACGAAAACTTCGAAGTTCGAAGGATCTGAGTAATATTTACTCTTTCCTGGTTGTTCTTCCCTTTTTATCACAAGTAATATTTACAAGTAATTTCCAAAATTCTGTTTTTTCTTATTTTCTCTAGATATTCAGATATCTCATATCTTGTTCTTCCCTTTTTATCTCTTATCACCACCTGAAATTTCATCTTTTTTTTCATTCTCTCTAATTTGGGTTTCTGGGTAAATTAATCATTATTAAGAAAGAGCGAATTTTGCTAATTAATTCATACGATTTTGTGAATATTATATCTGGGTTTTTGGAGGGAATTTAAAGGAGCAAAATTTATTGATTGATTGTTTGAGTAGCAAACTTTCAATGTATCCTCTGTTCAGAAACGCATTGATTCAGTCGACGAGTCACGCCACCAGTTCAGTCGCGAGACGCCTCACGCCAGTCACGACACGGCCAGTCGCCGACCCCGACGCCCAAGAATTTTCTACATTCGCCAGTCACACCACCAGCCCAGTCTGGGTTTTTAGTTTTATTTTTTTTTGGTAATATTTACATAGTTTGGTTGTGATACTTGTGATTAATATATGGATTTGTTTGGTCGAGATTTAGTTTTTATCACAAGTAATTTCGACTTCTTGTTCTTGGTATATCTAGGAGTAAAAAAAATGCAAAATTTTTTTTTTTATTTTTTATTTTTTTTGGGTCAAAAGGGTTGCGGTTATGGTCAAAACCGCAGCCCTTTGTACAAAGAAGGGCTGCGGTTTAGGCTAAAAAATGCAGCCCTTCCGTATTGAAAGGGCTGCGTTTTTGAGCCTAAACCGCAGCCCTTCACTTTTAGTGAAGGGCTGCTACGGAAAGGGCTGCTGGCCAAAAACACAGCCCTTAGGGCTGTTTTGACCGCAGCCCTTCTGTTTTTTTCCACTAGTATTTTATTTAGAGTATTGATTTTAGTTTATATTGATTATTTTAGGCGGAGAATATTCAGTACGTGACTTTTAAGGAATTAAAGGTGGCTTATCAACTAGTTTACACAAGGTACGTACATATCTATGTATTATGTGATACTAGCTTTTAATGCACGTGATGCGTGCGACGATATTTCCCCCAAATCAAACCACTACTCCCCAATTACCATGCCCATATTTCTAAATTTCACACTATAATTTTTTCTCTCTCTGTTCAATTGAACATCATCTTCATCAATTTCTCCCAATTCAAACCACACACTCGATTTTTTCTCTCTCTATTCAATTGAGACCGTCGATTATTAGCTGAGGATTATCTCAAGCAAGTTGCAGAGTTGGCTTTGGCGATCATGGAATTGGCTTTCACTCAGTCTGTCATGCATGGATCGCCGAGCTTGCTTGCGGTCGTGGCCCAAGCTCTGCAGTTTATGTTGAAATTCGATTAAGGGCACAATTTTTTGATTTTAATATATGGGTTTAAATATTTTTTTTAATTTCCCCCAAATTCGAGTTCTCATATTATGTCTCAATTTTTTTAATATTTGGGCACGAATATTAAAGTTACGAAATTTGATTTTTTTATTTTAATATATGGGTTTAAGCATTTTTTTCTCAAATTCTTTTTAATATATGGGTACAAAAACAATTTGAGTTCTCATATTGTGTCTCAAATTTTTTTATATCCAGGGCACGAATATTGAAGTCATTTTTGACAAATTTTCATTTTTTTCGACCATTTATGATGTAATTTTTTTAATTTCAACTATCTTCGAATTAAATTTTAAATAAACTGTAATTTAAGTTAATTTTTTTTTTGGAAAAAAAATGTAATACAACATATATTCGTAACAGTTACTGTAATTTGAGTTTCAGTTTGTGTTATGGAAAAATTGATTTGAGAGGATGTTATGTCGTGTATTTTGTTTTTGTTATTGTATGTAGTATTAACGTTTGGTAAGTTCTTGATTATGAATCTTTTGATTAAATCTTTTTTATTGGCAACTTTATGTGATTGGATCTTATATGAGTTGATTGGGTTTAAATTTGATTTGATTGATATTTTTGTTTTGGCAAGTTTATGCATGGAATTGGGGTTGATTAGGTGGCCAGAGGGGCATTTAAGTAAACTCTAAGGGGGACACCATTGCTCCCCTCTTGCCTTATATAACAGAGATAGTATCATGATTTAAGAAGGAAAAGTTGTATTATTGAGATTGAATCATGTTTATTCATGTGTTCCCTCATATTATTATTTTCACTACTTTCTGAGGACTGTAGGCCTTATTTGGTAAGTTGATAAGTTATGCCTTTAAAAGGTAAGATTGATTGTTGGCTAGGTTCAACAAAGTATGAAAGGATTGGAATTAAAAGAAAGTAATCTTGGATTGTAAGTTGTGTGATCACTTATTAAATCCTAAGATAAAAGAGAAGTTCAGTTGTGAATGTTTGATTGATATTTCTGTGTTACTTGTGTGTGTGTGTGTGTGTGTGTGTCATAACAAGTAATAAATTGTAAATTACGTAAAGTGTAACTTGGATAGTCATAGACTTTAGACTGGTGCACGTCTAGAGTTGGACATTTAGGAGTTGGGGTACATGGTGAGCGTGCCATGGCTTTTCTGGGTAATGGATTGATCAGCATTCCTATTTTTCAAAAGGTTCATCGATATCGCATGTCATTCTAGAATACGGATTCGCGCCCGTGTTTCGTCTTCCTAGGTGAAGGCAAGTTAGATAAGTCTCAAGTCCAATAACTATCTCATTAAAGTAATAAAGAGATGTTTAAAGTTTAGTTCAGTAGAAGCTATCTGCAGAATATTATATTGTTATATTATTATTTATCCCTGCACGTTATTTATTAGTATCATGTTAGGAATGTTTATGTAATACTTTGTAGTACTCAGCTTTGCTGATTACGTGCTTTGTTTGTGATTGTTGATCATGACTTTGCCTTATTGATCATGTGATGACCCATTTTGGAGAGCAGATTCTTTAGAGCATTGACATTTACAGGTTCGCAGATGTTGCATCATTGGGAATATGGGAATGGAGAGCTTGTGTAATCCATTATTATGTTTACTGCATTAGTAGGAACATATTATAATAAGTTGGTTTGAAGTAGACATTTATAGAGTGTTTGGTTTTAAGTACTTATTTACTTATTGATTTGTTATATTAAAGTATGAAGTTTAGTTAATTGTTTTCCGCTGTAAAATTCTGAATAAGCCGATACGTTATCACACGGGTGATAATGCTTTGGTAATTCTCTATATTTTATATTGAAAAGGTATTTCTAAAAAGAGAGAATTATGGGGGTGTTATAATAAATATATTTGATATTGAAAAATTTATAATTATCATCTCTTTGGAATAATGTTGAATGGACCCAAAGATGATATCAACTCTAGCAAAGCCCGAGTGCACCAAATCTAAACAACCATCTTTCCAACTCTATTTATGTTCTATTTTATAAGTAAGAAGGATAATTTTCTACTATCAAATTTATCAAATTATAACTATATCTTTATGTATATTCTATTTTTTGTCACTTTTAACCTCTTTAACATTGGTTTTGCAAAGTATAAAGTTAGTTTGAACAACACTGCAAAGTTAGGGTTATTTTATTGGAAAAGTCATATAATATAGGGTAACCTTTGGTAAATTTTGTTAATCTTATTATTAAAAAAAATCAAACATTCACGTAAATAATCTCATATTTCAACCATTTTTCAAAGGTAATTCCCACTTTTAATTTTCTAGGAATAATTCTAAAATTTGGGATTAATGCAATATAGATCCGCAGTGGATTAATGCAATCAATTCAAATAACAATGATGTTATTCCCCTATATAGTTGGCCTATACATGTAGTGTATATCTTAGTATATTTATTGGATATTTTCATTTAATATATCAATCATCATATAAGATTTTTGTATCTTACCATGTCTTTTATTTATGGTCATCTTTATTATCATCAGGTGTATATTTTTTAAAATTTAGTTAATTATTTTTGCAAATTATAGGTAATGTAATTATTTCCGTCCTTACTTAGATAAACCTTGAGAACATCATTATATTATACTCCCTTCGTTTCCTAAAGATCTTCCTTGTTACTGTTACTACAGATATCAAGGAGGATCCATTTGTGTGGGGTGTGGGGTGGGTAAAGTAGGAGAGAGAAAGGGTTAAGATAAATAAACAAATAAAAAGGGGTTAAAGTAGAAGAGAGAAAAGGAGTAAAATTGAATTAATAATGTAATAGTGGACCATATAATAGTGACATGAGAGGGTAAAAAGGGGAAAAATAAAATTCCAAATAAGGAATAAAGTAAAAGAGGGAAGATCTTTTAAAAACGCGCTTATACAGAAAGAGGAAAGATCTTTAGGAAACGAAGGGAGTAATAAACAAAAGCGAATTGAATGAGATAGTGTCGACATTTGCCAGCTTTACTTTCATCCGCTTGTGCTTTATTATAAGGCAAAAGCTAACGGATATTTTAATTGTATATGTACGAGTAATACTCTAATTGTACTTTGTATTTGCTTAATGAATTTTTTTTATCTAAAAGTAACTCGTGCCTGTCTTGACGGTTAACATTTTAGTAATATGTAAGCTTCAAAATTATAGGTGTAGTATTGAATAAAAAAATTGTGATATTGTATGTTTATTTAAGAATAATGGATTTTCATTTTACATTAAATTTTCGAAATTTTTTCATTTTATTATATATATTTATGTATAGTATGAACTTTTTTTTAGAAAGTTGAATCAATGAGTTTCTCTCACGATTTAATTTATAGTTTTTTATTGTAAAATAATGTTAATTATTTTACTATTTCAATTTGATTTTTCCATATTTAGTAAAAAGAATCGGTGGGAAAATTTTCAATATGGTTGTGACACGTGGCAGGGGTTCGACATTGTTTTTATATAGTATAAATAGATTGAGTAGATGAAATAATAGACATAGCAATAGCTATAGTAATTGTAATAGTATCATAAGCTCTTCAAATCAGTCAATATGTGTGTATGTGTGTTTTTCTTTTTTCCAATACTTGCTTGAATTTTGGATCTCTATAACGGTAAAATGAATATGATTAATTCAATAGTAACACATTTAGGAAATTTAGAGATGAGAGAGAAAAAGTTAGAGAGAGAAGAAGAGAGAAAAGAAAACCCGATAAACTCGAGCCCCCAATTCAGTAACCCTAACCCCAAAAAACCCAAATTCAACCAGTTCTCCAGCAAATTAGTGCCTTCCCAAGGAAAAAATTATGCTTTTGTTATTTTCCTTCTCATTGTGAGCAGTATTTTAAGCCATAATTGGAGGAGTAAATGGCAGTGTGCCTCCTTTGTCAATTCGAAGAGCTGCAGAGATAAAGAAGGTGATTTCAATGTCAACTGTAAATTAGGAGGCTCGAATTATGGTTTTATTAGCTGGAAAACATCTAATTATTACAAGTTATCTGTTAACTTGATGATTTGGCTCAAAGGGTTAAATTTATTCCATTTTAAAATCAAGCTAGCTAGTGTGGCTAGGGTTAGAGGTTACAGAGTATTAATGGAGGAGGGTGATAATTCAGTGGTTAAGGGTACTCTGCAAAGTGATTTAGGCGTGCTACTTTTTAATCTCATTGAAGGTTCTACATCAAGCGAAGTTTCTGGCATAAGTGGGGGATTAATGACGGCTTCTTTTGGGGCTGCATTTAATGCGAAGGGAGGTTTCAGGGAGTCTACTTCCTCTTCTCTCCTAAGTTTGTTCCTATTTCAGTATCATTTTCCTGCCTATAAAAGGAATACTCAGTAATTCTTTCATTCACACCTCGCTTCAGCCTCTTCAATTTATTCCTTTTGTTAGAATCCCTTGCCCATTTTGTTTGTTATCATTTATGATGGAAAAGCCAAAAAATTTTAAAGAAGCCCTTGTTAAGAACTCTTCTCAACCTCTTGAGAAGGAAAATAATGTGAAAGAATCTCTTGGTTCTTCTCATGCTTCTCCCTTGAAGGAGGCTTCTGACCCCCCCACCTCTGGTGGTTTTATTAAGGCGTCTGTTATTCCCGGGATGATTTACCCCAAAGGTGCAGAAGATATTGATGAACTCACTAAGTCATGTCTTTTTGGTAAGATGTTGTCTGCTCCTTTAGATTTGCGTACTATAATGACTCGTTCTAAAGCCGACTGGAAATTTGTGAAGGGTGATGTTGATTACCTAGCAATGGGTAACAACTGGTTCTTGTTGAAATTTGCTAATCCCCAAGACTTATCACTCGTTTGGAGTGAGAGGCCTTGGCACATTCAGGGAGATCTTTTTGTTCTTCACCCTTGGAAACCCTTGTTTGATCCCTATATGGAGGAGATCAAATGGGTTGATCTTTGGGTAAGAATTCCAAGACTCCCCACAGAGTTGCTGAATTTTGATTCAATATCAAACTTGCTTGCTTCTAATGATATTGGTGCATTGATCAAATTGGATCAGAGCTCGCTTCTGAGGAACAAAATAAGGTTTGCTAGGGCTTGTATCCGTGTGGATATTCAAGGCCCTTTACTGGAATTTGCTGAAATTAGCCGGGTTGGTGATCTTGTGCATGGCTACATAATCTGGTATGAAGACTTTTCCTCAGGCTGTTCTTTTTGTGGTGATTCTATTCATCTGATTGATGTTTGTCCCCTTTTAAATTCCCCTAAGAAGGAGGTCACTGTTAGACTTGTTAAAAGCCCTAAACAAAAGCAACTGTACCAAGCCTTAGCTAAGGCAGTTGGTCAAGAAACTCATGAAACCACTGCTGAGCCAGCTAAAGTGGTCCATGTAAAATCTAAGCATGTTAATTTGAATGAGTCCCATGAAAATGAAGTCCCTTTCAAGAAAAGATTTGGTAATCCAAAAAATGCTCCTTCCCCTAAGTTTGGTGCTGCTAAAGGTATTGTGTTTTCTGATTCTGTTAAGAATGTTGCTGCTGTGCCTAAGAAAATTGTCCCTGATCCAGTTGGTTCAAAGGATAAAGGGAAAGGAAAGCTATTCATAGCTGATCCCATTATCCATGATGATTCTTCTGATGATGAATTCTTTTGCAATACTCCTCCTGTCTCCTCTCCCCGCCGGAGATTCCGAGCCCGGAAGGTGAGTGCTCCCGGGGAGGAACCTTCTCATACTCTCTCTCGCAGCCCCTCCGCAAGTCTTTGTCCCCGCCGACCCGATTGATGAGAGCCGCACCTCCCTCGAAATGTGCTGCTGCCCAGTTCTATTCTGATGTTGATGCTCTGGATTATGGAGATGAAACTCTCCTGGTGAATGCAGAGCCTGATAATATGATAAAGGAGTTAAACTCCTTTGCTGAGACATCCTTCCACTCTCTGCATTCTGACAATTCAATTGTCAGGCAAATTGAGAACATGGGAATGGATCCCGCTTGCTTGAAGCTTTCCTCCCGGACTAGTTCTCGCAAAAGGAGGGTTGAAGAAATGGAGGAGGATGATGCATCCTCGCTTCGAAGAGGAAAAGGTTCTAAGCTAGTCAAGGTATGAAACAGAAGATGCAGTTGTGTTGTGTTAATATTTAAATAATCATGTCTATTGGCTTTTGGAATATCTCGTGGCTGTTGTAGAAAAAACGCTTTAGCTGAAGTTGGGGATTTTTGTATTAGCAACAATGTTAAGATATGTATGTTATGTGAGGTGAAAACTTCCTCCCCCCCCTGCCAAAAAATTATAAGTCAATGTGGCTTAAAGTATTTTGATTACATTCCTACCATGGGACTATCGGGTGGGTTATGGGTCCCGTGGAAGGATTGTAATGTTAATCCCTTCAATATATCGCAATACAACGCTCTTCTCGTTTCATTGCACTCAATTTACATTTACTTAATCAAGATTATGTCTTTGTCCTAATTTTTATTTATGCTCCAGCTCAAAATTCTCATAAAGAAGAATTTTGGACTGAACTAATCGAGTACACTAATAGCTTATCTCTCCCTTTCATTGTGATGGGGGATTTTAATGAAATTAGTAATGATCTTGATAAATTGGGGGGTGCCGCTTTAAAATAAGTAGAATTAAAAGAATGCAAATGCTTCTAAACTCTACTGCTGCTGCAGAAATTCCTTTCTTGGGGTCTAGATTTACATGGAGGAAAAAGAAACATGGTGAAGAGAATGTGTATGAAAGAATAGACAAAGGGATTGCAAGTATAGATTGGTTAGCTAAATTCCCAGAAGCCAAAATTCAACACCATATCTTTACTTCTTCTGATCACTGCCCTTTATCTCTTACCTTTCTCCCTCAAGCCAATTTTAAAGCTCCCCCATTTAAATTTGAGAAAATGTGGACTTCTAGGAAAGATTTTGACACATTAGTAAAAAAAACTTGGTGTTCAAGATTTGAAGGCTCCAATATGTTTTGTTTAGTTAAAAAATGTAAATTACTAAAGGAAAAAGCTAAAATTTGGAATAAAACTCAATTTGGCAATATATTTAGACAGTTACGGTTAGTAGACTCTTCCTTAAAGGAAGTCCAAGATTCACTCTTATATAATCCTATGTCTAGTAATCTTCAAAAAAAACAAACTCTTCTTATTAAAAAACGAAATTCTTTACTAAATTTTAGTGAGACTTATTGGAAGCAAAAGAGTAAGACCCGTGTCCTAATGGAAGGGGATGTAAATTCCAAGTATTATCATGCACATGCTTCTATTAGACGAAATCGGAACCAAATTAAAGAATTTACTAATATGCAAAATGAAGCTATTACAAGCCCCTGTCTTGATCTCCCTCCGAGATCTCTAAAGAATTTTGTCTTAGATTTGTCTCTAACCCGAACCGATTTTTTTTGATGAAGAAAATGACTTCAATCTCATCTCCCCCATTATTTCGGAGGAGGACAATTGTTTCCTTACTAGGGATATTTTAGGGGAGGAGATTAAGCAAGCTACCTTCGATTTAGCCCCTGATAAATCCCCTGGTCCAGATGGTTTTCCCCCTTTCTTTTTTCAAAAATATTGGACTTTAGTTGGCAACTCTGTGATTAGAGCTGTTAGAGCTTTTTTCCACTCAGGAAACATTCTTAAAGAAATAAACCATACTTTTTTAGCCTTAATCCCAAAGATTGACAATCCTAGCAGTTCTAACCACTTTCGACCTATAAGCCTTTGCGAGACGATTTATAAGATCATTTCTAAAATAATCACCAATAGGCTGAAAATTGTAATGGGTAAAATCATCCACCCCCTTCAAGGGGCTTTTGTGCCTGAACGCTTAATCCAAGATAACATCTTAATAGCACATGAAGTTTTCCACTCTTTTAGGAAAAAATCTGGGAAAGAAGGTTGGATTGCCATTAAACTTGACATGGAAAAAGCTTACGATAGACTGGAATGGAAATTTCTTTTTGCTATTCTTAAAAAGTTTGGTTTTTGTGAGACTTGGTGTAATTGGTTGAAGGGATGTGTCACTACCCCCTCTTTTTCGGTGTTAGTTAATGGCATTCCAGGAGAGCGTTTTAACGCGTCTCGAGGGATTAGGCAAGGGGATCCCCTCTCCCCTTATTTATTCATTTTATGTGCTGAACTTTTAGCTCGGGAATTTTCTCAAGCTAGTCTTGCAAAGGAGAAACTTTTGGGAGTGTCTGTTGGGAAATCTGGTGTTAGGGTGCCGTTCCTCACCTTTGCAGATGACACAATGATTTTTGCTAAGGCAAATGATGCTAGTTGTGTCCTTATTAAAAATATTCTGGATAAATATTGTGCTATGTCTGGTCAGTTAGTTAACTTTCATAAATCAGCCTTCCAATGTTCAGATAATGTTCCTTATCAAGATCGTCAGAATTTTAGCTCTTTACTTGCTATGAATGAAGTCCTTAATTTGGGGGAGTACTTGGGTTGTCCCATTATTGACTCTAGGGTCACCAAAGACACTTTTAGTAAGGTAATTTTAAGCGTCAATAATCAACTCCCCAAATGGAAAGCTAATTCTCTTTCTCAAGCTGGCAGAGGTGTCTTAATTCAGGCTAATTTAGCAACTAAGGCGAATTTTCAAATGCAAAGCTTTAAGCTTCCGCCCACCATTCTAACTTTATTGGATAAAACTTACAGGAATTTTTTTTGGAATAAAGATACTACTAATAAGTCAGCTAATCTTATTGGATGGGATAAAGTTTGCCAGCCAAAGACAAAAGGTGGGCTTGGGTTTAGGAAAGCTAAACCCCATAATGAAGCTCTCCAAATGAAACTTCTCTGGAAACTGGTCAAAGATCATCCTAGTCTATGGGTTACTTTAGTTAAAAAGAAGTATTGTAAAAACCAAGATCTTTTATCTCATAAAATTTCTACTTCTGCCTCCTGGCAATGGAAGAATTTAATGCGTCTCAGGGACACTTTTAAAAAGGGCTTACGTTGGCAACTTGGGAATGGTGGTAGTATTAGTTTTTGGTGGGATAATTGGGTATTCCAATATCCGTTAGTTGAGGTTGTCCAAGCTTCTGCTTATCCTAGAGAGCTTAAGGTGGCAGATTTCATTAATTCTGCTAAGCAATGGGATATAGATAAATTGCAAAGAGTGGTTCCTATTCCTATAGTGGAAAGTATTAAGTCTTTATTCATTCCGTCCTGTCTAACAGATGATAAACTGGTTTGGGGTCTCACTTCGGATGGTGAGTATTCAGTTAAATCCGGGGCTTCCTTGGCCCAAGGGCACTCGAATTTGCAAAATAATGATGTAGAATTTAAATGGATTTGGAACCTCAATCAGCCTCCTAAAATTAAAAATTTTCTTTGGAAAGCTTGCAATGATGGTCTTCCCACTAAAGAAAGATTGGAAAAAAGTCACATTTTTATTCCTCAAAGAATGTGTTTTTTGCAATTGCTTTTCTGAATCTGCTTCTCATCTTTTTTTTTTGTGCCCCTTTGTGTTAGATATTTGTATGCATCTGCATTCTTCTTATGGATGGCCCCTTTTCCCAGAAGGGTGTGTTTTTTCGGCCCAGGATTCATTTAGAATTTCCTTGCAGTCTTGTAAGCAGGCTTCTTCCATGATGGATATGAACCTCTTTGTGGTAATTTGGTGGTTTGCTTGGTATTTTAGAAACAGGTTGATCTTCAATGATGAGCAAATTTCTTCCAGAAAAGCCAGTTTGTTAATCTATAAGTTTGTTGCTGATTGGGATAAGGCGGACAAGGAAAAGAAGTCTCGCTAATGTTTCGTGCGGACTTCGGGTTTGTTGGTCACAATTATGTCGGGGAGTGGTTTGAAGGTCCGTTGGTCTTCCCCCTAATAATTGGTTTAAAATGAATTTTGATGGCTCCAAGTTGTCTAATGGCAAGGCAGCCTTTGGGTTTGTCATTAGGAATTCGGATGGTGATGCTGTTCTTGCAGGTGCTAAGTCCATTGGTTGCTCTAACAGTGTGATTCAGGCTGAAGCTTGGGGTTTGGTGGAGGGCATTAAAGCTGCTCTTTCTCTTCAGATTTCTAAGCTGTGGATTGAGGGAGATAATTTAGCTGTCATTAATGCGATTAATTCTTCCTGGCGTATTCCTTGGGAAATTAATTCTATGATTGCTGATGCAGGGCATTTTCTGGAGAATGGTTTTGAGTGGAAGGCTTCTCACTGCTTCCGTGAGACTAATTGTGCAGCTGATTTCATGGCGCAAAAGGGGCATTCTTGTTCCACTTTATTGTATTGGTTTCCACCTTACAGTATTGATTTTTCTCTCATCATCCGCAAGGATGTTTTAGGTTGGCCCCCTGATTAAGGGGGTGCTCCTAAGTTTTTTCTCCTTATCAAAAAAAAAAAAAAAAAAAAAAAAATAGTAACACAGTTTCAATAATTATATATATTGAAAGTAAAAAAAATGTGAACTAATATAGCTTGTCTTCTAATCAATTAAAACTAACTTGATGAATTGAATCAATTATTATTTTCAGGTTGGTGTAATCAGTCTAATACCAATATTTTCCATTATTCTTTAAGAGGGGTGATATTAGATATATATATCATAGTAAATGTCATCATAAGTAAAAATTGCATATTTAAAAGACTATAGTCTATGTCGTGATATTAAAAGTAAACGCTTAAATTATACCATTACTCATTGATTATATGTTAAGATGTTACTACATATAGTTAAGATAACAATACAAAATATGTTTGAAAAATGTTTTTATAAATTAATAAGACACAACGTATGATATATGAGTAACTTTTTGTACCATTTAATAAGGTTGAACTTTATAGTATACAAAGTAGATTTTTTCTAATGAATAATCTCTAATTAGTAAATCAAAATATCCCGAGCTACCATATCTAACTCATCAATAGAATATCACATACATTTTATGAGTAATATTTTGTTAAAAAAAATAATAATACGAACATTGAGGTAGATTGCATCATTAGTATATATAAGGATTATATGTGAGCATATGTCGACATTGAGGTAGATTTATCTTTGTATATATAATCTTAATATACTATAACATATAATAATCTTGTATTATCTCATGACAATAGGATGTTGGAATAAATTTTTAATACATGTAATATCATAGCAAGTTCACAAATGGTTTATATATATATGTATATATATTTTAATAATTTTTATTTTTAAATCAATATGTTGAAGCACAAGTGAATGAGAGGGCGACACTTGTGAGCTCTTTGTTTAACCGTTTTTTTGTTTGGATTGGTATAGTATATTGATTGATTGATTGATAAATGATGATATTGATTACTAACTATATTGATAAGATAAAAAAGACCCCACTATAGAAATTCTAATTTTATTATTTTAATTATTATGCGGCGCTCAAGTAAGAGAAATAACATATATTTATGTGGATGTACATATAATTATATTATACCTTTAATTTGAAATTTGATTAAGTAAAACAAATATCCAATGGTCAAACCAATATAATATCAATCACATAGAGCTGCTCAAAAGTGGGCCTGGGCCGGGCCTAGCCTAAAAAATTTGTCCGATGGGCCTAGGAATGTTTGTCCAAGCCCTTTACTAAGGCCTCAACCTCTTGCCCTTATCCGCCCTAAAAAAAGGGCCGGGCTTGCCCACAGGCTAACGGGCTGAAGATCGCCTTTGAACACATAACTACATTATTGAGATTATATAACTAATAAACTTGTTTAGTACTTTACCATTAGTTCATTATAGTAGCAAATAAACAAATCCATACATGTCTGATAGATAGATAGCTAATCCAGATGACTTCATTCCTCGTGCGCCATATCTGATAGAGTGATAGATAGATAGCTGCAACAACACCAGCATAACAAACTGATTTCTGGAATCTAGACAAAAGCCTTGTCTTATGAATCCATTTAAAACCCCTGTAACAATTACAACTACAGCCCTGAATTTGTGATCAGTCACCTGTGAACTATATAACTACAGTGGAAGAATAGATGATTGTGTTGTTCAATAGCGCCCTCCAATCCTCATCAAAGAAGTGTTCTTCCTACTTCACTATTACTAATTTTAGTTACGGAGTACAATAAGTTTTTATATCAGCAAATAGGACAAATAATTAAAATTTAAGGAGTTCAAACCACAATAACATTGATTAGATAGCTCTAGCACGAAACTAGATTCAAATAAGTGAATCTGCTTTTATTTACTTGGTATAAAAAGTTTACATGCAATAGTCAAAACAGCCAATGTATATATAAAGCTTACACTTTCACATAGGAAGTATATAAAAGTCAGAACCACAATTGGAATTTTTTGTGTAGTAAGTTCCACAATCTTCAAATGTATCCCCGGCAGGATTCAAACAATACATAATCTCGACAAGATAATTATCACTACCCACCTTCTTGCAAGATAGAAATGGTAGGGGAAAATTTGTCTGTGTGTGATATGCCCTTATGTCATTCACACTGTAAGTTACAGTGGAGCTCGGAGGGAATCCTGTGAATAACAATATACACATTACATTTTAGCCAAACATCAATAGTTTAGATAATCAATGAGTGTTGGTTGGGAGGTTCAATAAACTAAGATGTGAAGTGCTTACTTGTCAAGATCACGTCGGGATCAACCTCATAAAAAAGATCGAGTGTGTGTCGAAAATAATCAAACTTGTTAAAAATACTGCACGTTCCGTGTTTTCTCCACTCATAATTCCAAAAACCTAACGGCTGACCTCGCACTTGATAGTTCGTCATACTTGGCCACAGGATTGTGAGTTCAGTTGTTATTGGTTGTGGCAGGTCACTTGCTATTAACTGAGAACTCAAGTCACAATATATCAGGGGGTTATATCCAGGTTCAGCAGGTATGGTAGAGGGTTGTGGATTAGTATTTGGCCAAAGACCATGGATAGTAAATTCCTCAAAATTGATTTTAGCACCAAAACATTGGTTCACTTTACAGAAGTTTACACCATATGTTAGTGTTAACACATGGTTGTAAATTGGAAAAGTTGGAATGGAATCAATAAACATGGGAGAAGAAATGACAAATACTAATATCAACAATAAATTTAGTGAATTCATTTTGAGTTGTAGATGAATGGAATTATGTAAGAAATGAAACCTTTATATAGGGATGTTCTTAAGTTGGGGATGTTATGGGTGAGCAACAAATTAAATGAAGATTATATAATGGGCCACTACAACCCACCACAACTTCATTTATTCCTTTTATATCAGCAAACAAACTAGAGCATGAACTAAATGAAGATTATATAATGGGCCACTACAAACCACCACAACTTCATTTATTCCTTTTATATCAGCAAACAAACTAGAGCATGAACTGCATGTCTACAAGTTATCGATAAATGGGCATAAGCAAAAAATATACATTTTGTAGTGGGGCACTAGAAACTCCCAATTCCATGAACATCCCAAATCCCAATTATATCAGTCAGCACACCACACTTCAATCAGAAAACCCGAAATCCTAACTCACATCATATTCCCATATTATCAACACATTACCATAAATGAAGAAGTGAAGTTGAAATAAACTCAGCCAAAAGATCATGGGAAATAAAATTGAAGAGAGAGAACTTGCCTTGTTTAGTGAAGTAACAAATTTCAAATATCCATCTGAATTTTTGAGACTAAATAATTATCTTCTCCACAAAAGTGTGTAACTGCAAGCCAGAACCAGATCATATCATTAACATTAGCATAAATTCTGAACAGTAAAATCTGAACAAAAATCATTCTAAGAATCAACACCTATCCCATAACTTCCTAAACCCTATTACTTCTCCCACTCATAACGAACTAAGGGTTGGCAGTGTCTAGGTATCTACAAATTGGGTTGAGGCCTACCAATAAGTATGGGAAGAACCTAGGAATAGGAAGTTTCAAGATAATCATCATTATATCAACTTAGCAACTTAATTATTAATGTAATGGCAAGAGGATAGAGTGAATACAAAATTTGTAAAAGAAAATATGGCCTTATGAATGATCATATACTCTCAAGTCCCTTCAAGGCAATAATCATTGAGGCTGACAAGGTCTCAGCCATGTTATAGACAGAGGTAGCAACCGTGATGTACCAAAAACAGCCTCAATACTAACAAAATGTCTGCTCTCTTTATGTTTTAAGAATCCAATTGATTAAACCACCCATGGGTTATACTTCAAGCATTACCTTTTCTATGGTTTCGAAAGGGAAAAAAAAAACATACTATTACCACTGGTTTTCTATTTAACCAAGTAGCTTCATTTTGGTTTATTCTCAAGATCCATGGAAAAGCATCAAGCATTCAAATGCAACGGACAGATGTTCTTGTACGTCACCAATCATATTACCATGGCTATTGTAATGATCCCCAAAAGACCCACACAGCAAATCAAGGGCAGGGCCTATAATTAGTGACTACAAAAACATCCTCCCCCATTCATGTATATACACCAAACTTGTAAAGTTCCAATCCCCAAATCTCAGCACTGATAGCAGCCACAAATTGAAGGGCATAATGGCAGCATCCAAACTTAGCTCAGAAAATCAGTAGGAAACTTTTTGTTAAAATGTGAAAATTCACCTGAAAAAGGCACCTATGATTGCTTAAGAGGAAGAGGCTCGCAGTTAGCAACCCGAATCTGCCATTCTACAAGATCTTGGCCAACAACCATCTCAGTGACAGGATGCTCAACCTACAAAAAGTTATGCATGCCGCTAGTTAGAATTCAATTCCACGAAACTGTAAACCAACAACACCAACAACCAGAAGCAATTCAAGCACCTGTAACCGCGTGTTCATCCTAGATGGTTCGTTCTTCCTTTGGAAACTTTAATGGTGATTTTTTTGTTTGCAATGAAATCTCTTATCTTGCTTATAAAAAAAATGAAAAAAAAAATAAAAATATTAAGAAAACAAACAAATTAGTGCAGCAGTCGCTCCAAGAACAAGGAAAATTTCTCCATAAGATAATCCCAGCAAAATTGTGTACTACAGGTTATGTAAGTTGCTTGCTTAACTCTCTACAGCCTGCAAAGAAAATCCCATTGCATACATGGACAAATGAAAATGATATAAGAAAAGAAGCTCTAAACAAAACATCTCATTGCATACTCAGAAAAATAAAATATAAAAATTAAATAATGACATAATTAAGAAAATGATGCATAGAACAAGAAAAGGGTATTGACAGAGCACTTACGAAATCCATAGCATCTCCATATGTCTTCATTTCTCCTTCAACTCCTCGAAAATATGAATGAAGTTGGGACTTCAATACGGGGAGAGTTGCTCTTGTATGGTGCTCAGGAATCTGAAAAGCAAAAGACAGTTTAGTAGAGTGATAAAGCCAAAGTACTAAAAGTAACCATATATGAGGGGTAATCAAGAGATAACAATGACCTCATTCAATTTCTTGGCAATCTGAGGAGTGCCATAATGGTCTCGAATACTATGATACACCTTTGAGATTAATATTAAAAGATAACCAATTAGCTGAAAACAACTACTTATATTAGACTAAATGACTAATAAGGAAACGTAATATACAGGATGATCTTGGAAGAATTTTTCTTCATAGATAAGCACTTCACCAACACTTTTATTCTTGTTAATGGACCTCATCCCTGATCATCACAACTTCAAAAAACTACTCATATTCTACTGTTTGCAACTAAATATGCTAGTAAAATGTTATTCATAGAAGAACTAAGTTTTAGAAATATCTTAAGAAGTGTACTGACAAGTAAATAAAACTACGTAGCTATTAATTTTTTAAATTTTCCCATCCTGATGTGTTATGCAAAGAAATCAGCTACGTTATAGGTTTTGGTTGGGCAAGGCTATATAATGTAAGAACAGCACATGCACTGCCTAAGAAAGTAAAACTTAAATTTTTGTAAACAGCCTTTTCAAGTTATACAATGGCATGAAAGATAGGTCCACACAAGTGGAGTACTATATAATACAAGCGGATTATTAAACATACAATAATGACTAAATGAAACTACAAAAGAAAGATCATGTTTCCTAATAAAATTCAGAATGTGCAGGAATTGGGAATCATTGGCTTGTTGATTTCATGAAGACAATAAGGTAGCTTGGATAACCTTTCCACCTCATTTCTTCTAAGAGCAAAAAATTCCATATCTGTATCATAATCAATATAAACGGTGCTTGTGTCGGTAAAAGCTGTTATATGGGGAGTTAAGAAAGCGCTGTCAATGGACGAATCATCACTATCATCATCTTCTGTGGGTAGCATTTGGTGAATCATTGTTGTTTCAGACATATGTTGTTGATCATCTACAGGTCCCTCGTCTCCCAACTGTAAGGGAACACTTTCATCTGACGGATTGTCCATAGTTGGTGGTTGGCGCACAGATCTTGCTGTAGAAACTAAACTCTCTGTATAAGCAAGATTGACATCTGCAGTAATTCGGAGGGACTTCATCTGTTGCGTAGCTTGTTGATCATCTACAGGTCCCTCATCTCCCAACTGTAAGGGTACACTTTCATCGGATGAATGCATAGTTGGTGGGCACACAGATCTTGGTATAGAAACTGAACACCCTGTATAAGGGAAGAACTTTATTTGTTGTGTAGCTTGTTGATCATCTACAGGTCCCTTATCTCCCAACAGTAAGGGTACACTTACAGTTTCATCTGATGAATGGTCCATAGTTGGTGGTGGTTGGCGTACAGATCTTGATATAGAAACTAAACTCTCTGTATAAGCAAGAATACAGTCATCTACAGGAATTTGGAGGGACTTCATTTGTTGCGTAGCCAAATTTAAGGACGACACTTTACCAAGATGGCTCAACACAATTTCCTTATTCTTCCACAAGACCATATAAGGTCCACGCACTTTAGGAAACTTGAGATTTAGTACTTTGTTCCAAACACCGGTAGGACCATATTGCTGCAGATCCCAAGCATGGAACCCAAAATCAGCTCCAATCCAAAATATAGTGGGGTACATATGGTTGGAGCCTTGATACAAAAAGCCATAAGCAGAAGGTGCATCAGAAGGCAAAGGGGTCTCGATAAAGACTTCATCAACCATGTCGAAGGAAAGAAGACGGCATGTCCATCGACAGCCAAGAACGTCATGCATGATCCAATTATGCATGCGGCCATTAAAGGAAGAACCTGCTTTATTGACGCTTGTGTAATTACAAAGGTGAGTCAAATACATACAAGCATCAAAGACGCGCCTCCAAGAATTAGTAGCTAGTGAATACAACCATACAATACTATTATCGTGAACACCATCATCTGAGTAACCCTTCAAACCAACAACCTTGTAGTCATGGGTTACAGCATCGAAGCCAAACCCGAAATAATAACAACCACCATTGGGGATTTCGGGGAGTTTAAAAAGCTCTCTAGTAGCCGGGTTCCAGAGCATGCGAACTTTATAAGGCAATTCCAATCCCTTAGAAAGTTGGATAAGAAAGAGGCCATTACAGGGTCCAACAATGGAGAAATCAGTAATGATATCACGATGATAGATTTCATAACGAAGGGGATCGAACGCAACAGCAGGCCTAAACTTGAAGGTGGTTTCGAAGGAAAGGTCTTGGTAGTTAAATACAGACATGGAGCAACCCGGATTAAAAACGGACAGAATAGCGTCGTATTCGGATAAATTTGAACGGGTCGAATAATGCTTTGTAACAAAATTGGGAGATCGAATGAGAGACAGCCAATACTTACAGACGCATGTGAATCGAATCAATGATTTTACTGGCAATCTAACCAGAATCTCCATCAGCAGTTCTTCACATTCTTGCAATTGCAATTGCAATTGCGATTCCGATTCCGCCATTGATGATTGATGATTGATGATCGACGTAGCAACTTCCTCTCTCCTGTTATCACTCACAGAAATGAGAAGAGAATTCAATCAATCAATCACTGCTACTGCTACTGCTACTAAACAAAGAACAGATGAGATGAGATGATTACCTGCGATTTCTGATGATTAATTCTGCTTCTTCGAAGTCGAAATTTGTTAATTAGGAGTATATTTATACAGATTAATTAAACTTGCGTTTCTTAAAATTAGGGTTCATGCTGTGGGCGCTGCATATTTTTCTTGACGGTAAATGGAATCCATACCCAGAAGTTCTGTTACTGTAGCTTAGTAACAGTGGCCTTACCATTTTACCCCTAAAACTTTGTGTAATTGTTGTTCTGCCCTTACTTTCCCTCAGTGTCTCTTTTGGCTACAGCTCCCGGTTTTCCTCTTGACCCTCCATCTTCATCCTCCTCCTAACCTAGATAGTTCCCCTGCATTTTCTGCATCTCAATTGCCTCCTGCCGTCCTACTTTCCCCTCCCTTTTTCCAGCAATAGTAGCATCAACAACAACATCATCGACAGTCGACAGACGCAATGTTTTTTGCCACTCTTCGATATTTATCTCTCCTTCATTCATTTCTCTGGTAAGCCTAGCAATTCCCCTAATTTTTTTTGGTGCGCAAACTGATTCTCATCATTTATGCTGTTTATAATTTCGAGTTTTAGGAATTTTTCGTTAATTCTTCTTCCTCTCATGTCGTTGGTGTCGATTCTCATTGTTTATTTCGAGTTTTAGGGTTTCGCATTCCCTACGTCTTTGCAGATTAGATCAGAGAGAAAGGCAGAAAGCTGAACAAGATGGCCTGACAAAGAATCAAGTAATGATTTCTAGCTCTGTTTTTCTTCTCTAATTGTTGAATCTTTGATATGAAATTATGATTGCTAATTTTTGCTTAAATTTCAGTTTTGCTTGAAATTTAGTTTGCAGTTAGTGTTCTTGTATAAAGCTCGTAATTTCCAGTTCAAGGCATAAACAATATAAAGATTCTGATATCTTTACCCTCCGAAATAAAAACTGTTCTCATTAGCTTATTCGATTAATCACGCTTGGTTTTGGTTGTGGTTTGTTAACAAAAAAAAGTGCACCAGTTCTTAGCTGATACATCTGTTTGAGATTAACAAAACCACAAAAGGGAACAAAAAGTGTCAGTTTTGCTTTGAATTATTCATATACAGCCTTCTTTTATTTGGCTTGCAAAATTGAATTAATTTGTGAAGGTTTGGGTGCAATGGCTGCAGTATGTAATGACGTTACCCCATTTATCCTTGTCTAGCAATCCTCTCAATGTTGCTCTTCTTTAACTCAAGCTCAAGCTTTGTAATCCAGATCTAAGTTGTTAAACAAGGATAAGCTACAAACTTTAGAAATTGTATCTGTTGGAAGTTTCAAACTATATTCAAAGAAAAGGAATCCCTCTTGTCCCACATGGAAGAATTATCTAGTTTCTTCTTTGTTTATATAGAGAAGTACCTTAGAACACCTTGTTGGATAATGGGCTAAGTGGATTGGTAAACACACACGCGCGCTAAGTGGCGAGCGCGGCGCGGGCGGGCGGGGGCTGTGGGCCTGTGATCCTTTTAAACTCCAGTCAATTTTGAGTTGACGCTAATTGCAAGGATCGTGTTCTTGCCGTTATTAGCGAGATACTTAGCCGTTTCCTCCGAGATTTCTGCCATTATTTACTTCCCTGATTTTAGCCTTTCCGTTTTCTTTTTGATTCGTTCCCCTCCTTATAAACCGATTCTTCCCATCAGAAATTACACACAGAAAATCAAAATACAGTCACTTTCTCTCTCTCTCTCTCTGATATTGGGCAAAGTTCTGATCTCCAACCGTAGTTTGTGAGTGCACACGTTCTACGGTGCTGTGCTAATCCTGGGAGGCGATCGCGGTTGTTCTACTTGCACCGGGGTAGCGCGAAATCGTCTTTTAGGACAGTGGTTCTTCTACGTCACGGCTATTTCTCTCGGTTCACGCTTCAACAGATAAGTATCATTTAATTGTTATTGTTTTAATTGCAACAATCTAAAAGACGATTTATGGCTTCCAAATTCTCTATTCCTGACATGTCTAAACTAGAACCTTTAGATGGTAAAAACTACAAACGTTGGGCTGTTAGGATGCAATTTTATTTGGAACAAATTGATGTTGCGTATGTTCTTGAAGATGTAACTTTACCTTCTAATGAAACTGAGAAATCTGAATTTGAAGCGAAATTTGCTAAGGACGACAGAACTTGTAAGGGTATGCTGTTGCACCATATGTCTAATGCTCTGCTTGATATATACATGCTGTTTGATCATGCTAAGAATATTTGGGATGCACTTAAGGGGAAATATGGGTCTGACGATGCTAGGACTAAACGTTATTGTGTTAGTAAGTGGTTAGGTTTTCAACTTGATGATGATAAACCTATAATTGACCAGATTCATGACTATGAGAATATCTGTATTGCTATGGCTGGTGAAGGACTGTGTATCTGTGATTATACCCTTGCCATGCTTATTAGTTCTGGTCTTCCTGATAATATGTGGGGGGAAGCTATACTTTCTGCTTGTCATGTTTTGAACCGAGTACCTCACAAGAAACTAGACAAAACTCCTTATGAATTATGGAAGGGTAGAGCACCCAACCTGAATTACTTAAAAGTGTGGGGGTGTTTGGCGAAAGTGGGGGTTCCTAGCTTCAAAAGAGACAAAATAGGTCCAAAAACAGTTGATTCAATTTTTATTGGATATGCTTATCAAAGTGTCGCTTTTCGTTTCCTTGTTAAAGGTGCTAATAATTCTTATGCGGTGGTAACATTATTGAATCAAGAGATGCGAGTTCTTTGAACACATTTTTCCAATGAAAACCTCTTGCATTAGTAATGATTTGCCATCTTCTAGCTCTGCACCTAACTTATGCGCTGCTCCTCTTTCAGATAATCATGTTACAGATTTGGAGCCAAGGAGAAGCAAAAGGGCTCGGAAAGAAAATAGTTTTGGATCTGACTTTATTACTGCTTTCTTAACTGAACCTTATTTGATTGATTGTGATTTTGTCTCTGCTTTCATTTTGGAAGATGACCCTAAAACTTATGATGAGGCAATGAGGTCTATTGATGCGGTGTTACGGAAAGAAGCTATTAATAATGAACTTGATTCAATCCTAAGTAATAACACTTGGGAATTGACTGATTTACCAAGGGGTTGCAAGCCCATTACTTGTAAGTGGATCTTTAAGAAAAAACTAAAACCTGATGGATCCATTGACAAGTATAAGGCTAGAATTGTTGTCAGGGGATTTACTCAAAAACATGGAATAGATTATTTTGATACTTATTCCCCTGTCACCAAAATTGCAACAATTAGAACTTTGATAGCTCTTGCTTGCATTCATAATCTTATTGTGCAACAAATGGATGTGAAAACTGCATTTTTGAATGGAGACCTGAAAGAAGAGATTTACTTGACTCAACCTGAGGGGTTCGTCGTTCCTGGTCAGGAAAATAAGGTTTGTAAGTTGGTCAAATCATTGTATGGACTTAAACAAGCTCCAAAACAATGGCATGACAAATTTGACAAAACCGTGGTAAGTAATGGTTTTCATGTAAATGAAGGTGATTCTTGTGTTTACTCTAAGCATGATGCTTCGGATGTGTTATCATTTGTTTGTATGTAGATGATATGCTAATATTCGATGCTTGACTTGGATCGTATCAAAGAGACAAAGAATTTCTTAAGTTCAAAATTTGAAATGAAAGACATGGGTGAGGCCGATGTTATTTTGGGAATTAAAATAAAAAGAACTCCAAGTGGTATTTGTTTAAATCGGTCTCACTATGTAGAAAAACTTCTTAAAAGTTTAACTCATTTGATGTTGATCCAATCGAAACCCCCTATGACCCAAGTTTTCATTTAATGAAAAATAAGGGTGATCCAGTATGTCAATCCGAGTATGCCAAAGTTATTGGAAGTGTTATGTTTCTTATGAACTACACAAGACCTGATATTGCTTATGCGGTAAGTAGATTAAGCAGATACACTCATAACCCCAACAAGGACCATTGGGATGCTCTTCGTCGCTTGCTTAGGTACCTTAAAGGTACCATGGATTGGGGTCTGCACTTCTCTAACTCTCCAGCTGTTTTGGAAGGTTTCTGTGATGCCAACTGGGTATCTGGTAATGATGAAATTAACTCCACTAGTGGCTATGTTTTCACACTAGGTGGTGGAGCTGTATCTTGGAAATCATGTAAGCAATCTTGTACTTTGCTATGTCAACTATGGAATCCGAATTTATTGCTCTTGAATTGGCAGGACATGAGGCAGATTGGTTGAGAAACCTGCTTGCAGATATTCCACTGTGGGGGAAGCTAGCTCCTTCAGTTGCTATGCATTGTGACTCGCAAGCTGCTATTGCTGTTGCAAACAATAATGCCTACAATGGAAAGAAAAGACACATTCGCTTGAGACATAAGGCAGTTAAGGACCTTCTGTCAAATGGAGTGATATCACTAGACTATGTAAAGTCTGAAAAGAACACCGCGGATCCGCTCACGAAAGGCCTATGTAGAAAACTAGTTTTGGAAACATCGAAAGGGATGGGCTTGAGACCCATTGATTGAATTGTAAGTAATGAACTCCTACTCACTATGAGTTCAAGGGAGAACATTATGTAATAATTCGGGAGCACTAAAATTTATTTCTCCATCCCTAGATGTTTGATTGTAATAGTGCTTGCTACATTGTGAATGAGGATGAGCAAAAGGCTCTTAATGAACCCATATCCATATATTTGGTGGTGTGATGTAGCTCACACTTGATGGGATTCACCTAAGTAGGTGTGGAAGTGTGGCCGCTTCCTATGAGAATTGTTTGGGTTGATTCTCTAGAACACCTATGAGTATCCAGGCATTGGACGTATGGCCAGTATAAGGCGTCACTTTTATTCGCGGAGTATCAGAACTGTTTACATATATGATTGCGTGTTTTAAGTAATAGGTCTCTTACTCCCCACTAAGTTCAAGACTAAGGTCACTTAATGGGAAGGGGATTTTAGCTTAATATCACTAAGTGTTAATTCAAGTCGCAAGACATTAACACTGATGCGATTATTTTGTTATTGCCCAAATCATTCTTATTTTTCGATTCTTCTTTTCTTTTTCTCATATGTTGAACCTGTGGGGGATTGTTGGAAGTTTCAAACTATATTCAAAGAAAAGGAATCCCTCTTGTCCCACATGGAAGAATTATCTAGTTTCTTCTTTGTTTATATAGGGAAGTACCTTAGAACACCTTGTTGGATAATGGGCTAAGTGGATTGGTAACCACACACGCGCGCGCGCCGGCCGGGCCGGGCTCGGGCTTGTGGCGAGCGCGGCGCGGGCGGGGGCTGTGGGCCTGTGATCCTTTTAAACTCCAGTCAGTTTTGAGTTGACGCTAATTGCAAGGATCGTGTTCTTGCCGTTATTAGCGAGATACTTAGCCGTTTCCTCCGAGATTTCTGCCATTATTTACTTCCCTGATTTTAGCCTTTCCGTTTTCTTTTTGATTCGTTCCCCTCCTTATAAACCGATTCTTCCCATCAGAAATTACACACAGAAAATCAAAATACAGTCACTTTCTCTCTCTCTCTCTGATATTGGGCAAAGTTCTGATCTCCAACCGTAGTTTGTGAGTGCACACGTTCTACGGTGCTGTGCTAATCCTGGGAGGCGATCGCTGTTGTTCTACTTGCACCGGGGTAGCGCGAAATCGTCTTTTAGGACAGTGGTTCTTCAACGTCACGGCTATTGCTCTCGGTTCACGCTTCAACAGATAAGTATCATTTAATTGTTATTGTTTTAATTGCAACAGTATCAACCAATGATGGTTAATACATACAACAAGGAGCCAAGTCATGATATAAGAATTCCTTCTCATTGAAGCTTGGTTAACACAAATTCTGTCTTTAGGGTGATCTGTTGAGTGGAATTTTATGTATATGAAGCAACAGTGAGGTGTTCTTGACTTGTTTGGTTTTTGCAATTGATTTGGGAGTTAGGGTTCTCACACTAATTTTAGGTTTCTATTTAGAAATATATGTAGGAGGCAAAGTGGGTTGGAAAGACATTTAAGACAACTTGTAGCTCAATTCTTGCCATTCTTCTTGCAAGCGTTCAATCTTCTGTTCTTATTATCTCAACTGATCCTCGACTCTTTTCAACAGCTGTTTTTTAACAAGACTCCTACCCTTGATAAGGGCTTCACCAATCACTTTGCCATGGTAATTTTTTCCTTTTTTCCATGTAATTTGATTTTTTCTGGATTTTGCTTCTTTTGTCAATTAATGATTTTGGTTTTTTGGGGAATGTGTAATTTGATTCAATTTTTAGGGAATTGGAATCTGGTTTGATTGATTTGGAAAGATTTTTTATGTTAAAAGATGGGTTATTACTTATGGATGAAATTGATGGACTATTGTCCATCACTCTTTGGGTTGAAATCCTATTTGTTGATTGTTTGTTTAATTTGGCTTTGGGAGTAATTAGTTGGTTCACGTTTGGTTCATTATTGATATTGCACTACATGAACTCTTATTTGTCCAGTCCGCTAATTTGTTTCAATAATCATGCTGCAGGTTAAAACTTTTCATGGTTGAAGAGATCTCATTGATAAGTGGCCTCTAGAATGATCCTCTTTCACGAGTAGAAACCACTTGTTGGTCTCTTTTATATGAATTTCAGGTATGGAACAAATGAATTGTAATTTTAAGGGATACTTGTTGTTGTAATTTTCTGTTTTACATGGGTGGTTTACTTTGTTCACATAGTATAGGTTTTTTTAAAGGAGGAATCTGGCTCTCTGCTCTCTTTGTTAACCCCTTCTTCTTCTTTTACTATGTCGTTTTGGATAATGACACTGAATCTCTAATATGAGTTGTATTTGCCTAAATCTAAAACGATATGATTGTTCAGGACCTTGATCTTGATTTAATGATAGCCAGCAATTGGTTGATGCGAGTTTCCACTTTGATTAATGGCTTTAAGATTGATATTGTCATCAAATTTAAACTTAATGTATGTATTGATTTCCCTCTCCTTAGGAAGGATATGTTCTCGCTGCAACTAGCTATGTTAGCAAATTCATATAGGTGAGCCATAGTCTACCTAAGATTGTTGCAATAAAAATTTGTCTTAGTCTTGTCATGGATTTCACGTATTTTTATCCTGATCGCATTCATGCATAAATGCTTTCTTTTTGTTAGTTTGATGATTGATTCTTGTTGGAGTCTGTCACTTTCCACATGTTAGAATATAGTTGTTGATCATATGTTCATGTTGCTTGTTGGTCTTATATTGGCCATGCCATTTGCCTTTCTTTAATTTTCTCTCTCTCTACTCTCTTTATCTTACTTTTTTTTTATCTATCCACTTAACAACTATTTATGATCTCTGTGCCAACCCAAGATGTGAAGATTACTCAGGGAAAAAGTATGTGTTAGTGCACTCTTTTTTGTTTTCCATTTTTAACAAGGACATTTTGTTTTTGCAGGCATCGACGTTGGGTGAGTTCATTTGGATAGCCCATATGGTTTTGCCTCATATTGTTGGATTCAAGGTAATTGGAGGATGGTGTCACAACTACAAATCTGGTGTTGACGGTCAAGTTTATATTTTACATTTTATTAGATTTTTTAGAATTTTAGTTTTAATAGATATCAGTTGGTTTAGAAACTTATTTTTAGGACATTTTTGAGAGAAGTTATATTGGATATAAATTAAATGTAACAATTTTTTTTACGTGATGAATAAAATAGCTGGAATTTCAGTTTGATAATATTGGTGTCGCTATTTATAGATTGTTTCATCAAAGAAAAGAAGCGTGTACTAGGAGGTGCAAATCTAGGAGCAGTTACATGATAACGTATGTATATCATAACTTATTCTAATTTTTAAAAAATGTATAATAAATCTAAGAAAACAGTTTATAGTCAATAAATGGTTTCAAAGGGTAAAGTAAGGAAATTGGTTTCAAATGGAACACGCTGATCTAAGCGACATGTTTTAGCTATTACTGGTCTCTCAAATAAATAAAAGAAACTAGATATCATAATCGGTTTCATAACCTAGGACACATGTGAGATGGAGACTGGTTGTAATTCGGTTTTCTAGCCGTTCCCAACCAGTTTCCTAGGCCTTTTTTTGTAGGAGTGAGGGTCGGGTAACCCCGAAAGTCAATTTGTGCTTCATACAACAATGACTTTCTTAATGACTATGAACTCTAGTTGATTAGTATTATGAACATGACTTGTTATTCGTCTACAAAATATGGGCTTCAAATATCTGTTACTCCATAATTTACAATTTGTTAGTTTGTTTGATGTGGTAATGAAGGTGATTCTTAAAAGTTCCAGATAGTTGGACAGGTTTTAGCGCAAATTACTTGAATTATTCAAGATTTCAACTTAATATATTGATCATATATCGTGGAGAGTTGCTGCATGATGTATATTGAACAGGAGGTGAGAAGTAAAGAGTGAAGAGGACTATTTTCCACTTTCTTAATATGAAGCATATGTTATATAATTATTTTCCACTTTCTTGCGTTTGAATGTTTTCATTCCGTTGAACTCTTGCAATTTTAAATTTATGGATCTCAATTTCAAGTCTTGTCTTTTGCTTGGTAGGGCCTCAAGCTTAAGATTGGAAGCACAAGAAACAAAGAAGATGGAGAAGGTTAACAATATTTTCACATTGTATTAATTTTGGTAGATGATTCAATTTTTTTTTTATTGGTGACTTGTAATTGAATATACTTATTTAAACATTATTTATGCAATATGATAATCACAATGCTTAAAGCGGTTGGATGGAAAAATTTACTAGCAAGCAAGGAAAAAAATATGTGAGTCAATAAAGGTGGTCACAATACATTTGTATAATACGGAATATTAAAAAGTGGGACGGAAATCAGGCTACCCTGGTTCTCCCCATTGATGCTGCTGATGAGCCAAACAATTAAGGCATTGATCACCCACCCAAGAGGCGCTTTTGCTTGCTATTTTGCTCTGCAGCCTAATGTTCCTTGTTAACAATGTGTCCCCTAAAGTTAAGCACTGCCTAATATCAACTAATCTCTTTTGCTGCTAGGTGTGATTAAATGTTTGTAGTAGATATAGCAATGGGAGAACATTCTAGAGAAGGCGCAATATTTTGTAACCCACAAAATGTTTGCACTAAAATATCATTTGTGCAAAATAATCTTATAGTCTTATTATCTTACCTACAAGTTCATATACTTTGGAATGTTTTAAATTCATTAAACTGAAATTTGCATAAAACTATTTATAATAATTTTCGCTTTCTTGGGGGCGCGCGCGCGCGCGCGTCCAACAACTAGTAATCACAAAACAGCGGGCGCCCCTGCTTAAGTGCTTATAAAAGACATTGGATCATTTATTTATGAAACGCGGATTCTATCTAATCTACTTTCTCCGTTTCGTAATACTCGCTACACTTCTCATTGTGTGAAGTTTCACATTACTTGCTACACTTCCTTCTTGGGCAATAAACTAAACTCTTTCCTCTCACATGGGTCCCTATTCTTTTTACTCTCTACCTCTCTCTTCTCCAAAAATTGTCTAAGAATCCGTGAATTGAGAAGTGTAGCGAGTAATATGAAACGGATGAAGTATTTACCAAATATAAAATTCACACCACATTTTTTTTTATACACCATGGTTATTTGTTAGTTGAAAAAAAAAATTCACACCCCATTTGTTTGTTGAAAATATTTTTTTTTTCGGTTTTTTCACCATATACCCCTGACAAATTTTTTTTTGCACCATATACCCTTTCAACTTTTTAAATTCACCATATACCCCCCACCTTTAAAAAAATACATCCACATACCCTTTTTGTTAACAGACGTCAAGTTGCCGTTAGTGTTTTATTACAAGTTTGCCATTAAGTTTGGGCGCCATTATGGTTGGAGTAAATGATCAGTTTGCAAAAAAACACGCCCATTCATTTTCACCTTCTCCAACCCTCTTGTTTTACTAGAGCTTAGGCATCCATGGAATCCAAAAATCTGTAACCCATTTTGAGAAATCTAGACACTGGTTTGTGCGCAATTGTAAGAGCTTCATTGCTGGTGCAAAATTTGCTCTTGGGTCTTCTTCAGGAGGGGAAAAACACGGAGTTGGTGAGTTGCGAAAGTTGGTTTGAAGTTCAAATATTTCAAGGGTCCTTTTCGTTCCAAGTAAGTTCTTTATCCCTTTGTTTGTGTTGTTGATAATTTATGCTTTTGGAATTTTTTTGGTTAGGGTTTTCTGCGTTTTAGGGTTTCGTTTCTTTCGGTTTTTATGGAAGTTTTTCTTTAGTTAATCATATCAAAATTTTGAATTTTTTTCCTTGCATTCAAATGTAGTATGCTTATTTGTGTTGGAAATTTGTTGTTATTGTTGATTTGGTTAGGATGGCTGCTGTTTGGTTACTTTTGCACTATGACAGTAAGGATTTTGATGTGAGGGTTGAAGACACTGACATGTGTCACTTAATGGGTTTGTATGAGGATGTAATGGAGGAGGCAGTTAAACAAGATGTGTATCTCCCTAAGGCATTTAGGCTACTTGTCCATAATCCTAGGACTAATAGGAAAATGGAGATTGAGAGTGACAAGGACTTGGGCAGGGTTTGGTCTTTTGGAAGGGGCACATACACCATTGAGATGTGGGTGGAGGAAACAAACAACCCTGGGATAGTATTTAGGTCATATGTTCAGTTAAGGGAACAAGCGGAGAAGGAAAAACTGGAGAATATAAGGAGAGTGCAAGAGATTCTAAGGAAGGAGGAGGAGGAAGAGGAGAGAAGAATGAAAGAAGAAGAGGAGAGAAGAATGAAAGAAGAAGAGGAGGAGAGGGAAGCTGAATTGGCAAGGAGTTTTTGTGTTGCCATTGAGGTGCCTGTCCTATTTGTGGATGATGTGCAGATAGTTGAGTACATGAGGGTGTACTTAAGTCAGGGGGCTGATGAGTGTTGTCCAGGGCCTTCTCAACCCACTGCCTCACCTAGCAAACAACACACACCACCTCCTTCACCTCCTAGAGAGCCTACACCACCACCTTCACCTCCCAAACAACACACACCACCACCTCCTTCACCTCCTAGAGAGTCTACACCACCACCTTCATCTCCCAAACAACACACACCACCACCTTCACCTCCTAGAGAGCCTACACCACCACCTCAGTCCCAGAAAAAGAAAAGGGTTAAAACCACCCCAATTAGGAGACCTACAACAAGAAACCAAACACAAAGCCCTGTATCACACACACAGGAACCACCCTTTTCACCTCCAATTCCTGAGCAACAAACACCTTCCTCCCCAGTTTCTAGGCAAGGCACACAACCTACACCTTCCTTCCCTGAAACTAACATTCCAACTTCTTTAAAACCAAAAAAAGCACCAAGGACTAGACCTAAGGGATTTAGGGTGCCTAAGAGCACAGCCAAGAAATTTGGGACCTATGTACCCAAAAAGAGATGCACTGGAAGGGAGGGTACAGGGAGAAAGAAGGTCACAGTTCCTGTGTGTTTGGATGAGGAGTATGGTGATTTAGAGGGTGATGCCTCATCTGATGGGACCTATTGTGATTCAGGTGAGGGAGAGACTGATGATGATGACATTTTGATGACTGATTTTGTAGTTCAGGAGGATGAGATTGAAGTTGAGGACTGTTACCTTGAGAAGACCTTTGAGGATTGCCTTGATGGTAGTTCTAACTTGGACAGAGTGTACAACAATGGGAGGATTTGGGATGAAACTCCTTTTGGGTCTATCAAGCTTGAAGAATGGTTGATTTTTCCAACCAAGGCTCGCAGTGTTTTTGGAAGTGTTGAGGGATTATTGCATCCAGGAGGGGTTTGCAATAACTGTTGAAAAGGCTGACACTAAGAGGTTCACTGCCTCTTGTTCAATGGATGGATGCAGTTGGAGGATACATGCCTCTATGATTGCTGATAAAATCAGTTGGGCAATCAAGACATTGAAGGGGGAGCACAAAGCATGTGGGAGATTAGAGGATAATCCTATGGTGAGCTCTGTGTGGCTCTGCAAACACCTTGCTGACCACATTTCTGCAAACCCTGATGTACCAGTCGAGGGGCTGCAGAAATTGGCTTTGGAGAGGTTTAGGGTGAGGGTCAAAAGCAGGCTTTTGTACAAGGTTAAAGTCATGTCAAAAGAGTTTTTATATGGGGGGTTTGGGGAGTCTTATGGACTGTTGCCAAGGTATGCAGAGCTGATCAAAGAGACCAACCCTGGCTCTTATGCCCTTGTCACTTGGACTGGGAACACTGCAAGTGTTGCCCCTAAGTTTGTGGCATGTTTCTTCTCTTTTGCAGTACAGTTTAGGGGCTTTATAAAAGGGTGTAGGTCTATTATAGGCATAGATGGGGCCCACCTAAGTGGGTATTACAAGGGTATTCTGCTGTCAGCCTTAGGGATTGATGGAAATAATGAGATCTTCTTGATTGCCTATGGCATTGTGGACACTGAGAGCGTTGAAAGTTTGGACTTACTTCTTCGAAACCTCCGACACTGTTTCAACAAGAAGGTCTGCAAGAGATGATTGGACCTTCATCAGTGATAGGATGAGGGTGAGTATTTTTTTGTTTAGCTTTTGTGTGTATTTCAATCATTGCATTTTTACTAATTTGCTAATTAGTTACTGATTTCATTGGTCAGGGTGTTGAAGCCTCTTTGCATTCTGTCTTCCCTAGGGCATTCCTTGCAAACATGCATTGAGGGTTATGTTCAATGAGAGGCTTGAGCCCTCTGATTTTGTGTCCCCTTACTTCAAGGGTGAGGCTTACAAGCACACATATGGGGAGCACATTCATCCTATGTCTGACCCAAGCCATTGGCCGAAATACACCGCGACCATTAACCCCGCTTCTATCAAGAGAGGTCTTTGGGAGGCCCACCAAATAGAGGAAGAGAGGGCCAAATGAAGCTAAGAAGGGTCAGAAGAACAGCAGTGTTAAGTGCAGCAAGTGCAAAGAGGTGGGACATAATGTTAGGACTTGTGGAGGTGGTGCCACTAAAAAAGCTAAGAAGGACAAAGCCTCTACTTCAACTGCCCAAGGATCTCAGAAGAAGCAGGGATCTCAGAAGAAGGACAAAGCCTCTACTTCAACTGCCCAAGCATCTCAGAAGAAGCAGGGATCTCAGAAGAAGAACAAAGCCTCTACTTCAACTGCCCAAGGATCTCAGCCTACACAGAAGAAAAGAAAGGCAACTCAGGCTACCACTACCTCAAAGCAGCAACTAAAAGGGAAGAAGAGTAAGAAGAAGTGAAGATTGAAGGGTTCCAAGATGCTCCTTGCATGCCTTTTTTTGTGAATTGGGGCACTATTTTTTGTAAAGCTACTTTGTGATCTGAAAGCCACTGTTTTTGTCAAACACAGTTATATGATCATTAAGAAGATAGTTTTTGTAAAGCTACATTAGTAGATAAGCTACATTAGTAGTTAAATATTACAAACATTAGGATCACAAACATGAGTACTCCTACTTTTATTGCTGCATTAACTAATTTTTGTTGCCGCTTCAATTTTTTCTTCAATTGCTTGAGTTCTTCCTTCATTTTGCTGTTGTCAAAGCTTTTCCCTCTTCCCTACTGCCTTCATTGTGCTTGAATCCCCTTCCATGGCTGCTGCTACCTTGGTCATAACTTCCTTTGCACCATCTGAAACTATTGCATGAATCACATTTGTAGTACAGCCTCTGAGGATTTGTTGCAGTTTCAGAACTTCTTATTGCATATTTTCTCCCACAAATGCAATAAGAGTTAGGGACCCTAATATATGAAGAATCGTAGTTTGAAGAGCATGTATTTGAATGAGAACTCATACTTCATGTTAAGGGATTCAGTTTACATAGGAATGGCTTTATAAAGAACCCCCGGTCGGCCTTTAATCTTCCTAACGGCTAGTTTTTTAAACTGGAAAAGTAGCCGTTATAACTGAAGCATAATTTAGGGGTATATGGTGCATTAAGTCCCATATTAGGGGTACATCATGAAATAAGTTTGCCACTAACGGGGGCCTAACGTCCGTCGACAAAAAGGGTATGTGGATGTATTTTTTTAAAGGTGGGGGGTATATGGTGAATTTCAAAAGTTGAAAGGGTATATGGTGCAAAAAAAAATTTGTCAGGGGTATATGGTGAAAAAACCGTAAAATTTAATTCCAAAATTTGACTGAAATTGAGTTGGAGTAAAATATAGCGTTGAGATCAGGTGCTGAATTTTTTTTATTTTTTTATTTTCTTTTTATCTTTTTAAGCCTAAAAAGATATTTTCTTTTTTTACCAAACAGGTTATGCAATCAGCTAATTTATCAGTTTCAGCACCTTAACAATTTCAGCTGCTACATAATCAGTTTCAGCCATCTTATTAGTTTAAGCTCCATTTCAGCCAGTGTTATCAAACATAGCCCAACTTTGCAAGTGATATCGTCACTATCGATTAATTACCCTTCTTTCATTACGCCATTTTTAACGCATGGTGAGTTATCAATTTACTGCTGAATTCCTCTGCTTTCCTTCTTCAAATAACAGAATTCCTTTGTTTTCCTCAAACGATTTTTTTCCCCACATTTAGTGATTTAGGTGATTAGGTTTCCAATTAAACTAAACAATTTTACAATTCCAAATTGTTTATCTTTTCTCTTCTTTTTTAGGTGTTTCAATTACGAAGTTGTTGGATGAGTTTTTGTGTACAATGGGTTGATTGCTATACAGGTATGGCTTAATTTCGATTACTTCGATTAAGGGATTTAGGGTTTTAGTATTTTTTTGAAACAACTTATGGTTGCTGTTAGGATTGATTAGTGTCCCATTTGATGACAATGTGATTAGCATTTGTAATTTTAATGTAATTTCGCTGCAATATTTTCTTGAAATTCTTAACAATAGTAGAATTGAAAATTCGAGCCTGTTATCATTTGGGTATTACATGTGAAATTTGATACCCTTATTAATAATCAATTTCCACATTATCTTGAAAAAAACTTTAGATTTTGAAAATTTTAAATTGTGATTATATGGTATTTTCTTGTTGATTTTAAAGAAGTTGAACTAGGTTAATTTGATGAAATTGCATGTGGTGATTTAGAAGCATCAATTCCATGATTCATTTGGGTGTATGTTTTGTTCCAATTTACGCTATTCAAATATGTTGGATATAAAGTATTATTTCAATGGAACTTTACAATAATGCTCAAGCATATTCTATTTAATTTTATCCCTGTTGTGTTTATGTTGCTATTGGGTATTCAATTTTAGGATAGTTTGCATCGTCATACAAAATTCAACAATTAGAGACAAGTAAGAGCACTTGACACTTTGAGCTGATATGGAACATACTCAATCCAAGAGCAGGAGGAGCCTTCAACTTCAGCGCGATATAATCAGTGATTTGCCACGGGATGTGTAAGAGCATAACAAATAACCATTTGCTGCATTTAAAACAAAACGAACAGGGGATATAGAATATGATTGTGTAAGAGCAAATGAAAATCCTACACAAAATAACATAGCAATGAATCTCAAAATAAACTCGAGATGATCATATATTAATCCATATATATCCACAATTTAAAAAATTAATTAATTTAGTGCATTTGTCATTGCCTTTACAAGATCATATATGCAGTATACAACTAGTACAATCAAGGGGTATGTATAATCTTTGACTATCCTAATATAAAAATATTACCATCACTGGTAAATGGTAATATATTTACAAGATATATATTTTGCATATTCTTTCTAATATGAATTTGCATGATCATCATGAATCTTGAAAATTGTTATTCTTTCAAGAGTTGCTGATACAATGAGCTCTCTACTGCTACACCTTCTCCCAAGTTGCAATTTGAAGCAAAAACCAAAAAAGTACAAGCTATATTATGGGTTTCAAGATCAAGTCGGTTATTGACAAGTCAAACGCAAAAAGGTATATGTAACACTCTAGAAATGTTGCCTCCCCTGGATCAATATGACCTAACAAAGATCACACAATACATAACATTAACATGCTAACTCATCACAAGTAGCATTTGATAAAAATTAACTCAGTCTCACAGAATTCAAAATCAAAACAATTCAGGAATTTACAACAATAAGATTTGGAAACAAAATTATATGAGATTTGTGCATAGTTACTTGCAATAAGAGTTTTCCTCAAAAGAAAAAGAATATAAGCACAAATGTGAAAGATTAACGAAACTGAGTTTGCTGCATGACATCATTCCTCATTTCATATGTCCTCATTCATCCTTCAACAGCTCGAAAAAGACTTGTTGAACCCACTTTGGAACCCATCGCATCTCCATATGTCCTCATTTCTCCTTCAACAGCTTGAAAATATGAATGAAGTTGTGACTTCAACACTGGGAAAGTTGCTCTTGTATGGTGCTCAAGAATCTGAAATGCAAATGATAATTTTGTAGAAATCATCCCTGGCGGGGGCTAACTCGGCATGTGATGTTTGGACCCTGCTTGCCTTTATTAAGCTAACCCTATCGCATACTTCCTTGCTTGGTTGTCGTTTAATCAGAAGCATCGAATGAAAGGTTCTTTCCAAGACCATCAGCTATTGAATCAGCTAAAATAGAGACATAAAGCCAAAGTGCTAAAAGTAACAATCTAAGGGGAAGAATGACCTCATTCAATTTCGTCACAAGCTGGGGAGTGCCATCATGATCTTGAATACGATGATACACCTTCGAGATTAATATTAAAAGGTATCCAATGAGCTGAAAACAACTACTTATATTAGACTAGTAAGGAGACGTAAAATACAGGATGATCAAGAAAGAATTGTTCTTCATAGATAAGCACTTCACCAACAATTTTATTCTTCTTAATGACCTCATCCTTGATCGTCACAGCTTCAAATAACTACTCATATTCTACTGTTTACAGCTAAATATGCGAGTGAGTCAACTGTTACTCATTGAAGCACTAAGATTTAGAAATATCTTGAGAAGTGTACTGACAAGTAAATAAAACTTAGTTAGCTGATAATTTATTTATGTTTCTCATTGTGATGGGTTATGCACAGAATTCAGCTACATTATAGGTTTTGGTTGGGGAAGGCTATATAATTTAAGAACAGCATATGAACTACCTTATATGAGAAATTCAAATCATACAATGGCTTGAAAGATAGGTCCAACCAAGTATACTTTATAATACAAGCGGACTATTACACATACAATAATGACTAAACGAAACTACGAAAGAAAGATCATTTTTCCTAATAAAATTCGGAATGTGCGGGAATTGGGAATCATTGGCTTGTTAATTTCATGAAGACAATAAGGTAGCTTGGATAACCTTTACACCTCATTTATTCTAAGAGCAAAAAATTCCATATACAGTATCATAATCAATATAAACGGTGCTTGTGTCGGTAAAAGCCGTTATATTGGGAGTTAAGAAAGCGCTCGTCAATGGACGAATCATCACTATCATCATCTTACGTGGGTAGCATTTGGTGAATCATTGTTGTTTCGGACATATGTTGTTGATCATCTACAGTCCCTCGTCTCCCAAGTGTAAGGGAACACTTTCATCGACGGATTGTCCATAGTTGGTGGTTGGCGCACGAGATCTTGGCTTGTAGAAACTAAACTCTCTGTATAAGCAAGATTGACATCTGCAGTAATTCGGAGGGACTTCATCTCGTTGCGTAGCTTGTTGATCATCTACAGGTCCCTCATCTCCCAACCTGTAAGGGTACTCTTTCATCGGATGAATGCATAGTTGGTGGGCGTACGGAAACCGAAATCCCTTTATAAGGGAAGAACTTTATTTGTTGCGTAGCTTGTTGATCATCTACGGTCCCTTGTCTCCCAACAAGTAAGGGTACACTTACATTTTCATCCGATGAATGGTCCATAGTTGACGGTGGTTGGCGTACGAGATCTTGATATAGAAACTAAACTCTCTCGTATAAGCAAGGATACGATCATCTACAGGAATTTGGAGGGACTTCATTTGTTGCGTAGCCAAATTTAAGGACGACACTTTACGAAGATGGCTCAACACAATTTGCTTATTCTTCCGTAAGACCATATATGGAGTTCCACACCGGCGCTCGGGAAAGTTGAGAGTTAGTACTTTGTTCCAAACACCGGTAGGACCATACTGCTGCGGATCCCAAGCATGAAACCCAAAATCGGCTCCAATCCAAAATATAGTGGGGTACATATGGTTGGAGCCTTGATACAAAAAGCCATAAGCGAAGGTGCATCGAAGGCAAAGGGGTCTCGACAAAGACTTCATCAACCATGTCGAACGAAAGAAGCCGTCTCTCCTTTGACAGGCAATATCGTCATGCAAGATCCAATTATGCATGCGGCCATTACATGAAGAACCCGCTTTATAGACCCTTGTGTAAAATTAAAGGTGAGTCAAATACATACAAGTATTAAAGACGCGTCTCCAAGAATTAGTAGCTAGTGAATACAACCATACAATACTATTATCGTGAACACCATCATCTGAGTAACCCTTCAAACCAACAACCTTGTAGTCATGGGTTACAGCATCGAAACCAAACCCGAAATCACAACAACCACCATTGGGGATTTCGGGGAGTTTAAAAAGCTCTCTAGTAGCCGGGTTCCAGAGCATGCGAACTTTATAAGGCAATTCAAATCCCTTAGAAAGTTGGACATGAAAGAGGCCATTACAGGGTCCAACAATGGAGAAATCAGTAATGATATCGCGATGATAGATTTCGTAACGAAGGGGATTGAACGTAACAGCAGGCCTAAACTTGATGGCGGTTTCAAAGGTAAGGTCTTGGTAGTTAAATATGGAAATGGAGCTACCCGGTTTAAAAACGGACAGAATAGAATCATATTCGGATAAATTTGAACGGGTCGAATAATGCTTTGTAACAAAATTGGGAGATCGAATTAGAGACAGCCAATACTTACAGACGCATGTGAATCGAATCAATGATTTTACTGGCAATCGAACTGAATCTCCATCAACAGTTCTTCATCTTCTTGCAATTGCAATTGCGATTCCAATTCCAATTCCGCCATTGATGATTGATGATTGATGATCGACGTAACTACTACTCTCTCTCTCCTGTTATCAGAAAAGAGAACATAATTCAATCAATCACTGCTACTGCTACTGCTACTGCTACTGCTAATAAACAAAGAACAGATGAGATGAGATGATTACCTGCGATTTCTGATGATTAATTCTCCTTTTCAGAGTTAATAATTGTTGATTAAGAGTGTAATTAGGAGTTTGAAATTGATCGAGAGCAGTTTCTTCCTTCAACAGCTTCTTAAAATTAGGGTTTATAGGGCTTATGCTGTGAGGCGTGAGCAATGCAAATATGATATTGGATCATTTATGAAACGCGGATTCTACTCAACAAAAATAAAATGAGCTTTAAGGGTCTGTTTACTTCAGCTTATATTCAATTCAGTTCAGACCAGTTCAGTTCTCAATTTCCTTCTCTCATAAAATATTACTTTCAGTTGTTTTCAGTTCAGTTCACTTCAGTTTAGTTCAATTCAATTCAATTCAGTTCAGTTCAGGTTTTTTCAGCAAACGTAAACAGACCCTAAGTACTTCCTCCTTTTCGTATCTTATTTTACTCCCTTCATTCTATAATGTTACGTGCATTTATTATTTGGAAAGAAAACTAAGAATAATTTATTATAATATGAGTGGGGTCAAAAAGTAAAAATTGATTGGAGAGAGATAAAGTATTTAAAAGGGTGAAAAGTAATGGAAAGTGGGGTAAGTAAGGGAAGGTGGGGTTAAAAAGCAAAAATAGATTGGACAGAGATAGTCCCAATATCGAATAAAGCACAATGCACAGAACATTACAGAACGTTCAAATGGGGAAAGTGCACAAAACATTGCAGCACCGAGTGAGTACAATTTTCCCATATGTGTTATTTTGTGCATTGTGCTTTATTCTATTTTAGGACATTCTCTCTCGAATCTATTTTTGCTTTTTAACCCCACTTTTCCTTACTTTTTTTCTTTTTTACACGCTCTCTCCCCAATCAATTTTTATTTTTGGACCCCACTTTCATTATAATGCATTATTACTTACTAGAACGGATGGAGTATTACTCATTATTTTAAATAGAAAAATACCTAATTTTTAGAGCTTATTTTCAGTAAATTTTAGTTCAGTTCAATTTAGTTTCGTTCAGTTCAGTTCAACTACGATAATCATTACAGTATTAATATTTAGTAATCAAAATGAATAATTAAAAATTAGTATTTAGAAATTAAGAATTTTTAATTAGTACTCCGTAATTAATGATTAATAATTAATAAATTACAATTTATAATTAACAATCAACAATTAATAATCAAAAAGTTAGTATTTAACAATTAACAATAAAAAATTATTAATCAATTATTAATTATAATTTATTAATTAATTTTGAAATTTAAATATTTAATATTTTCGTTGCCCATTGGGACAATTTCGTTGCACAAATGTTTGGGCGACGAAATTTTCACGCGCCAATTTCGTCGCTTAAGGTTCGACGCCCTTTATATTTTGGGCGTCGAAAATTGCAATCGTTGCACAAGCAAGATCCGGGGCGTCGAGTTACATTCGTTGCCCATGGATGCTCTTTGTGCTACGAGACTCATATTCGTTGCACATTATATGGGACTATTGGGCAACGAGTTTCTTAAATTGTCGTCTATACTTGACTGACTTTTGGCAACAACACCTTAACTTTCGTCGCCCATTATCTCTTGTAATCTTACATGTATGATGCCTTGGGCAACACCAGTTTCGTCGCCCAAAATACTTTAGGCTACGAATTATTGTACATAATTTTAAATCTCGAGCTAAATTGAAATGACAATGCGCAATACCTATTTTGTTGCCCAAATTGATATCGACTACGAGTTTATTGTTATTGTGTAATCTATAATTTTTTCCCTGTTCAAATATATTAGATAAACATGTTAAAAACAAAAGTATGACATAATAAAAGAAGTATTCATGGAGTAGCAAGTTGTAGACATTGGAGGACAACAAAAATAACCTTCAAATTCGATATCCGACGTAACTTGAATATTTTACAATTCAAAGTAAATGTAAAAAAAAAACTATTTAGCACTACCCATAAATCTACGAAGAAATTAACATAATCCAAGCCTTATCATACTTCATATAGCTTTCCTCTGCTAATATGGGAAGATAGCCAAGACCCATTGTTCCTGATAAAAGCAAAAAGGTCAAAATTAGGTACCCATGTGATTAAAAAAAATGGGGGGATTAAAGATCTTTTTACTCTTTCGCCCAAAAAAACAATATGTATAGTTGCACCAATATAACAAGTACTATTAACTACAATCACAACATAACTTCAAGTAGAAGACCTCGTTAACCAGCAAAAGTGATGTTCAACAGTAATATTGATGGAATGAGCAGAAGATAAAACTTCCACGAGTAGAAACGGAAATTTTTAGGCGGTCATATTAACTATCCATGAAAAAATCTAACGAAATGATTTCAGAATTTAAAAAATGCAGGTCCAAAATCATGCATAACCACTAGATTTTAAAGGTTAAAACAACACGATAATCAAAAGAATATAGGTAAATGGTTCAAGGAAAGGAGTCAAAATGGTATTGTGACATAAAATAGAGGTACATGGTATAATGAAAGCTAAGATAGAAGTAAATGGTATGACTGAGGTGTATGTACTGGAATTGTCGTCGAAAAATAGGTTTTCCTCGAGTTACAAATAGTCAATAGTAACACACTATATTGGGCTCACAAAATCAACAGAAGATGTTTAGATTCTAACACTTACCCATATTTTTTGACACCCGAACGTAAAATCAATAAAAATGCCACTCAGCTTATAGGACAAAATTATCCTTAAAGTCATCTCTCACTTGATTTAGCACTTGAATGTAAAATCAATAAAAATGCCAAAATTCAGACTCATAATAGATTGGTTTTGTTTCCAGTCAAAATTTTCGAACTTACTGAATTTCTTGATAGGATGAAAGAGCCCACGCAAGTAAGATACAAGATATGCACATTGCTCGGAATCCAACTTCTTATTAGCATAAAAAACTCCTACATAAAACCAAAAGAAAATAAGCATTGGTAATAAAATTTTCAAAATTCGGGAAAATCGCAAGATGAATGAACAAACAAACAAGCATACCTTAGTGAGATTTGAGAAATCGTGAATAAGCCAATCGAAAAGTGAAGGCAGAGGCAAACCAGTGGAAGTTAAAATGCAGTCCAACATTGGAAATGCTGTTGATGAAGGAACTGTGCGGGAACTATGTGAATTGCTCAGTTCAAACTTAAGAGTTTAACAGCTATATAGAACTTCATGAAACCATATTTGGATCAGTTTCATTAAACTAGGATCAACTCCGATGCATTTTGCTTGGATACGGTTGAACTGAGTTCTCTTCACTTCTAATAATCTAGGCAACAAATAATTTGGAAGCAATTATTCACAAAAATAGAGGTCATACATACTTCCATGGTAACAGCTATAGGGGAGTCTAATGGCGCATTAGAAAGAAAAGCTTTCAACAGATTTAGAGTACATAAATTTCACCATATCTTATCAAACTTTGGATATGGAAAAGGTATGCTATCAAGTTCAATAAGGAAGGGTAAACGAGCTTTTATTCTGATCAAAAGTTAAATAGAATGTATGAGGATTTTTAAGGTATTTTTTGAAATTTCAGTTATTAGATGCTTTGATTATCGAGGCCAATGATGTAGAGAACAACATCCATTTTTCTCTTACTAAGCAAATGGAGCTGCTGGTTTTCATATGATGCATTACGCACACAACAAAAAAGATACGTAGGGGGCCATCTCAAATGATCACTAGAAAAAAAAAACAGTAATGAGCAATTGAGCAGGCAACAGATGCAAGTGAGAGGCAACCATTCTCTACGAGACTAAATCATCACTTCAGACGCCTAGGAATTATTGTGAAAGGGAATTAATGTACATAGAAGAAATTAGATGATGGAAAAGAAAGAACAAAAGAGTAAAAGACATTATAATTGCTTTCTCCATCCTCAAGTAATTTCTCTATTAGGCTTCGACAGGTATTTAAAAGAGGGAAATAATAGGGAAGTGTTTGATAACAGGAAATGTTGGAAAATTGATGCCAAGACTCAAAAATATAGACTGAAAAGAACTTCAAGAATTGATAAATTTCAGCTTAGTAAGACAAACCTGAAATAAAGCTGAACTAACACTGATAAAGATACGCAGACAAAAATAATAAACATTCAAACAACAAACAGGTTATAGTAACAAGCCCCAAATCTCAAAACATTGTTCATGATGCAGGTAATGAGATATGTAGTCCAAGTCATGAAATCAAACGCATCACACACAACAACAAAAATAAACACAAAAATGAATTGCATAAAAAACAAAACAGAGAAACCCAAAACAACAAAGCCATAAAAAGATGCTGAGGAAAAAGATGGAATATGAGTGAAGGAGAAAGGAACGCATTGAACTTGAAAAATACCAATCAAAACATTCACATTCACTCGTAAGAACAAATAATCTAAGTAATTCAAGAAAACATTGACAAATTCATACCAATAATTCAAGGGTAAACAACCGTTTTGTTTGACAAGAAAGGAGTTTGATTCGTGAGTTAGGGCAAATAATTAAAGATACCAACCTTGCCACCCAACTCACCACTAGCCTCGCCGTTGACCTCCGGTCGCCACCCGCCTCACCACCTGCCATAATTAAAAAAAGTTAGGGCAGAGCAAAAGAGGGTAAGAATTAACCATCAATCGAAATTTCCATCATATTTAAACTCATCACCAGAGAAACATCACATGAGAAACGTTGAGATCCTAAGAAAAGTCACCTGAGAAACGTGAGGTGGTTGAGAACGTCGAGAAACCTGAGACACGTCAATCGTCGGAGTTTGATTCATGATAAACTCAATTTTCCATCATAATTAAATTCATCACCTGAGACACGTCGAAGATGTCGTCGGAAGTGTCAAAATTCACCGAAAAAAAGAGAAAGATGAGGGCGGTGTTGAAGAGGATGTGAGTGCAGGAGGAGATGAGCAGTTAGAGTCTTGAAGAAGTGAAATAAGTACGTGATTTTGTGGGGAAAATTTAGAGCGGGGTTTTTTCCGCCATTTTCTTTTGGGTTTGGGCAACGACACATGATTGGAACTGGCCCATTTATTAAACAACGGCAACGAAAATATATAGTTTTGTCGCCTAACTAAGGTTATGGGCAACCCAAACTTATCTCATCGCCCAAATATGAATTTGGGGCAACAACAACAAATTTAGTCGCCCATAATTTACACTACGGGGGACAAATTCAACTCGTTGCCCTTGATTTCAATTATGGGCCACGAAATTCAGTTTTGTCGCCCTTGAGTTTAAAATCCGTTGCACAAAACCTATTTTCTTGTAGTGGCGGTAATTATTAATTATTATTATTTATTTATTAAGATTTGATTAGTATTTATTTATTAATTATTATTCAGTAATTACTAAGCATTTCAGCTTATTTCAATTCAGTTTAGTTCAGTGTAGTACTCCCTCCGTATCCTAAAGATCTTCCTTGTTACTGTTACTATAGATATCAAGGAGGATCCATTTGTGTGGGGTGTAGGGTGGGTAAAGTAGGAGAGAGAAAGGGGTTAAGATAAATAAACAAATAAAAAGGGGTTAAAGTAGGAGAGAGAAAGGGAGTAAAATTGAATTAATAATGTAATGATGGACCATATAATAGAGACATGAGAGGGTAAAAAGGGAAAAAAAATTCCAAATAAGGAATAAAGTAAAAGAGGGAAGATCTTTTGGAAACACACTTAAACAGAAAGAGGGAAGATATTTAGGAAACGGAGGGAGTACAACTCTAAAGAACAGGGCCTGATAAGGTCATTAGTTAGGTATGGCAATAAGTCGGACTCGGAGCGGGTCATGCATAATCCGACTTCGATCCTACAGGAAGTTGGATTTTAAACCAGCATCCGACTCAGACATGCATCTGAATCCCGAGAATCCGATTCTGATTTGACTTTTCAAATCCGACATCCGAGTTTGACTCCGATCCATCCTAAGTCCGAGATTTTTCTTAATTTTTTTATATAAAAAACCCTTTTTTAAAAGCTTTTTTTTGCTTATATTTGTTTTTAACCATATATTACATTAATTTAATATACTAAACCAAATACATACTTATGCTCCAAATATTAATAAGGTTCGTAAAACTCATTTGAAGTATAAAACTATAATTAGTGATATGATGTGCATATATAAATATTAAAATATACATTTAACATATATAATATATAAAGTAATGATTAAATAAAATATTAAGTCCATTTTTTAAAATAAATAAAGTATTTAATTTTACACTATACATAAATAACCTCATAAAAGTAAAAATAAAAAGATAGTAATTGTGTGAAAGTCGGGTTTGGATCGAATTAATCGGATTTTTTGTGGGATTGACTCCGACCCTCCTCCAACTCGGAGTCGGATTATTTTAACGGAGCCGGTGTCAGATTTTATTTTTCTCGGGATTAGAGTGAATTTTTCCCTCATATCGAAACAGACCAGGGTCGAATCTGGACTAGATTGTTGTCTCCATCAATAGTATTAATCATTTCTAATAAGTTAAGATAAGTACAAATAACCAAAAATAATTTGAAGAAAGCAGGCCCGTACTCCTTCCATATTCTATTGATCCATGCAATTCCATTTTATTATTACTTCCTTCCGTAACAGAATTGATTTTACACTTTGACAAAAAAAACATGAGATTTTTTTTGTTAAAGTGTAACAACTATTTTATTACGGAGGAAGTGTATGTGGGCCTCGTTTGATTTAATTTGATCTATGCTTTTTATAAACAAACAATGGTATAAATTAATAATAAAGGGATGTACATAAAGGGGAGGAAGGGATTACGAGGATGCGAGTTTACTTTTGAAGCTTTAGGGTCTGTTTACATCAGTTTATATCCAGTTCTATTCAGTTCAGTTCAGTTCTCAATTTCCTTCTCTCATAAAATATTACTTTCAGTTGTATTCAGTTCAATTCAGTTCGATTCAGTTCAGTTTAATTCAGTTCAGATTTTTTCAGCAAACGTAAACAGGCGCTTAATAATGTCACTTCACCAAAAGTCGACCATCATGTGCAACTCTGCATTGACTTGTGTAATCACTGGTAAATGCAGAAGTCAATAAATTATCTTGCCATGTCATTCCGTTATTTAAAAATTATATAATATCATAAATTTTACATTTTAGTATCATATGCTATCTTAGTATATTTGGAAATATTAATTTGGAAAAACATAATAATGGAAAGTGAACGTCATGTCCAAATAAGAGAAAGTAAATATTATATTTGCTATCTTAATAATATAATAAAGATACATATGCCCAAATAAAATTACCAAAAATATATACACCCTTTGTATTTGAATGTTCTGTGCATTTACTGTTTGTGGAAAATTAGGAATAATGTATTATTATAAAAGTGGGGTTATAAGGCAAAAATAAATGGAATAATTGTATCTAATAATCCAACCTTTTGGCGTTTGAAAAATAATAATCCAACCTTTAGACCCAATTGGCAAACAATAATACAACCTTTTGAATATTCCTTTATACAAAACAAAAATCAAATTTCACAAGTGAGTGATCTTAGGGATAGTTTAAGTGTTATTTGTATGGATAGGTGAGAGGTTTAAAGTGTTAGAGGTAAACCACCGAAACAACACTTAAACTACCCCTAAAATCACAACTGAAATTTGGTTTTGGTTTAGTATAAAGGAATAATCGAAAGGTTGGATTATTGTTTGTCGATTGGGTATAAAGATTGGATTATTCAGGAATAATCTAAAGGTTGGATTATTGTTTTCCAAATGCCAAAAGGTTGAATTGTTAGATACAATTAATCCAAAATAAATTGGACAGAGTGTGTAAAATGGGAAAAAAAAAAGTGAAAAAGGTATGGGAAAATGGGGTTAAAAAGCAAAAATAGATTCAAAAGTAAGTGTCCCCAAATGGAATTAAACATGATGTGCTCTTTTTGAAAAAAAATACTACCACCGTCCCACATAATTTGCTACATATCACTTTTTTCCCTTTATTAAGAATAGTGTGTAGTGGATTGATTATTTTTTGTTTTGTATATAGGGTAGGAGAAAAAGTAGAGAGGAATTGTGGGGGCCATATTACTAAAATAGGAAATGTAGCAAAAATAGTGGGACAATTGAAAAAGGAAATCGTAGCAAAAATAGTGGGACGGAAGGAGTACCAAGAGTGAGAGACAACCTAATGCACGGGAAAAAAAATTTGAAGTAGGAAATAGTTTACAGAGTACAAAGTTCTTTTTAATAAATAGTTCTAATGCACAATTCAATTACAAACTAGTGTAGCACCCGTGCGATGCACAATTTGTAAATTAAAAGTTAATTTTGCAGAAAATTCTTAATTCTAATTTATATTGAAAGGTTTAGACTAACTGATCAATAATTGATTAGTTAGAACATCAAATTCTATAAAATTTGCAATCAAATGATGTACTTTGTATTATGTATAAACTTAACAAAACTATATCATATTTGATTGAATGACACACACTTAACTTAATTGGAACTTTAAACATGCCAAACAATCAACCTAGTTCAATACATATATAACCAAATTGACTCAATGATAAATGTAATCCCCCGTAATTTTATGGATTTTATAAATATATTTTAGTATTTATATAATTATATTTAAACATGATTTATTTTTAAATGATTTAATTATTTAAAGAAGGTTGACTATTTTAAAAGCCAAAAGAAATTATTTTGAGGATTTAAGGAAGTTAAAATATTTTATTTAGGCATGCTTTGAAAAATGTTTGAAATACTAATTTGATTTGGAAAAGAAGTCTAAATGGGCTTGAGGAACCCAAAATTCTAAGTAGATTAGGAAAATGATTTATATTGATGTTAGGAGTTCTAATTCATTTATCCTATTCATCATCAAACTCTATTTGAGCCAAATCTCCTTTTCCTAAGCCTAAAAGGAAAAGCTCTTTATAATACTTTAATACCCAATTATTTTACCACACAAAACTTATTTACTCTCTCATCTCCAAACCAGTCGTCTACTATCTCTCTTCACTTTCCACGTGAGTTTTGATTTTCTCTCTCTAGTTTTCTTTCTTCTTCTTCAAGTAACGTTTCTTCTTCGACAAGAAACGTCACAACACCTTCAAAATCACCAAGCTTTGTGCGTCAATTGTTGCTGCGTGCCTACTGATTTACAGCGCCTCCATTGTTGTTCTTGGTTCTTGAATTGTTGGTTAATTTCTTTTCTTCTTCCTCAAGTTTTCATTAAAGACCATGTTTTTATGCTTTATTTTAATACTAATCATGATTATTGACTTTAAATTACTGTTTTAATAAATAATCTTGATTCATATATATTATGTATTAAAAGAATAAAATTTCAAATTTATTTATTATTTTTATATTGAGGTTTTAATCATCAAAGCATGGATTTTTAGGGTGTTAATTATTAGAAAATCGTAGTATCATATTATAAACTATGACATTGTTTTAAATTTTGAATTTAAGCATGTTTATATATGTTTAAAGAGAGTTTTATAATTTTATAAGTTGCTGGAATTTCAGAAAAGGCTTTAATAATGGAGTTTTATGGATTTTAATTACTAGTATGGTAGTACTATGCTAAGAATTAAAAGTAATTGAAGTTTTAATAGTAAACACAACTTTTAAATATGTTTAAAGGGGATTTAAATTATTTTAAAGTTGCTGTATTTTACTTAGAGTATTGATTTTAGTTTATATTGATTATTTTAGGCGGAGAATATTCAGTAGGTGACTTAAAAGGAATTAAAGGTGGCCTATCAACTGGTTTACACAAGGTACGTACATACCTATGTGTTATGTGATACTAGCTTTTAATGCACGTGATGCGTGCGACGATATTTCCCCCAAATCAAACCACTACTCCCCAATTACCATGCCCATATTTCTAAATTTCACACAATAATTTTTCTCTCTCTGTTCAATTGAACATCATCTTCATCAATTTCTCCCAATTCAAACCACACACTCGATTTTTTCTCTCTCTATTCAATTGAGACCGTCGATTATTAGCTGAGGATTATCTCAAGCAAGTTGCAGAGTTGGCTTTGGCGATCATGGAATTGGCTTTCACTCAGCCCGTCATGGATCGCCGAGCTTGCTTGCGGTCGTGGCCCAAGCTCTGCAGTTTATGTTGAAATTCGATTAAGGGCACAATTTTTTGATTTTAATATATGGGTTTAAGTATTTTTTTTAATTTCCCCCAAATTCGAGTTCTCATATTATGTCTCAATTTTTTTTAATATTTGGGCACGAATATTAAAGTTACATTAACGAAATTTGATTTTTTTGATTTTAATATATGGGTTTAAGCATTTTTTTTCTCAAATTCTTTTTAATATATGGGTACAAAAACAATTTGAGTTCTCATATTTTGTCTCAAATTTTTTTATATCCAGGGCACGAATATTGAAGTCATTTTTGACAAAATTTCATTTTTTTCGACCATTTATGATGTAATTTTTTTAATTTCAACTATCTTCGAATTAAATTTTAAATAAACTGTAATTTAAGTTAAATTTCTTTTTGGAAAAAAAATGTAATACAACACATATTCGTAAGAGTTACTGTAATTTGAGTTTAAGTTTGTGTTATGTAAAAATTGATTTGAGAGGATGTTATGTCGTGTATTTTTTTTTTGTTATTGTATGTAGTATTAACGTTTGGTAAGTTCTTGATTATGAATTTTTTTGATTAAATCTTTTTTATTGGCAAGTTTATGTGATTGGATCTTATATGAGTTGATTGGGTTTAAATTTGATTTGATTGATATTTTTGTTTTGGCAAGTTTATGCATGGAATTGGGGTTGATTAGGTGGCCAGAGGGGCATTTAAGTAAATTCTAAGGGGGACACCATTGCTCCCCCCTTGCCTTATATAACAGAGATAGTATCATGATTTAAGAAGGAAAAGTTGTAGTATCATGTATAGGAACTTTATAAGTTCATATGTGATTTCTAGTATGATTGGATTTTACATATATTATGCCTGTGTGCAAGCATGTTAATTATGAGATTTATTATGAGTTAAAGATTGTCATGTTTGTATGGAATTATTGATGCAAGCATGTGGATGGGAACTTTATTTATTAATTCACACGGGGGAATTAATATATTATTGAGATAGAATCATGTTTATTCATGTGTTCCCTCATATTATTATTTTTACTACTTTATGAGTACTATAGGCCTTATTTGGTAAGTTGATAAGTTGTGCCTTTAAAAGGTAAGATTGATTGTTGGCTAGGTTCAACAAAGTAAGAAAGGATTGGAATTAAAAGAAAGTAATATTGGATTGTAAGTTGTGTGATCACTTATTAAATCCTAAGATAAAAGAGAAGTTCAATTGTGAATGTTTGATTGATATTTCTGTGTTACTTGTGTGTGTGAGTGTCATAACAAGTAATAAATTGTAAATCACGTAAAGTGTAACTTGGATAGTCATAAACTTTAGACTGGTGCACGTCTAGAGTTGGACATTTAGGAGTTGGGGTACATGGTGAGCGTGCCATGGCTTTTCTGGGTAATGGATTGATCACCATTCCTATTTTTCAAAAGGTTCCTCGATATAGCATGTCATTCTGGAATACGGATTCGCGTCCGTGTTTCGTCTTCCTAGGTGAAGGCAAGTTAGATAAGACAACTCAAGTCCAATAACTATCCCATTAAAGTAATAAAGAGATGTTTAAAGTTTAGTTCAGTAGAAGCTATCTGCAGAAAGTTATATTGTTATATTATTATTTATCCCTGCACGTTATTTATTAGTATCATGTTTGGAATGTTTATGTAATACTTTGTAGTACTCAGCTTTGCTGATTACGTGCTTTATTTGTGATTGTTGATCATGGCTTTGCCTTATTGATCATGTGATGACCCATTTTGGTGAGCAGATTCTTTAGAGCATTGACATTTACAGGTTCGCAGATGTTGCATCATTGGGAATCTGGGAATGGAGAGCTTGTGTAATCCATTATTATGTTTACTGCATTAGTAGGAACATATTATAATAAGTTGGTTTGAAGTAGACATTTATAGAGTGTTTGGTTTTAAGTACTTATTTACTTATTGATTTGTTATATTAAAGTATGAAGTTTAGTTAATTGTTTTCCGCTGCAAAATTCTGAATAAGCCGATACGTTATCACACGGGCGATAATGCACTAGTAGAATAATTGCTTATTGTTGCGGTCATTAAGTGGCCTATTGCGGCGGTTTTCGCCGCACAGCAATAAAGGGCGCAGCAATAGATAATTACCTATTGCTGTGGTTAAAAACCGCAGCAATAGGGCAACATATTGCTGCGGTTCCTACCCAAAACCGCAGCAATATGTAGTGTTAATAATAAAAATAATAATTAAAAAACAACATATTGCTGCTGTTGTTGGTAAAAACAGCAGCAATATGTGAGTCTATTACTGCTGTTTTTACCAAACAACAACAGCAATAGGTTGTTTTTTTCTAAAAAAAAATCATACATTTCTAATGTCATATACTTCATTACTTCACCCAAACAATATTTTCACAAAGAAAACTATACAACCAGATTTTTTTGGAATTTATTCAAACAACAAATGAATTAATAAAACCCATAACTACAACATTTACATTTGATATTGTAAGAAATGAAACTATGAAACACACCAAATCTGAAAAAATGTAACCAATACAAAAAACTAAAATATTATATTCATTACAAAATTAAAATGGAAATTAAACTAAAATAGAAACTCTAAAATAATTCATTCAAAAAAAGTAAAAACAAAAAAAATAGAAATCCTAAACATCAAACTAAACTGAAAATAAAAAAAATGAAGAAAATACAAAAAAATGACGCGAACTCGCCGGGATTCGAACGAAGGACACGAACTAGCCGCGAAGTCGCCGGAAGACGAAAAAGATACAAAAAAATGAAGGACGAATGAAAGAGACGAAGTCGCCGGTGTTCAACGATGCCCGAACTCGCTGCGAAGTCGCCGGAAGACGAAGAAGAGGAGAGAGAAAATTAAAAGCTTCACCGGTGCGGTTTTCAGATCTGGTGAGTGCCTTCGCCGGAAGACGAAGAAGAGGAGACGAAGTCAATCGTTTTAGTTCTTCAACGACGGCGAAAATAAGAGGCGAGTTGAGAGGTGAGAGGAAGAAGGACCGACGAAGAAGGACGAATCTCGAGGAGGAGAGAAAAAGGAGTGGCCGGCGAGTTGAGAGAAGAGTGAGAGGAGAGAGGAGAGAGGAGAGAGGAGAGTGAGAGGTTGAGAGAAAACGGCTGGATTAAAAAAAAATGGGGATCAATTGAACCCTAACTGCACCGTGTCTTATATTAAAAAAATGGGTCTGCGGTTTTTTGTAAAACCGCAGCAATATATTAAAATATTATTTTTTTTAATTTTATTTTAATATATTGCTACGGTTCTTGCCAGAAACCGCAGCAATATATCTGGTCAACAAGTCAACATTTTTTTCAAAAATTTTCTGTTGAAGCCATATTGCTGCGGTTTTTTGCCGAAACCGCAGCAATATCTTTATTTTATATTTTACCTTTTCTTTTTACGTGATATATTGCTGCGTATGGGTAAAACCGCAGCAATAAGCAATTATTCTACTAGTGATGCTTTGGTAATTCTCTATGTTTTATATTGAAAAGGTATTTCTGAAAAGAGAGAATTATGGGGGTGCTACAATAAATATATTTGATATTGATAAATTTACGGTTTTTTCACCATATACCCCTGACAAATTTTTTTTTGCACCATATACCCTTTCGAGTTTCCAAATTCACCATATACCCTCCACTTTTCAAAAAATACATTAACTTACCCTTATGACTAACGGAAGGCTAACGCCGTTAGTCATTAACCCCTAATCCCCCCTCTAATCCTAATTAGCTATCCTAAACCTAAACCAAACCCTAACCCTAATCTAATACCCTAAGTCCCTAAACCTAACCCTAACCACCCCTCCCTCACCCTTTACCCCCCCCCACTCCCCCACCCCCTTACCCTAGCAGAAAGCACCCCACCCACTCCCCCACTCCCCACCCCCTTACCCACCACCCCCTCCCCAAATACACCACCCTCGAAACCCACCCTCGAAGCCCACCCCCTCCCCAACCCTTTACCCCACCACCCCTCGAAGCCCACCCCCCTCCCCAAATACATCACCCCCGTTTCTCTCTCACCGGCCTCCTTCGCACCTCTCTCGCCGGCATTTCCTCGGCTCACCGGAGCCTCTTCTCCTCTCGCCATTCTTCTCTATCCCCGTTTCGTTGCTATTGTGACTGCTGCGGGTAAGGACTACCACCACCGTTATTCTTCGCCGCTCGGAGTTGTTTGCCACCGGAGTTGTTGCGCCAGTTGCTTCCCTTCCCGCCTCGTGTCTCTCTCTCTCTCCTTTGCCGAGTGTTGTTGTTGATGTTGTTTGTGCACGACTGTCGTGGCTATTCCTCCCTCTTTGTTGATTCTCGTGGTCGGTGGTGGTGGTGCCGAAAGGGAGGGGGAAGGGGGTGGCGAGTTTGAAAGGGAGGGGGATTGCGGGTCCGAAAGGGAGGGGGAGGGGTTGTGGGTCCGGCGGGGGGGGTTACGGGTGGCCGCGGCCGGCGGGGGGCAAAGAGGGTTGCGGGTGGTCGTGGGCCGGTGGGGTAAAGGGTGGGGGCAATGGGGGCCGGGGTAAACGGTGGGGGCAAGTGGGGGTCGGGGTAAAGGATGGAGGAGGGGGTGGTTAGTGTTAGGATATTAGATTAGGGGGTTAGGTTTAGGAGGAGATTAGGGGTTAATGACTAACGGAAGTCTAACACCGTTAGTCAAAAGGGTAGTTTGATGTATTTTTTGAAAAGTGGAGGGTATATGGTGAATTTGGAAACTCGAAAGGGTATATGGTGCAAAAAAAAATTTGTCAGGGGTATATGGTGAAAAAACCGATAAATTTATAATTATCATCTCTTTGGAATAATACTGAAAGGACCCAAAGATGATATCGCCTCTAGCAAAGCCCGAGTGCACCAAATCTGAACAACCATCTTTCCACCTCTATTTATGTTCCATTTTATAAGTAAGAAGGATAATTTTCTACTATCAAATTTATCAAATTATAACTATATCTTTATGTACATTCTATTTTTTGTCACTTTTAACCTCTTTAACATTGGTTTTGCAAAGTATAAAGTTATTTTGAACAACACTGCAAAAGTTAGGGTTATTTTATTGGAAAAGTCATATAATATAGGGTAACCTTTGGTAAATTTCGTTAATCTTATTATTAAAAAAAAATCAAACATTCACGTAAATAATCTCATATTTCAACCATTTTTCAAAGGTAATTTCCACTTTTAATTTTTTAGGAATAATTCTAAAATTTGGGATTAATGCAATATAGATCCGCAGTGGATTAATGCAATCAATTCAAATAACAATGATGTTATTCCCCTATACAGTTGGCCTGTACATGTAGTGTATATCTTAGTATATTTATTGGATATTTTCATTTAATATATCAATCATCATATAAGATTTTTGTATCTTACCATGTCTTTTATTTATGGTCATCTTTAATATCATCGGGTGTATATTTTTAAAAATTTAGTTAATTATTTTTGCAAATTATAGGTAATGTAATTATTTCCGTCCTTACTTAGATAAACCTTGAGAACATCGGGAAGATCTTTTGAAAACGCACCTAAACAGAAAGAGGGAAGATCTTTAGGAAACGAAGGGAGTAATAAACAAAAGCGAATTGAATGAGATAGTGTCGACATTTGTCAGCTTTACTTTCATCCGCTTGTGCTTTATTATAAGGCAAAAGCTAACGGATATTTTAATTGTATATGTACGAGTAATACTCTAATTGTACTTTGTATTTGCTTAATGAATTTTTTTTATCTAAAAGTAACTCGTGCCTGTCTTGACGGTTAACATTTTAGTACTCCCTCCGGTTCCTAAAGATCTTCCTTGTTACTGTTCCTACAGATACCAAGGAGGATTCATTGATGTGGGGTCTAGGGTGGATAAAGTATAATAAAGTAAGCACTAATTAGAGGAGAGAGGGTAATAAAATATAATAAAAAGTAAGATCATGGAGAGAGAGTGGGTAATAAAGATAATAAAGTGCAATGTGGACCCATATGATAGTGACGATACGGTAAAATAGGGAAATTTATTTTGCCAAATAAGGAATAAAGCAAAAGAGGGAATATCTTTTGGAAACGCACTTAAACGGAAAGAGGGAAGATCTTTAGGAACCGGAGGGAGTAATATGTAAGCTTCAAAATTATAGGTGTAGTATTGAATAAAAAAATTGTGATATTGTATGTTTATTTAAGAATAATGGATTTTCATTTTACATTAAATTTTCGAAATTTTTTCATCTTATTATATATATTTATGTATAGTATGAACTTTTTTTTTTAGAAAGTTGAATCAATGAGTTTCTCTCACGATTTAATTTATAGTTTTTCATTGTAAAATAATGTTAATTATTTTACGATTTTAATTTGATTTTTCCATATTTAGCAAAAAGAATCGGTGGGAAAATTTTCAATATGGTTGTGACACGTGGCAGGGGTCCGACATTGTTTTAATATAGTATAAATAGATTGAGTAGATGAAATAATAGACATAGCAATAGCGATAGCGATAGTAATTGTAATAGTATCATAAGCTCTTCAAATCAGTCAATATGTGTGTATGTGTGTTTTTCTTTTTTCCAATACTTGCTTGAATTTTGGATCTCTATAACGATAAAATGAATATGATTAATTCAATAGTAACACAGTTTCAATAATCTCTATTATATAAGGCAACTCTTGAGGACTTTGGTGTCCACTTGAGTTGCCCAAAGTACCCCCAACTATAAACAAAAATTACAGTTGCAACCATTTAATAAATTTAAAAAACAAAAGTAAAATAAGGAAAAAAAAGGGGGGAAAAGAATCCTAACATGTGTGTTAAAATAGACAGCCAAGCAGTTACTTTACTTCACTGTGTTCACCTTTTCCAATTTTTTTTTAATGCACTAATTAATGGTAAAGGCAGTTTTTCTACTTCTTCAGTTTCTCCTCTTCTCCTTCCTCTTATTTCAAAATCTCTCATGAATGAGGATAAAATTGAAAATATCCACAAAATCACGCATACGTCATGTCACGCACGCATCGCGTGCAAAAAATACTAGTTATATATATTGAAAGTAAAAAAATGTGAACTAATATAGCTTGTCTTCTAATCAATTAAAACTAACTTGATGAATTGAATCAATTATTATTTTCAGGTTGGTGTAATCAGTCTAATACCAATATTTTCCATTATTCTTTAAGAGGGGTGATATTAGATATATATATCATAGTAAATGTCATCATAAGTAAAAATTGCATATTTTAAAGACTATAGTCTATGTCGTGATATTAAAAGTAAACGCTTAAATTATACCATTACTCATTGATTATAGGTTAAGATGTTACTACATATAGTTAAGATAACAATACAAAATATGTTTGAAAAATGTTTTTATAAATTAATAAGACACAACGTATGTTATATGAGTAACTTTTTGTACCATTTAATAAGGTTGAACTTAATAGTATATAAAGTAGATTTTTTCTAATGAATAATCTCTAATTAGTAAATCAAAATATCCCAAGCTACCATATCTGACTCAATAGAATATCACATATATTTTATGAGTAATATTTTGTTAAAAAATAATAATAATACGAACATTGAGGTAGATTGCATCATTAGTATATATAAGGATTATATGTGAGCATATGTCGACATTGAGGTAGATTTATCTTTGTATATATAATCTTAATATATTATAACATATAATAATCTTGTATTATCTCATGACAATAGGATGTTGGAATAAATTTTTAATACATGTAATATCATAGCAAGTTCACAAATGGTTTTTATATATATGTATATATATTTTAATAATTTTTATTTTTAAATCAATATGTTGAAGCACAAGTGAATGAGAGAGCGACACTTGTGAGCTCTTTGTTTATCCGTTTTTTTTGTTTTGGTATAGTATATTGATTGATTGCTTGATAAATGATGATATTGATTACTAACTATATTGATAAGATCAAAAAAGACCCCACTATAGAAATTCTAATTTTAATATTTTAATTATTATGCGGCGCTCAAGTAAGAGAAATAACATATATTTATGTGGATGTACATATAATTATATTATACCTTTAATTTGAAATTTGATTAAGTAACACAAATATCCAATGGTCAAACCAATATAATATCAATCACATAGAGCTGCTCAAAAGCGGACCTGGGCCGGGCCTAGCCTAAAAAATTTGTCCGATGGGCCTAGGAATGTTTGTCCAAGCCCTTTACTAAGGGCTCAACCTCTTGCCCTTATCCGTCCTAAAAAAAGGGTCGGGCTTGCCCACAGGTTAACGGGTCGAAAATCGCCTTTGAACACATAACTAAATTATTTAGATTATATAACTAATAAACTTGTTTAGTACTTTACCATTAGTTCATTATAGTAGCAAATAAACAAATCCATACATTATATTACTTGCATAAAAAAATACATTATATTACAAAAGTATTAGTTGTAGTACATAGTACAGGTATTTGTCCTTGCTCCTTTTATGGGGAAAAAATTTAATTTTAATACTAAAACGGGCAGGGCCAGGATTAAAATTTGCTTGTCCATGCCCGCCCATTTATATTAACGGGCCGGGCTTAACCCGCCCAAAAATTTAATCTTTTTTAAACTAGTCCAAGGCCACCCTTTTCCGGGCCTGGCCGGACGGGCTTGACGGGCCGTCCCGTCCGTAAACAGCTCTACTGAATCACATTACTAACCAAATATATTTAATTATACCAAATTTAGTCTACTATGTAAGCACTAATCAATATACTAAAGCATAAGCGAATGACAGTGCGACACTTGTCAGTTCCTCGTAAATTAAGATTTCCTATGAGATTTCACATCCCACATCAACCAAACAATAGCTTCAAAACATGGCAATTGTATCTTGTATTGGGGAGTGCTACGTTTTTTAAGAGAACAATGTTTTTTTTGTCAATTGTTTTCTATCTTTTGAATATATTGGCATACTATACATAGGTGATTGAGCAGAATTCTGTATTGTACTCCCCCCGTATTTTTTTATCTGCTACATTGCTTTTTTACAGTTTTCAAGACACAACTTGAAACGCAGATATTTTGAGTTACATTTATGAAAAAATTATAAAAATTATATATTTGGAAAGTACAAATTGAAATGAATCAAACAAGATCCATCATGACTATGTTTTTCTTGATGTAAATCAATTCATAAACAGTCAAAGTCACAAAGTGAACAGTACCCAAAGTCAAAATGTAGCAAATAATTTGCACCGAAGAGAGTAAGTGGTTAGCAATAGCATGTCAGTTTCGGGAAGCATATTACTATGACTTTATTGCATTAATTTATTTTTAGGTTTTGGAGGCTCCACACGAACACACCTATCTATACCTAGTATTTTATAAGAAAGACCATAAGAAAATTGCTCACATTCACTCTCAAGAAATGAAGGCCTCACAATCACTCTCATCAAATGAAGCTCCCACATTTATTCTCACCAAATAAAGCCCCCGCATTTATCTTTTTTATACTTAATACTTTAAAACAAAGGATTGTTTGTGTGACCTACTAACATGTCAATTTTTTTTATTTTAATTATAATTTTATTATATTTTTAAATTTATTCTTCATTAATTTATTAAGAGAAGTTCAGAAACATTTTATATTATAAATCATTGACTTTACAAATTCTCATATTATTATCACTAACATGTATTTCTATATAAAATATATTATTCATTAGTTTTTTTAATATACTAACTAGCATTCTAAAAAGAAGATCTAAGAATCTAAGATGATAGTTTCTCTTTTCTCATAATCAATCCATCAAACCATAATCAATCTCTATGTGACATCTTCAGAAGCAAGATACTTCTATAATCTGCTAACAGCTAAATTATGAATACAAGTAAAAGCCTGAGTAACACTTGGAAAACTGCTAATCCAGAGGACTTCATTCCACGTGCGCCATATCTGATAGATAGATAGCTGCAACAACACCAGCATAACAAACTGATTTCTGGAATCTAGACAAAAGCCTTGTCTTATGAATCCATTTAAAAGCCCTGTAACAATTACAACTACAGCCCTGAATCTGTGACCAGTCACCTGTGAACTATATAACTACAGTGGAAGAATAGATGATTGTGTTGTTCAATAGCGCCCTCCAATCCTCATCAAAGAAGTGTTCTTCCTACTTCACTATTACTAATTTTAGTTACGGAGTACAATAAGTTTTTATATCAGCAAATAGGACAAATATTTAAAATTTAAGGAGTTCAAACCACAATAACATTGATTAGATAGCTCTAGCACGAAACTAGATTCAAATAAGTGAATCTGCTTTTATTTACTTAGTATAAAAAGTTTACATGCAATAGTCAAAACAGCCAATGTATATATAAAGCTTACACTTTCACATAGGAAGTATATAAAAGTCAGTCCCACAATTGGAATCATTTGTGTAGTAAATTCCACAACCTTCAAATGTATCCCCTGCAGGATTCAAACAATACATAATCTCGACAAGATAATTATCACCACCCACCATCTTGCAAGATAGATATGGTTGGGGAAAATTTGTCTGTGTGTGATATGCCCTTATGTCATTCACACTGTAAGTTACAGTGGAGCTCGGAGGGAATCCTGTGAATAACAATATACACATTACATTTTAGCCAAACATCAATAGTTTAGATAATCAATGAGTGTTGGTTGGGAGGTTCAATAAACTAAGATGTGAAGTGCTTACTTGTCAAGATCACGGCGGGATCAACCTCATAAAAAAGATCGAGTGTGCGTCGAAAATAATCAAACTTGTTAAAATTACTGCACGTTCCGTGTTTTCTCCACTCAAAATTCCAAAAACCTAACGGCTGACCTCGCACTTGATAGTTCGTCATACTTGGCCACTGGATTGTGAGTTCAGTTGTTATTGGTTGTGGCAGGTCACTTGCTATTAACTGAGAACTCAAGTCACAATATATCAGGGGGTTATATCCAGGTTCAGCAGGTTTGGTAGAGGATTGTGGATTAGTATTTGGCCAAAGACCATGGATAGTAAATGCCTCAAAATTGATTTTAGCACCAAAACATTGGTTCACTTTACAGAAGTTTACACCATATGTTATTGTTAACACATGGTTGTAAATTGGAAAAGTTGGAATGGAATCAATAAGCATTGGAGAAGAAATGACAAATACTAATATCAACAATAAATTAAGTGAATTCATTTTGAGTTGTAGATGAATGGAATTATGTAAGAAATGAAACCTTTATATAGGGATGTTCTTAGGTTGGGGATGTTACTTTTAGTATTTAGTAATGGGTAAGCAACAAATTAAATGAAGATTATATAATGGGCCACTACAAACCACAACTTCATTTATTCCTTTTATATCAGCAAACAAACTAGAGCATGAACTGCATGTCTACAAGTTATCGATAAATGGGTATAAGCAAAAAATATACATTTTGTAGTGGGGCACTAGAAACTACCAATTCCATGAACATCCCAAATCCCAATTATATTAGTCAGTACACCACACTTCAATCAGAAAACCCGAAATCCTAACTCACATCACATTCCCATATTATCAACACATTACCATAAATGAAGAAGTGAAGTTGAAATAAACTCAGCCAAAAGATCATGGGAAATAAAATTGAAGAGAGAGAACTTGCCTGTTTAGTGAAGTAACAAATTTCAAATATCCATCTGAATTTTTGAGACTAAATAATAATCTTCTCCACAAAAGTATGTAACTGCAAGCCTGAACCAGATCATATCATTAACATTAGCGTCAATTCTGAACAGTAAAATCTGAACAAAAATCATTCTAAGAATCAACACCTATCCCATAACTTCCTAAACCCTATTACTTCTCCCACTCATAACGAACTAAGGGTTGAGAGTGTCCAGGTATCTACAAATTGGGTTGAGGCCTACCAATAAGTATGGGAAGAACCTAGGAATAGGAAGTTTCAAAATAATCATCATTATATCAACTTAGCAACTTAATTATTAATGTAATGGCAAGAGGATAGAGTGAATACAAAATTTGTAAAAGAAAATATGGCCTTATGAATGATCATATACTCTCAAGTCCCTTCAAGGCAATAATCATTGAGGCTGACAAGGTCTCAGCCATGTTATAGACAGAGGTAGCAACCGTGATGTACCAAAAACAGCCTCAATACTAACAAAATGTCTGCTCTCTTTATGTTTTAAGAATCCAATTGATTAAACCACCCATGGGTTATACTTCAAGCATTACCTTTTCTATGGTTTTGAAAGGGGAAAAAAAAAACATACTATTACCACTGGTTTTCTATTTAACCAAGTAGCTTCATTTTGGTTTATTCTCAAGATCCATGGAAAAGCATCAAGCATTCAAATGCAACGGACAGATGTTCTTGTACGTCACCAATCATATTACCATGGCTATTGTAATGATCCCCAAAAGACCCACATAGCAAATCAAGGGCAGGGCCTATAATTAGTGACTACAAAAACATCCTCCCCCATTCATGTATATACACCAAACTTGTAAAGTTCCAATCCCCAAATCTCAGCACTGATAGCAGCCACAAATTGAAGGGCATAATGGCAGCATCCAAACTTAGCTCAGAAAATCAGTAGGAAACTTTTTGTTAAAATGTGAAAATTCACCTGATAAAGGCACCTCTGATTGCTTAAGAGGAAGAGGCTCGCAGTTAGCAACCCGAATCTGCCATTCTACAAGATCTTGGCCAACAACCATCTCAGTGACAGGATGCTCAACCTACAAAAAGTTATGCATGCCGCTAGTTAGAATTCAATTCCACGAAACTGTAAACCAACAACACCAACAACCAGAAGCAATTCAAGCACCTGTAACCGCGTGTTCATCTCCATGAAGTAAAATTGACCTGAGAGAGTATCCCCAGTAAACTCAACAGTTCCAGAATTAGTCAATCAAAACATTAGAAAAACTAACACTAAAAAAAAATTATTGCAAGAACTATATGGAAATGGTCAACAAGATAAGCCTGCTAGAGTATGAAGAACTATATAATACAAGCGGATTATTAAACATACAATAATGACTAAATGAAACTACAAAAGAAAGATCATGTTTCCTAATAAAATTCAGAATGTGCAGGAATTGGGAATCATTGGCTTGTTGATTTCATGAAGACAATAAGGTAGCTTGGATAACCTTTCCACCTCATTTCTTCTAAGAGCAAAAAATTCCATATCTGTATCATAATCAATATAAACGGTGCTTGTGTCGGTAAAAGCTGTTATATGGGGAGTTAAGAAAGCGCTGTCAATGGACGAATCATCACTATCATCATCTTCTGTGGGTAGCATTTGGTGAATCATTGTTGTTTCAGACATATGTTGTTGATCATCTACAGGTCCCTCGTCTCCCAACTGTAAGGGAACACTTTCATCTGACGGATTGTCCATAGTTGGTGGTTGGCGCACAGATCTTGCTGTAGAAACTAAACTCTCTGTATAAGCAAGATTGACATCTGCAGTAATTCGGAGGGACTTCATCTGTTGCGTAGCTTGTTGATCATCTACAGGTCCCTCATCTCCCAACTGTAAGGGTACACTTTCATCGGATGAATGCATAGTTGGTGGGCACACAGATCTTGGTATAGAAACTGAACACCCTGTATAAGGGAAGAACTTTATTTGTTGTGTAGCTTGTTGATCATCTACAGGTCCCTTATCTCCCAACAGTAAGGGTACACTTACAGTTTCATCTGATGAATGGTCCATAGTTGGTGGTGGTTGGCGTACAGATCTTGATATAGAAACTAAACTCTCTGTATAAGCAAGAATACAGTCATCTACAGGAATTTGGAGGGACTTCATTTGTTGCGTAGCCAAATTTAAGGACGACACTTTACCAAGATGGCTCAACACAATTTCCTTATTCTTCCACAAGACCATATAAGGTCCACGCACTTTAGGAAACTTGAGATTTAGTACTTTGTTCCAAACACCGGTAGGACCATATTGCTGCAGATCCCAAGCATGGAACCCAAAATCAGCTCCAATCCAAAATATAGTGGGGTACATATGGTTGGAGCCTTGATACAAAAAGCCATAAGCAGAAGGTGCATCAGAAGGCAAAGGGGTCTCGATAAAGACTTCATCAACCATGTCGAAGGAAAGAAGACGGCATGTCCATCGACAGCCAAGAACGTCATGCATGATCCAATTATGCATGCGGCCATTAAAGGAAGAACCTGCTTTATTGACGCTTGTGTAATTACAAAGGTGAGTCAAATACATACAAGCATCAAAGACGCGCCTCCAAGAATTAGTAGCTAGTGAATACAACCATACAATACTATTATCGTGAACACCATCATCTGAGTAACCCTTCAAACCAACAACCTTGTAGTCATGGGTTACAGCATCGAAGCCAAACCCGAAATAATAACAACCACCATTGGGGATTTCGGGGAGTTTAAAAAGCTCTCTAGTAGCCGGGTTCCAGAGCATGCGAACTTTATAAGGCAATTCCAATCCCTTAGAAAGTTGGATAAGAAAGAGGCCATTACAGGGTCCAACAATGGAGAAATCAGTAATGATATCACGATGATAGATTTCATAACGAAGGGGATCGAACGCAACAGCAGGCCTAAACTTGAAGGTGGTTTCGAAGGAAAGGTCTTGGTAGTTAAATACAGACATGGAGCAACCCGGATTAAAAACGGACAGAATAGCGTCGTATTCGGATAAATTTGAACGGGTCGAATAATGCTTTGTAACAAAATTGGGAGATCGAATGAGAGACAGCCAATACTTACAGACGCATGTGAATCGAATCAATGATTTTACTGGCAATCTAACCAGAATCTCCATCAGCAGTTCTTCACATTCTTGCAATTGCAATTGCAATTGCGATTCCGATTCCGCCATTGATGATTGATGATTGATGATCGACGTAGCAACTTCCTCTCTCCTGTTATCACTCACAGAAATGAGAAGAGAATTCAATCAATCAATCACTGCTACTGCTACTGCTACTAAACAAAGAACAGATGAGATGAGATGATTACCTGCGATTTCTGATGATTAATTCTGCTTCTTCGAAGTCGAAATTTGTTAATTAGGAGTATATTTATACAGATTAATTAAACTTGCGTTTCTTAAAATTAGGGTTCATGCTGTGGGCGTTGCATATTTTTCTTGACGGTAAATGGAATAATCACAAAACAGCGGGCGCCCCTGCTTAAGTGCTTACTAGTATTCTTTGCACGATATGCGTGCGTGTCATATTAACATTATTTTTCTCAATTAGTTATTCATAGAAAAATGATTCAAACAAAATATTTATAATGATTTTTAAATTTTTTAATATATTTTTCTTAAATCAATGTTACGTTGGTTTTTTTAGTTATTTGTTCATCATTATTCAAATCTCTATTATATAAGTGAAGGAAATAAGCAGAAGAAAGCATGTGTTCAAATAAAGTGGAAGAATTTGTGTATTAGATTCAATCGTTGAATATTAATAAAGTGGAAGAGTTTGATTTATATAATAGAGATTACCAAATAATAATCAACATTTAGGTTTTAAAATATTATCGTTATAATTATTAATATGAAATTAAAGTTTTTATTTTTTGTACATATTGTTTCAATCAAGTTATATTGTCAATTTAATTTTTGATGAGAGTTTTTCACACATATTTAAGAAGATGAAATCATTCTCCTTAATTTAATATTTAATTGAAATTTAAAATTCAATTCCATTAATAACTTGTTCACATATATGGCAAATAGGAAGAAGAAAATACTATTTAATATATATGATAATTTAAATCATTAAGGGTATATTAGACTTTTCAGAGGAGGACACCATCTTCCTCCCCCCTTCCCTTATATAATAGAGATAAAAGACATTGGATCATTTATGAAACGCGGATTCTATCTAATCTACTTTCTCCGTTTCATAATACTCGCTACACTTCTCATTGTGTGAAGTTTCACATTACTTGCTACACTTCCTTCTTGGGCAATAAACTAAACTCTCTCCTCTCACATGGGTCCCTATTCTTTTTACTCTCTACATCTCTCTTCTCCAAAAATTGTCTAAGAGTCCGTGAATTGAGAAGTGTAGCGAGTAATATGAAACGGAGGAAGTATTTACCAAATATAAAATTCACACCCCATTTTTTTTTTATACTCCATGGTTATTTGTTAGTTGAAAAAAAAAATTCACACCCATTTGTTTGTTGAAAATAATTTTTATTTATACTCCATGGTTATTTGTGGGAATAAGGATGAATTTTAAGTATTATTTAATTATGGAAGAAATTTTTACCTTTAAAAAAAGAAATTATGAAATAACTTTTAAAATCTTTATAAAGAACTAACTAATACAAACCCCGTGCGATGCACGAATATATCAAATAGTATTTTTGAAATACAATTTTATTGTATAGTTACAATGTCTAATTGTCTGTAATAAGATGAAAAAGTTTCTTGAGATTAATAAAATAATTAATTACAATCAAACTTCTAAGTTCTAAAGAAATAATATAAATTGGTATGTATTGTTTAAGATTACATATTAGCATTATAAGTATGTAGGCATGAAAAAATTGTATAATGCCAAGCTGTTAATTATTTGTTCCGACAAGTCAAATGTTGACTTAAAATAAATGGGTGATCTTAAAACAAGTCAAATGTTGACTTAAAATAAATGGGTGATCATAAAATAAATTAATTTGGGCTTTATTATTAAATGAGGCCTATTTTAATTAAGTCATCTATTATTGGGTCATGGCTCATTAAATAAAAGCTGGACTCTTAATAGGGTTATGTCCATGAGGCCCAGGAGGCAGGATAAATGGAAACCCTAGGGTTCTCCTAACTCTATAAATAGAGAGTTCCTCTTCACTTAGCAGAGGAGAAAAACAGAAGACTCAAGAGAGAGAGAGAGAAAGCTGCTCCATAGACTCTCTAAGTCTACACATCCAAACCACATATTCAACCTAGAAGAAGAACAACAAGCATCATAGCCGTTCTATTCTAGACGATCATACTTGAAGGAGATCAAGCCCGGAGGCCCTCATTCAAGGAAACCAAATCATTCTTTTGGAGATCGAATCAGTGGATACATTAGAGATTGTACTCAAACTTTTATATTAATAAAATTATCGTTTGTTTCACATCTTTTGATTCTATTTTGCAGACATCTAAAATTTGTGTTTACAAATTTTTGGCACGCTCGGTGGGACAATCTCTACCACTCATCTATTTCTCCAAACACAAGTTCAAATCTTTTCCAGCAATGGCACCAAAGAAGAACATCTCTCATCCTGATGTGGAGAAAACTGATCAATTGCAGCGAAGATCCATGACTCTTGGTGATTTTATTGATGATGTAACCCTTGGTTTTCATACTAGGGGTACGAAGAAGGCCGCTATCAGGAGTGCTGCTTCCAACCTGCGTGCGGCATCTATACCTACCAAATTGCGCACTAAGCCAGGCGTTTCATTCACTTCAGAATCATCCATGGCACCACTTTTCCTTGGAGCGCATGAAGTTCCTATGCTCAACTCAAGTCCTTTCGCACATGAGAAATCAGATGATGCTCTGTTCGAAGGGTTCTCCTCAAACCCCCTCTTCCAACCATTGAACGTGGCCGACGATGATGATAGTAGCAGTGGTTCCTCTCCTTCATCACATCCGTCGATTCTGCATCTGTTCAAAGCAATTCAGGCCTCAGAACCCGATGTTGCTACTGTCATGGTACATGAAGCCAAAACACTCGAAGAACAATTAATCGAGATGAAGAATCTCATCCAAAGGATGATGAAGGATGGAGAAGAGAAAGATGCCTAGATTGCTGCCTTGCAGAAGAAGCTTGGAAAACGCCCTAATGAAAGTGATTCGGACGCCGACAGCGATCGAAGCCACGGATCCAAACAAAGCTCAAAGGGTGGAAAGCCACAAGGTGATTCATTAACTGTTCAAAGAATCCAGGATATGATAGCCAGTGCTGTCAAAATGCAATTGGTTGGAGATTCTCATGGCAATCACCGTTACATAAAGTCGTATACCAAAAGGATCGACAAGATGAAAATGCTAAGTAGCTATCAACCTCCAAAATTTCAACAATTCGATGGCAAGGGCAACCCTAAGCAGCATATAGCGCATTTCGTGGAGACTTGCAACAACGCTGGAACCACAGGAGATTTGTTGGTTAAGCAGTTTGTTCGTTCCCTTAAAGGAATCGCCTTCGACTGGTACACAGATCTTTCACCAGAATCCATCAGTAGTTGGGAGTTTGGGACCAGATGGAGGAGGAATTCATGAATAGATTTTACAGTACACGCCGCATCGTAAGCATGACGGAGTTAACCAAGACACAACAATGGAAGGACGAGCCTGTTGTTGATTACATCAACCTATGGCGCGCTTTGAGTCTGGAGTGCAAGGATCGCTTGTCAGAAACTTCCGCTAGGAGATGTGCATTCAAGGTATGAAATGGGATCTCTTGTACATTCTGCAAGGTATAAAACCTAAATCTTTTCAGGAATTGGCAACCCGGGCCCATGATATGGAGCTTACTATCGCCAACCGTGATGGAAGTTCTTCTGAGTACAAGAAGGAGAAGAAGGACTTCAAGAAAACTGACAAGCCTTTCAAAAGTTCTACAAAGGAGTCTTTTGCAGTCACCACGACGTCTGCTCCTGTGAAGATTTCTGCAAAACCAAAGAATGAACAAAAGAAAGGGTCATTCACCAAGAATGGTAAGAAATATAGACTCACACTAAAAGAATTGCAGGCTAAGAAGTACCCATTCCCAAATTCTGACTTAGCAGGAATGTTGGAGGATTTGCTCGAGAAGAAAATCATAGAATTGCCCGAGTCCAAATGACCAGAAGAGGCAGGGAGAACATCTGATCCGAACTATTGTCGTTATCACCGTTTAGTAAGCCATCCTATTGAAAAGTGCATTACGCTGAAGGAGAGGATCATGCAACTTGCAAATGACGGGAAGATTGTTCTAGATCTTCATGATATGGCGGAATCAAATCATGCTTCAGTTACTTTGGAGGCCTCCCCATACAACGACCAAAGGAAGCAAATGAGACTCATTCAGTTCGGAAGTCTGGAGCCAATCATAGTAGAAGTGGTGGATTTGTCATGTGCGTCACATCATGAGTATTCAGATTCGGTTCCCATACCTCATGAAGAAGAAGAGGAAGGCTGGACTTTAGTCACTAAAAGAAAGCCAAAAAAGAAGGTGATGCCAAAGTCGCAACCTCCTCGACACAGAAAAAGGCAACAAAGAAGGAAACCGCTCTAAGGCGAAGAAGAAGAAGACAAAACCAGTTAGCAAACATGGTGTCTTACCTATTGATCTTCTTGAACAGGAAGCACGAATGCCCGTCACCTTGGACGAATTCTTCCCTCAAGAATACTTCGGCGAAGTCTCAGTCAATATGGTGACCTGTGATGTGGTGGAAGAAGAAAAGGAGCAAGGTGAACAAGGTCATCTTTCCAAGGAAGGTCTCAATCATGAGAAGGACCCTGTGAGAAACGCCAACATACTTGCATTGCTGGAAACAGTCCCCTCTCGCATGGGATGGCGACAAGTTATTTCCCTCCCAGAAGAAATGCGATTTGCTCTTGCACGCGCCATAGAAAATCCTACTCATTATACATCTAAGGAAAATATTGAGCAAGGAATTTATGACAACCATCCTGATCCATGTGCAGCATGTAGCGCAGCCTTGGCATTCACAAATGTTGATCTTATGTTGGGGTCAAAACCCCATAACATACCTCTCTTTGTTTATGGGTATATGCGCAAACAAAGGATCAACCGCATCCTTATAGATGGAGGGTCTGCGGTCAATATCATGCCTAAGGCTACTATGGAGAAGTTGAAGATCACCATGGAGGATTTGTCCGAAAGCCGCCTGATGATACAAGGATTCAATTTAGGAGGTCAACGAGCCATTGGTATGATCAGAGTTGATTTGTCTATAGGGGAGATGATGGCGACCACAACCTTCCTTATTATTGACTCGAAGACATCATATAACTTGTTGCTAGGGCGGCCCTGGATGCATGAAAATGGTGTTGTAGCATCGACTTTACATCAATGCCTCAAATACTATAGAAATGGCGAAAGAAAGGTAAGTGCAGATGTGAACCCATTCTCCGAAGCCGAGTCACATTTTGCCGATGCGAAGTTCTATATTGAGCAGCAGGAGCCTCAGGAGGTCATGCCGATAGAGATTGCATCTACAGGAAAGAGTGTCATTGTCAAACAAGAGCCAATCAAGGAGGATGCTCGTTCAAAGAAACTTGCAGTAGCAGAGATCATAGAGATCGATGGAAACAAGGATGAGAAGGTCTCTTTGAAAGAAGCTGAAACTAAGTCTAGCTCAACAGCGCCGGTGCTACACTACATTCCAATGTCCAGGCGTAAGAAAGGTCAGTCTCCTTTTGCACAATGTGGGGGCAATGAAGAAAAAACGAAATCTACATCAAAGCAAGGTGAAAGTAGACAAGCTATTGCTGAAAGAATGACTTTACCAGTGCAAAAGATAAATGACTCAAAAATAAACAGCGTGCCACTTCCAGGGTTCGAGAAGTCGTCAGAAATGCCAAGTTCGAGAAGAGAAGGCTTTGACCCAGTTGCTTATAAACTTATGGAGAACTCTGGGTACAATTTTTCTAATCCAGAGCCTATGGGAAAGGTCATAGAAGCTAAAGCTTATGGCCTCAATGAGACTCAACAAAACCTCCAGCGGCAAGGAGAGCGTGTTTTTGTGAAGAAAGTTGGCCTAGGATTCACGGAATCTAAGCCAGTTAGAATAACAACACGACGAAAACCAATACAAGCAACACAGTACATTGCAGTTGAAGAGTTGGAGGAAAGTGAAGGGGAAAATACTTTGCCAGTCAGGATGGAATCTGTCTTTGACAGGAACGAGCCTGCTTCGATTCAACCACAATCCTCGGTGTTTGACAGGCTAGAAGGTCGAGGAAATTCTCTGTCATCAAATCCGATTTTTCAACGAATAGGTGGACGATGCAAAGATGTAGCACCATGTTCATCTAAAAGGAGCGTCTTCAACAGAGTGGGAAACGACACACAGTGCAAGAAAACTGTCTTCAGTCGGATTGGAAGAAGCAAAGTTAATACCAAACAACAATGGTGACGGAAGGAAGCAATAAAATTGGAAGCTGAATTCAAGTTGGAGAAGGAGGTCAGAAGTACCATACCATCTCGAATGAAGTGTTTCTCAACTCTGGAAGTAAAGGTGGGCAAGTCTCTTACTGTGCGAGGCCATACTGTAGTTCTCACAAATCAAAAGCCCTCTATTGCCCAGAATGAAGAGTTAGATGAGGCAGCCTCTTGCAATCATGTCACGGTTTATGAAGCTGGGAGTCAGGATGAAGAAGTAGAAACGGTTGAAGCTCCGAAAACACTTGAAGATGGAGGTCAGTCTACAGTGGATGATCTAAAAGAGTTGAGTCTTGGAACTCCAGATGAGCCACGACCAATTTTTGTCAGTGCATTGCTCACTCCAGAAGAAGAGAAGGCGTACCTTGAGCTACTCATGGAGTATAAGGATGTCTTCGCATGGAGCTATAGCGAGATGCCCGGGTTAGATCCAAGAGTGGCAGTACACTGTCTAGCCATAAAGAAAGGAGCTTCATCAAAAAAGCAGCCTCAACGACGCTTCCGACCTGAATTGATACCTGAAATTGAAAATGAAGTTAATAAGCTCATTGATGCAGGTTTCATTCGTGAAGTCAAATATCCTACATGGATTGCAAATATCGTCCCCGTGAGAAAGAAAAATGGCCAATGCGTGTGTGTGTGGACTTCGGGGACCTCAATGATGCTTGTCCCAAGGATGATTTCCCGTTGCCGGCCATCGAAATAATGATTGATGCCACAACTGGTCATGAAGCCTTGTCTTTCATGGATTGCACTGCAGGATATAATCAGATTCTCGATGGCGCCGTAAGATCAAGAAGCAACAGCTTTTCGCACACCCAAAGGCATATTCTCGCTATAAGGTGATGCCCTTCCGGCTTGAAAAATGCAGAACCACTTATCAACGTGCAATGCAAAAGATTTTTGAAGACATGATGCACAAGACGGTTGAAAGTGCTATGTCGACGATCTTGTTGTCAAATCAAAGAAGAGAGGTGATCATTTGCTTCACTTGCATGATGTGTTTAAGAAATTGCGTAGGTATCGGTTGAAGATGAACCCCATGAAATGCGCATTTGGCGTCACCTGGAAGGTTTTTGGGATTCGTCGTGAGACATAGAGGAATTGAGATCGACCAATCCAAGATCGGGCGATCCAAGACATGCCACCTCCAAAAATCTCAAAGAATTGCGCGGATTCCAAGGGAGACTAGCCTACATTCGACGCTTCATCTCAAACTCCGGTCCGGGCGATGCCATCCCTTCGATCATCTTATGAAGAAAGGTGCTCCATTCGAATGGGACGAGTCATGTCACAAGGCCTTTGAAAGTATCAAAAAATACTTGTCTACACCTCCGGTCTTGGGGGCACCAATTCCAAGAAAGCCTCTCGTTCTCTACATCGCACTCAAGAAAGATCATTGGGGGCATTATGTGCACAAGAAAACAACGAAGGTAAAGAGAAAGCTTTATACTACCTTAGTCGAACACTAGCTCGGTGCGGGTAATGAATTATTCTCCCATTGAAAAGATGTGTTTGGCTTTGATATTTGCCATTCAAAAATTCAAGCACTACATGCAAGCACATACTTGTGCGGGTGATTTCCAAAGCGCATCCTATCAAGTACATTTTGTCAAGGCCAGTGTTGTCCGGACGAATCGCGAAGTGGGCAATTCTCATAAGTCAACATGACATAGTATACGTCTCTCATAAGGCAATCAAGGGACAAACTTTGGCGGATTTCTTGGCAGACCATCCAACCCCGTCAGATTGGGCACTCTCAGACGATCTACCTGGAGAAGAAGTCTTCTATATCGACATCTTGCCACCATGGGAGATGTACTTCGATGGAGCTGCACGACAAGATGGCGCTGGGGCTGGTGTAATTCTTATTTCACCTGAAAAACATATCCTCACATACTCCTTTGTTCTCACCCAGCTATGTTCTAATAATGTCGCTGAATACCAGGCGCTTATTTTTGGGCTTCAAATGGCTAAGAAAATGGAGGTTCATGACCTTGATGTGTATGGAGATTCCAAACTGGTGATACATCAACTACTTAATGACTATGATGAAAAGAAAGAGGATTTGATACCTTACCACAGACATGCTTCACAATTGTTGGAGACATTTGACAGCATTAAATTACAGCATGTTCCAAGGAGCGCCAATAAGATGGCCGACGCACTTGCCAATCTTGCAGCCACATTGGCACTGGGGGCTGAAGAAAGCATGTCAGTCCCAGTTTGTAATCGATGGGTGGTTACACCTCTTGAAGATGGAATAGAAGAAAGTGCCAATGCAGTCTCAGTTTATGAAATAAACACTAATGATTGGCGTCAACCACTCATAGATTATCTCGAACATGGAAAGTTGCCAAATGATCCGAAGCACAAAACAGAAGTTCGACGGCGAGCTCCACGCTTCATCTATTACAAAGGGACACTCTATAGGCGTTCATTCGTTGGAACCTGGTTGCGGTGCCTTGGAGATGACGAAGCAGTCAAAACACTAGAAAAGGCGCATTCAGGAGTTTGTGGTGCCCACCAAGCTGGTCCAAAACTTCAAGATCGAATCAAAATATTGGGGTATTATTGGCCAACCATGGTTCAAGATTCCATGGAGTTTGCAAAAAGATGTGAAGCTTGTCAGTATCACTCCAATTTCATTCACCGGCCTCCGGAGCCGTTGCATCCTACTGTGACATCTTGGCCATTTGAAGATTGGGGTCTCGATGTTGTTGGCCCAATCACGCCAAAGTCCTCAGCCGGCCATGCATACATACTCGCGGGCACAGACTATTTCTCCAAGTGGGCAGAAGCAGTTGCTCTTCGAGAAGTTAAGAAGGAAAATGTCGTTGATTTTATTCGAAATTACATCATATATCGCTATGGTGTACCTCGTTATATAATCACAGACAATGGCACACCATTTTGCAACAGATTGATGACAAGTCTCTGCGAAAAGTTCAAATTTGCACAACGTAAGTCCTCGATGTATAACGCTCCTGCTAATGGGTTGGCTGAAGCTTTCAACAGAACACTTTGCACTTTGTTCAGTAAGGTTGTATCCGAGCACAAGCGAGATTGGCATGAGAAACTTGGTGAAGCATTGTGGGTATATCGTACTACGTACAAAACACCAACTCAATCAACGCCCTATGCACTCGTATATGGTGTAGAGTCTGTGTTGCCATTGGAGATACAAGTCCCGTCATTGAGAATAGCCATTCAAGAGGATCTTACGGCGGAAGAAAATGCTAAGATTCGACTGGCGGAATTAGAAGCACTTGATGAAAAAAGACTTGAAGCACAGCAAAAGTTGGAGTGTTACCAAGCCCGCCTGACACGTGCATTCAATAAGAAGGTGCGAGTCCGTTCTTTTCAAGTCGGGGATATGGTTATTGCAGTTAAGAGACCCATCATTGTCTCTCGCAAGACAGGAAGCAAATTCGACTCAAAATGGGATGGCCCGTATGTTGTCCAGGAAGTATACACAAATGGAGCTTATAAGATTGTTGATACTGACGGATTGCGCATAGGTCCTATCAACGGGAAGTTATTGAAGCGTTACTATCCTTGAAATCTTTCACAATGTAAACTCCTAAGCAAGAGAATAAACTGCATATTCATGTAAAAAAAAAACAAAAAAAAATAGTGTTTGATTGAACTACGTTGGCTTGATCTTGTGGAGTGAATTCCTTTGCTTCACAGGTACGTAGGCAGATTGAAGTAGTCATCTATGCTTCAAGTCCAGCCCCACCAAACAACAACTAAGCCTTATTCCCAAAGTGATTTGGGGTCGGCTAACATGAATCGTCAACTGAAACCGTTACCAGAGGAGATGGCTTCGACAAGAGTGATAAAAAGGTTTTTTTTTTTTGAGAATTTTTAAAGAAGTTTTTTTTTTTTAAAAGCAAGGTTTACACCAACAAGTTTTAAAAGAGGTTTTCAACAAAAGGTTTTAATACCAACACAATTGAGAAAAACAAATAAATGCAGTAATCACACCCCTTCCTCCACATGGATACTGCCCCTCCACCCACTTCTATCCAACGTCATGCTCTCCTCAATCCCAAGTAACCTCATATCACTTTCAATTACCTTCATCCAAGTCATCTTAGGTTTTCCCCTACCCCTTACAATTTGGTTACTCCTCCACTCTTCAATTTTTCTCACCGGTGCATCACCTGATCTCCTTTTCACATGACCAAACCATCTTAACCGATTCTCCCTCATCTTTTCTTCAATGGATGCAACTCCAACTTTTTCCCGAATCACTTCATTTCTTAATCGGTCCTTCCTTGTGTGGCCACACATCCACCGCAACATACGCATCTCCGCCACGTTCATCTTATGAACGTGGCATTGTTTCACCGCCCAACATTCGGTGCCATATAACAAAGCAGCCTAATTGCCGTGCGGTAGAACTTTCCCTTCAAGCTTTGGGGAATGCCTAATCACAAAGGAATCCGGTGGCGCTTTTCCACTTTAACCAACCCGCGTTAATTCTATGAGCCACGTCTCCATCCAGCTTCTCCATCCTTTTGGAGAATGGATCCTAGGTAACGGAAGACGTTCGATCCTTGAACCACTTTGCTATCCAAAGTGACCGCCCCGCCTCGCCGTTAGTAACCCCACCGAACTTGCACTCCATATACTCCGTCTTACTTCGCTCAATCTAAAACCCCGGGCTTCTAATGTATGTCTCCACAATTCCAACTTTCTCTCAATACCTTCCTTTGTCTCATCAATCAACACAATATCATCCGCAAACATCATACACCATGGTATATCATCTTGAATTGACCTCGTTAGTTCGTCCATGACTAGGGCAAAGATAAAGGGACTAAGTGCGTAACCTTGATGCACTCCGATCGTAATAGGAAACTCTTCTCGTCCTCCCCACCGTAGTCCGCACACTCGTAGTTGCCCCCTCATACATATCCTCGATGATATCTATATATTTTTGTGGAACACCTTTCCTTGCCAACGCCCACCAAAGTATTTCTCTTGGTACTCTATCATATGCCTTCTCCAAATCAATGAAAACCATATGTAGATCCTTCTTCCTATCACGGTAATGTTCCATTGTTTGTCTTAAGAGGTGGATGGCCTCTATAGTCGATCTTCCAGGCATAAATCCAAATTGGTTCTCCGATATCTTCACATGTTTCCTAAGTCTTTGCTCAATCACCCTTTCCCAGAGTTTCATCGTATGACTCATTAGTTTGATTCCTCGGTAGTTAGTACAATCTTGTACATCGCCTTTGTTCTTATACAAAGGAATCAAAGTACTCTTCCTCCATTCTAATGGCATTTTGTTGTGTCTCCAAATCATGTTGAAGAATGTTGTCAGCCATTCAATTCCTCTCCCCCCTAAACACCTCCAAACTTCGATAGGTATGCCATCTGGCCCCGTAGCTTTCTTCAATCCCATCTTTTTTAATGCTGCAACGACTTCTCCCTTTTGAATCCTCCTCATAAACTCTCGATTTAACATACTTGGCGGAATGTGTACATCCCCGATGTCTTGTGCTTTATCACCGTTGAACAAGGTATCAAAGTACGACCTCCATCTATCCTTTATCTATTCATCCTCCACAAGCACTCTTCGGTCCACACCCTTGACACCTTTTACCTTTCTTATGTCTCTTGTCTTCTTGTCCCTCATACGCGCAATTCTATAAATGTCTTTTTCACCTTCTGTCGTATCCAATCTTGCATAAAGCTCTTTGTTTACCTGTGCTTAGCTTCCCGTACTGCCTTCTTGGCTTCTTTTCTAGCCTCTTTGTACTTCTCATAGTTCACATCGCTGCTATCTTTTCCCAAAAGTTTATAACTTTCTCGTTTGTTTTTTATCGCTTGTCTCACCTCCTCGTTCCACCAAGATGTGTCCTTACTTGATGGTACAGTTCCTTTAGATTCTCCAAGGGCCTCTTTCGCCACTTCCTTTATACCAAGTTCTATCTTTGTCCAAGTCGAATCTACATCCATTTCCGTGTTACAAGCCCAAATATCTTTACTAGCCATCTTAGCTAAGAAGTTCTCTTTGTGCTCCCCTTGGAGCTTCCACCACTTGATTGTAATACTCCTGGCCCGCAAGAGTATAAACTGTGAACGGCTTAAAAATAAATAAAATAAAAATTGAGGCATTTGTCTTATGAAAATAATCAAATGCGCAAATATTCTTCATTGTAAAGAACATGGATATATGTTCTATTTATTTCAAAAGAAAAAGTGCAATAACAAACTAAGACACCTCAATAGTCTCTAAAACCAAAACCAAAAATAAAATAAAAAAGAGCAAAGAGGATAAAAAAAGCTATGGCTCCCATTGTAAGGTCTTCAATGCATCATGGACCTCCTCAAAACTCTTCTTTCTTTGTTGATAATTCGGGCTCCACTTGCTTGACATCGCAACGGTTGCCTCAAGAGAAGTATGAGATTTGGTCAAATCTTTCATTTGTTGTTGTTGTCCGCACCTCAAGAAGGTGCTTCGAATCCGCAATGATCGGTCACAAGCTTGTTCTCCCTCGTCGCTTAGCTCTGCGAGCTCTTCCTTCAGTCGAGTTTGCTTTTGGTGGATGTCTTTCATCTCTCCTTCAAGTGTCTGGACTCGCTCTTCTTCCGTTTGGCGAAGACTCACAGCACTACTCAAGCATGATTCTGCTGTCAAAAGTTGCTCTTCAAGCACGCTCAAAGCAGGTTTCTCTGCATGCCTCTTCTGTTGAGAATGTAATTTCAAGCTACACTTTAGGTACTTCTCAACAAGGCCTCGTAAGTTGGATATGTCAATTCATCTGTCCATAGTGTATTGGAAAAGTTCTTCACATTCCTGCTTTAAGTCATGGACTTCATCCAAAGGAGTTTCCAATATCTTCTTCCTAATTGACTTGACCATATAGCTCGCAGCATGTCGCTCAGCTTGTGATATCATACTTCGAACATTCAAGGAGGGTGTCTTAACAGAAACAGGGGGACACATCAGCAATGTTGTTGGACTCCCGAGTCAAAATGCATGCTGCAGCTTGGATTATAACAGGATCTTTTGAGGCATCAATCAATTCTTGATCCGGGGAAGCAAATGTATTGTTGCAGGCTCGTAGCTCCTCAGCAATATCTATTTCAGCTTGGCCACCCTGAATAAAAAAAAGGAGGTAAGATGAAAAGAATATGCATTAAATAAATAAAAAACAGGAGAATGAGGTAGAACATTAAGTAACTTACTTGTGTTTCCTCATGATTTGATTCTTCATCATAGCCGCTGCCAAAGATGTCATCAAAAACTAATTTCTCAGCGATGCATTTGGTTGAAGACAACCCATGGTTACCACTTCCACTCGGAGAACTCCTACTATCATCTTTTCCACCTTTTGTAACGACTTCTTTTGGAAGGGGAGGAGCAGAATTATTTGCAAACTTGACCTTAAGCTTACGCTTCTCGTCAGGCTCAACAGGGATCTTAGCAGCTTTCTCTTTCGGTGAACTAGTGGAATCGTTCACTTTTCTTTTTCTAGACTTACTCTGGCCATGAGTCCTAGAGACGTCTGGAGAACTCGAAGAGTGCAAGGAAAAACTTAGAGAGTAGACTGATTTCCACCAAGACACAAAAGCAGGAGTAGTCTGAGCTTGGATGCTAGCACAACTACGAGGTATCAAGAAAGAAGACTTGGTTCCTAGGCGAATGCTCGAGTTGAACAAGTTAAACAAGCGCTCCTCTGTGGCCTGCTTTTGGGGTTCCAACTCACCAGGCACATCTTGGTGAAAACCAAATTGCCGACTAAACCTATGAGGGCTATACGACTCAATCACGTAGCAGTCATCATGCCTCAATGTTACAAAGCTGGATCTCATGCTAAGGAACAAACCACTAGTCTGACGAGATTGCATGTTATCATCGTAAAATCTTCATCCCTTCCCGTGCTCACAAAAGTAACACGCCAATCAATTACCTTGCTAGAACGGATGAGAGATCTCGCTTCTGAGCTATGGAAAGACAGGGCAGCCTCGGGGTCGTGAAAGGCAATCATACGGACACCACCGGAAACATGTGCAGTAGAGCGGTGGCTCTGAAAGTAGCTGGCTATCCAGGCATATACATAGTGCGCGGGAAATGACCCATGGTGTTTACCTGGTGAAGAGGAAGTAGAAAGCTCGTTCAGGCCTCTGTAAATGCTTGCAAGGACAGGAACATCTAAGGAAATCTCGCGACCACTTGCAAGGTATGATGCAGGTTTGAAGACACCAAGGCGAATATGACCCTCATTTTTCAAAGGAAGGGCAAAAGCACAAATCCAGCATGAGAGAAAGGTTGCAAGGTAGGTTTCGTGGCGATGAGCTTCGGGAATGTCCAAGTCAAGAAGCGCTCCATGAGTAGTATCACTCCATGGCCGAGGCTTCCCAAGCGTTAAAGCATCCTCGTCATATACAGGATAATTCGCCCTCTTTTTTGCGCTTGTAGGTGTTGTGGAATACTTGGAAGAGTCGTGAAACCAAAAACGACACCATTCTTCAAAAGTGACACTTGACCTGTTAGATTTTGTTATTAAGCGGCGAAAAGCTTCAAGCAAATATCTGCAACTATGGGGGAGACGTAGATCATGTTCTACTTTGGATTCTTCAAGTGCACTAGCAGGGATCACCTCGTCATAGAGAAGACCAGAAATGGGCAAACCACCAAGCACATGAACATCCCACAAACTAATAGACATCTCTCCTTCAGAAAGAAGTAAAGTGTTCGTCTTTGGGCACCATGATTCGCAAAAAGTCTGCATCACTGAACTATTGCACTTGTAGACGAACATGGAAGCATACACAGCATCGAGCAGGTGGATGCGAGAAAGAGTGTTTCTGAATTGACGCAAGATGTCCTCTAACCACTCCTAATAGCAAGGAATGTATTTGAATTCAACTCCAAAATGCATGTTAGAGCTCCACCTAGCTTCTTTTCGGGAAATGCGTGCATGAAGTGTGTCTAGTGCTTTGGTCTTAGCGCATGCTCGGTGATGGGAGGCGAGAAGAATCGGTTTGGATGATCTTTGGGCGGATGAGTTGCCTTCGCAGATGTCCTTCCACCAACGCTTCAAGCTAGGAGGGTAATGTGATATGGGCCAATCATTCGCAAAAGGTCCAATCATGGGGCGAAATGCACGAAATTGTGTTTTTTGTCCATTGTTTGCATCGTCAGCAATCTCCATGTGATCTCCAGTGGATGTCTTGGCGGGTCCAAACCGTACCATACTATTATTGTTCCTAAAAATAAAAGGAGAAGTCAAAAATACATATATGTTTATGTATGTATAAAAAAACAAAAAAAAGAAAAGGGAATGGAGAGCATACAATAGTACAATAGATATTAATATTGTGGTATCATACCATAATATATACCATAAGACAAAAAAAAATCACAAGTAAAAAAGAAACAAAAAAAGAGTTGAAAAGTGGAGCACACGACACATCAGGTGGTGATAAATTCTCATAAGCATGAATCACATATGTACATGTACTATGTGATTTTTATAAAAAAAAATGAAATAAAAAAGGGGATGAAAGTGGCGACACATCATCAACATTGTTGGTGCAACAAAACACAGTGTTACATTTCACAAAAAACAAAATTTCAACCTATCAAGAAAAGTTTCCCACACTTTCTCTCTCATAGATGGCAAATCATCTTCATTAACTACACCTACTAACTACTGTCTTCGACCTCACAAAGAAAAAACTACAGCCATGACAAAAACAAGAACACATAAACACCAAAAATTCATCTTCAAATCCGAAATACCACATAAAACCCACGAAAAATACACAAATTTCGGAGACCCACAGCAATAAAAATCGAAGAAGAAGCAGGTTGTTCGGTCATGACAAAACAGAAAAAAAACAGTAACCAAGATCTCTGATAATCGAGAAGAAGAAACTTTACCTTCTTGATCGGACAGCAACTTCACTGTGCAGATGAACCAAGACGCTTCGCCGTAATCTCGACAAACACCAGGGCCTCGGGGCAGTGCGGTTATAGCGGCGAGAAGAGGTTCTATCAAGACCACCACGGCTTCGAACTTATCTATCTTAAACCGAAAGAAATTTAGATTAGAATTTGGAGTGATGTTATCTTCTTCAACTTCTGTAAATTCGGCCAGCAAGAAGATACGCTTATGGTTTCTATCTTGTTTCTAATACCAAATTATATCCTAGCTTGGTTAACTGAAAGGAAAGTCAACTAAAAAAAAATAATGATTTGTGGGCTTTAATTTGCTGTAGTATACTACTACAAGTACGTAGCATGAAGCACTAAAAAAAAAAACCAAGTATTTGGTGGGCTTTCCCATAAGAAAAGTCATGGGGCTCTACGAAGACAGTATGGTCATGGGCTAAAGTATGTTCAAAAATTCGAGACTCAATCACAATCAAAACATTCATAATCGTGTATGTGATACAGTCTCGAGGGGGCAATTTGTAGGTATGAAAAAATTGTATAATGCCAAGCCGTTAATTATTTGTCCCGACAAGTCAAATGTTGACTTAAAATAAATGGGTGATCATAAAACAAGTCAAATGTTGACTTAAAATAAATGGGTGATCATAAAATAAATTAATTTGGGCTTTATTATTAAATGAGGCCTATTTTAATTAAGTCATCTATTATTGGGTCATGGCTCATTAAATAAAAGCTGGACTCTTAATAGGGTTATGTCCATGAGGTCCAGGAGGCAGGATAAGTGGAAACCCTAGGGTTCTCCTAACTCTATAAATAGAGAGTTTATCTTCACTTAGCAGAGGAGAAAAACAAAAGACTCAAGAGAGAGAGAAAGCTGCTCCAGAGACTCTCTAAGTCTACACATCCAAACCACATATTCAACCTAGAAGAAGAACAACAAGCATCAAAGCCGTTCTATTCTAGACGATCATACTTGAAGGAGATCAAGCCCGGAGGCCCTCATTCAAGGAAACCAAATCATTCTTTTGGAGATCGAATCAGTGGATACATTAGAGATTGTACTCAAACTTTTATATTAATAAAATTATCGTTTGTTTCACATCTTTTGATTCTATTTTGCAGACATCTAAAAATTGTGTTTACAAAGTCATTATTCAAATGAATATTACTTAAATAATTTTTTGGTAAAATATATATTGTTATGATACCAAAATATAAACACTATGCTTGTAGAACATGGATTTCAACCCCGAAAAGTACATAGTTTTAGGTACTCTATATCACAATCCATACTCATTCTATTTTGAACATTTCAAATTTTGCTCATTTTATAAATGCGCAATATAAAGTTTCCTCATCTCACGAGTATAAATAATTAAGAAGTTTTTTCATTATCTTTGGGAGTGATATTACGCTTGGTTAAATTTTATTTCTATCTATTTTTCCTAATTTTTCTTCCCTTGTTTTTTCTTATCTTAATTCTAACCATTTTTCTGATGAAAAAGGCAGAAAAATGATTTACTGCACATAGAATTATAGATAAATATTTTCCTAGGACGAATATTCCTGTTTACGCTATTTCCGTTATCTTTGAGTATGCCTTTGAATTTTGTTACTGTTAACTTTTTTTGTTTCCAAATCGTTTTGCTCAATTTTTTTTCTTCTCTTACCATATCAATATTGTGTGAATATTATAGATTTTTTTTTTCCTTTCCTTCTTTCCGTGTTAAAGTTTTTTATTTTTAAATTTTCTTCTCAATATTTTTTTCTTCCACTTCTTATCCTTAATCTTTTTATATTTATTTTATATTTTTTAAATGATGGAAAAGGCATGAAAAAAAAATTTACGACATTGTGTTATGTGACACTTGTTATAATATTATAAGTATAGAGTTATAGGTAAGATATGACTAGAATAAATCTTGTAAGATGCATAAATTAATCAATCAACATTATTTACTTGTATGAGAATTAATTTTATAATACAGATGTGAGGAAAATAATATAAGATTTTAATAGTTTAATAAATATATAGATGAAGTTTGTACTATATATATATATATATATATATATATATATATATATATATATATATATATATATATATATATATATATATATATTGTTTGATTTATTGTGAACTTGAATAATATATATTGAGATATATATATTTATACCTTTTAAAAAGTTCAGTAAATCTTTTAAATTTAGAATAGTATTTTCATTGTTTTTTAAGTCTATTTTTAATAATAATTTATTTCTATTATAAACGAAAACATTTAGGCTAAATTTTTTTTATAAGGAGGTGACACGTGTCCTCCTTCCAAAATTGTTTTATAGCATAATAGATAATGGATAGATTGATGATTGATTATCTAATAAGGAGATATTTTAAATAAATATATTGTTTCCTTTTTTTTTTAACAGGATATTGTTTTCGATTTTTGGCATAGTATATGCTATGTTGATTTTTTTTTTTGGAAAAGTAGTTTTGGAGGGAAACGATTCAAGGAGGAGATGACACGTGTCCTCTGGAATCGTTTTAGTTTAGTATAATCATCATATACTCTACTAAAAGTTGAAACCACTCGCTCCTCCTTTCGCCACGTGTCCTAACCATCATATTCTTATTTTTTATTTATTTTTTTAAAAATTAGAAATTTTTACAACGGTCATCCAAAAAATGACTACCACTAAGAATGAATGTGAGCCACAATATCGTTTCTTTTATTAAAAATATATTAAACTAATCCTAATTTTCTAATTTTTTTATAATTTTAACAATAATTATAATGACAATATTTTTTTCTAATATATAATTTATTAAATTCAATAAGCTTTTAATTCTTTTTCAAAATCATTTTTTTGGGTTCAAATTACGTTTGCAAAATAACCTTCTTTCATCTTCAACCTTCCATCATCTTCAACCTCCCTTCATCTTCAACCTTCCATATCCAATTCAATATATTCATTACTAGATTTGATAAAATTAAATTAATGAAGATTATATTATCATGTAAAAATTCAGGTTTTGTATTGTGTTTGTTTGATAATAGTCGAGAATCAGTACTCACGGCTCGTTTGGTTGTTGGTATTAAATAGTGGGAATGAGAATGACATTTAAGTGTAATTTAAATAGGGGAGAAGTCTTAAAATCTCTATAGAGAGTCAATTTGTTCACAAGTCTCTATGGAGAATAATATTACTCCAAAACTTCTCCATTCGAACACATTTTTGTCCATCTAGCTTAGGTTTTTCATGAATTTTCATTACCGTTCATTACCACTTGGGGGAGTGGTATTGAGTGGGAATGAGAATTTAAGAAAGAAAGATGGACTTTTTGGGATGATATGGCATTCCCATGGGAATGAACATTGATTTTCTTCCCAAATTTACATACAAATTCATTCCCATTACCATCATTTATTACCAACAAGCAAACGGGTAAGAGTAATAAAAAAAATGAAAATAAAAATTAAAATAGAAAAACAAACAAACTATGGATTAAGGCTCTGTTTGGGGAAGCATTTAAGTTGACTTAAATGATAAGGTGCTATAATTTTAAGTCACCTTATATGATTAATGGTGTTTGGTGGAGGAACTTAAATAAAATTTAAGTCCAAAATTTGATTGAAATTGAGTTGGAGTAAAATATAGCGTTGAGATCAGGTGCTGAATTTTTTTTATTTTTTTATTTTCTTTTTATCTTTTTAAGCCTAAAAAGATATTTTTTTTACCAAACAGGTTATGCAATCAGCTAATTTATCAGTTTCAGCACCTTAACAATTTCAGCTGCTACATAATCAGTTTCAGCCATCTTATCAGTTTAAGCTCCATTTCAGCCAGTGTTGTCAAACATAGCCCAACTTTGCAAGTGATATCGTCATTATCGATTAATTACCCTTCTTCCATTACGCCATTTTTAACGCATGGTGAGTTATCAATTTACTGCTGAATTCCTCTGCTTTCCTTCTTCAAATAACAGAATTCCTCTGTTTTCCTCAAACGTTTTTTTTTCCCAACATTTAGTGATTTAGGTGATTAGGTTTCCGATTAAACTTAACAATTTTACAATTCCAAATTGTTTATCTTTTCTCTTCTTTTTTAGTTGTTTCAATTGCGAAGTTGTTGGATGAGTTTTTGAGTACAATGGGTTGATTGCTATACAGGTATGGCTTAATTTCGATTACTTCGATTAAGGGATTTAGGGTTTTAGTATTTTTTTGAAACAACTTATGGTTGCTGTTAGGATTGATTAGTGTCCCATTTGATGACAATGTGATTAGCATTTGTAATTTTAATGTAATTTCGCTGCAATATTTTCTTGAAATTCTTAACAATAGTAGAATTGAAAATTCGAGCCTGTTATCATTTGGGTATTACATGTGAAATTTGATACCCTTATTAATAATCAATTTCCTCATTATCTTGAAAAAAACTTTAGATTTTGAAAATTTTAAACTGTGATTATATGGTATTTTCTTGTTGATTTTAAAGAAGTTGAACTAGGTTAATTTGATGAAATTGCATGTGGTGATTTAGAAGCATCAATTCCATGATTCATTTGGGTGTATGTTTTGTTCCAATTTACGCTATTCAAATATGTTGGATATAAAGTATTACTACCTCCGGTCTTTATTAGTTTACCCCTTTTGACTTTTGACACTATTCACATACATGACTTTGACTATCTCTTGTGATTTGTACTTAAGGAAAAATATAGTCACGTGAGATCTTGTTAAATTCATCTCAATGTGTAGTATCCAAATATCAAATTTTTGTAATTTTTACTTATCGATAATTAGAGATATTAAGGTTCAAATTAGTGTATCGGCAAATGTGCCCCATAGAAAGGGGTAAACTAATAAAGACCGGAGGGAGTATTTCAATGGAACTTTACAATAATGCTCAAGCATATTCTATTTAATTTTATCCCTGTTGTATTTATGTTGCTATTGGGTATTCAATTTTAGGATAGTTTGCATCGTCATACATAATTCAACTATTAGAGACAAGTAAGAGCACTTGACACTTTGAGCTGATATGGAACATACTCGATCCAAGAGCAGGAGGAGCCTTCAACTTCAGCGCGATATAATCAGTGATTTGCCACGGGATATGTAAGAGCATAACAAATAACCATTTGCTGCATTTAAAACAAAACGAACAGGGGATATATAATATGATTGTGTAAGAGCAAATGAAAATCCTACACAAAATAACATAGCAATGAATCTCAAAATAAACTCGAAATGATCATATATTAATCCATATATATCCACAATTTAATTAATTAATTAATTTCGTGCATTTGTCATTGCCTTTACAAGATCATATATGCAGTATACAACTAGTACAATCAAGGGGTACGTATAATCTTTGACTATCCTAATATAAAAATATTACCATCACTGATAAATGGTAATATATTTACAAGATATATATTTTGCATATTCTTTCTAATATGAATTTGCATGATCATCATGAATCTTGAAAATTGTTATTCTTTCAAGAGTTGCTGATACAATGAGCTCTCTACTGCTACACCTTCTCCCAAGTTGCAATTTGAAGCAAAAACCAAAAAAGTACAAGCTATATTATGGGTTTCAAGATCAAGTCGGTTATTGACAAGTCAAACGCATAAAGGTATATGTAACACTCTAGAAATGTTGCCTCCCCTGGATCAATATGACCTAACAAAGATCACACAATACATAACATTAACATGCTAACTCATCACAAGTAGCATTTGATAAAAATTAACTCAGTCTCACATAATTCAAAATCAAAACAATTCAGAAAATTACAACAATAAGATTTGGAAACAAAATTATATGAGATTTGTGCATAGTTACTTGCAATAAGAGTTTTCCTCAAAAGAAAAAGAATATAAGCACAGATGTGAAAGATTAACGAAACTGAGTTTGCTGCATGACATCATTCCTTATTCCATATGTCCTCAATCATCCTTCAACAGCTCGAAAAAGACTTGTTGAACCCACTTTGGAACCCATCACATCTCCATATGTCCTCATTTCTCCTTCAACAGCTTGAAAATATGAATGAAGTTGTGACTTCAACGCTGGGAAAGTTGCTCTTGTATGGTGCTCAAGAATCTGATATGCAAACGACAATTTTGTAGAAATCATCCCTGGTGGGGGCTAACTCGGCATGTGATGTTTGGACCCTGCTTGCCTTTATTAAGCTAACCCTATCGCATACTTCCTTGCTTGGTTGTCGTTTAATCAGAAGCATCGAATGAAAGGTTCTTTCCAAGACCATCTGCTATTGAATCAGCTAAAATAGAGACATAAAGCCAAAGTGCTAAAAGTAACAATCTAAGGGGAAGAATGACCTCATTCAATTTCGTCGCAAGCTGGGGAGTGCCATCATGATCTTGAATACGATGATACCCCTTCGAGATTAATATTAAAAGGTATCCAATGAGCTGAAAACAACTACTTATATTAGACTAGTAAGGAGACGTAAAATACAGGATGATCATGAAAGAATTGTTCTTCATAGATAAGCACTTCACCAACAACTTTATTCTTCTTAATGACCTCATCCTCGATCGTCACAGCTTCAAATAACTACTCATATTCTACTGTTTACATGCCTAAATATGCGAGTGAGTCAACTCGTTACTCATTGAAGCACTAAGATTTAGAAATATCTTGAGAAGTGTACTGACAAGTAAATAAAACTTAGTTAGCCGATAATTTATTTATGTTTCTCAATGTGATGGGTTATGCACGGTAATTCAAACTACATTATAGGTTTTGGTTGGGGAAGGCTATATAATTTAAAAACAAAGATATGCACTACCTTATATGAGAAATTCAAATCATACAATGGCTTGAAAGATAGGTCCAACCAAGTATACTTTATAATACAAGCGGACTATTGAACATACAATAATGACTAAACGAAACTACGAAAGAAATATCATTTTTCCTAATAAAATTCAGAATGTGCAGGAATTGGGAATCATTGGCTTGTTAATTTCATGAAGACAATAAGGTAGCTTGGATAACCTTTCCACCTCATTTCTTCTAAGAGCAAAAAAATTCCATATCTATCATAATCAATATAAACGGTGCTTGTGTCGGTAAAAGCCGTTATATTGGGAGTTACGAAAGCGCCGTCAATGGACGAATCATCATCTTCCTGTGGGTAGCATTGGTGAATCATTGTTGTTTCGACATATGTTGTTGATCATCTACAGTCCCTCGTCTCCCAACCGTAAGGGAACACTTTCATCCGACGGATTGTCCATAGTTGGTGGTTGGCGCACGATCTTCTTTGTAGAAACTAAACTCTCTCGTATAAGCAAGATTGACATCTGCAAGTAATTCGGAGGGACTTCATCTTTGCGTAGCTTGTTGATCATCTACAGTCCCTCATCTCCCAACCGTAAGGGTACTCTTTCATCGGATGAATGCATAGTTGGTGGGCGTACGTAAACCGAAATCCCTTTATAAGGGAAGAACTTTATTTGTTGCGTAGCTTGTTGATCATCTACAGTCCCTTGTCTCCCAACAAGAAGGGTACACTTACATTTTCATCCGATGAATGGTCCATAGTTGGCGGTGGTTGGCGTACGATCTTGATATAGAAACTAAACTCTCTCGTATAAGCAAGGATACAGCTTATCTACAGGAATTTGGAGGGACTTCATTTGTTGCGTAGCCAAATTTAAGGACGACACTTTACGAAGATGGCTCAACACACTTTGCTTATTCTTCCGTAAGACCATATATGGAGTTCCACACCGCCGCTCAGGAAACTTGAGAGTTAGTACTTTGTTCCAAACACCTAGGACCATACCGCTGCGGATCCCAAGCATGAAACCCAAAATCGCCCAATCCAAAATATAGTGGGGTACATATGGTTGGAGCCTTGATACAAAAAGCCATAAGCAGAAGGTGCATCAGAAGGCAAAGGGGTCTCGACAAAGACTTCATCAACCATGTCGAACGAAAGAATACAATCTCTCCTTTGACAGGCAATATCGTCATGCAAGATCCAATTATGCATGCGGCCATTACATGAAGAACCCGCTTCATAGACGCTTGTGTAAAAACAAAGGTGAGTCAAATACATACAAGCATTAAAGACGCGCCTCCAAGAATTAGCAGCTAGTGAATACAACCATACAATACTATTATCGCTAACACAATCATCTGAGTAACCATACAAGCCAACAACCTTGTAGTCATGGGTTACAGCATCGAAACCAAACCCGAAATCACAACAACCACCATTGGGGATTTCGGGGAGTTTAAAAAGCTCTCTAGTAGCCGGGTTCCAGAGCATGCGAACTTTATAAGGCAATTCAAATCCCTTAGAAAGTTGGACAAGAAAGAGGCCATTACAGGGTCCAACAATGGAGAAATCAGTAATGATATCGCGATGATAGATTTCATAACGAAGGGGATCGAACGTAACAGCAGGTCTAAACTTGAAGGCAGTTTCAAAGGTAAGGTCTTGGTAGTTAAATATGGAAATGGAGCTACCCGGTTTAAAAACGGACAGAATAGAATCATATGTTGGAGTTTTTAATAGAAACTTTAAGTTTGCTTCAAAATAATATGAAGAGTCATTTTTTCCTATTGTCCCACATTGAAAGAATATGAGGGAAGAGTAAGGTTTATAACCATTACTCTTCCTCTACCCTTTGAGTTGAGTAGCAATGAGGCTTTTAGTGGGTATGTGGTGATGTGTGGTTGCCACACGCGCGCCGCCCGCCCGGACCGGGCCTTGGGCCTTAGGGAATAAACTTAACTTAACTACAGCTTTGGGTCAGAATTAATCTCTCTTTTAATGCCGTTTTCTCCCTTAATCACTCTCCTGATTTTCGGCCATGATGTGACCGTTTTTCCCACGATTTCAGCCGCGTTCTGATTTCGTCTGGGTTTCTTGGCTCTATAAATACCAGTGTTCTGGTATTCTCGAGATATACAAAAAATACATTCACTTCTCCTCTCTTTCTTACTCTATTATCTGGGCAGTATTCAAGAGCGTTCTTAATCTGTTTTTCTGTCAACACCAGAAAGGCAGAAACCGTGTATCCCTGGAGGTTGATTGTTGTGAGTCTGTGTGTTGTTGCGGGGCAAATTCAACTTTAGGGCAGTGATCTTCTCACGCCACGGTGGTCAGTTAAGTGTGTCAATTTAGTTACCAGTTTTTGTTCCTACATTCTAAAGTTGAATTTTATAGTTTTTATCTGTTTTACGGAACTATGGCTGGTGAAAAATCTGATGAACCTATGCGTGTTAATGCTGTGCCTATTACCAATCCGTTTATTCCTGACATGTCTAAGTTAGATCCGTTTGATGGGAAAAATTATAAAATGTGGTCTGATAAGATGGAATTCTTTTTGGGTCAAATTGGGGTAGATTATTGTTTGTCTGCTGATACTGCTCCTGAGAATTCCAGTAGGGATTTTGTTAAAGATAATAAGACTTGTCGTGGGATGTTACTACATTATATGACTTCTGCCCTATACATGATTTATAGTAAGTCTAAAAATGCTAAGGATATTTGGGATGCTTTGAATACTAAGTATGGTACTGATGATTTTGGGACTAAAAAATATGCTTGTAGTCGTTGGTTGAAGTTTTCTATGTCTGATGATAAACCTGTATTAGATCAAGTTCATGAGTATGAACATTTGTGTGCTGATATTGTGGCTGAGGGTATGGCTATTTCTGATATGTTCCAAGCCAATTGTTTACTTGAGAAATTACCTCCGTCTTGGGAAAATTTTGTGCATTCCTTAAAACATAGGCAGAAAGACTTTACCCTTCAGGAATTAGTTTCCCACATTAAGATTGAGGAGCAGAACCGTATCCAAATCAAAGGGAAATCTGTTGATCATTCTTCCTCTTCTGCTAATCTTGTGGAAAACAAAGCTGCTGCACAAGGCAGAATTATAACAACTTCAAGGGAAAAGGTCAGTTTATGGGAAATTGCTTCGTGTGTGGTAAGTATGGGCATGTTGCCAAGGATTACCGTCTAAGAAAGGAAGCTCCAAACAAAGCAAAAGACAACAAAGCTCAAGCCAACCTTGCTGAAGACGACATTATTGCTGCTGTGGTGTCTGAGGTCAATCTGGTAAGCAATGTTGCTGAATGGATCGTTGATACTGGTGCAACCCGTCACATCTGCGTCAACAAGGAAATGTTCCAGGACTACATCAATGTTTCAGAAGGAGAATGCGTCTTCATGGACAATTCAAGCACTGTGAGTGTTCTAGGTAAAGGAAAGGTTTTCCTGAAATTAACTTCCGGGAAAACCATTGCTTTGCGTAATGTTTTGCATGTTCCCGACATCCGCGTAAACCTCATTTCGGTTCCCTTTTAAACAAAGCTGGAATTAAGTTAGCTTTTGAATCTGATAAACTTGTATTAACCAGAAATGGTGTTTTTGTGGGTAAAGGCTTTTGTAATGCTGGACTTTTTGTTTTGGATGTTGTAATTGATAATAAGAACTCTCATGCTTCCGTTTATATTGCTGAGTCTGTTTCTTTATGGCATTCTAGACTAGGTCATGTGAATGTTGCATCTGTTAAAAGACTTAAACAACTTAGTCTTATTCCTGACTTTAGCAATACATCTTTTGAGAAATGTGAAGTATGTGTAGAAGCTAAGCACCCTAAGAAAGCATTCAATAAAAATGTATCTCGTTCCTCTACTTTATTAGAGTTAGTCCATAGTGACTTAGGTGACTTTAAGAATTCCATGAGTAGGGGAGGAAAAAAATATTATATTACATTTGTTGATGACTTTTCTCGTTATACTAAGGTTTATTTATTGAGTTCTAAGGATGAGGTCAAGAGAAATTTCTAATTTATAAAGCCGAAGTTGAGAACCAATTGGACCTTAAGATTAAGAGGGTGAGATCGATAGGGGTGGGGAATATGATGGAGTTTCCCTTAAGAAATTTTGTGAGTCTAATGGGATTATTCATGAGGTTACACTCCCTATACACCGAGCAAAATGGAATAGCCGAGCGGAAAAATAGGACTCTTAAGGATATGATGAATGCAATGCTTATTAGTTCAGTATGCCTACTAACATGTGGGGTGATGCTATTTTATCTGCTTGCTATGTTCTTAATCGAGTTCCCCATAAGAAGTTAGATAAGACTCCCTATGAATTGTGGAAAGGCTTCAAGCCTAATTTGGGTTACCTCAAAGTGTGGGAGTGTTTGGGTAAGATTGGACTTCCTGACTTTCAAAGGAGTAAGATTGGACCTAAGACTCGTAGATGGTATCTTTATTGGTTATGCTTCTAACAAAGGCCGCATATAGACTCATTCTTAAGGATGCTTCGGTTTTGGTCCTATTAGAGAATCAAGGGATGTTGAATTCTTTGAGCATGTTTTTCCTATGAAAGTTAGTATATCATCATACTTGCTCGCTGCATCTTGTTCTACTTTGCATCATGACATTGCATCATCTAGTGAGACTTTAGAACCTAGAAGGAGTAAGAGAGCTAGAATTGAGTCTAGTTTCGGACCTGATTTTATTACTACCTTTCTAGCTGAAAAAGAGTGTTTAGATGAGCAAGATGTCAATGTGCTTGTATTGGAAGAGAACCCGAGAACCTATGCTGAGGCCATAAGATCTGTAGACTCAAGTTTTTGGTTAGAGGCTATTAACAGTGAAATCGAGTCTATTATGAGTAATAATACTTGGATTTTGTCAGACCTTCCTAAAGGTTGTAAGGCCCTAAGTAGTAGGTGGATCTTTACAAAGAAATGTAAGCCTGATGGGTCTTTAGACAAATATAAGGCTAGACTTGTTGTTGGAGGGCATCGTAAAAAACACGGTTTAGACTTCTTTGATACTTATTCTCCTGTGACTAAGGTAGCCACCATTAGAGCGTTAATTGCACTTGCATCTATTCATGATTTGATTGTGCATCAAATGGATGTGAAAACTGCATTTTTGAATGGTGAGTTAAATGAGGAGATCTATATGAAGCAACCTGAAAGATGTGAGGTTCCTGGTCAAGAGGACAAGGTATGCAAGCTTATTAGATCTTTGTATGGTTTAAAACAAGCACCAAAACAATGGTATGATAAATTTCATCAAACTATTACTTCAAATGATTTTTTGGTAAATGATTCTGATGCTTGTGTTTATTCCAAATTTGATGAGCTTGGTTGTGTTTTCATATGTCTATATGTGGATGATATGTTAATCTTTGGGACCAATATAGACGTAGTAAATGCAACTAAGAGTTTCCTAAATTCTTGTTTTGAGATGAAGGATTTAGGAGAGGCTGATGTTATTCTTGGAATAAAGATTACTAGAACGTCATATGGGATATCTTTAAATCAATCTCATTATGTTGAGAAAATATTAAAGAAGTTTGATCAATTTGATTGCATTCCCGTGAAAACCCCATATGATTCTAGTATTCATTTGAAAAAGAATAAGGGTGATAGTATATCCCAAGAACAATATGCAAAAATAATTGGTAGTGTAATGTTCTTGATGAATTATACTAGACCTGATATAGCTTATGCTGTTAGTAGATTGAGCAAGTATACTCATAGTCCTAATCGAGAGCATTGGGTTGCCTTGATTAGATTGTTGAAGTATCTAAAAGGCACTATCAATTGGGGTCTACATTATCAAAGGACACCTTGTGTCCTTGAAGGATTTTGTGATGCCAATTGGGTGTCAGATAATGATGAAATTCAATCTACTAGCGGTTATGTTTTTACTCTTGCTGGTGGAGCTATATCATGGAAATCATCAAAGCAAACATGTATTGCCAAATCTACCATGGAATCTGAATTTATTGCTTTAGAATTGGCAGTCAAGAAGCTGAATGGATAAGGAGTTTGCTTGCTGATATTCCATTGTGGGGGAAGCCAGCTCCATCAGTTTCTATGCGGTGTGACTCGCAAGCAGCAATTGGGGTAGCGAATAATCAAGCCTATAATGGCAAGAGAAGGCATATTCGCTTAAGGCATGCTGTAGTTAGAAATTTAGTTAAAAATAATGTGTTGTCACTCGAGTATGTAAAGTCAGAGAGGAATATTGCTGATCCTCTTACCAAAGGCCTTTGTAGAAAAATGGTGCTGGAGTCAGCACAAGGAATGGGTTTAAAGCCTATTGTGGAGTGAATTGTGGTGGATACCCTTCTTAGGAATTCCTAAGTTCAAAGGGTCAAACGAAATCACAAAAGAACTCAAGTTGTTGATACTACTACCATTCCTAGTAATAAAAGTGATGTAGTATTTTATTTCATTATACTGTTATATGTGTGAGGTTGAGCTTATAGCTCTTAATAAGTTCATAGCCTTACTTAAGGTGGTTTGTGACAGTACAAACTTGATGAACTTACCTATGTGAATGTGGGGGTTACGCCCAATCCCCTATGAGAGTCAAAAGGCTTAGACTCTCTAGAGCATTCATGAGAATCCAGGTTAATTGTGGGGCACTGATATTACAATTGCGAGAACGTTTCTTGTTTTGAAAAAGGTTGAGTGCGCATCTATGGTTTGCTAACCTCATGATAGGTTCAAAGAGAAATCTACCTTTTATGACAGTAAGACATATTTGTATGCACTAAGTGTCAATTCAAGTCCATAAGACATTGATACTTCAAAACCTAGTATCTATTGCCCAGATCATCTTTTTCAGCCCCGTTTCTTTCTGTTTTCTTCTTTTGAATCATGTGGGGGATTGTTGGAGTTTTTAATAGAAACTTTAAGTTTGCTTCAAAAGAATATGAAGAGTCATTTTTTCCTATTGTCTCACATTGAAAGAATATGAGGGAAGAGTAAGGTTTATAACCATTACTCTTCCTCTACCCTTTGAGTTGAGTAGCAATGAGGCTTTTAGTGGGTATGTGGTGATGTGGGCCTTGGGCTTTGGGCTTTAGGGAATAAACTTAACTTAACTATAGTTTTGGGTCAGAATTATGTTGGCATTTTTTGACCGTTTTTAATCAGTCTTAAGTTACCGTTTTTCCCCTTAATCTCTCTTTTAATGCCGTTTTCTCCCTTAATCACTCTCCTGATTTTCGGCCATGACTCTTCCCATGATGTGACCGTTTTTCCCACGATTTCAGCCACGTTCTGATTTCGTCTGGGTTTCTTGGCTCTATAAATACCAGTGTTCTGGTATTCTCGAAACACACAGAGAAACACATTTACTTCTCCTCTCTTTCTTCCTCTATTATTCTGGGCAGTATTCAAGAACGTTCTTAATCTGTTTTTTCGTCAACACCTAGGAAAGGCGTAAAACCGTGTATCCCTGGAGGTTGATTGCTGTGAGTCCGTGTGTTGTTGCGGGGCAAATTCAACTTTAGGGCAGTGATCTTCTCACGCCACGGTGGTCAGTTAAGTGTGTCAATTTAGTTACCAGTTTTTGTTCCTACATCATATTCGGATAAATTTGAACGGGTCGAATAATGCTTTGTAACAAAATTGGGAGATCGAATTAGAGACTGCCAATACTTACAGACGCATGTGAATCGAATCAATGATTTTACTGGCAATCGAACTAGAATCTCCATCAACAGTTCTTCATCTTCTTTCAATTGCAATTGCAATTGAAATTGCGATTCCAATTCCAATTCCGCCATTGATGATTAATGATCGACGTAACTGATACGCTCAAGTTACATGGATGCTGATCGTCTTGGTTATTTCTTGGGGAAATTGAATCAACTGTTGAATGTTTATCGCTTGTATGACGTTAGCAGGTCTGTTGGTTCTCTGTGTTTATTGCTGCTATTGGATTGAACTTAGACGCTATCGGACTAGGTTATCCTTTGGTTAGGGTTTTATAGTCACGCTGATCGTGCTATTCAACTAAGAATAAGGAGAACGCGAGATTAATTCTCAACAATAGATAATTATGGAAATAATTAGAGTGGAGGTTCAAGGATCGATAATGAATTGAAGTGGATGTTAATCAGATTCAAGATCTTCCCATATTGATTTCTCATCTTGTTTATATGCTAGTTAGTTGTAGTTTAGTTATAATCTACTTGAACCCCCCCTTTGTTATTATTATTAGGTTTCTCGGCCCTTAGCCTAATCTAGGTATTGAATCACGCTAAGTATTAGACTCGTCCCTGTTTCCCTGTGGATACGACCCCTACTTCCATTATACTAGCTTAGTGTAAAAGAGAGTAGGAGAAATTTTATCTTTGGCCGGGTGCGGTGCACGACGACACATCCGCGCCCGCCCAGCCCAAATTTTGGCGCCGTTACCGGGGAAACGGTGTTACTTGTTTGTATTTAGCGTGATTTTTGGATGGTATTGCTTGTGCTCTTTGTTTTTGGTTGGCCACTCATATAAAGAATTCCCTTTTTGTTTTAGTTTCTAGTTTTCATCTTCCATTGAGCTCTATGTATTTCACTTTTGTATTTTGGACAAGAAGCATGGAACTTGTTGCTTAAACTCTCTTGGGAAATGGTTGATTGAAGCTTTTGACGGTTTATTGTAAGATTTACTCTATATCTTGGTTATTGTCTAGCTTTAAATATTTATATTAATGGTCATGACTTGGATTAGCTAGGAGTACTACTAGTTGATGTTTGTTGTTGACTTAATGCTAGGTTTTGGATATAATCTGATGTTATATGCTCAACCATGATGTAGTAAGCTAGATACTAACGATGCATTGCAAGAGTTCTTCTCAATCAATTTTGCAGGTACTTGAAGTGGAGATTGACATGGAACTACCATTGTCACACATGGAGCACAACCCAATGATTAAGCTTAAGGTACTAAGTCGAGCTCACGACTTTAAACAACAGCGCTTCTCGGGAGGCAACCCGAGACCCTTTTTATTTTCTTTCTTTTTCTTTATTTCTCATCAAATTTCCACCACCACAACAAATTTTCTTTCACAAACCGCCCACCCACTAAAAAGATCCACAACCAATCTTAATCCGCTTGGAACCAAAATCCACAAAAGAAAACCCGTTGGGAGGACTTCAATAGCTAGGAGTTGGTAACACTAGAGGATTGAGATTGTTAATGTATCTTTTCGATCTCTTAAGCTAGGTGCAAATCTCAAAAATTCAAAACTTTTGAACTTGTCATTTGTTTGAGTGATTCGAGGGAGAGGGTTGTGAGTTGATTTATGAGATTTGAGTTGGTGTTGTTAAGAAATTTGAGTTTGACGGATTGTTTGGTCATGAGTTTTGAGCATTCGATCTTCGATTTACCCGATTTTCGATTTTCTCCCCCCATTTTCAGTTTACTTTTTCTTCTAATTGTCGACACATTGAGGACAATGTGTAGTTTAAGTAGGGGGGAGGGTATTCTCATTCTCATGTATCTATGTTGTATATATTACTTTTAATTTGAAATGAAAAAATAAAAAATGAAAAAAATAAAAAATAAAAAAATGATGATGAAGTGAATCCCGCTGAGTTGAAAACCCACAAGGGTGGACGACTCGGGCAAAAATTGGGGGCTCGGATAGGTCGAAAACCCGAAAGGGCGACCTATGCAAAAAAGAGCTAGTTGAGCGGGTAAGATGGTGAGATGCAACCAAAAAGAAATGTGTGAAGCTAGGATGAAAACCCGAAAGGGCTCCTAGGCAAAATGAGAGATTAAGAGAGAAATTTGTATTTGGAAAACTCATTTGCCGGAGTTGGTGTCATAAGGCGGAAGGTGTCTTCGGGTTGGGGTAGTGAATTCATCCTTTGTTTTGTGAAGATTTATTTTGGCTTTCACATTCTTTTGGTTAATTGTTTTTTTTTTGGGAGTAAGCATGGAATTTATCCCTTTTTGTCTTTGTTCCATGGCTTGCTATTCTAATTTAGTTGTAGTAGTAGTAGTTTTAGGTCATCTTTTGAGGTTTGGGAGAGCTGATAGTTTAGTGTGTCGTAAGCTGGCATTTTGATTCTTGTTGGTGTTGTTGGTTAAACTTGTTGGTGTTGCTGGTTATTATTGTTGTCGCGTCTTTGTATATTTCAGGTGAGCTTGAATCTAAGTGTGGGGGAATCATCATCCCTTACGTTTAGGTTTTGAGCGTATTTTGTTAAGATGTGATAATGATGGTGTAGTTGATGGGGAGTGTAGGTTGGTGTCGTTAGCTTGGGTGATGATTTATTTGGTGATCCTCATTTTGAGTTTACTCGAGGTCGAGTAAAGTTCAAGTGTGGGGGTATTTGATACGCTCAAGTTACACGTAGTATTTACGTAACTTTGGGTGCACTTTGCTAAGGGTTTGATTGTAATTGTTAACATTCGTGTTTTATTTAACTCTTAGCGGAAGTTCGGAGTTTTGCGAGATAATTTGTGTTAACGTCATGTATTCCGAGCTTCCAAGGTGAAGTGCATTTGAGCCGAGCAAAGCCCAAGCATCACCGCAAGCCTAAGCATCACCACAAGCTCGCCAAGCCAGGCTCTCGTGAGCATCGCATGCCCAGCAGCCTCGCCCAAACAAAGATCGCAAGGCCCGCCCGCATCATCGCCGCTCTCGCCCGGCCGCTCGCCCATCGCAAGCCCGGGCGCGCAAGGCCAAGCAAGGCGCCGGCCAGACAAGAGGCTCGCACCTCGCGAGCTAGGTCGCACCTCGCGACACCGCTTGCTCGCACCTCGCGAGATTCCTCGCACGGTGCGACCTCTTGGCTCGGCCCGGCTCTTCGGCTCGTGTTGGAGGCAAAGACTCTTCGCACGGTGCGACCCGGACTCGCACCTCGCGACCCCTAGGTCGGTGTAATTGTCGGGCGATTTTTATGCTTTAGTATAAATACCAAGCTTGATTTTGGACCTAGGGGGCAAGACCACAAGGAGAGGGAGTCTCCAAAACTCCACTCCTCTCTTGTTGTCTTCTCTTTTTAGTTTTTATTTTCTAGTTTAGTTTTTGTAGATTTCAATTATGGGATTGGCTTATGCTATGCCGATTGTAGCTTGAACCGTTCTTGAACGAGATTAATATGGAGCTTCAAGCATTATTGTGAGATCTTTCCTCTCTATTTATTTTCTTTGATTATGGTTTAATTTCTATGCTTGCTTTCTATGATTTTTGCATGATTATGCTAGGAACGTTACTAGTTTGATTGTGTAATTAATCTAATGCTAGATTTAAGAATAGAATCGGATTGTTTTATTCTTTTATCAATTGGTAGCAAACTAGGGAGTAACTTGGATGCTGATCGTCTTGGTTATTTCTTGGGGAAATTGAATCAACTGTTGAATGTTTATCGCTTGTATGACGTTAGCAGTGCGTTGGTTCTCTCGTGTTTATTGCTGCTATTGGATTGAACTTAGACGCTATCGGACTAGGTTATCCTTTGATTAGGGTTTTATAGTCACGCTGATCGTGCTATTCAACTAAGAATAAGGAGAACGTGAGATTAATTCTCAACAATAGATAATTATGGAAATAATTAGAGTGGAGGTTCAAGGATCGATAATGAATTGAAGTGGATGTTAATCGGATTCAAGATCTTCCCATATTGATTTCTCATCTTGTTTATATGCTAGTTAGTTGTAGTTTAGTTATAATCTACTTGAAACCCCCCTTTGTTATTATTATTAGGTTTCTCGGCCCTTAGCTTAATCTAGGTATTGAATCACGCTAAGTATTAGACTCGTCCCTGTTTCTCTGTGGATACGACCCCTACTTCCATTATACTAGCTTAGTGTAAAAGAGAGTAGGAGAAATTTTATCTTTGGCCGGGTGCGGTGCACAACGACACATCCGCGTCGCCCAGTAACTAAACAATCAACAATTGAATTCAATCAATCACTGCTACTGCTATTGCTACTGCTACAGTGCTACTGCTACTAAACAAAGAACAGATGAGATGAGATGATTACCTGTGATTTCTGATGATTAATTCTCCTTTTCAGAGTTAATAATTGTTGATTAAGAGTGTATTTAGGAGTTTGAAATTGATCGAGAGCAGTTTCTTCCTTCAACAGCTTCTTAAAATTAGGGTTTATAGGGCTTATGCTGTGAGGCGTGAGCAATGCAAATATGATATTGGATCATTTATGAAACGCGGATTCTACTCAACAAAAATAAAATGAGCTTTAAGGGTATGTTTACTTCAACTTATATTTATTCAGTTCAGACCAGTTCAGTTCTCAATTTCCTTCTCTCATAAAATAGTATTTTCGGTTGTTTTCAGTTTAGTTCAATTCAATTCAATTCAGTTCAGTTCAGCTTTTTTCAGCAAACGTAAACAGACCCTAAGTACTTCTCCTTTCCGTATCTTATTTTACTCCCTTCATTCTAGAATGTTACGTGCATTTATTATTTGGAAAGAAAACTAAGAATAATTTATTATAATATGAGTAGGGTGAAATAGTAAAAATTGATTGGAGAGAGAGAAAGTATTTAAAAGGGTGAAAAGTAATGGAAATGGGGTAAGTAAGGGAAGGTGGGGTTAAAAAGCAAAAATAGATTGGACAGAGATAGTCCCAAAATAGAATAAAGCACAATGCACAAAACATTACAAAACGTTCAAATGGGGAAAGTGCACAAAACATTGCAGCACCGAGGGAGTACAATTTTCCCATATGTGTTATTTTGTGCATTGTGTTTTATTCTATTTTGGGACATTCTCTCTCGAATCTATTTTTGCTTTTTAACCCCACTTTTCCTTACTTTTTTTCTTTTTTACACGCTCTCTCCCAAATCAATTTTTATTTTTGGACCCACTTTCATTATAATGCATTATTACTTACTAGAACGGATGGAGTATTACTCATTATTTTAAATAGAAAAATATCTAATTTTTAGAGCTTATTTTAAGTAAATTTTAGTTCAGTTCAATTTAGTTTCGTTCAGTTCAGTTCAACTACGATAGTAATTACAGTATTAATATTTAGTAATCAAAATGAATGATTAAAAATTAGTATTTAGGAATTAAGAATTTTTAATTAGTACTCCGTAATTAATGATTAATAATTAATAAATTACAATTTATAATTAACAATCAACAATTAATAATCAAAAATTAGTATTTAACAATTAATAATAAAAAATTATTATTGCACATGGTCGACATTACCCTAAATACAAGGATGATTTTACAATGACTACAATAAAGTCATAGCTATGATAACTTGTCTAATCTACACAATTTATTTTTAATCTAAAATCTACAATTTATTGTAGTAACTGAGATTAAAATGAGTCACTAAAAATAGAGGTGCTGAGATTAAGTATTGTAATGGCTACAATTTTATTATGGCCACTCAAAAAGCTTCCTAAATACAAATTTACAAACAAAAATCAACATTATTAACTTTTTTTAAAAAAAAATCCCTAATTTAATAGCATAACTCTCTCTCTATAATTAATGGTTACACACAACTTTTAATTTTCTTTTTTAAAAATAAATAAAATACACCATATACGAACTATAGGTTCTTTCTCCCCGTACTCCATAATATTCTTCCTCTCCTCCTTTCCAATAATAACTAGTTTTTAGGCCTGTGTTGTTCCCCGAGTAATTATGATTTTCATTTATGGAAAAAGCTAAATGCAACTCTAAGGGCTGCATATAAGAAGCAAAAATGGAAAAAACAAACATTAACTGATCATTTATTACATAGATTAATGCAAACTTTTTTCATAAATTTACAACTAATTTCCATTTTAAGCAATGTATGTATAGGGTTGCATATATCATAACCCTTCATTTATTAGTATTTTACTTTAAAACTATAATAACAAACATTACTTAGTTTAGTGGTTAGGACTTTAATATATAGGAAAAAAGTATTTTAAATAAGCCAACCTTTGCGCGATCTTTCCAAAATAAGTCAAGTTTTGGATTTTTCTTGATAAAGTCAACTTTACACCTATTTTAAATCTATATGAGTTTAATTACAAGTAACATGTTGGTTACCTATTGACTTATTTTAATTACAGCCCCCCCCACCCTTTTCCCCACCACTGCGAACACCCCCCTCCCAACCCGCTCCCCCACCCATGCTAACACCTCATCCCCGATTCTGATTCCCCAACCCTGCGAAGACCAGCGCTGCCACAAAACCACCACCAACGAACACCAACGATCACCGAAACCTGTCCATTCATCGAACCCAACCCGAAACAACAGAAACCACCAAATTCCACCCGAAACCGCACCCTAACCCCACCCAAAACAACCTTAATACCACCCATCCAAACCCTAAGAGAGAGGACGATGATAGAAGGTGGCCCGGTAGATGATAGAAGCTCCCAATTTCCCAAAACCTGCTCAGTGTCTTCTTCGCTTCACCACCACCATTGCCCAGCGGAACTCAGGTTTGGGGCACGAGCTAATTTCTTATGTGTGAATTCCGATGAAGATGACGGTGTCTCCACCATTACCGCTACCATTTTTCCTTTCTCCATAGCATAAAAGTTCCTCCAATATTCTCAATTTCCAACCACAAAAAATTACGATTTACATAAACAAATTCAACAAAAAACAAAAGAAAGGATTAAATTCAAAATTTCTCGTGTTAATTGTCAAAAAAGCGAAGGCATAGAAAGAAGAGCAGTAGCTAAAACAACACAACACTCAGATGACGGACTATTACCATTCTTATACAGAGAAGTGGTGGTGGTGGTTGTTTATGCCGATTTTGTACCAAGTACGCAAAAGGTATTGGGGAGCCAACAACAAGAACAATATACTTAAACAAATATGAAATAATTAATGATCAACAAGAATGTAAATAAAAGAATAGAAAGACAAACAATTGTTGACGCGGAAAACCCAAAGAACGGGAAAAACCGCGGGTGATTCTCTTGATCACCAATCCACTATGATGTTGACAACGTCAATATTTGTTCCACAATATAAGAGTGATATGAACGCCTGTGAGAGTATTAATGGAGATTAAAGATGGAGAGAGAAAGTGTTGTGATGTGAGTTACAGTGTGTAGAGTAGAGGGATAGCTGAGAGAGAGAGTCCTTAATAAAATATACATCAATTGCTTATATAGATATTTAACCCTAAAATAATCCCCCTTGGATCTGTTGCCTCCTCCCCACCAAAATAGGTTCTACGTTTGATATTAACAACTGCTCCCTTATTTTTCGTAACCAACTGTTTGTGGGCCCACCCCTTGAAACAAACTTCACCCTTAACAATTGGTAACTGCCAACCCGTATCTCCTCATTTCAAAAACAATTAGCTTGCCGCCAATAGTGGAAATTCTGGGCCCAACAATTGCCCCTAATTGATGTTCCGCTGCACAACCGTCTTGGGAAGTGGCATCAATTACACTCTTCCATAAATCTTCTCCTTCAAATGGCTTCAAGCACGTTGTTTGTTCATCTCGGACGCCGACGTTGTCACCAGAGAACACCATGTCGTCTGCCGCCGTCGCTGCTGCTGTGATAACTACTGCCGCCGTCACCCTTGATGACGCCAAAATCGTCAAGGAGACGTCATTGAAGGAGGCAATGGATGCTAAAACATGGAAGGTCAGACGGCATCATGGACTCCAGAAGACGACGTCCATAAACTCCTTGCTGTTTTTAGAACTCTCGACGACCTGCTTCCTGACGGCGTCGCTGCCGCTGCTGAGACGGCGACAACTACTTAATCTGTCCCTATTGTAGAGGACAAAGATGCCATGGAGACAAACTAGTTTTCAGTGTTAGTTTTTGCGTATAAAAGTCGTTGTATATCTTTGCTGTGTGTTATGCAAATGTATGTTTGTAAGTATGTATGTACGTATGTATATAACTTTTCCATCATGACTATACGTTTAGTTTTAAAACTAAACGTTGTCATCCAGGATATGTCGTCAAGTGTAGGGCCCTTATGTTTGTATGAATGTGTGTACGTATGTGTGTAGGTACCTTTGATGTTTGAAACCACTTGCAGTATTAATTGCTACGAAGGGCTCAATTGCCTCTTCTAATTAATTGCGCATGGTGTTTTGTATGTTGTTGTGATGACTTCTTAGGGTGTGTGTCCCTTTGTGTATAGAAGTAATTTTGTGTTCACCTGAACACCGTCAAACCATGATGCCCCAGCTTAAAATTGTCGCCGTCATAATAAAGGTCGACGTCAACTTTGATGTCGCCGTCGACGCTGATGTTGGTGTCAGGTGAATGTGAACATTGTGGTGTTCGATTGTCTCAAAGTTGACTGTCAACGAATCCTCGTCCCCTATGTCTGTCTTCATATAACAGAGGTGAGATGGTCGTTGGCGAGGCCAACGATCCTCCGACGCTCAAGTCAATATAATATATAAAAAGAAATAATGCTTAAAATACGAAGGAAATCGAATATGTTGAGAACAAAATGAAATGGAATAACTCAATTTAACTTGTTGGTTACTTACCTGTAGTGGCGTCCCTTTTGTTGTCAACATAATACGATTAAGAGTGATAGAATTTCAGATGGACGACGTTCCAACTTCAGGGAACATGCGTACCCTCCTTGAGATATGAAATAATTGACGACGTCCAACTGACCGTCGCCGTCGCAGAGATTTTGTTGACGTCGGCATCACTTTTTGGACGACGTCCAACTAAGATCGTTTTTCCAGTCGTTGGCTTGATGAGTCTGACGGACGCTATGAACTTGTTGTGGACGATCATAAGGCTTTGGACGCCAAGAACTTTCTTTGTTTGGCGTCGATTTCCTGCTGTCGACGTCATAGAATTCCTTTCTTGACTGCATGTCTTCCTCCAACCGGATCTGGGCCAAGGCTTTGGCTTGAGCATCCTCGAACGTTGGACAGGGATACTTGGTAAGTTCTTTGTACAAATCTGATTCTTCATCCAGTCCCCGTCGGAAAGCTTCAATCGCCGTCTTGACGTCGCAATTTGGAATCGACACCTTTTCCCTGTTAAACCTGCGAACAAATTCTTTCAAGGATTCATCAGATTTCTGCACGATTCTATGTAAGTCACTAGCCTGTTTTTCCATCTTACGACTGCTAGCAAACTGTAAATTAAAAATATTAATCAATTGATCAAAGGAAGAGATAGTGCCGTTGTCAAGGTGGATGAACCACTGCAGGGCTGGTCCAGTTAACGTCGATCCGAATCCTTTGCACATGCATGCCTCGCACATGCGACGAGGAATTGAAATGGTGATCATCCGTTGTTTGTATTGAGCGACGTGGTCATTTGGATCTGTAGTGCCGTCGTACATCTTCATGGTTGGGACGGAGAACCGCTTTGGAACCTCGACCATGGCAATGAAATCAATAAAAGGTGAGTCCGCATAACTGTTCGGCGTCGCTTTCTCCATAGGGCGTGGGACGCCGGGGATCCTGGCGATCATGTCTTCTAGCCGCTGAAGACGTTACTGGATGGGATCGTCGGTGACGGAACGCGGTTGCCCCTTGGCCTGGTCTCCAATGATGTCGGCGTCAGGCTCGACGTCGGCGTCAGGCTCGACGTCGGCGTCAGCATCTCCATCTAAATCATCGCCGTGGGCAGGAATGTTGTGGCCCACAGGAGTTTCGAATAGGCCTCCGTCCTGGCCAGGCATTTTGGAGACATCGACTATGTTGCGGCGCTTAGAGCCTTTGGACTTTTGAGCAGATTTTAGGCTTTTATTCTCCATGCATGATGCGACATAGCTATTCTGCAATTCCGCCATAGCAGCCTTGACGCGGTTGAGTTCGTCTATGACTTCTTGAGTGGTTACCCAATCTCCTGCCATTGCAAACACAGAAAAAAAAATAGAAGGCACAAACGAAATAGTAGACAAAAAGAAAGTGACGAACGATGTATAGTGATCTTGCTGAGGGCCCCACTGTGGGCGCCAAATTGTTTATGCCGATTTTGTACCAAGTACGCAAAAGGTATTGGGGAGCCAACAACAAGAACAATATACTTAAACAAATATGAAATAATTAATGATCAACAAGAATGTAAATAAAAGAATAGAAAGACAAACAATTGTTGACGCGGAAAACCCAAAGAACGGGAAAAACCGCGGGTGATTCTCTTGATCACCAATCCACTATGATGTTGACAACGTCAATATTTGTTCCACAATATAAGAGTGATATGAACGCCTGTGAGAGTATTAATGGAGATTAAAGATGGAGAGAAAAAGTGTTGTGATGTGAGTTACAGTGTGTAGAGTAGAGGGATAGCTGAGAGAGAGAGTCCTTAATAAAATATACATCAATTGCTTATATAGATATTTAACCCTAAAATAATCCCCCTTGGATCTGTTGCCTCCTCCCCACCAAAATAGGTTCTACGTTTGATATTAACAAATGCTCCCTTATTTTTCGTAACCAACTGTTTGTGGGCCCACCCCTTGAAACAAACTTCACCCTTAACAATTGGTAACTGCCAACCCGTATCTCCTCATTTCAAAAACAATTAGCTTGCCGCCAATAGTGGAAATTCTGGGCCCAACAGTGGTTTTGGGTGGGCAGAGGAGAGAGAAGGAGAGTGTAGAGGGAGATGAGGAGGATAGAGAGAGGGAGTACGGGGAATTTTTTTTCCTATTTTTGTTTTTTTTTTTTTAAAATAAATGTTTAAAAAAACAATTAACACGTGTATTGCAATAGGTTAGTTTACCTGTTACAACCTACTACAACAAGTAACAACTCACTTTATGAACCGGCCTAATGAAAGTTAAACATGATACAAGGTCAACTTATTTAGAAATAATAGAAAGTTTGATTTATTTTGGGAAGACCGTGCAAAGATTGACTTATTTAAAACAATTTTTTCCTAATACTTCCTCCGTTCTGTTTTAAATGAAACGTTTGCTTTTTCACGCAACCCAACACGTTTCTTTAATCATTAATATCTGTAGTTGTGCACACGTAAAAAATATAAAAAAGTTATAATTTGATAGTATGCATCGAGACAAATCTAACAAGATCCCACTTGACTATGTTTTTTCTTTATATAATGACGATAAATTAGAGTCAAATTGATCAATGAATAGTGTTATTTCACCGAATGTTTCATTTAAAACAGATCGGATGAAGTAGTAGTATATAAGTTTGAAGTCATAGATTACCAATCATATCTTCTTTTGTTTTGTACTTTCACACACATCGCGTGCATAACAACATAGTACTAGGCTATAATCTAGGCGTTGCAGGGACAGACCCCAAAATCACAATGACACAAGGACACTGCACACAACCATCAACCATGCATAATAAAGACTATTTCTTTCTTTCAAGTTTCACCACCGAAGTCTTGAAAAACTGGCCTTGAACTCGGCCTTTGGTGCTCGGATTGCTCCATCCCACCGAAGATCAGATCATCAAAGGCCCAGATTTAGGCCAATTCACCATTTCAGGAGAGAGAAACAGTCTGCTAAATTCTGGTGAGCCGTTGATTTCTCCTCATTCTTCTGTATCTTTTCAATATTTGTTGCTTGAGATCATATATTATAAGATGCATGAAAGTTTCATTCATGTGTTTCTTTAATTATTGCTTGTGAATCTTTTTGCTACTCAAAATTTCTTTCATTTTAGGGTTACACTATAATTATATGTTATGGTTTGATGATTTCACGATCAATTTGCTCACATTCATATGCACTACTGATAATTTAATATGTCTTATTTGTTTCCGCCATCATTGAAGGTTTCAAATAACAATTTTGATTTTTAATTTAATTTTGTGATGTACTTTTATAGTTTTATGACTTTTATGTTTGTTTTGTCGATTTATCTTTGGAAGTCAAAGTTCGGCCATTTATTTCTCATATAATACTTTGGTAAAAATAATTATAAGATCTTGATTTTCTTCAACCTCATGAAGCGAGAGCGACAAGAATTATGAGACAAAGGGTCTGTCCTTCATCTTATCTTTGCGGAACTTAACTTATCTTTGCTGAACTTAACTTATTCTCACTGAAACTTATTTTAAAGAGTTGAGAATAGACCCAAGTCAGTACAATCTCATTGAATTTTGTTTAGGTTGTATGTGCTAGAATAACTCTGTTTGGCTATTCGTTTACGTAGTTAGCTAACCTAGAGATAGGAGGGTTTTGGGCCTCATGTAGAGTGAAGTTATGAAACTTCCCTCACTAGTGACTAAAATCATTAGACAAAAATTTAGGTGATGGGATTTAGCCAAATAGCCATACTATATGTCTAACCTATCACCGACTCACTTTACTGTAGGTAACCAAGAGATAGGAGGGTTGTGGGTCCCACATAGAGTAACGTTCCTAAAATTCCCCCACTAAAGTCATGAGGCAAAATAATAGCCATATTGTATGTGTAGCCTACTGACTCACCTTACACTTCTTGCTAGTAGGTAGCCTTGCCATGTTTTTTTTGTGTGTATGTTACTAGGCACTCAGTCCAGGAATCAATAATATTTAATGGTTTGAATGTTCTGCTGTGGCAGGCATATATCACAACTCTACCCTCAGAAGTACTCCAGTTTATATTAGAGTGTTGTTACAGGAATTTTATAGATGTTCTATAATAGATTTTGTGGTGTTGTCTTGTTGACAATGTAACATTTTTATGCACTTACTAGGAATTTGTAATCTATTTAACTTATTGGTGCAATTTTCTTAACTGACTGCAATATTATCTATTTTTTATGCCTTTGTCGTATTCTGCTTGTCAAGAATCATTTTTTTGATGATGTATTGCTTGCAGATTATCTAAAAATGACGTGTTGAAGCTTACTTAACAATTCATGATATCATGCAGGTAAATGCGGTCTAATCCTTTCTGTTTTATCATGTGAAACACAATTTTACTTTTTTGTGCAGTATTGGTTCATTGCTACCTAATGCTTTAATTTGGTCATGTAAAATGGAGTTTCTTGTCTTATTTTGTAGTAACCGATAGTTTCTTAGGTTCTCTTTCCTGCAATTTTGAGCATTGTCTTTTATGCACGCTTTATGATGCTTTTGGTAGGTGTGATGCATTTTTTCATCAATCTGTTTTTACTGATTCACCAAGTATGTTTTAACTGTGGTAACTATGGTAGGTTTGTTGCATTGCTTATCTTTTTTATGGGAAACTGTTCGAGTCTGAGAAATTGGTGTACATTTGTGTATTCTAATGCCTTTTCTTATAGCTAAGAGCTTAAATGAATGGAAATTTGGACAATGATAAGTTAGCAACAGGCACTGATCATATGTGACCTGTATATAATTAACCATTATCACTTTGCTATGCATTGGATGATCGAATAAGAAATTAAGAAAAGAATATATAAATGGTAGGAATCATGGAACTGATTAGAGAAATATGCTTTCATCTCTTAAGCTTTCCAGAGGCTTGAAGCCTTGAACTCCCCCAAAGTAAAATTTAAACAAAATAAAACTACTATTCACTTTCCCCCAGTTTCCTCTATGTATAAGCAGCCTTAGATCCCTTTTTCCTCTGTCCTATAACTATTCTTTCGGCTTCTTCCTTAAGCAACTCAGCCAACTCCTATTAGAATATAGTGCTATACCTATATTATGCGCTCTTCTTGGCCCGGTGCTTAGCACACCTAAACAATCAAGAAAATAACTCAGAAATGGTTTTTATTGCAGAAGTTACCGGTACACCGTACATGCCTACATGGTGAGAACTAGCAAAATGCAACAGAGAGATTGAATAACACATGCTTAATCTCGATAACCCCGGAGGCTCAAGATTGGGTATTAACTGAGAATGAGGTTGGAGTAGGAGGGTTGTCCACTTCAGCCACACCCTCGAGCATCTGTGTAACCCTTTTCATTGTAGGTCGGAGCCTTGGGTCTTCTTGTATACACCAAAGGGCAACCATTATATACCTCTCTAGTCCTAGTGTATCATTCAGTGCCTCCATGTCATCAATAACAAGAGTTCTCAATGTGTTTGATTGATAGCAATCGAATGCCCAATCTGTCAGAATTGCTTCCTCCCCACCAATGTTCATGCATACATTTCTACGACAACATATGATTTCCAACAACAAAACCCCAAAGCTGTAAACATCAACCTTTACTGTAACTGGCTTGTTTCTGAACCATTCAGGAGCGACATATCCCTTTGTCCCTCTTAGAACTAAAGCTTGGCCAGTCCAAAGTCAGAAACGCGAGCATTGTAATACTCATCAAGAAGTATGTTCTGAGGCTATATATCACAGTGGATGATTTGCGTGATGCACTCCTCATGCAAATACAAGAGCCCCCGTGCAATGTCTTGAGCAATTTGAATCCTTGCAGTCCAGCTTGGCCTCAAATCTCCAAAAAGATAATCGACCACAGTACCGTTGCTCATATATTCGTAAACTAGCAACCGCTGATCTTCTTCCTTGCAGAATCCTATAAATCGAACTAAATTTTTGTGATGAGTCTGACATTGACTTCAGCATTAAATTCCTTATTAGCATCCATAGATATATGATCTAACTTTTTAACAGCAACTGTCATCGGAGAACCTCCTGGTAGGATTATCACCTTGTACACTGTGCCGAAAGCCCCTCTTCCTATCTCTTCATTGAATCCATCTGTCGCATCTTCAAGCTCTTTGTAGCTGAAGCAATGGACACTACTATACTCACGAAGAGTTTTACTCTTCCGATGCTCATCAATTAAAGTCAATGTGGAATGCTTTTTGTTATACATGAAAATTCCCAGAACTATAGCACTTATGAGAAGGAAATTAACACATATGGAACCACCCAACAGGGCTGCAACTATAGGATTTCTCTTGTATATTACTTTGGAGGACGTAATATGGGGTTTAGGGGGGTTGTTAGAAATATTTCCATTCCCCACCTTAAGCCAAGCTCTCCTTCTTACTCCACTATCTTGTCTTCCATTGGAGAGTGGAAGCTTCTTCTTCCAACAGGTTTGTCCATCGGAAATGGCTGCAGCACAGAAACAATCATCTAGACAAGAACTCTTGCATTCCTCTTCACCACAGGGATCAAGCCTTGCATAGTCTGCAAATGGCCAATCAGTGTTTTCAAGCTGAATTAGCTTATATTCATCCTTGACAGCATCCTGGCTCTGGTCTTCACAAACATCTTGCTTGAAATCCGGTTTACAGCTTCCATATATGTCGTGGGGATCCAGCAGAGAATAATTTGGTGGGCATCGACATCTTGGCCTCTGGTCCACTTCAATGCTGCAAATGCTGTTATATCCACAGGCTCCACTGTCAAAATCTCCTCCAAACGATGCTATGTTCATGCATATATTATCAGGGAATGACTGAATCTTAGACCAACCTGCATCTTTGTGGCCTGTGGAACTTCTTGGATGATAATACCAGGTCAACACCCCATTAAAATCCAATGTTACTCTCTGATAATAATTCTTGTCTGAGACTAACTTATCTGCTGCCGTGAGATCAAACATCGAACCATTCTTTTTCTGTATGTAAAAATCTCCTGACTCACTGTAAAACACTTTTTCACCACTATTTTCTGGATTTGCTTGGTCATTAGTGCCACTAACATAGTAAGCACCATAGGCATAACCAGTGGCCAGGTCCCTGGTATTAAGGACGAGGTTACCATCATGGAGCAAGCGTAGTTGGAACCTCCCTTTTGTAAATTTGGTTACTGATCGCCGCGAATCGACCTTGCCTCCTGCTTCCATAGTCTGGGTAGGAAGCAAGGTATCCGTAGGATAGTCAAAGCTCTGCCAAACTGCATCATCGGTATCGCTACTTTTGAGCACAAAATTGCCGGTGTTGTTCATTAAACCATAACTAACAGCTCCTCCACCACTTAACTCACCAGTGGTATTCCATAGATGGGTTCCTTGGGGGTCACTAAGTACTAGACCATCAGTAGCTGTTATTGTTACTGATGATCCTTCAGGAACAGGGTTACCGTCATTTGCGTACCAAACTATGGTGTCAGGGATCTTAGCATACCAGATGGCCAGCAAGAACAGATTGTTGCTGTTAGGAATTTGATGAAAGCCAAAGGAAAAGTCGCCTGAAGGGGAAAGCCTTGGAGAGCCATTGCTGGTGGCTGAGAGAGATTGGCCAATTGTTAATCTGCCATCATTTTGTGCAGCAATGGATGATAATTGTAGAAGAATGAGTGTAAAGGAGACAAGGAGACAATGAAGAGGCCAAGCCATTGTTAAAATTTCGTTTAGAAGTTGCAGATTTTTCACACAAAAGGTAGATGGATTTTATTGTGAACCAGAAAAATAATTGGCTTATAACTTGTGTTGTGTTGTGAAGACTTGGAAGATTTCTCTAGTCAACTGAAGTCTTCTCTAGTCAACTGAAGTATTCTCTACTCTCTAGTAGAATTTGAAAATTATACTCCTTAACCCACTTGCTATTGAATTATGAGGAATTCTGATGATCCACCATAATTGTGAAAGGGCCAATCTATCAGACTACTACCACCTAATAAATGATTGAAACTACTTTCACATATGATTTACAAATGGGTTTGAAATAGTCTTTTCAAGGGTGATAGTTACTTTCCCCGTTCTAAAATAAGTGAAACACTTGTCTCAAAAAGCTCTCACATAAATGAGAGAAGTGTTTCACTTATTTTGGAACGGAGGAAGTAGAAGTTGACAGGAAAGTTCATACGAAACTGTGGTGTCAGGTATATTCTGTTACCATCACCACCACCACCACCCCCGATGTAAGAACATAAGAGAAAATGCAACTTGTGGCGTGGTTGCTAAGTGCTAAGTAAGTAGTCAATGGTAATGATACAGTTGAACTATTTTTCTTTTTCTTGTATTTCACTTTTTTTTTATCAGACTTTCGACATTTGACGTGTTATGCTTCTGCTAACCTTTTGTGTTCATTCTTTTTGTTTGGTTCAGATGGTGCCGATGCAGAGATGACTTTGTCATGCTCCATATGAACAGGAAGCAGAAATCAGTGCCAATATCTCCTCAGAAGAACCTTCACGCCAGTGGATTTTCGTTGAAACAGTCTCACCTGTACGTCTTGCTGAATATGTTTTTTTACATGATCATCTTTGTTTTCTGATATAAAAATATAGTCCTGTATCTTATAGGTTAGGTTAATATAGAGAAATTAGATGTGGCAGGAAGGTAGAAAGAGAAGTTCCATGAAAAATATTGTTTTGGGATATTGGACTATCTTTTAGTTTACTACCTCCAATTGTTTTGAGAAGTTCCCATCTGATTGGAGTTGGAACCTGCCTTTGGTGAAAGTAGTTTTTGAAAACCGAGAATTGACTGTTCTGTCTGTTTCCATAGTCTGGGGTTGGATGCTCAAAAGTTTGCCAAACTGTATTGTTATTGCTGCTACTTTTAAGGACCAAATTCCCGGTATCATTCATGAAGCCGTAGCTAATAACATCCGGACCACTTAAAACAACATAGGAATTCCATAGTTGGGAACCCTGAGGTCTGAGGATCACTGAGGATTAAACCCTGATTAGCAGTTAATGTTACAGTTGACCTTTGGGAACAGGGGTGCCTTCATTTGCATACCAGACAATTGTACCATAAGTGACCCTTTCAGGTCAGCAAGTTACCCACGTCTTACCATAAATAATGTTAAGACTTAAGACGGTCTTATATGAGACTTAATATTTTTTAACTCATGGGACTTAATGTTTTTTAACTCATGGATTCTTTATAAGCTCTAGGGTAACTCATGGAAGTTGTTTTTTTTAAAGCCTCATTTACCTAAACAATAATGAAATACACTTATTTATTTCAATTCCATACCAAATTTCTAAGCATCACTTCCATTGTAATGTATTCATGTGCTTGATTAAATAAAGATAAACAAACTAATGTGATCCAAATACAACTTTTTTTTTTATCCCAGCAGAGGGTTATTGTTGGGTAGTAACTGAAAATGAGGCTGGACAAGGAGGGGTATTCGGCACTTCAGCAAGGCCTTCTAACATCTGTGTTACCATTCTCATTGTTGGTCGTAAACTTGGGTCTTCCTGGATACACCAGAGGGCAACCATCACAAACCTTTCCAAGCGTATTATGTCATTAAGTGCCTCCATATCGTCGTTAACAAGTGAATCTATTCTGTTAGATTGGTAACAATCAAATGCCCAATCTGTCAAAATTGATGCTCCGTCCTCAATAAACTCCATGCGTATACTTTTTCCACAACATATGATCTCCAGTAACAGAACTCCGAAGCTATAGACGTCTACCTTCACTGTGACTGGCTTGTTTCTGAACCATTCAGGAGCAACATACCCTTTGGTCCCCCGGATTGCTGTAGTTGTCTGGGATTGGTTTAATACCAAAAGCTTTGCCAACCCAAAATCAGAGATACGAACATTCTTAAATTCATCTAAAAGGATGTTCTGAGGCTTTATATCACAATGAATGATCTGGGTGCTACACTCCTCATGCAAGTACAAGAGCCCCTTCGCGATTCCTTGAGCAATTTGTACTCTATCTACCCAACTTGGCCTTACATCACCAAAAAGGTAATCTGCTAGGCAACCGTTGCTCATATATTCATATACTAATAGTCGTTGATCGTTCTCCTTGCAATATCCTATAAGCTGAACTAAGTTCTTGTGATGCGTCTGACCAATCACGTTCACTTCTGTTTTGAACTCCTTATCAGTATCGCCTGATGTTCGATCCAACTTCTTAACAGCAATACAAACTGGAGGACCTCCTGCTGTGATAATGCCCTTGTAAACTATACCAAATGACCCTCTTCCCAACTCTTCCTTAAACTCGTTTGTTGCCTCTTTGAGCTCTTGGTAGCTGAAACAATGAACGTTACTGTACTCTCTCGGGGTTCTCTTGAGCAGTTTAAGTTGCTTCTTATGATAAATGAAGAAAATTCCCAAAGCAATGGTACTTAAAAGAAGTATATTAACCGATACATAGCCACCAAACAGAACTCTAGTTAGAAAATTCACTTTGTTTTTTGCTTTTGAAGGAGGAAATGGAGCAAAAGGGTTGAGTGGGTCATTGGAAAAGTTAGCATTCCCTAACTTTATCCATATATTACCGGTTACTATGCTGTCTGTTCTTCCATTGGACAGTGGTGCCGCCTTCTTCCAACAACCATAGCTACTGCCATCCAGTAGAAACAGGGCAGCAGCACAGAAGCAGTCTTTCAGACAAGAATTGTTGCAATTGGCTTCATCTTTTGAATCAAGCCACTCATAATCGTTAAAAGTGAAATCAGTATTTGGATGTCTTACCATTTGGTATTCACCCTTCATGGCACTGTCTGGATATCCTTTACAACTATCTACGATGAAATCAGGTTTACAGCAGCTGTATTGATCATTAGGATCAACGAGGGAGTAACCCTGTGGGCATGTACATCTTGGTCTTCTATCATCACCATATCTACAAATGCTGTTAGACCCACAGATTCCACTGCCCATATTAATTATGGGTGGAGTCGTACATAGGTTGTCTGGTGCTACCTGAGTGATGAACCAACCATCGCTAGTGGAAGTTTTTGGGGCAGAATACCATGTCAAAATCCCTTCAGAGCTCAAAGTTAATCTCTGATAATTATCTTTGGAGGGTGTGTAATCATCAGGTAACATATTATACCTTGAGTTATTTTTTCTCAATATGTACATATACCCCGACTCATTGTAGACTAATGTCTGAGTCTGACCTTCATTTTCTCTGTCGCTAACAAGGTAAGGCTGATAGACATAGCCTGTTGTTGGGTCTCTGGTATTCAGACCCATTTTTCCATCCGAGGTCAGACGGTACTGGAACCTCCCTGCTGTAAAATTAGTTTCTGATCGTCGAGAATTAATCCCTTCATTTATACCCAAAGACTGACGAGGCAGCAAGGTGTCTGTTGGATGGTCAAAGCTCTGCCAAACTGGATTGTCGCTGCCATTTCTTTTGACGGCGAAATTCCCAGTATCATTCATGAAACCATAGCTCACCCCACCAACATTGCTGAGGTTGTTAGAGGCGTTCCATAAGGTTGTTCCTTGAGGATCATTGAGAACTAGGCCCTCATTAGCAGTTATCCGTACTGATGATCCTTGGGGAACAGGATTACCATCATTTGCATACCAAACAATGGTGTCTGGATATTTGGCATACCAGATGGAAAGCAAGAAAAGATTGCTGTTATTCTGAAGTTCTGAGAAGCCAAAGGCAAAATCGCCTGATGGGGAAATCCATGAAGAGCCATCATTGGTGGTGGTGGCTGAGAGAGATCGACCAACTGGTATATTGCCTGTATTTTGGGCAGATGTAGATGATGATTGTAGGATTATAAGTTTCAATAACAAGAAGAGGATGCAAGAAAGAGACCAAGCCATTGCTTAAAAACTAGTTGGGGCTACTGCAGTTTTCTTCACACTGGAATAGGATTTATAGGACAATATGGAGCTACTAGTCACAGACTAACATTGCACACCAAACTTATTTTGGTTCTAATGAGGAACAATATGTATATGTCCCCACTAGAGTGTAAGAAGCACGTCAGAACCATTCTAACAAGTAACAATCATAGTGCCAAAAGCTTGTAATTGATTGAATATTCTAGTGGAAAAAAAGGCAAGGGCTGCGATACAAGGGCTGCGGTTATCTGAAAACCGCAGCCCTTCAAACTAAAGGGCTGCGGTTAGCTCAAAAACTGCAGCCCTTCACACTAAAGGGCTGCGGTTAGGCAAAAAACGCAGCCCTTCACACTAAAGGGTTGCGGTTGTTGGGATAACCGCAGCCCTTGGGCCTTATTAATCCACGTTTGTTCTCCCAGCCCCAGTCCACGTTACTAACCTCTCACATTATCTCTCTCGCGCTCTAACCCAAACCCCACCGCTCTTCTTCTTCCCCACCCCGTTTCTCTCTCAGACTCTCTCCCCACAATCCTGAACTCAAAAAAGTCTGAGAGAATCTAATTGAACTCAATCTATCAAGTTTCCTTCTCCAAGTTTCACAATCTCCAATTCAATCCAAACCCTAACTTTCTCTCTCCTAGGGTTTCATTCGCAAGCTTCCCTCAATCATGGAACCGGAACCAAGCAACACAGGTGCCGGAAACCGTAGCGAATTTCTTCTCTCTGATTTTCAATTTCAGTCTTAATTTTCGCTTCCCATTCGCTGTCTCCTCTCCTTCCCCATTCGGCTCCTTCATCTTCTTCACTTTTATTGTTCAATCATCATCATAATCTCTCCAATTTTCCCTCTATCCTAGGGTTTTCAGGTGAAGTATTTTGGGTTCATTTCTTCAACACCTTCCTTCTCCATCTGAAGCAGCGTGTGAGAGCAGAAAAATGGCGGATGCAGCGAAGCCTTCCTTCTCCTTTCGCCTTCTCCACCGCCTTTTGCTTCGCCGTCACCAACTAGACCATTTTATCAACAACGCACTGCTGACTGCACCATTAATGTTGATTCGAACACTTTCAAAGCAGAAAACTCCATTTTTCATCTCTCCAGTTCTTCATCATTGTAGCAAAAAACTGCCCATTAATCAATTTGGTGAATTCTCTGCTTTTACTGTCTATTTACTCATTATTTTTCTTCGTTAATTTGGCAATGGATCGATGCATTTATTTAAGTTGGTATTATTGTTTAGACACATAACTAAACTGTTAGTGCAATTTTTGTGATTGAGTTTGAGTTATGTTTAAATTTTGTGTCGATTGACGAATTGATGCTGATTTTTGTGTTTAATTATTCCTGATTTTGGTGATTGATGATTCTAGGTCTTGATTTTTAGTTGAGCTTGTGTTATAGCATATTTTCTGGTGATTAAGCTTCTCATATTGAATTTGTTGCCTGAAATTATTGTTTTAGAGTTTTGATTATGATGTACCTATCTATGAACTTAACTACTCCTTTGTTTAAGAGTATGTGGAACTTTGAAGTGAGAAAAAGAGTCCCTATTTCTGTGAGTTTTTGTTCTCTTTCATGTTCTTTTGGGTTTGACAAAGAATTATGCTCAAGTTCAGAAGGGATATCCGTGTGGGCCAGTTGCTATTGTAGTTTCTTTGGCTCTGTTTTACTAGTCTTTTTATGTTATTTTCTCAGTCTCTAAGGTGTTGTGCAGACTGCAGTAATTTGATACTGCAACATCAACAAAGACAAGCAAATGTTGACCAACTAGTTTCGTTTTTGTCTCCCCTCCCCCTCTTCAAATTCCCTGATGTGTTATGTTCATTGCGTTAAACCTGGATGTTCTCCATCTCTGAGATTACCTTGTTAATTGTCCTATACGCAACTGATATTACAGCTGTTTTTGTAGTTACTACATAGTAAAGTGGAATTCTTTGATACAAACTGTAGAAATGATAGTTTTAGATTATCATAGAGACTCTTGATGTGATGGATATAATGTGAGACGATGAAATCTATACCTGGTTTATGTTTTAACTAAGAGACTAGCTGTTTCTTCCTATTGCCTTTTGTTAGCCTACATTCTCCTATTTGTGCCTTTTGTAATGTGCAAGAGTGGAAGTTGATTGAATTTTCCATGTATCTTTTGTTCAATGCTATACTGTTTTAGCACTTTTTGTATCTCACATAATTCCTTCTGTCTTTTGTGTGTGTGTGTGTGTGTGTGTGTGATGCAGAATACAATTACTGAGAAAATCTCTCACTTCCTCTCTCCTCTTCGGCGCCAGTGACGCTCAACCGGCGACGCTTCCCTCACTCTGCAGTGGTTGTTCATCATCGCGATGTCGGCTCGCCGGAGATCGGCACTGCCTCTTCTCTCTCTTTCCTCTGTTCTTTGTGCTGCTGTTCTCCCCCCGCCGTTGCTCGCGCACCGCCGTCGCAAGCCAGCGCCGCTGTCAACTTCCTTCTCCTATTCTGGTGGTGCATTCTCGTTTGGTTAGGTTTTCTTTCCGTATCTCTTCGATTAATTGGTAATTCGACTAAATTTTCTTTTCTAATTTTTCTAATGGTTAGGTTTTCTTTCCATATTTCTTCAATTAATTGGTTTGGTTTTTGGTGTAATCTTTCTACTTGTTTTTTGCTGTGATTTGATGATTTTCGTTTTGTTATTTGAGTGAAACCCTAGAATTACTGTAAAATTGTTGAAATGGTGTGTGGTAGTAGTTGATGTGTTTTTATTTGTTCTTGATAATTTAGGGATTTTGATTCCATGTCTTTTAATTCTTGAATGTCTTCTGCATTTTAGATTTTGGTAGGTTAGTTTGACAATTAAACAGAATTTATCTACTAAAAGAGTTAACTGCCAAATTCAACAGATGGTGCAACTTAGAGCAGACACTTCTGCATTCTAGATTTCGTTTTAGGTTTCTTTGTTAGTTTGCTATATATAACCATTGTCGTGTTGTCTTACGGGTTGTTTTTATGTATATAAATGATAATGTTTATAGATTATTGGATTATTCATTGTAAAGTAGTCATTTGGATGAATCTAGTCAATTAGGTATGTGGTAATTTGAATTAGAATGCTCAATTGGTCAATTAGGTATGTGGAATTGGATTTGAGGACCCGATCTTTTCTGCCTTTATACAATTATTTCTCCCCCTATAGAGCAGAAAACTGGGCCTCTTAATCCATCCCTGCTGCACTCCCCCCTGCCAGCCCCCCCTCCCTGCTGCACTCCCCCCTGCCAGCCCCCCTCCCTGCTGCACTCCCCCTGACCAGCCCCCCCTCCCTGCTGCACTCCCCCCTGACCAGCCCCCCCTCCCTGCTGCACTCCCCCTGACCAGCCCCTCCTCCCTGCTGCACTCCCCCCTGACCAGCCCCCCCTCCCTGCTGCACTCCCCCTGACCAGCCCCTGCCAGCCCCTCCCTCCTGCTGCCCTCCCCCCTGAAAACCCCCAGCCCTCCCCCTGAAAACCCCCAGCTCTTAACCGCAGCCCTTAACCCACCAAGGGCTGCGGTTTTTTCCCTGACCGCAGCCCTTAACGCGCTAAGGGCTGCGGTTAAAAGCCCTTCCTAAATGCCAAGGGCTGCTAGTCCAATGGCTGCGGTCGAAAAATGCAGCCCTTGGGCCCTTTTTGACCGCAGCCCTTGGGCTTTTTTCCTCTAGTAAGCAGCCAATAAGGGACTTAAATTTCAAGGAACTAGAATTTTGAAAGCATTCTGATTTTGGAAACAATGCATTTTCAAAGAAGTTGAAAAACTACGTGGAGGACCTTTGTTGTTGTTTTAGAGTATGAATATCGGTAGTCTGAAGAGGAGTATTGAGCAAAGAGTCAAAGACTATGCGGTAATGTTGAAAGAAAAAGCTGGGAGTCTTGGAGTGGGTTTGATAAGTAAAGACTCCATCCAAGACTTATGACATGCAAGTGGTTAAATTTCTAGGCCACTTAAAAGTTAACATTTGTCTTTTTTTTTTTTTTTTTTTTTTTTTGGTAAAATCCATTTAAAACGTATAAATTAAAAAGTATGTAAAATTAAATGGAGAGTGAGGGATAAAGTATAAAATTGGAATGAGTATGTAAAATTAAAAAGTATCGGGAAGATGATGTGGAACACTCTGGAGTTGGAGTTGGAGTTGAGTCTGAGTGATAAACTCACCCTTACATGTGAAGCCAGAATTGATCTGATTATAGTACTGTTTTTTGAAAACATAAGTGACAGACCACATAATTCTGTTTTTAAACCAGAGGCTTAGTTTCTAGAAATAGAGTGACAAACTTCAATAACTTAGGAAAAGTATTTAGAACTTGTACTAAATTAGTTCTATAACTCTTAAGAATTTTCATGGTCACACCATAATGCTAAATCATATGGCTTGACTACTTACTTTTCTTCTATCCTTTTTCTATTAGATTATGTATTCTTCTTATTGTAACCATTGTTAGAACTTACAAAGATAGTACAAGATATTTACTAAATGAGGTTTCTAGTCCGTTTGGTTTGATGGAGAACAATTTCCATTGAATATTAGTTTTCCTTTGTTTGGTTTGATGGAAAAATATTAAACTAAAAAGGGAACTCATGTACATTTTATTTTTGGACCAAGGTATTAGAAAACTAGTATACCATTAGTGAGACCATGCTACAATAAAAGTATTCAAATTAACTTTGGACAAAAAAAGTAAAGTTTTTGCATTATTTACATACTGGACTCTCCCCATATTTTTTGTTACCTAACAATTCAATCAATACTATTCTCATGAAACACAAACCGTCTACTCTTCTTTCCATATTATGTTAGAAAAAGGACCATTTTACTTGCATATTCTTCCTCTTCTCTCGTGGTCCCTCTTCCCTCAATTTACACCCTCAATCCAATCTGTGACTATAGCCCACTAATAGTTAGTAGGCAAGAGTGCCACTAACAGATTAGTATTTCATATAGTTTTGCTGGGTCCCAAATCAACACTAATAAATAGAAATATTTGAATGGCTTACCTTTCTGATGTATTTTGCTGAACCTGACTGTTGAAGGCTACACCAATCTAGTACTCTTTTTTATTAGGGAGTGCAAGTTCAGCATGCGAAGTTACATTAACTAGATAATTAAGGTCCAAAGACAGTATTCCTTATTTCTGTCAAAACTAATGTAGTATCTTTAATGTGAGAAACAGATGGCTACAGTGTCAAATTACAAGTCATCCACACACACAAACAGACATATAACCTAAAGTGATAAAGAGTACATTTACCCAGGAGGCTTATTATACTCTAGGTAGTACGTATCTGATATAAATGAAGTTGGGCAAGGAGGAACAGGCACTTCGGCAAGGCCTTCGAGCATCTGTGTGACCGTTCTCATGCTTGGTCGGAGACTTGGATCTTCTTGGATGCACCAAAGGGCAACCATCACAAACCTCTTCAACCTTGTTATGTCATTAAGTGCCTCTATATCATCGTTAACAAGTGAATCTAGTCTGTTAGATTGGTAGCAATCAGATGCCCAATCTGTCAAAATAACTGCTTCCTCCTCAACGAGTTCCATGCACACACTCTTTCGACAACATATGATCTCCAATAGCAGAACCCCGAAGCTATAAACGTCTACCTTCACCGTAATTGGCTTGTTTCTAAACCATTCAGGGGCAACATACCCTTTGGTCCCTCTAATTGCCGTATTTGTATGGGTTTGGTTTAGAACCAAAAGCTTTGCCATCCCAAAATCGGAAATACGAACATGCTGATGGTCGTCTAGAAGTATGTTCTGGGGCTTTATATCACAGTGAATGATCTGGATGCTGCACTCCTCGTGCAAATACAGGAGACCTCTCGCTATCGCTTGAGCAATTTGAATCCTTGCTACCCAATTCGGCCTTTGTTGACCGAAAAGGTAATCTGCTAAGCTGCCATTGCTCATATACTCATAAACTAACAACCGTTGATCCTTCTCCTTGCAGAATCCAACAAGGCGTACTAGATTCTTGTGATGGGTCTTACCAATTACGTTCACTTCAGTTTCAAACTCCTTGTCAGCTTGGTGAGATATCCTATCCAACTTTTTAACAGCAACAAACAATTTTGAACTTCCTGCTCTAATCATTCCTTTGTAAACAATCCCAAAAGCCCCGCTCCCTAACTCTTCCTTGAAACCACCAGTTGCCTCTTCAAGAGCTTTGTAGCTGAAGCAATGTACATTACCGTACTCCTCACAAGGTTGTTTAACGCTTCTAACTTGATTCTTCTTGTAGGTGAAGAAAACTCCTAAAATGAATAAAGCGATATTACAAAACATAGAGCCACCTAATAGAACTGAAAGTACAGTGTTCATCTTGGCTCTCTCTTCTGGAAGAGCAGAGGGGGTGGTGGAGTTTGTGCCGTTGCCCACCTTCAGCCAAGCAGTCTTGCCAACATCACTGCCATGATTTCCACAGGAGAACAGCGGCTTATTCTTGCAACAGGTGCCCCCATTATCAGTATCCCAGGTTGCAACAGCACACAAGTGGTCATTCAGACAAGATCTCTTGCATTGTTCTTCACTGATACCATGAAACGTTCCATCACATTTGCTAAACCGAGTGTTTTGAAGTGGCACTAGATTATATTCGAAATCAGTACCCTGTCCACCTTCTTCCCATAGCACAAAATCTGGTTTGCAGCTTCCATACTTCTCATTAGGATCTATCAGAGAATAATTGGGTGGACAATTACATCTGACACTTTGATCCTCATCATCATAGCTGCAAATACTGTTAGACCCACACCCTACAGAACATATGTTTCCTGGTTGCGAATACATTTTGGACCAACCGACATTATTGTTCTCTGTAATATTTCGTGGGTGATAATACCATGTAAGAACTCCATTAGAATTCAGAGTTGCTCTCTGGTAATAATTATTGATCGACACCATCTTATCTTCCGGAATGAAATCATACAGCTTTGTGCCATTCGCTGCCACTACGTACATATGCCCCAAATTGGTATAGATCACTTGCTTACCTTGACTTGGAGTTTTCCAAGTGTCAGTTGCATAATAAGGTTGAATATCAGCCATGTAAATGGTTGGGTCCATCACATTAAAGACCAGATTCCCATCTGATTGGAGGTGCAGTTGGAACCTGCCTTTGGTGAAATTAGTTTCTGAAAGCCGAGAATCGACTGTTCCATCTGTTTCCATAGTCTGGGTAGGCAGCAAAGTGTCTGTTGGATGCTCAAAACTTTGCCAGACTCTATTATTATTGCTGCTACTTTTAAGTACCAAATTCCCGGTATCATTCATGAAGCCGTAGCTAATAACATCTGCACCACTTAAAACAACAGAGGAATTCCACAGTTGGGAACCCTGAGGATCACTGAGGATTAGACCCTGATCAGCAGTTAATGTTACAGTTGATCCTTGGGGAACCGGGTTGCCGTCATTTGCATACCAGACGATTGTGTCTGGAATCTTGGCGTACCAGATAGCAAGCAAGAAGAGATGGGTGTTGAGAAATTGATGAAAGCCAAAGGCAAAATCGCCCGAAGGCGAAAGCCATGAAGAACTATTGATGGTGGCCGTGAGAGATTTGCCAACCGGTATATTACCCCTAGTTTGAGCAGAAATGGATGATAATAGTAGGAGGATCAGTATTGTAAAGAAGGAAGATATGCAAGAAAGAGGCTTAGCCATTAAATATGTGATATGAGTGTTGCAAATTTTATTTTTTTGAAGGATAGTGGATTTACATTGTGTGAACCAAGAAAACTGGTGCTAAATAGAGAATTAGTGATGACTTTTCATCCTTGAAGTTAACTGACTCTTCCCTAACACACTAAAGTTGACTAGTTGACTAGTTTAAAGTTGCACATATAATTGTTTGTTTTATTCTCTCTTCATATACCAGTGAATAACTGACAGTTTTTTCGTACACTAAGTTTGATATTATTCTGATAAAGACCAGATTTTAACTAACGTAAAATGAGGATAATAATCCTTTCTCCTTCAAACACAGCTACCTTATCCCTCTTTCTTCTCTTTGTTTTTTCTTGTTAAAAACTCTGTCCTCCAAGCATGCCCTTATTCGTAGAAATTGTGGCATTTGCATTACATGAAGATCAAAATGTTCCTAGTTCAGCTGCTAAAATCCCAGGCTATCGCATTGTGTCAATTTGCCACTATGCCTTCTTATGCCCTTCAAACTCCCAAAGATAATAAAAAATCTCTATACTATAAGGGAAGAGGGGAGCAACGGTGTCCCCATCTGAAATCACATTTTTACCCTGTTAAATAAATTATATTTTAAGAAAAAAACTTTAAACAACACTCCTAAACAATTTTAAGTCAGCACAATCAATGCATATCAACAAAAAATTGACAAAATTATTTTATAAAAGGAAATTCCCAAACAATTCAAAGTCATCACAATCAACATAAAATTGACAAAATAATTTTACATAAGGAAATTTACCATAAATTTAAAATGACACATACATATGATTATATATTGATTAGAAAAGTCCATAAACAAAAAATTAGAAGTGTGTTATTGAAATATTATCGACATTAATGTAGTATGTAAAAACTTGATGATGATTTATAATGTATTTAGAAACTTATATCTTTTTATCAATAAAATAAGGCTCTTTATCTAAAGTAACATTATCGAACCATCACATAGTTTCAACTCCAACTCCAACATTCCTTATTAGGTTGTTTTGCAATATGTTGCAATATTTTACTTTTTGATAAGTTTTTATACAAGGAAAGTTTTACTTTATTATTAATCACATAGGCCATGGTAATTGTGCTTTTTTTTTTCTATCGCCTTTTTTGTCTATTTCTCTCTCAAAATCCTAGATTTCTTTGTTGGCTTAGAGGCTTTCACCAACTTTTTGGTTGATGGTAAGTCCCAAATTTCTTTATTCTTTATTCTAGTTTTTGTTATGTTATTAATAAATCTCTTTCTATTGGAGAGTTTTATTACCCATTTATTGAGTTACATCTACATATATCTCTTTATTGAGTTTTATCCCTCTTTTGTGAATGTGTGGGGCTATGTTTGTAATTTTGCAAGAAACTTTGATTCGTTGATAAAGATTTGTGCAGGGTCATGGCATATATCAATTCTACATCGATGTGAAAGATGGTATACGAAAGTGTCAGATGTAATCTACAAATTTTGGAAGCATTATTTCAACCACTACAGTAAATTTTGTAATTTAATAACACTCAGTTTCTGTAGAAATATCAGTTTCTCTTGATAAAGATGCAAACTCTTACAATGAAAAGAGAGATTTTGGTGCAAGGTGTAATTCTACTCTTGCTGTTTTCTATATCATTTATATTATGACGGCTGTACACTCCCTCTTAGGTGGGAATAACCTAGGAGGCTACTATATATACATGTGCTGATTCTACTACACAATGACAGCACATACTAACAGAGAAAAAACAGCTAATGCTAACAGTATACAGTAAATAGAATGCTAGAGTATAGAGGATCATTTTATCATTTCTCTTTAGTTTTATCTTCATCAGTTCAAAATAAGTGAAAACACTTCTCCATTTATGTGAGGAACTTTTTGAGCAAGTGTTTCACTTATTTTGGAACTAAAATAGTTGAAGAAAAGTAAAAAAATAAAAATACATGGAGGACATTACTTTAGAAGTTTAACTCTTTAACCTTCTAGTACATGGAGACATGGAGCTAATGTCCAAATACAACTTGTTTCTTAACCCAGCAGGGTTATTGTTGAGTAGTAACTGAAAATGAGGCTGGACAAGGAGGGGTATTCGGCACTTCAGCAAGGCCTTCTAACATCTGTGTGACCATTCTCATTGTTGGTCGTAAACTTGGGTCTTCTTGGATACACCAGAGAGCAACCATCACAAACCTCTTCAAGCGTATTATGTCATTAAGTGCCTCCATATCGTCGTTAACAAGCGAATCTAATCTGTTAGATTGGTAACAATCAAATGCCCAATCTGTCAAAATTGCTGCTCCCTCCTCAATGAACTCCATACATACATTTTTTCGACAACAAATGATCTCCAGTAACAAAACCCCGAAGCTATAGACGTCTACCTTCACTGTGACTGGCTTGTTTCTGAACCATTCAGGAGCAACATACCCTTTGGTCCCTCGGATTGCTGTATTTGTTTGAGTTTGGTTTAAAACCAAAAGTTTTGCTAACCCAAAATCAGAAATACGAGCATTCTGATATTCATCTAAAAGTATGTTCTGAGGCTTTATATCACAATGAATGATTTGGGTGCTGCACTCTTCATGCAAGTACAAGAGCCCCTTTGCTATCCCTTGCGCAATTTGGACTCTATCTACCCAGCTTGGCCTTACATCACCAAAAAGATAATCTGCTAAGCTACCATTGCTCATATATTCATATACTAACAGTCGTTGATCGTTCTCCTTGCAAAATCCTATAAGCTGAACTAAGTTCTTGTGATGCGTCTGACCAATAACATTAACTTCAGTTTTGAATTCCTTGTCAGTATCACTTGATATTCGATCTAACTTCTTAACAGCAACACAAGCTGGAGGACCTCCTTTACTGATTATTCCCTTGTAAACTATGCCGAATGACCCTCTTCCCAACTCTTCCTTGAACTCATTTGTTGCCTCATTGAGCTCTTGGTAGCTGAAACAATGGACGTTACTGTACTCCCTTAGTGTATTTCTTTGGCCGACATCAAAAACTTTCAATTGCTTCTTATGATAGATGAAGAATATTCCCAAACTGATGCCACTTAGAAGAAGGAAATTAACAGATACAGAGCCACCTATCAGAACTTTAGCTAGAGTATTGAACTTGATTTTTTCTTTTGGGGCCAATGTAACAGAAGGGTTGTGTGGATCACTGGAAATGTTAGCATTCCCTACCTTTATCCAAGAAACCACGGATATCGCTACCATATTTTTTCTTCCATTGGTCAGTGGCGCCTTCTTCTTCCAACAACCAGGAACGGTGCCACCCAGTTGAAAAACGACAGCAGCACAAAAGCAGTCTTCCAGGCAAAAATTCTTGCAATCCTCTTCATCTGTAACATTGAGCCTTTCATAATCGTTTAAAGTAAAATCAGTATTTAAAAGGCTTACTATTTTGTATTCACCCTTCATTGGATTCTTTGGATATTCTTTGCAACTATCTAGCTCGAAATCAGGTTTGCAGCTGCTGTATTGATCATTCGGATCAAGGAGGGAGTAACCTTGTGGGCATGCACATGTTAGCCTTCTATTATCAAAGTTACAAATGCTGTTAGACCCACAAATTCCACTGCCTACATTTTGTACAGCTTCAGTCATACAAATATTGTCTGGTACTACTCGATTTATGGACCAACCATTGCTAATGGAAGCCTTCGGGGCAGAATACCATGTCAAAATCCCTTGAAAGCTCAAAGTTAATCTCTGATAATTATCTTCTGAGGGTGTGTAATCATCTGGTAACATATTATACCTTGTGCCATTTTTTCTCAATATGTACATATAACCAGACTCGTTGTAGACGAATCTCTGAGCCTGACCTGCATTTGCTCTGTCACTAACATGATAAGCATTATAGGGATAGCCGGTTGTTAGTTCCATTACATTAAGTACCATGCTTCCATCGGAGGTCAGACGATACTGGAACCTCCCTGTCGTAAAATTAGTTTCTGAATGTCGAGAGTTGATCACACCGTTTGTTCCCAAAAACTGGCCAGGCAGCAAGGTGTCTGTAGGATGGTCAAAGCTTTGCCAAACTATAGTGTTGCTGCCACTTCTTTGGAGCACAAAATTCCCTTTATCATTCATGTAACCATAGTTCACACCACCAACATTTCTAGAGTTGTTGAAAGTATTCCATAAGTTGTTTCCTAGAGGGTCACTTAGAACTAGGCCCTCATTAGCAGTTACCTTTACTGATGATCCTTCAGGAACAGGATTACCATAGTTCGCATACCACACTATGGTGTCAGGACTTTGGGCATACCATATGGCAAGCAAGAACAGATTGGTGGTGTTACTTAGTTTTGAAAAGCCAAAGGCAAAATCGCCTGATGGCGAAAGCAACGAAGAATCGTTGAAGGTGGCCGTGGCTAAGAGAGATCGGCCAACTGGTATGTTGCCTGTATTTTGGGCAGCAATAGAAGATAGTTGTAGGAGTTTTAGTGTCAATAACAAGAAGAATGTACAAGAATAAAGCCAGGCCATTGCTTATTTTTGGAGTTACTACAGTTTTCTTTACACTGAGATAGGATTTATAGGACAATTGGGAGTTATACTACTATTTAGGAGACTAGCATTGTATTATATCAGAGAATTTCAGGATGTAATGATGAAATGATGAATTAAATGTACCTACTTCAAATATAAAGTCATTGTTGAAGAACTTTGAACCATTCTAACAAATTATGTTGAACTTCAAATATAAGGGTCCAAAACTTTTAAGGGCGTTGAACTTTTGAAAGCGTAGGATCGATGATTTTTGGTAAGTGTACCTTTCAAGTAGTTGGACACATTAAATTTTTTCTTTTCAATAATTAAATATAGGATAGATCTAAGACTTTTGTTTGCAAACTAGAGATGAATGGGTTTAGGCAATTTTTTTCCACAAATTAATTTATTGTAATTTTGAATTAACGGCTTGTTTGGTTTATTTTTAATGAAGGAAAGGAAGAGAAGGGAAAGGAAAGGAAGAGAAGACAAAAAACCTTAATTTCTCATGTTTGGTTTAAATTTTCTCTTTTCCCATAAGATTCCCACTTTTGGGAGGAAAGGAAAGTGGAAATTTATTAAGAAGTTTTCCCTTTCAATTCCTTTCATTTAAATTTATTTTTTGAACCAATCATTGAAAACTAACAACTTTCCTTCCACTTCCTTTCTTTTCCTTCCAAATCCTTCCTACCAAAATAGCTGTAAGAGTATTTCTTTCTGGTGATTTTAATTAGAATTGGATACCACCCTTCAAAATGGTAGTTGATGGCTTGATTGTGATGAATCTTTAGGAACAAAAAAGAAACTTCGGGATGATTAAGTAATAATGTGGACATTTGGACAACTTTTCTTGATGTTTGTTTCAATATTTATGAGTTATAAGAAACGGAATTAATATCCTACCTTCTTTCTTCTTGTTTGGTCCAATCCCTCTCTAATATATTACCATTACTTGATGGTAATGGACTCCGCTAATTCATTGCCTACACTTTTCTCTTAAGTAACAAAATCTAGTTCTTGATAGTAATAGTTACCAATTCATTTTCCATTCTATAGCTTGAACCAAACCCTAAGAAGGTAACAATTTTTATTAACATTTCCCTCCTATTTTTAATTTCATTCTATAGCTTGAACCAAATAAGCAACCAATATCTATTTTATGTACCAACAAGCCAACAACCATATAATATTGCCTAACTAAAGGCCAATATGACATCATGGTAAGTTTCCAGTTTTTGGTTTTATGAATATAAAAGTCATATGATATAAGGAGTGTAATAATCTTAAAATAAGTCATATTTTTATTAAACATGTCAATTTTAAAAACTGACAATTAAAGATAGGAATCTGCTTTTTCTAATTTCTATATTTTTGTTTTTGATTTTCAAAAAAACAAAAATCTAGAAATGGAAAACGATAATGAACTAGCCTTAAATGACGAGTGTTTTTTTACATTTTGAGTAGGGACTTCCACACGGATCCAATATCCATTGCTGATCAAGCCATTATCAGCTTATGGTCCACGCAAAAAGCAATATGCAGCATAAGAAAAAGAAGGCCCAACAAAAATAAAAATTCTCTGCAGCCCAATGTTTTGTCCCGTAGTAACCTCACATCATAGGCCAAGCCCATTGGCACATATTGGCCCACGCCGCCATTACCTTGCTGTGGTATATGTGATTTCTGTAGAATTTGCAAGTTGTATTTAAATTGCCATGCATGCATCAATATTTTTCTACACTATTGCTTCCTAAGTTCCTAGTCAATTACTGGAAAGAATGAACAACGGAACAATTATCATTATTGATAGTAAAAAGCATCTTGAAGAACCCTTATCTCATTCTCACCCCTAGTATGGCACCTCGAAAACTTGGAGAAAAGAGATCACTTCTATTTGTGTCTCCGATATGTTGATTGTTGATATGTTATCGACTTATCTTAGATCTACAAATGTTGTTTATTAAATTATAACCACATTGCTAAATAGGCTTCATCTATTTTTTCTTCATTCACATAATATCTTACTAATTATGAAACACATCTCACTACATGCATTTATTAGACTTTATATTAGAGTTGTCTATGGATATAACAACTTAAGTCACAATGTCACACGTATAATTCGACCCATAAGATAAATGGATGTGTTTTTTCTTTATATTTTGCATTGTAACATCACAATTTTGTTGTTGCTCTTATAACTAACTCTGCTTTATGCCCTTTCTCTAAACTCATCCATATATGGATTTTAATCGCATATAGTATAGTAATCAACCTTCACAATTACTTGATCCATTTTCTTCCACTACAAATCAATATATCAAAATTATAATACTTCATCCGTTTTTTTAGTTCAACCATTTGCTCTTTGCATGTTTGCAAAGTACAACTTTGAACATTTATATCTTTAATTAGGTATAAGAAAAAATTATGAAAAGTTGATATTGCAAAAGTATAATATTGAGACATGTTCAATAATATTCCACGTGTTTATGTTTTTCCTTGCCTATAAAGAATACAGTATGATCAAAGTTTAATATTTAAATACCGCCCAAAAAATTAACTGTCGGGACTTAAAAATACCAAGTTAGTAATACTTCTATGTTTTTTAATTAATACCCTCCTTATTTTCCCACCTTCCACTGCATTAATTTGTTCAATAACATCTTTTAATCACGCATAGCGAAAATTTATAAAATGTTACTATTATGAAAATATGCATTAAAATGAACTAAACAAGATTTCATTCGACAATATTATTTGTTATACATAAAAAATAACATCAAATATATAATTAGTTATAGTTGACGAATAGTGGTTAGTGGTTACTATACAAGTATCGCAACAAAAAAACGGAGGCTAAACAGGAGTGAAAATCAATATTTGGATCCACTCTTTGGGGAAGAAAAAGTAGTGAGAGTAGACTCGTAGTCGTGGTGGATCCACTATATATGAGAAAGAAAGTAACACTGTAAAAACTCAATACTAATTAATTCCCATCTTCACCGTTATATATGAGAGAAGTGCCAATATTCTCTGAAAGTGAAAAACTTTCTTACCCAAAAAAATTTACAAAATGAAGTTTTTTCAACTTCAAGTTTTTACCTTTTTCTTCTTAGCTCTTTTCTCCCTTGAAAGCTTAAGTTTTGCTGCTAAAATCAGTAATAATTACACCAACATTGGTCCTAATTATGGTATTAGCTTTCTTAATCGTACCAGTTTTTTTCATGGTTTTGTTTTTGGGTCTGCTACTTCTTCTTACCAGGTAACTAATTCACCCTACATTTTTAGTAAATTGGTGTTTTTGTTTCAAAGATTTTAGAAAAAAGTAATGTTATTGAAGTGATTAAGGTGAAATTTTGATTATGGGTTCTTTAAGTTAATACTTTCAAAAATGGGTAATTGAAGAAAAATGTGGGAACTTTTTTGATAGATTATTACAATGTATGCTTTAATTTTAAAATGGGTTCTTTGAAAAGTTAGTGATTTCCAAAAAAAAGAAACAAAATTTCATTTAAAATTGATGTTCTGTGTTTTTATTGGTGCAGTTAGAGGGAGGAGCTAATGAAGATGGAAAAGGGCCAAGTATATGGGATACTTTCACTCACAAATTTCCTGGTGAAATATTATTATTGTTTTTTTGTTGTTAATTTTTCAATTAAGTTTTTGATTTTTGGCTAGTGAAGAATATTATATATGTAACGCTGACTGTATATGAACTGTTTGCTTTTTGCACCCAGAAATTTCTTGATGAAGTTCTTCATTATTATTATCTTTTTGTTACTTTGTCAATCAAGTTTTGATTTTTGGGTAGTGAAAATTGATGATTATATATATAATGCGTAATGTATATCAATGGTTTGTTAAAAGGTTTTTGGTGAAATTTTGGGCAGGACGTATACAGGACGGAGGTAATGGGGATGTGGCAGTTGATTCATATCATCGTTACAAGGTTTGGGATCACTTGTTTAGAAGGAGTATATCACAATGTTAATGTGATTTTTTTTGATATGCAAAATGCATGTGTGGTATAACTACTTTTAATGTATTGAATTTGAAAACTGAAGTTTCCCCCCTTTTTATGCGCCTTTAGCAAATGTTAGATTATTATTGTACTAGTCTTATATGCACGCGATGCGTGCAAACGCAAATCAAAAGCTCAATTCCATAACAATATGTACTGAATTATTTCACAAAGTTCACTGTATTTTTTATTTATAAAAAGAACCAATAAATTGGAGAAGTTGTAATTGTTTTTTTGTTAGTTGAGGGTTTAATTGTAAAAGAGGGTGGACACCAAGTCCTCCCCTGTTCACTTATATAATAGAGATGTTTGGAGTATTATCCCCGGTTGAGGGTTGGATTCCTGTACAACTTTGCATTCTCTCTTTTAACCGTGCTAAAAATAAGAATGGTGTTGTTTGAATTTTAACTCTGCCTATCCTTTTGTAGGAAGATGTGAAGATCATGAAGGATATGGGAATGGATGCTTACAGGTTTTCCATTTCATGGCCCAGAATATTGCCTTGTATGTTATTTATCTTCAGATGATTTAGATATTGAATTTACCAACTTGTAAATATGAATGAGTCCCAGCTGTAAGCACTGAATATGGCTGTAAATTAGGCCCGCCTGGAAGATAATCAACCAGCCGTCTAGGAACATTTTAGTCATGTTAGTGACATTTAGAAGGTAAATGCATGCTTTTGACAGACTTTATCAAAATTTTCTGCTGGCGTGTTGTGTCTCTCCTAGAAACAAAGCCCCAAGAGTTTGGCTCTTTTGTTTTGTTTTTGTTTTTGTCTAAGTATGTCAATTAACTCGTATTAATTAAGCTCGAGATCCAGATAATATCTGATACCCACATCCTTGAAAGTGGGATTATTTGGTTTGACGGTCTTTGACTTTGTGACCAAATGTTTTGGACTGGCATTTCCTTATGGGCATTGAGTGACATGTTATGTCTACATTTTTTCTTTAATTTTTCGAATTGACATTAACCATGTTGGATAATATCATTATTTTCAGATGGAAAAGTAAGCAAGGGTGTGAACAAGAAAGGAATAACTTATTACCACAACCTTATTGATGAACTCTTGATGAATGGTTAAGATTCTGTCACACTTGCGGCTATATCTTTATCTATTTGTTTTATTATTTACAACATCCTGATCGTCCCATTGTTGCGTGCATAATGGCAGGCATACAACCATTCATCACTCTTTTCCATTGGGATCTACCTCAGCCGTTGCAAGATGAATATAGTGGTTTTCTTAGCTCAAAAATAGTGTAAGTCAAATACTTAGTAGACATAATATTTCTTTTATAGTAGTTAAATGGTTTTCTAGAAGCATGACTGAAAGTATAGTATTCTAAAAAGATTGTTTAAAGACATTGTACTATGTAGTGTTTTTCAAATGTTGATATATGTGAAATCAATCTCAAACTTGTCTTATATTAACTGACATTCATCTTGAAGGCCTTAATAGAAATATATCACATTGATCTCTTTGACTTAGGGCATTTGCATCAGAAGCAGGTTTTATTTTAGCTTTCAGTGCATCCAACACTTATATCTGAAATGTTAAGCTTTATTTTTACTGGACAGGGATGACTTTCGTGACTATGCGGACCTTTGTTTTAGAGAATATGGTGACAAAGTGAAGCATTGGATGACACTTAATGAGCCATGGACCTATAGTTCAAGCATTTATACAACTGGAGTCTACTCATCAAAGCAGTGCTCTAAGTCAAACCCCAAGAAATGCGTGATTGACTATGCCACTGAGCCTTACCTGGTCGGTCACTACCAGCTTCTTGCTCATGCTGCAGCTGTTCGCGTTTATAAACAAAAATATCAGGTTTTACTTATTATGGATCTTCTCCATTGGGTATTATTAATGCAGATATTTTAAATGGACTATTAAAATGATATTAAAAAGCTCACATGCCTTCAAAAGAACTACATTGCTGCTCTACTGCATATAAGAGGACATAGTTTTTATTTTTTCTATTGTTTGTTAGAGTCTTAGAGAGAAAGGATATTTCAATGGTGTGATCAGAGGTTTGGGTTTACTTAGATTGTTGGAGTCAAACTTGGCGAATGGAGTTACCTTTTTGTCCTGTCTTTGATCCTTAGGCCTGTCTCCTAGTTTGCCATAGCTCTGATTGGCAAAGCTTACATGATCCTCACCTTCAAATAACATTCATAAACCATAAGCAAGAGTAACTACTTATGTTTTGTGTTTCAGTTTGGATATAAGACTTATTCATATATTTGCTTCAGAATGCGCATGAATTCGCTTGAAATTACAGTTAATTCTAGTTACATAACTTGTGCTTGTCCAGTAGCTGCTTGATTCAAGAAGTGATTTGGTAAAGAGCAATTTGGTGTGAGGTATATGGCGATATGCTATCTTGGTAAAACTATATGATCAGATGCTGGTAAACGGCTTGCATTTGAGTATTTCTCAGCTATTTGTAACTGCTTTTGCATACATAGGGATTTCAAAAGGTGTAAATGGAATTGCTCTGAATTCAAATTGGTTTATTCCATACCCTCTAATGAGGCAGGACTGTATAGCATTAGCCGCACTCAAACTAGAATCAATAAATATAAAATTATATTTGGATTTTGGATTGCATTTTTCGCCTTTTCCGTGGATCCCTAGGTCTGTCATAGCTCTTATTGGCAAAGCTTACATGATCCTGTACATGATCCTCACCTTCGTATACCACTTATAAACCATAAGCAAAAGTAACTACTACGTATAATTTGGATTTCAGTTTGGATGTATAATATTCTTATCCATAGAGTTGCCTCAAAATGCATAATAACTAGCTGGAACTACAGCTGAATTTTGGATACTTATCTTGTGCTTGGTCCCATTAGCTGCTTGAATCAATAAGTAATTTGGTAAAAAGCAACGTGGTGAAGGTTGGTAAATGTATATTATCAGATGCTGATAAAGGGCATATATTGGAGATTTGGAGTATTTATGAACTGTTTGTTACTGCTTTTCCATACTATAGGGATCTCAAAAGGTGTAATTGGAATTGCTCTGAATTCAAATTGGTTTATTCCATATTCTCTAAGAAGGCAGGACAGCTTAGCAGCAGTTCGAGCTCTCGACTTCATGTTTGGATGGTATGGACTTTGCTGATGAACAGATTACAGCTCTAGTTTCAGAGCTTGAAATCATTTAACCCGTTTCTAATTGATTTTAGAGATAGAATTTCTCCAGGATTATTAACACAATCTAGAGATTTCTTCAATTGTTATTATTGTTGAGTATTGACCCCAAACTCGAGTTTATAGCATCTAATCCTATGAATATTCCATCCTTGTAAATAGGTTTATTGACCCAATAACATATGGTGACTACCCACGTATAATGCGCTCTCTAGTAGGCAGTCGCTTGCCTAAGTTTTCAAGGGAGCAGTCTAGCATGCTAAAAGGATCGTATGATTTCCTTGGCTTAAATTATTACACTACCAGCTACGCTGCAGATGCTCCTAGTTTGAGGGATCAAAAGGGCAACTACAATACTGATTCTCTTGTTAATAGCACTTGTAAGCTCATTCATCGAAGTTCTGTGTTTCTCATTCAAGACTTTGCATAGAATCACTGTTATGTAACCCAATTATGTTCCCATTTACAGCGGAACGTAATGGAATTCCAATTGGTCCAAAGGTATGTCCATGACTACCAGGAACTCAGTTGCCTTCTGATATTAGCATTCCATTTTAATGATCCAAGTATTTTGCACAACAACTTTCTTCGACTTTCTTCTTCTCAAAATTGTATGCACAACTGGACCTACTATTATCTGCTTTTCTGCAGGCAACGGAACTGATACATATAACTTAGTTTTGTCACGTGCTAACTCTTTTGCAGGCTGCTTCAGATTGGCTATATATTTACCCAAAAGGAATTTATGATCTTCTAATCTATACAAAACGAAGATATAGAAATCCAATCATTTACATCACAGAAAATGGTGAGTGGCATTGTGCTTTGTGTATTTCTAGCTGTGTCTATTGTCTAATGAATTTGGTTTTACGAAATGATCTAGGGGGTGATTCATTGTTAAAATCTAGCAATAAAATCTTAAATCAGACAACATAATTTATTAACCTTTTCGTCTGTGGTTGCTCCTAGCTAACCTCTAAACATGCTTCATTTTACATGATGATTATGCATAAACCGATGTTAAATGTGAAAAATACTACTTATGATCTGTAGGTTGTGATGAAGTAAATGATGCCAGCTTGTCTCTCGAGGAAGCTTTGGCTGACGGCATGAGGGTACACTACTACCATAGTCACCTAGCCTTTCTAAATCTTGCTATGAGGTAAATTGCTCTTAAATTTTGACTAGTTTTACTTCAATTCTATCCCTTTTTGCTGCTTCAGTTTTTATGTTTTTGAGAACGACTTCACTTGGATATAAATCTCCTCGGATGGTTATCTGTCAATAGAAATGAAGATGCAAGTTTACTTGCTCTCGCATCCACGAATTCATGATCCTGTTCTTGTAGTTGCGATCTTTGTAGCTCACACTTGGGAATGTCAAAGATCCGACAAGGATACTTGAGCTAGAATGAATTGTCCGATTAACATAGCTTGCAATGCTGTTGAACAAAATGCAAACTTATTGCGCAAAGTAAATTGAAACATTCCACTCCTACAGTTGTTACACATCAATAGTTGCTTTCAGTCTAATATTCCACTTATACAAAATTTTTTATTGATCCTTGCCCATAACTCCCTTTTATGCAAAAGAAAAGACTTGATGAAAAGTTTGGCAAATGCCGCCGATTAATTTGCTTCTGAATATAGAAACGAGAAAGTTTCAAATGTCATCAATTTGATCTTCATGTGCAAACAAAGCCTGTCTTAGAATGGGTTTTTGAATAATCTAGTTTGATGTAGTCCTCCCCAACATTTCGTTTTTCTTTCGAATTATTTACTTTTTATTTGAAAAATCCATTCAAAGGATAATCCTTCATTAGGCCAAAGCATTAGTTCCCTGTATATCAACTGACTTGTGTGTAGAATCTTTGGCAGGAGTCGAGTCAGATTGAGAGGATATTTTGCTTGGTCATTGTTGGACAACTTTGAGTGGCTTGCTGGCTACAGTGTTCGTTTCGGCATCAATTATATCGACTACAAAGATGGACTAAAAAGATACCCCAAGCATTCTGCTAAATGGTTCAAGAATTTCCTTCATAAGCACTAACATATTTCCTGTACTTCGTATATAGAACTATTTCATTTATGTTTCATTTCAAATCCCTTTTTCACATTTTTCTTGGCACACTGAACTTGTTCAACTGTTGATCTTTGCAAGTACTTACTCAAAATGAATTTACCCATTTCAAGTATAGTGACTCTTTACATTTTGAAGATAAGGGAACGGACAAACCTTGGCATACCTTTGATCAAGACAATATCTTAGCTTATCTAAGACTAAGAAAACAAGCGTAATGGTCCTTGTTTGACTTTTACAATGTGTCTATTGTAACTGTAACTGCAACTTGCTTTGCTTCGTGATTAACATGTTGTATGCTATCGATGACACACAACGTTGCGATGTTGGCTAGATGATGCAGTGGTAGGGTAACTGGTAGCTGAGAGTTGAGATCTTGGAGATTTTAGAAGAAGTCGAGGGAGGCTAAATATTTTTTTGGATGGAGGGTGTCAAGAATGATCGAAGAAATTAGGTTTGGAAGAGGAGTATACTTTTGATATAAGAAAATGGAGGCAAATGATCAATATGAACGACCAATGGAGATGGAGATGTTATCCTGGCTCATATGGCGAACCCATCCTATTAGAGTCAAGGTTTTGTACTATTGTTGTTGTGGTTGTGACGTTACACGATTCTATCATGTCTTCAATGAACAACTGGTTTTTTTCCTAAAATTTGAAATGTCTCTACGTTGCCGGGCGATAATGACGTGGAAAAGTTTTTTTTTTGTTTTTTTTTTCCAAAGGTTGTTTTTGGTCCATTCATTAATTTAATGTTACTTCCCTTTTTGGGTGTAGAGGTTGGTGGACAGTCATCATAATGTCTATTATAGGCAGTTAGAGCTTAGCCAGGGATATCAAGTGGTGTCTTTATTTAAGTGCTTACATAAGGAAAGTGTCCACTTTTAACATTAGTTTTGTAGCCGAGTGATTTCTGCTGTTTTCTGTCTTTTGGTCAACTTTGGGTTTTCTTTCAGAATATTTTCATATGTTCTTTGATGGGTAAGGTTACGGTTAATATGAGACAAATAATGTATTTAATATAATAGATCTTGTAGCACCCAACTTGTAGTAAGCCAATTTGTGCCCTTTATTCATTGGTGTTCATTATATATGCACTAAACAATTATACTACAAGAAACTATGTATTTTACCATGTGAGCTTTCTTAATTTATTTATAAGTTTAATCATCCTATATCTTAGTGGGTGATTAGCACATGCTTCATCATTGTAATCATCTTATAACTGTTTGAAAAATCTTTTGATTACTGTTATTAATGCGTTTTTCCTGGAGTTTCATCTCCAACCAGGATTATAGTGGCCCCATTGTTCTCACAAATTTGAACACTATATAAGTACGTAGGAATTTAGGATCTTCAATGGTCTAGATGTATACAAATCTCACTAGCAAAGTTTTTTGATAATAGGAGTACTGGAAACTAGAAGTTTTTTTGACCACCTCTCTTAATAATGACTTGCAATTGAACACATCATGAGATAAAACGTCAGTCATGAAATGTTGAAAGGATGTGGACTTATTATATCCTCCAACTTGTTTGACAAATGATGTTACTCGTTTGATCCCACATTACTCCTCACACTTGTTAGGGCGACTACATTTAGATGCTACGCTGTTTAGTTATCAATTGTAACTTTATCGAAAAGATAGAGGTGCAAATAGTGTTGTGGGATGAATTAAACTAGAAAGTGTAAAGAGTTTCGTATCAAACTTATCCTTGCTCATAAAGTATATATATACTTTTATTATATAATAGCACATGTCATATACAAGTGAAAAAAAGTTGGGATGAATTAAACTAGAAAGTGTAAAGAGTTTCGTATCAAACTTATCCTTGCTCATAAAGTATATATATACATTTATTATATAATAGCACATGTCATATACAAGTGGAAAAAAAGGAGGGAGGGCGAGGTTAACCAAATGTTAATACTTGCCATCAAAATAGGTTAGATTCGGCACTATGAGGGGATTTTGAGTGTGTTTTTGTTTCACTTTCTACGTAGAATCGGATGTTATCTTTGTGTTTAAAAAATAATATATAAGATATGTATTTGTAGTTACATCTGGTTAGAAACTGGATTTCATGGATAAGATTTCTAGGATTAAGCATGGCCCACCTAATGCTATATATTTTTTCCCATTTCTTATAGTAAGTTTGGGTGTACCATGCGTACACTACACCTGGGTCTATAGTAGAAATTGTATAGTACAATGCATAAGGCAAGAGGGGAAGTTACAAGAGAAATAAAGCAAAAATCAGGTGATATGTTACTGAAAAACTGTGGTAAAGATTTGATAAAGATATAATATGCATTATCAATGCTAGTAACCTTGCCATTAGCACTTGTGGTAATTGTACTTTTCCTTGGTCTAGCTATCAATTTACTGCACATACTTCTATAAGTCACCATATTATTGGACATTATAACACTAGCAGCAGGGGAAAGTCATATAGTTAGAGTCAAGTCAGTGAACCATGTACATGGATTTTCATATCCATGTTTCTGTAGTCCCACTTCTGTTACTCCTTTTCATGCTTGGAAACTCCAATGGTGGATCAAATATCAATACCATTCGAGCCGATTATGGTATTGGTGCTCTCAATAGGAGCAGTTTTCCAGCAGGTTTCCTTTTTGGGACAGCTTCATCATCATATCAAGTAAGTTAGAACTGCATGTTTTTCACTATAAACACTATGAATGTTATACAAACACATAATAATTTTAGTTGTCTTTAAAAGACATCTGCAATAGATTTTAAAAGGTATATATGTTTCTTTTACAGTATGAAGGTGCTGCTCATGATGATGGCAGAGGCCCGAGTATATGGGACACTTTCACTCGCAAACATTCAGGTGCTTTGTGCCATGTCCCCTATGCATCTGTCATATCTACCCATGCCGCGTCAAGTCAAATCCTGCACCTTTTTTACATCAATCATATCTTTTACAGTGTTTCTTAGAAGTAGTTTTAGTACAGTAAAATGATTATCCTCTACTCAACTTCGATTCAAACCAAAAGTGTCAGACACGAGTATGTGTCTAAGAGTCGGACACAACCATCTTATGAAATTTCTACAAGATTTTGGATCAAAATGAATTGTCTAATGACATTGGTTTAATAGAATGATAATCCTTTTCATTGTTTATGTTTTAGAAGAGAGAGCCGTAACCTGATCTTTCTTGTATCATCTAGCATAGTCTCAAATGTTTGAGTTTATGATGTTTGTTATGCAGATAAGATCAAAGATCGAAGTAGTGGAGATGTGGCAATAGATTCATACCATCGCTATAAGGTAACTTGAAGTGTTACTCAATTTAGACTTCGCTCACCCTTGCCATTAACTCTGTCAAGTCATTTTGTAGGAGGATGTAAAGCTCATGAAGCAAATGGGATTAGATGCCTACAGATTTTCAATTTCTTGGTCACGGATTTTGCCATGTATGTAGATTATGACCCCTGCTTGTCTTAATTTGATTGCCTAAGCATGTATTTATTCTATTCTGACAGCCTTTCTGTGCTGAATAAACTGATGATGACTAACAGATGGGAGAGTACGCAAAGGTGTGAACCCAAAAGGATTAGCATACTATCACAATCTTATTGATGAACTAATAGCAAATGGTGAAAGATTCAAACCTTAATCTTATTTGAACTAAACTACTCCCTCTTTCTTAAATAGTTGTTCCCGTTTGAAACTTTTGCATTATTCATGAAGTATTAAATTTTGATCTTTATTTTTCTAAGCTAAAAATTAAGAATCAATGTCACCATGTAAAATATTATGGGGCCTGTCTCAAACTCTGAATGCATATTTTCAAATTAACACTTTTTATAAATTTTACTACAAAATAGTTATAGATATATAGGGTCAAAGTTGTGCATTGGCGAAAACCATGAAAATCGAGACGGAAACAACTCTTCGAGAACTGAGGGAGTATTAGTCTTGTGCCACACTTTTTGATTGATTTGCTTGGGAATGCTGTTTTGTATTGGCAGGTATAAGACCGTTTGTGACTCTTTTTCATTGGGATCTCCCGCAAGCACTGGAAGATGAGTATGGTGGTTTCCTTAGTCCTTGCGTGGTGTAAGTTTTTTCAGAGAATTTATCTACTTTTTAGAAATAACATATTGTAATCAGAAACACAATTTTCAAAAAGCGTCTCTCAATATGAACATGTTCTGTTCAAAACTAGTGCAATTCTTTTTTGTCCCGTAATTAAATTTCATCATTACAAAACCCTGTTAAACTTTGCAGGGATGATTTCTGGGATTATGTAGATATTTGCTTCAGGGAATTTGGTGACAAAGTGAAGCACTGGATCACCTTGAACGAACCGTGGAGCTATAGTTTCGGTGGGTATGCTAATGGAATTTTAGCACCTGGCCGATGTTCGAAGTGGCAGCAACTTAGTTGTACTGGTGGAGATTCAGCAACTGAGCCTTACTTGGTTGCTCATCACCAGCTTCTTGCTCATGCAGCAGCAGTTGACTTGTATAGGCGTAAATATCAGGTTCAGAAACTTTTACTGCCTATGATTGAATCTCTGTCTACTCTATACTTGCATGAATTCTAATTTACTATAATATGTGACATTATATATTTTATAGAATCTCTTGTAAGTATAGCAAATTGTAATAATGCTTTGATTGATCAACTACATGTATTTTTGTATGACAAACCAACCATCTCTTTTCTTGTGAACTCAGAGCGCTACTCTGGTCTGTCTTCTAATTATCCTGTAATATTTACAGGCATCTCAAAAGGGCGTAATTGGTATCACTCTTGTGTCGCATTGGTTTGTTCCACTCTCAGAAGTACAGCGCCATCAGTTTGCAGCAGGGAGAGCGCTTGACTTCATGTTCGGATGGTGAGCTTTGTATTTTGGATACTTTGCTGAATTTCTTTTGCTCAGGGTTCAATTAGTATAACTACCAGTTTCTGGTTTTAAGGTTTTAACAGTCATGTATATAGGTTGCATAATGAACTTATAATCAGTTATATGGTAATCATTTTTCTTACGACAATTGCTTTCTCCCCCGGCTCCTCCCCTCCCCCGTTTCCATATTCATGTTTTTTGATTTTCAGGTTTATGGATCCAATAACAAAAGGTGAATATCCACGTACGATGCGTTCACTTGTAAGAGGCCGGTTGCCTAAATTTACTGCGGAGCAGTTACGGATGGTGAATGGATCTTTTGATTTTCTGGGCTTAAATTATTACACTGCTTATTATGCAGCCTACTCTCCTGGTATGAAACAGGCAAAACCCAGTTACCTAACTGATCCTATTGTCAAACAAACAGGTATTTTTATCAATACTTCAATTGTTTTGTTGTGCCTTTAAACAAGCAAGATGAGCAAATGCATGAGTAAAATGAATTAGTTTCTATTAGAGACTCGAGCTATTACTAAGTACTCGTATGGTTGTTTTGTGCAGTGGAGCGGAATGGTATTCCAATTGGTCCAAAGGTATTTGAGAGATTTTTCACTAACAGAACCAGTGAAATCTATCCTAATATATTAAAAGGCGTGCGTGACAACATATACACGTCGTCACGTAAGCCCTCTCGTTCTTCTCTTAGGGATGTCCACGTGTATACGTATGTCGTATCGATTAACAAAAGTAAATTTGGCTTGCAACAAGATTTGAACACATGTACCTCTTGCTATTATACATAAGACAATTACCATCTCAACCAACTTTTAATCATGCTTTAAATGTTCATAGTATTATAATTTGTACCTTATAAATGTTGAGTTTTCTTTAATATATTTTAATGCGAATGGAAAAAAATGCATATCAAGTTCGGAAAACAATAACACCCGGCAGCCCCGGCCCAAATACTAATTAGTACCTCAAACCCGGTATATCCGGCATTTTGGTTCTATGCATCAACCATAGAAAAGGTTCACCAACTCCCAAGCCCGGTATAACCGGGCCATGTCGAAGATCAAATTGGTCCATAAACTCTATTTGGACCGAGCCACAACCCAAAAATGGCCTGACTATCATGATCAGCTCTATCAGTAATACTAATGTTTCCTCAGCTTAGAATGGTAGTATTAACTTTGTTGCCTCTTTTTTGCACTTTTAATTTTTTACAGGCAGGCTCAGATTGGCTGCATGTTTATCCAAGAGGGATTCGAGATCTTTTGCTCTATCTGAAGAAAAAATATGACAACCCTTTGATTTATATAACAGAAAATGGTGAGCACTACTGCCTACAAAATTGCACTTTCTTTAAAAAATGAATCTCTAACTTGACAAATACAGTGAAAGATTTACATTCTGAACTTTCACCTCCTACTGGCTACTTGTGTAGGAGTTAATGAGGTTAATAATGACAAAGTCTCACTTCACGAAGCACTTAGTGATAAAATGAGGGTTCAATACCACCACGATCATCTAGCTTTTTTACATCTTGCCATCAAGTAAGTGATCTTATGAACTATTTGTTGCAAGATTTGCCAAGGATTGTTCTTTCTTAACTCGCAATGTACATTTCCTAGTTCTACAATAGACTTTTGAGGTAGAGCTTTTAGTGTTTGAACTAAGTCAAAACTTTTATAATGGTGAAAAGTTGTGTTTGGTGAAATAGTGTTTGGAGTAGCTTTTGGTATTTGAACTAGTGTTTTGGGAAAGCTATAAATATGAACTTTTGGAGTAGATGTAACTTTTAGAGTAGCTTATGAAGATTGAGTATAGTTTATTTTTGTTATTTATTTATCTTAACATTGGTTTTACCAAACACTAATTATCCTAAAAGCTATATTCACAGTCAAACTCTAACCGCTAATATCGACAAATGAGTATAACAACCGACATCTACCACAATAATACTACGCGACACGTCCTAAAAGTGATCAATCGAGTTGGTAACTTTGTATGACATTTAAACCTTTATGGGCTTTAACTAAAGTTATTTGCGTTTAGATCGGGTCATTTGTTGAACGTAGTCTACCTGAATAATTTGTTGGGGCTGTCTTGGTTTGAGGCCTTTGGGCTAACTTTTCTGGGTCAAATTGGCCCGATCCATGATTCGGCTTTAAGCTTAACTCAAAAATTAAAGAAAAGAACTCTTGGGCCTTACTTGTCAAATTAAATGCTATTATTGTTGGAAGCTCAAGTAATTAACCGGATGTTAATTGTTACAAAATCTTATTCTTTTCCCTCTTTAATTTTAAATAATTTGTGGATCTAAAAATTTGCGTTGTTTTTAAATTATAGGGAAGGTGTTAACGTGAAGGGGTATTTTGCATGGTCACTATTGGACAACTTTGAATGGAGCTCCGGTTATACCGTCCGATTTGGGATCAACTATGTTGACTACAAAGATGGATTAAAAAGATACCCTAAACTTTCTGCCTTTTGGTTTAAAAAGTTCCTACAAAACAGAAAATATTAATGTAATTCCCGAAATAAAGAAAAACCTTCATAAACTTCTTTACGTATTAAACGTTTTTTCGATGTAAAAAAAAATTCCTAAGTATGAATTCTATGTGAAGGCCCTGATGAATATATATGATATTATGTAATTGTGGTTTTCTGAGTTTGAGCAAATTTTAATTTTTAGGTGAGACTGTTTCTAATTAAAGTTATTGTGAAGGCAAATGTTAACGGACACCCCTGAGGCATTAGATAACACTAATGTATCTTACCTATATTAATCCTAGTCCCAAAAATAAATTCCTTTTCTTAACGGGCGCTCCCAGGACGTTAGATAACACTAATATATCTTACCTATATTTGGAGTATATTGTGGGAGAAAATATTAGCTATAGTGAAAAGACCTGATGTTGATGGTTCCACATTTTGTGGAATGGTTGTTACTTGTTGGTTGATGTAGGAATGCTATGGCACTAGTTTTAATACTCTATCAATTGTTAAATATGGCTGAGGTTTCACCCATTCTGAGGAGAGAGAGTCAATTTCACAAGGCCCAGGAGATTCCACCTTAAAATCATATCGCAATAAGGGCCAATGAGAGTGGCTCCCTTTTGCATTATAAAGTGAACTCATATATCTTCTTCCATTAATGTGGGACACTTCAAATGTGGTGTGTCTATATCTTCTCTAATTTTTTTTCATCTTTCTCACTTGGAATCTTGACAATATTAAATACTTAGAGAGAATCTTCTCAATTTTTTTCAATTTATAAGAAAAATAGTCATGTGGGTCTTGTTTGATTCGTCCCGATTAATACTTTATTAATATTTAATCGTTATAATTTTTATAATATATGGTGAAAGATATTTAAATTGAAAGATATGCGTTTGAAGACGAAGCGGGAAAGTGAGAAGAATAAAAAAAAACCGAGGGAGTACATATAGCTTTAACAGCATTTGGGATTAGAAGAAAGCCTGCATATTGGCATCATTACCTTTTGTGGACTAAATAACGCACATGATATCCATACTAACTACTCGGCAATATATAAGTGAACTTACATTCACACCCCGAAATTACTTTAAAATCGCCTCGGTCCCACCAAACATTTTTAATTTTACCCTTCCTTTTTTTTTCCTTTCTTTTCCCAAACCACCACTTCCTGCCACAACCAGCCCCACCACCACCTCCAACCCCCACCGCCCACCTCAAGCCCCACCCCGCCACCTCGTCAACCACCCATATTTCAAAAAAAAAATTGAGGCTAAGGGTCGAACGTCGGCCGGGAAGTTCGAGCCCCATAGCCCGAAACGTCTAGCCCAGGTTCGGGCCATGGGTATTTTGAAACTAAAACAATAAATAGAGGCACGTATTTTGAAAAAAAGGTAAAGGGTATTTTGAAAAGTATGTGTAGAAACTAAGGATAATTTAGTCAAAACATATCGATAAAAAGAAAATAAAGACAATATTTTGAAACACAAAAAAAACGAGAACTATATTATGAGACGGAGGGAGTATTTGCTTGATTCGGTAGCCATTAAAAGCGTGTGCAGTTCGCCTCAGCACAGGGCCTAATATGTTAAAGGGCCCCCAACTGAGACAAAAATAAAAGGGACGTAGTAGTACTTATTAACTGAATGTTTGGAGCAGCGGCAAGCGATCTCCAAAATCCAATGTTGTAGTCCTGTAGGTCGCGTGTTCGAACTCCAATGTTGTGGTTTTTGGGTAGCTTTTAAGTTTCCTCTCTATTTTGTTGGAAAAACCTCCTTTTCCTTTTATTTTTTATATAGTATTTTTTATGGCAACTCTAGTTCTTCTCTCTTCAGTTTATTATTTGGAAACTTGGCTATTAATATTTTCCATCCTTTTATACCTTTTATTTTTCAATAACTAGGTGTCTTTTGCCTTTTTTTAATCATTTCACCTTGATAATTATTCATGTCCATGTGAAACGAAAATTTCCATTTAAATAAAACCATTACCATCTACATTCTACACCTTACAAAGTTCCATATAAAACTTTAAATTTTTTATATGATTTTTTTTCATTATTTTACCAATATGTAAAATATCTAAACTTCTTTGATTGTCTAATTATAAGATAAGGAGTATTAAAAGAAAGGTTGCTTGATTATGAAAAAAAAGATGAAATATATCTATCTCAAAGCTATTAGATGTGATTTTATAAATAGCACAGGGCCCCCAAATAGTTTAAGACGGCCCTGTAATGGTTCGGTGGGTAGATTGGGTACCGTACCATCTATGTAAATGGCATCCACAAAAAATCGATACGTTTGGATTCTATGGTCGAGCCAGGGCACGCAGATCAAGATCTTTAAATAGGATGACAATAATGCAATTAAGGGGCCCTCCCTTCCAAGACTAGTTCCTATAATATGCTGCCCAATATTTCATTAAGCTAAATTCTAAATTCCTTGATACTCCCTAAAAAAGGAGGAGATAAACAAATTTCAATGGCAGATATAGGAGGGATTTTCACATTTTTGAAAGGTGCAAAAATTATAATCGTAATCTTAGGTTTGTTTCTACCACTTAGCATTAGACAAATTTTTGTTCAGAAAAATAGCTACACTACTTTTTCTCTAAGTCGCACTTCTTTTCCACATGATTTCATTTTTGGGGTTGCTTCTTCTGCTTATCAGGTAATTACTTTTACATTTTGCCAAAAATAATACTTCCTTTGTTTTTTTTTTACTTGTAACCGTTTGACTTTCACGTTTCTTGTCGCATAACTTCAACCATTAATATCTTTAAGTACAGATAATTAAAAATTATAAAAAGTAGATTTTCGGAGAATATAGATTAAGAGGAATCTAACAAGATCCCACATAAATATGTTTTTCTTAACAATAAATCAGCAAAGATAAACTAAGTAGAGTTTGTGAATAGTGTAAAAGTCAAACAATTGCAAGTAAAAAGAAAATGAGGAAGTATTTCTGAAAACTTTGTTTATTTTTTCTAATGTAATTTTTTTTTGAGGGGTTCTAATGTAATTCTTGTTTTGCTCTTTTCTAAATCTTGTTTTATACTTCAGTATGAAGGTGCAGTGAAAGAGGATGGTAGAGGTCCTAGCATATGGGATAGATTTGCTCATGATCATCAAGGTTATCTCTCACTCTTTCTTTTTTTGATAAACAACTACGTACTGTGTGGCTCAGATGATGTCCTATGTCATTATATGAGATGTTTTTATGATAGCCTTCTTAAAAAAGGCCACCGTAAGAAATTAATATTAGTCACGAATTTGTCCACGTCAACAAATGACATTTATGGCTAATTATTATGGATGTACTCACCTACTATATATTCCTAATATGCACATATATATTTAAAGCAATTTTTCACTTTTCAAAATTAATTATGGGATATTTTCTAAAATACAATTTATAAATTCTGAACTGGATATTTATAAATTTGTATTTTGTTAAAAAAAAAAGGAACAGTAAGTTTTTCATTGCCTGGGTCTAATTTTTCAATTTCTGTCACATGATTGTAAATTTGTAATGGTGTTAATCTGATCTAAGCAGTCATTGTTTTGTCAGAGAGTTTGTAACGCTTCCAGTGCTGTATTAGCCCCACTTTAAGGCTTGTTGCTTTTGGGTGAATAAATGGAAATTCGGTTCGAATCGGATCGGTTAGTCCAGATCGATTCGGTTCGGGCTTGAATCGGTTTAGACTACAACTTATTGATTTTATTATTATTATTATTATTATTATTATTATTATTATTATTATTATTATATTCTTCTTCTTATTATTATTATTGTTATTGTTATTATTATTATTATTACTATTATTATTACTATTATTATTTTTATTATATTCTTATTCTTATTCTTATTCTTATTATTATTATTATTATTGTTATTTTATTATTATTATTATTATTATTATTATTATTATTATATTATTATTATATTATTATTATTATATTATATTATATTATATTATATTATATTATATTACGTTGCTTAGAATTATGGAAAGTACGTCTTTTATTATTCTTATTACGGTATTAGGCGTGAAACATGTTCTATTTGTTTTGTATATATTGACTTGCGAATAGCAATCTTGGAGAAAATATTATATTATTATTACTTCATATCGTTATTATTCTACTTGTTATTATTAATATTACTCAATTCATAAGAATATTATTGTTATGCATATTATTAGTATTAGTATTAATATTATTATTATTATCATTATCATTAATATTATTAATTATTATCATTATCAATGATGATAAAAATATTACTCTACTTGTAATTATTAATAATACTCGGTTCGAGATCGGTTTAGATCGGTTCGGTTCGCAGTTCGATTCGGTTGCACTTATTCATTTCGGTTCGGTTCGAACTTATTCAAATTCAAAAGAACAGGGCCTAAGTGGCTTAAAATTCCAATTAATAAAACTCCCAAATTATAAAAAAAACAGTAAGTTTTTTTTTTTGAAATTACAGAACAGTGAAACTAGAACCGAAAGAGGATGAAGAAGGGTGGACTGTGGAGATATGGAGTGGGGGTTGGGGCGAAGGGGGAAGGGCGGCAATGGTGGGCAGTGACAAAGTGATAGTAGAGGAGGGAGGGGCGATGGGGGGAAGGGGAAATGGGAAGGGGCGACGGGATGGGGGTGGAGTAGTGGTGGCTAGGTGGTGGTGGCTATGGAGGAAAATATTATTGAAGTAAATTGAAAATTGTTGAAGTAAATTGTTAAATTTTTTTCATGGATTATAAATCTAATTTCTTATATTATAACATTTTATTTCAGAAATTATAATTGATATTTTTGTATATCATATCAAATTTAATATAAAAAACATTCATTTCAGAATTTATAAAGTATAATTGAGGAAATTAATTATCTATAACTAATTTTGAAAAGTCAAAACTGCTTTATTTGACTTTATCTATACTATTTAGCCATAAATAACATATTGTTGACGTGTACAAATGCTTGGCTCACATTAAAGTATTATGGTTGCCTTTTTTCTTAAGAAGGCTATTGTAAAAATTTCACATTATATGGATATTATTTAATGGAAGAAATTATTATGATTGATAATTACAATAGGTCCCCTTCAATTCCCGATATTTTATGTGGTTGTTTGGTATACAGGTAATTAGGTAGGCAATAGAAGCGTGATTTTTTAAATTGGATAATTGTTTGGTTGACAAAAAGTTGGAAAAATAGGGGCAATGAAAATTCCTGGAAAATTGAAATTCCCACAAAACATGGGAATTTATTTACTTAGCCCCTCTTCGTCATTCAAAATTCCCATATCAATTCATGGGAATTGCAAATTCGCTTGATGTCAACCAAATACATTAGTCGATTTCGAGAATTCAAAAGGAAATAACTTCATAGAAAATAAAACTTCCATGGAATTAAATTCCCATGTATATCAAACAACGACTATATATATTAAAAATCATCCGAATATAGTACTTGAAGTTGACCTCTATACATGAAAATTTGTTATATATATCACAAATTTTTAGATGTAACTGTCACACCGTAACAGTTTTCAAGTTACAGCTTTGTCCGTAAATATGTTTATCTACGATATAATATAAAGAATATATTATTAATTAACATCTAAAAATAAGCTTTGACAAGTCCAAATACATTCAACACGATGGTATCTTTATATCTTTTCATTTTGACGGGTAGAGGAAAGAAATATACTTCCAATGTTTTTTGTATTTATTTTTTTATCTATCATAAAAAGAGATGATTTGGGCCGGATGATGTAAATAGATTTAAATCTGACCTCATCCTTGAAGATTAGTGGAGTTTGGGCCCCTTCCATTCACGATCGTTTTCCTCTCATGTATCATCCTTGAAGATCCTCAACCATGTTATTATTGGATGACAAACTATGATATACTTCGTATAAAGCAATTCACATGCATGTATATGGTTTTCAAATCATCAATATTTATTCATCATATGTCATATGGTTTTGTTTTTGACTCAGATAAAATCAAGGATGGTAGCAATGGAGATATTGCCGTGGATTCTTACCATCGCTATAAAGTATGTACTTCTCTGTCCCATATTAAAATCATATAATAAGAAAATTATATAGATATTAGGAAAAATGGAAAAGAATCACCTTTCGGCGGTCTTCCCATAATAATCCCACATTCACTTAATATCGAATAATCCCAGACTTTTATACCTTGTTTTTCTTAAAATGAGCCATTTTACCTACAACCTGTTATTACACATGTTACTATTCTCACAATCTCGGCTCTTTTCCCTCTCCTCTCTCACCCTTTCTCTCTCCTTTTCGATTTCAGCAACACCCAACAAACCACCAACACCTACTCACAAATTTCCCACCACCAAACCGGTTCCACCGACCCGAGAAAAATGCACCACCGTCACCCACTTTCTTGAACTGGGTTGCGGGCTGCCGGGGGCTGCATCGAGGAAGCGTGTGGGGGGAGTGGTTGCGTCGAGGAAGCGTGCGGGGGTTGCGGGGAGGAGATTACGAGTGGAGGAGGACAAGGGGGTGGAGGTGGGTGTTCGGGATTGCCGAAAAACGAGGGTGGTGGTCCTTCCTCATTTTTGCCGAGAAACGAGGATGGTGGTGGGTTGGCGATTTGTGTGAGCGTGGTGGTGGGTTGGAAAAAGGGAGAACGGTGGTGGTGGGTTGGCGATTTGTGTGAGCGTGGTGGTGGGTTGGAAAAAGGGAGAACGGTGGTGGTTTTGTTGTAGTGGTGGGTTTAGGGAGGGTGGTGGTGATGAAAGAGAAGGGTTTAGGATGGTGGTGGTTTTGTTGTAGTGGTGATGATGAGAGAGAAAAAGGAGGATGGTGGTGGGTTTAGGTTGAGTTTTTTTAAAAAAATTTAGTTTTAGTTATTAATTAAGTTGTATTAGAGATAACTTTTAGTTAATTAAGCTGGTCAAAATTAATTAACCATGGTCAAACCGGTTAATCTTCATATTGACCTCTTTTTACAGGTTACTTTTGAAATAGGACCATTTTAAGAAAACAAGGTATAAAGTTAGGATTATTCTGAAATTAAGTTCATGAGGGATCATTATGAGAAGACCGCTGAAAGGTGGGATTATTATTTTCCATTTTTCCTAGATATTAAGAAGAGAAAAATCATTTAAGTAGGTAACGGTGGATGCCACTTTTTGTCCAAAGTTGAAATGAAAAACCTTTCTTTTTCAAGTTGTTTATATGCATGAATTATTCTTGCAGGAAGATGTGAAGATTATAAAAGAAATGGGATTAGATGCTTATAGGTTATCAATCTCATGGTCCAGGATACTACCAAGTACGAGCCATTTCATTTGCGAAAACAGGCATAATTTTCTTTCAATATTACCTATTTTAGGGCCCTAGAGCTAGGATATGTTTCTTTTTGGGCTACAAATTTTATCATATACTCGGGTGTACCGTGAGTAAGGTACACCTAAGGTTATTTTTTTGCTCATTTCTCATTTGAAATAATCTGAATGTACAAAATGTAGTAAAAAAGGAGAATTTTACATGAACAAATGAGCAAAAATTAATCTTAGTGGTACCATGCACATGGAATACCTTGGTGTATGATGAATGAACTCTTTTTGGGCTATGCTTTTTTTTTTTGTAATGGATCCTCTGGTAGCAAGGTAACCAATTCCACTTGTTTATAATTTTTTGATAATACATATTGAAAAATTTTCAAATGGTTTCAAATTTAGTACATAAAATCAGTAATAAAAATAATTGATTTAATTCAAAATCTAGGATTGACGGTCTTCGATCAGGTACCCATAATTTTTGCTCGTCCCTGCTTGAAATAAATCCCCTCTATGTATACAATTTTTTAGAGATATGATGGTAATTCATACTAATATATTAAAAGGCATTCCTAAGAAAGTTTCATGTCTTGCGTTACACCTCCCTCAAGGTGGTAATGCAACCTCTCAATTAAAAAAAAATAACGTTATTGTGTAATTCTGAGGTATTGAACAGCATAACCTTTTTGAAATGAAAAGTGAGTCCTTAACCTCAAATCCAACATTACATCATTGTTAACTATTTCAAAATACAATATAATAATGTCTTATAATTATATCTTATTAAAAGACTTATCCAAGTAGTTAGATCCCTAACACTTTAATGGTAATAATAAGAGACTATTGTAGACATAAACTCTTAGTCCGACTAATTTCTTGTTGAAAGTTAAGCTATTGCTTTCATCTCCAAACTTTTAAGGGTTTATTTTTCAAAATAACATGAATTACTTATCATGTTACGACGTTAATTTTTTTTTCACTAGACAAAAATTATGAAAAATAATCACCCGGGGCATAGCCGGGGATACTCACTAGTTCTAAACTAAATGACGATCGAAGAACCAGGTAGCGGATGCACTCGCTCATGGATGTAGGATTGGGCATGGTCCCCTTAACGTAATTAGGCATTTTCCCACTCTCCCTAATTATTGTCAGGACTTATTATCTTCGGATTATAATAGGCTTTTAGCCATGACAGTTTAATCTAATGTTATTGTTGTTCACCAAAAAAAACTAAATGACGATTCATTATTTTGGATGGAATTGTTTATTTTATAAGCATTGTTTTCTTCCAGAAGGAAAGCTGAGTGGGGGTGTCAACTGGAAAGGAATCCAATACTACAACAATTTCATCAATGAGCTAATCAACAACGGTAATAAATCACACTCCACCAATGCAATAGTATATGTCATTTTCTAATTTATTTGAGTTAAAATAATTGGCTTTCTCTATTTCAATTTCTACATATTGATTTGAATTTAGATTTCTTAATTAGGTGGTATATATGTACTCCGTATTGTTAAGGGTACGGTGAGAAAGTTAATAATTAAGTTAAATAAATAGGGACTTTTTATATAAAACTAGTTTTTAGGCCCGGACTACTCCTCGCGTAATGAAAATCTTCATGTAGTATATTTTATTTTAAAATGATAACGCTAAATATGGTTTGGTTTAGTGGTTAACACTTTAATATATGAGTTTGAAGTCACGAGATCAGATCTTAAACAAAGCATATTCTAATTTTTTTAATTGTATGTGAGTTAAATGGATTAAAAAATCCTAATGGCGAGTGCCGCGTGACACCGTTCCTTGTTTAGGAATGCTTCTTAATATATATTAGTATAGATATATATGGGGTTTATTTTTATGGGATGTGGATTGAGTTTAATACGTTATGGCTTATGCTTCATTTTTTTTGGGCCCCCTTTCGGAAACCCGTGTTAAGATGAATTTCTCCAGGCCTCGCACACAAACGGCGGAGCCGGGATTTCAAAATTGGGGGTCACAAAAATTATCGCGAGATCGGGTTGTTTTTCCATTGTCTTTGATTTTTTTGATCTGGGTGTATCACTCATAGTTTCCTATATTCATTATTTAATACAAATTAACACATATGAACTAACTATTAAACTGTATGAAAATCAATCAATAAATTACCATCATAAAGAAACTAAATCATCATAGAAAATTATAAATTAATTAACACCACCTAATATACAAATTCACACATAGCCTTGAATAGCCTAATCTATCATACAATCTAAACTCAAAGATATTATCTTTATCATTATTACAAAATAGCCTTGAAAACCCAAAAAGAATATAATAACAACATACAAAAATCTGGATTTTTTTAGCAGACTAGTTAATGATTTCTTATTTGAATTCTTACTCAAACATCTAATGGTAAACTACAAAATCAAAATCTTAAAACTAACAATAGTAAAATTAGTCCTAAACAAACCTTCAAATTTTTGAATCGACAAAAAAATCCTTCAATTTCTTTCCTTGAAGTAACTTGAATTGATAATGGAAATATGAAATTGAACTTTCGAGATAGAAAACTGGAGTAGATGAATATGAATGTAGACTTTAATCAGTAGAGAGATGAGTATTAGGAAAAAGTAAGAAGGGAGAAAGTGATAAGTTTTAAAAATTGAAAGATTTTTTATTTTTTAAGTTGTTTTAATTAAAAGCTCGATGGGATTATGAGAATTGGGACCTAAAGTTAAAGTAAGTCAATTGGCGGATAAGATACAAGATTACTACCTGTACAAGATCCAAACTTTCCTTCTTTTACGGCGTTGAACTTGCTTGGCGCAGCAATTTTTTTTTTATTTTTTTTTTTTTACGAAAAATCCTTAATTTTTTTAAAATTCGGGGGTCACGTGACCCCACGTGACCCATGCTAGCTCCGCCGGTGCTCGCACAGGTCACTCACCCAGGCGCCAAATAAGCCCCAAATCCCCCCCCCAACCCACAACAATATTAAAACTTTTACTTTCACCAAGATTTGAACCTTGGTCTCCCATGTGGGAGATACGAAGTCATACCATTGGACCCAAGGGACTTTTATGGCTTATGCTTCATATAATTGCTTGACATTGATCAAATTTAGCAGGTATACAACCCTTTGTGACTCTAATGCATGGAAACTTTCCTCAAGCTCTAGATGATGATTATGGAGGCTTCTTAAGTATAGATATTGTGTAAGTAACCTTTTGTAAGTATATTGAGTATGTATATATTTTAATATTTATATATAAGCTTGGGTGTATCACAATGCTTATACTTGGGACTATTCGATCATAATCTTATCTTAGCGTGGGATTTGTACTTGGAGGCACGGTTGTTATTATTGTAATTAAACTCTTTTTGGATAACGAATTATTGTCCCTATAAGAACTCCTTTAACCTTAAACACACCTAATTCCATGTTCTCTTTTGTTTTTAACATGCAGAAATGACTTCAGGAATTCCGAAATATGTAGGCATCTCAAAAAGGAAAGGTTGGCATGGTCGTAGCGGGAAATTGGTATGTACCACTATCAAACTCTACACAGGACCTTGAAGCAACTCAACGAATACTCGATTTCACTATTGGGTGGTAAGTTTTTCTTCTTGTGCTTATTATACTATTTTTTGGTTATAATTCGGATTTGTATAATGTACATTATTTTTGGAGCCTTCTTACTTGGGAACCTCTTTGCTAAGAACAAACTCTTCTAGACTGCCCTTGTATAGTGCCATTCACCCGAAACCCAACAAGAAATCCAATGCCCCTAACATTAAAATTTGCTTCTACTAAAATTTAAACTTTAGGGCTCCATGTGAGAGATAAGAAGCCAATATCATTGGATATAAGGGTCCTTGGTGGATTGATATAATGTACATGTAACTTTCCATAAACTAACATATTCATTAACTAAAAGTATTAGTATTCGATCTAATGGTAAGGTTTGTATCTCATAACCACAAGGCTCAAGGTTGTGGGATTAAAGTATCAAACTTCATTAGAGGCACTTTGCGAAAAGAATTCTCTTATCTTTCCAACCCACTCCAAAAGGGAATTACCGGTGTAGGCGAGTCGAATTAACCGTGAGAGGTTGATTTAGTCCAAAAGGGCACTTCTCCTTACCAATTTTTTTTTAAAAAATATATATCTATATATACACGAAATATTGTTTGTAATATTAAGTTGGTATAGGTTCCGAAACTCTTCTAGACGCAATTCATAGATGGTGCGCAGCGTCCGGTATGGTGAGGAAGGTGCGCATGTACATGGTAACAAGCCAATTCATGAATAACAAGTCAAATGAACACGTATGTACATTGGCTAACTAAGTCAAATGAACATATGTACATCTCTGATAGTATATGTTCATTGGTTATTGGTAACTTTATGTTCATAACCTAAATGCTTGGTGTTCATCGTGCGCACCTTCTTTACCATACGGACGTGTGCACCTACTAATTTACAGTCTAAACGACATCAATTATGTTGGTCCATAAACTACTTGATTATTAATATTATTTGCTAATGTTATTAATTAGGTCCATGGAACCTCTCACAAGAGGGAAATATCCACACACCATGAGATCTAGAGTCAAGGATCGATTGCCAAAGTTCACAAGAGAGCAATCTATGATGATTAAAGGGTCGTTCGATTTCGTAGGGATCAATTATTATGCTTCTTCATATGCAATGGATCCTCCCTCATCATCGTCACCAATCAATGTTTCAAGATCGACCTTCTATTCTGATTATCATACTACTGTTACAGGTTTGCTTATTTAATAAGAAAATTAAGGGGAGAGGGGAGGAGGTACTTTAACAAAAAAATCTAATTAGAGAGCTAAAACATGAAGTGGCGTTGATTTATATTATCATATTGTTGTACAAGCTAAGCTAGGCTTCAATTAATTTATACTTCCTCAATTTTTTTTTTATTATTTTGATTCCTTGACAATCTATATTTATTTTAATATGAACAACAATTAAATCAATTTGATTGACTAACAAGTTAGAAAAGATAGTCTAATAATAAATTGAATTAAAAGTTTCTAAACCAATTCAAATAGAATTAAATGGAAACGAATATGATAAAATTTAATTTTGTTTTGCATTACTAATTTAAAAAATGAATCATTGACGAACATAATCGGATGCACAAATATATCTTATATCCATTAGTAAATTTTTTTGAGTATTTAATATTTTCAAAATATAATTTGAGATGCTATCAATAATAGGTTATGTTATAATGTGGTATATATATTGATAATGAAATTGAAATAATAAAATAAGGGATCTCAAACGAAAAACAAAATTGTGATTATATTTTCTTATTGAAATTTGTTTTTTCTTTTTTCTATTATGTGTAGATGAACGAAATGGAATTCCCATTGGTCCAAAGGTGAGAAAGTGTTTATCTAACTATTGTTTAAAGTTATTTGATAAAAAAAAAATTAGACAATCATATTTACATTAAATATGACCATCAAGAACTAAACTTTATTACAAAAAGATTTACTACCTCCAATCTTTTTCATCTTTCTTGACAAAAGTTTCCATCCTCAGGATTAGGGCTGGCAATCAGGTCGGGTCGGGTCAAATTCAGGTCGACCTGTTTAGATAAACGGGTCAGCACCCCCAAACCCGAACCCGACCCGTTTATCTAAACAGGTCAGAAATTCCAACCCAAACCCGACCTGTTTATAAACGGGTTGACCTGAACCCGACCCGTTTAACCTGATTTTTTAAAATTTCTTCCGAGGTTCAAGAATAGGTGGGCAAGTTATCTATGATGAGAATTATGTAAGAAAAAATATATAATTAATTGGGGGCATTCAGCTCAAATAACTTTTATCAATAATTTATTGAGTCCTTTTGTATAGTCTCCATGTCTCTTCTTCTATTTCTTTAGTACTTGCAGCTGCAACAATGACTTCCATTTTCAATTATATGAATTAGGCTAATATATGAGTTTCTTCTTCCCACTTTCTCTCTTCGTGAGTCTGGCTTTACAATTAATTTAAACGGGTTAGGCGGGTTATTTTTGGGTTGAAATTTTCAACCCGAACCTAACCCGTTTAATTTTTAGGTCGGGTTCAGGTCAACCCATTTAGCTAAACGGGTCGAAAACTTCAACCCGAACCCGCTTAATTCGGGTTAGGTTCGGGTCGGGTTCTCGGGTTGGGTCAACTTTTGCCAGCCCTACTCAGGATGCTAGAGGGTTTAGCGTTTATCCAAGGGGGATAAGAGATGCTTTACTATACATGAAAAAGAAGTACAAAACAAAAGAAGTATATATCACTGAAAACGGTACTACTACTATTCTCGTTAAACTTCTTGGATGATGGAGTTGAAAGTTAATTAGATTGTTTTAGCAATATTAAGACATATGAAATTATTTAAATCTAGGTTTCCTTGGGAGGGTTTGCTACTTGCTAGTGGCGATAAATCTAGTTAAAACTGCATCTTTTTTATATTTTCTTTTTGGTAGGTAAGAGTATAGTAATATATTGCATCATCAAAATTTACAACCTAACTCCTCTAAACATAGTGTTGAAATAAGTCTTGAATTAATTATTTGGTGCTAGGATTAATCAAGCACGGGGTCTAGGTTTATTAGAAGGGTACTATAAACTCTATAATTAACCTCTGCCTCTATTATTCTGTATTGATTTGTACTCTCTCTCCTAACCTAATAAAATCAGTTTTCCCTGCTGTATAGATGTGGCTAACATCTTATTAGTGAACTACATTGATCCTTATGTCAATTGCTCATTAATTATTTGTTTCATTAATTGCTTATGTCACAACACATAGAACGAACCTGATTGAATCTGCATTGATAATGTAAAAAGGTATATACTACTATTGTATTAATATTAAGCATATTATAACACAACCTATGAAGTATTAAAGTGATCACCATTATGCCTTGTTGGTTGTAAGCCTAATTTATTTGTTTTATATCTCAGGAAATTGAATTATTATATATTTTTTTACTTCATCCACTTCCTTTCCATCGCAACATTTTGCATTCATACTCTGCAATGCACAATTTTAAGGTTTTAGCCGTTAATACATATAATTATCGACTACTGTCAAGTATACATTAAGAAAAATCTAAGATTATTTACATTAGTGGAATTTTTTTTTTTTTTTGGTATTTTCCATGTTTCTTCAATTGTTGTGCAGGTATGAGTGAGCTCAATAATTCCTCATTATCCCTTAAAGAGGCTTTGGTTGACACAAAAAGGATAGATTACCATTACCATCATTTGTATTATGTACGACAAGCAATTGGGTAAGTGTTTTAACATGAGAACTGCAAAATCTTTGCTTATTTAACGATTAGTAGGGTTCATTTGATTCATCTTATCTTATCTAAACTTATATTCTAGCTAATTTTTGTGTTGTCTAACATCTTATCGGATCTTATCGGATCTTATCTTATCTGATCTTATCTTATCTTTATCCGATCTTATCTTATCTTATCTTATGGTTTATGAAATAAGTTAAAATTAGTTGAACAAAACAAAGCCTAACTAAAATTAAATTGTTCATCTGCTACTAATTAAATGATGAATATTTTTTAATTATTATTTTGCAGAAATGGTGTTGATGTAAGAGGATACTTTGCATGGTCATTGCTAGACAACTTTGAATGGTCTGATGGCTACACAATCAGATACGGGTTGAATTTTGTTGATTATGAAAACGGGTTGAAGAGATACCCCAAAAGCTCTGCTTTGTGGTACAAAAAATTTCTGCAAAAATGAGATTTATTGGTTTTTCCTAATTCATGTGCTTTTTTTCTTTGGGTTTTCTTTGAGGCATATGGAAAATAAATTCAAGCCCGTTTATGAAATATATTGGAGGCCTCGGGCGAACTAAGAAATATGGGCCCCCAACGTCAACTACTATTCTCGACATATATTGATTTAAATAATGGTTAAAGTTCGAATATATATGATTTTATTAGCTCATAAAATCTGGCTTCATTTTAGTTATCCTTTACATCGAGTTGTCAATTGGAGTATGGAATTTGAATTACGAAATTAGCGCTTTGTTCTTTTGGTCTACTTAATATTTTTCTGGGTTTGAATTGTGAAAGAAGAAAAGGCAACAACATAACTCCTTCCTTTTTTTAACAGTTCCACTATTTAACATCATCGATAACAAAAGAAAACCAAAAAGAAAAAAATAGAAAGCTGAAAAATAAAACCTGTATGTGGGATTCGAACCAAGGATGGGAGAAATGCAATGGGATAATTATGTCAATCAGTTTAACCAAAGAGCCAAAACTATGCTTGATAGTTGTAACGCATGCGGTTTATTTATTTAAAGTCATAGATTGTAAAACCAACACCTTGGGCCTTTTTGTTACTGGGCAGGCGCCTCTCCTGTCCAGGCTCAGGGACGGGCTTGATAAATTGCCTTAACTAGCTAAGAGTTTAGAGGTGTATTCTATTATACCAATGAAAAATTAAATGCAACTTTATATTATCAAAGATTAGATTATAGGTTTTTTTGATGGAAAATATTATAGGTTATTTTATAGAGTTTTTTGTGGGGAAGGACCAATTAAAATAGGGTTTTTGTGGGGAAACACCACTTAAATTTTTTTTGGAGGGAAGGACCAAATAAAATACTTCTGTTGGCAACTAAATACCACATTACGATTTTCAGGTCAAATTGTCATATTTCCAGCGTTGACAACTAAACACCACTTAAACACCCACGCTATCCATTGGGGAGGAAAATGCATTTGCTCTAGAATCCATTGAAGGAAGCTCCATGAGACGCTATCATAGGCTTTGTGGAAGTCCAACTTGGAGGAGGATAGCCTCCACTCCTCTTTTATTGCACGAGTCAACAACTTCACTAGCCACTAGTGCGCCATCTAGGATTTGACGCCCCTCAATATAAGAAGATTGGAGGGGCTAATAAGGGACCTTATGACCTTTTGAAGACTTAATTGCCATCGGTTTTGCGATTATCTTGTAAATGCACCCAACCATGCTAATTGGGCGATAATATTTGAAACTTGATGGGTTGACAATTTTTGGTATTAAGGCGATGTAGGCCGTGTTGCATCCACGGGGAGGCGAGATGAAGCCCAAAATTCCCGCACAATCTCATACATATCATGTTTTATTATTTCCCACGCACTTTTGATGAACTTGAAATTGAACCCGTCGGGCCCTGAGCCTTGTCCGAATCACATGAGGACACTGCCATGTCAATTTCTTCCTTGGTGAAAGGAAGAGTGAGAGAGTTTGCTTGATCGTGAGTAAGGCAGTTGAACTGTAAATCTTCAAAGGTCGGCCTGTTAGTGAATTCTTCACGGAATATCTTCTTGAAGAAAGCAGTTGCTTCATGCTTGATTTGATGAGGGTCATTGACAGTTTCGCCATCGACATCAATGCTTTCAATTAAGTTTTTCCGCCTTTTATTAGAAGCAACAACATGGAAAAACTTAGTGTTCCCGTCACCATCTTTGAGCCATGAGATTCGTGAGTTTTGGGACCAATATAGCTCTCTCCGTTTGATCCACATCCACGGATCCGCTTGCGCTTTCTTTCGTTTTTCCAATTCGACACCTTTGTCAAGATCTCTTTTGTTGCTTATATCATCAAAGCCTTGAATTTCTTCTTCAAGCTTTTTGATGCTCGAGTCTATGTTGCCGAAATTGTTATGGTTCCAGGCTTTGAGGCGGTTTTTAACCACTTTCATCTTTTCTATCGTGGTCAAGGTAACCAATTCTGACCAGGTGCTTTTCACAAGCTTTATGCAATTCGGGTCCGACAACCAAGCCGGTTGAGAAATCTAAACGGCCTAGGTCCCCGGTTCGATGATGTGAGTGCACGAGCAATGGGCAAAGGTGTAACACCCCTAAATTTCTCTCTTTTTGGAAAACTTAATTTAATATAAAACTCCTTGAGAAACTTGAGAGTACATACGTGATAACGTTAAAGGCTTTAATATTAACTACTAACCGAACTTGAAACTAATGCAGCGAAATAAGACTGAAATAACTTCTCTTTATTGAAATAAATAAACTTTATTGTACAACTATAACAATGGAAATATAGAAAATAAAATAACAACTCCTTGACTAATTATGATTCCTCACTAGCTCCCCATATGAAGTATGCATCATATCAACCCTGTAAATTCTCGCCGCCAAAATAGGGTCATCACAGGGACAAAGCCATAAAACAAAACAAACAAAACGCGTGTCGGTAAAAATACCGAGTACATGTATATGCGAATATTAAACACTTTATTTAATTAAACATTTGAAATATTTAATTTTGAAAAACCTTTACGGATACTTGATAATACTTGTATAATATAAAGTATATAACCTTGATAAAAATCATTTTTCCTTGCCTAGGTACCTTTCCTAAAGTGTGCCACCCCCAAGTTTAGTATTCCTTAATGAGTCCATTACGAGGGGTTACTACCTGTCGCATGACTTATACAAAAGTACATGGGTAAATAATATAATAATTGCTACCGTTCTTGCTAATAAATAACAAGCCGTTGCTTTTGGTAAATAATATTATAATAATAGCTACCGTTCTTGCTAATAAATAACAAGCCGTTGCCTCTTTTATTATTGCGATCATAAAAGATCATATATCTAATAAAAATCCTTCCAAATAATCCTCCTTTAAAAAGAATAGCACTACTTATAAATTTAACCATATAAAGGCATAAATAAAATAACTTGCTTAAGAGGTAACTTTTGAAAAATAATAATAATTCAAAAACACTCCTTTTTAAATATTTAAACATGCATTTAAATATCAAACTCCTTTGTAAATTATATGAATACAGATTCAAAGATCAAACTTTATAATAATATTGAACTAAAGACATAATTCAAGTGCATAATAAAATTAATAAACATTCAAACATGTTCATACAAAACACATGTAGTTCATAATAAAACTTATAAAAACATGGACTTCAATCCAAAATATTTTCCTAAAAACATGATACTAAGGTTGCAAAAATAATTATTAAAGATCTACATATATACACGCACCTGAAAATTAATAACTACTAAGGAGGAAGAGAAAAGGTAGGCTAAGAGGGAGAGAGAGTTTAAACTTGAGAAAAGAGATGTATTTCTCCAAATTTGGTGTGAAGAATATGATGGGTGGAGGCACTTATTTATCTTAGTCGGATAGGTAGAATCGGAATAGGACTAGGAAACTAAAAGATGGATTTAAGATAAAAGATAAACAAATCTTGCTAAGATCTAACAAATTTTTACGATCATCCAACTAAAATTCGGAAAAGATATAAATTATCCCATAATACATAATTCTAGAAGCTAAAATAATTAAAAAGATAAACAAAAAGGAAAAGTAACCAAAAACTTTGCTAATAAGCATATCACTGGCGTGACTTTGCCGCCGCAAAATTTAATTTTTTTTTTTTTTTTGGATTTCCTTTAAAACATTTTAAATTTTGTTTTAAACAAACTACTTGGATTTAAACCTAGGCCCAAAATTCAATTTGGGCTAGAATTTGTTTTAAATACTCATAACCTTTTATAAAAGCCTATTTAAAAACCTTTTGAATAAATAATAAGCCTTTTTAGTAAATAAAACCTTTTTAATAACCAAAACTTTTCTAAAAAATACAAATATTAACTACTAAAAAATACGGAGTATTACAAGTGGTCCGAGAGTCCCCTTTGCAAAAGAGTCACTTTTAGTGAAGGAAATATGGAGATCCATTCCGGACTTACAAAGAGTCGGTCAAGAATGCTTTTTGAGTTGCCTCTAAACCATGTAAAACCGCCGCTTGAGGATGGGATTTCAAGAAGTTGCATTTCCTGCACAAAGTTTTTAATGTTGTTAATTCCAGTTTGAGAGAAGAAATGGCTACCTCTTTCATTTGTATTGAGTACTTCATTGAAGTCTCCTATTATGAGGCATGGGAGAGGATTGGAATTCTGAAATTCTGTGATTTCTTGCCATACTTCCGCTCTTAAAGCAACATCACATGGGTTGTAGATGTTTATGAGAGTACAATCAAAGTTGTGGGAGAGAATGATTCCACATATCGCAATCCACCGCTTGAGAGATTTTGAGCGATTTCATCCGAAAGAAAGATTTGATCCATAAGGATAATAACCCACCGAGTTGCCCACGAGACGGACTAACGACCCATTCAAGGTCATCCGACTTCCAACATGTTCGGATCATTTTGTTATTGACTTCTTCCATTTTTATTTCTTGAATAAACACAAAGCTTGGGTTGTTTTTTGCTATTATTTTCCGATTAAGCTTCTTTTGGGTCTTGCACAAAGAACTCCGGATATTCCATGAAATTATTGACATCATGCTTCAACCTTATTGAGTGTTGAACTGATGAATCAATTAAGATTCGCCTCCCGGTTTAGCTTCGATTATGCGGGACATGTTCAATTCGAGTCCTTAAAACTAATTCGGGCCCATCAAAGGTGAGGCCCATGTCTTTGGCCATTTGAATTACCTCATCAACATGAATGATGTTTAGGTACTGCCGGCTTGGGTCAGTCTCTGCATCGGTTTTGGTTGATGTTTGCTCGATGCAGAGATTTGAAGTTTCCTTTTTTCTCCATCTTCTTTTTCCTCCTTTTGATTTTTTCTATTTTTGTCGGAATTGGAATTGCTTCTTCAAATCCCGGAGGGAAAAGCGGCCCTGAACATGATGAAGATCCTAGCGTCGAAGTGGTCCAAATTTATTCGACAGTTGTATGGGTGAAAGGGGGGGACTTGGATTGTTTTTTGTGGGCTTTGGGTGGATGAAGATCCTAGTCATCATTTGTTGATTTTGGATTTTGACACCAGCATGTCTGTTTTTCCGATACAAAAATGGTGTATGTATCTGCATCAATTTCCATGGCAATTTTGGTGTTGATATCAAACATACAGTCGGTGTAAATCATGACCCTTGCACAATCGAAATTTTTGTAATTGACCGATTTGACTCGCCAAAGACACACCCAATGTCATAGAGGTTTTCATAACTCCAGCCTATGAGGGGAAGACCATATATGTTGATCCACGTCTCCCTCCATATCGCCGCACTCTGGGTGTTGACATTTTTAATTGCAACAAACCACCTTTCTAACCATTTGCTCTCAATGATTGATTTTTTATCTTCAAATGAGTCAAACACAAGATGATGTTGCATTCCTCCTATAGGTTTGACTCTGATTCATTGTAGTTTATTCGAAGACGAATTTGATTTAGCCTTGTTTAGATGTATCTTTGTTTTTCTTTAATACCTACTGTAGATGCCGTTTGACCTTCAATTAATGAAATTTCTCTTTCAAAAAAAAACTCCCTTAGTAGGCGCTGTTCTTTTGGCCTGGGTCAGCTTCTCACAGTTATAGTTTAGTTCAACTTACTTTTAGTTCGATTTAGTTCAATCCAAAAAAAGCGCTTAAATAATACATAGAAACTTTTGAAAGAAGTTTGGGCTTGGAAAAGGAATTGTGTAGAGGAAGCCAAGGGTCTAAGATTCCCTATTTAATGAAGTATTCTGGATCATTCAAACAAGGCTACTAAGTACTGATAAACTCTTTCATACTTAGAGAAAAACAGAGAATTTTTTTTTATTGTTTGGAGAAATTTCAATGGCAAATAAAAGAAAGATTTTCACATTTATCATCTTTTGGTTGCTTCTTCTATTCTTAAATGTTGCTCAAAGTGTTGCTGAGCAGAACTACCACAGTACTGCTTTTCTCAACCGCAGTTCCTTTCCACATGGTTTCACTTTTGGGGTTGCTTCTTCTGCTTACCAGGTAATTAATTAATTGATCACACCATTAAAATTACCCCCAAAAGTTTCTTAAACAAAAAAAGAAGAAAGGAATTAGATAATTTTTATGTATATAATCTATACTTATAGCTTGCTCTTTTAATTTCTATGTTGTTATGGAAAGGTTCTTTTTGCATTTCAGTATGAAGGTGCAGTGAAGGAGGATGGTAGAGGTCCAAGCATTTGGGATACCTATGCTCATAAATATCCAGGTCCACACTTTCTCTCTCTCTTGCATTTTGACTATATATGAACGGAAAAAACTTTGTCTATCCATCATTAATAAAGACTTTTGAGAGTTATGGTAATAAATCTAACTCAACATAATTTTTTAATGTTTAATTGGTAGTAGGTTGTCTACTCGGTGGATAGGTGTAACAACGTCCATATGAACTTAGTTGTTTTTTGTTAGATGTGGCATGTATAACTTTTTTTTTTTTTTTTTTTTGACGGGTAGGATGTATATCTTGATAAGAAGTTGTAATGTCGGTGAAATTTTGCTCTTTTAAAAGTGCCAAAAAATTGTTGCCTAGGAGTTAGGACATATAATTCCACTCCCAATTAGGAAAACTAATTAAGCAACTTTCTCCTTTTCTATAACTTGTTAGGATGCTGCACTTCTTATGTTATTGTTTGCTAAGCAATTGTACATATATCTATTTTTTTTTTGAAAGAGAATTTCATTAATCAAGCGCCAAACCAAGATCTACAATAGTATACAGAAAAACAAGATACAATTAAACAAGCGCTAAATCAAATTGCCTTCAAGAAACTACAATGAACCGGATCGAGCAATACAAATGCAACCCCCCATGTATTTGTTGAATCAAACAACTATTAATGAGGAAGTCTATCATTCGATATAGTTTGGGAAGAACATTCTTGATCGAGCCATGTTGAACGCATCCTAGATTAAATACCCCAGTGTTGAGTCTCGAACTTCAACCGATGAGAACAATTTCTCATACCTAAAAAAAAAACCATACTCACAACTCCCATAGGAGGAAGGATTTCCAAAACAAACTAAAAAACCCCATAACAGGGTTTGAAAAACCCATAAAGAGAGACTAAATTATTAAACAAAATAAGAAAACGAACTAAAAACGAAAATAAAAGGGGAAAAGGGGCTTACCAATGAATGAAATCATCTACCAGCCTCTAACCGAATGGGGGTAGGGGAGCCAGGGTTTGAGAGAGAAAGAGGGGGAGATCGTACATATATCTACTTACTAGTAAATATCAGCTTACTGTATATTTACGTCGCTCAAGTAACCATTTAGAATTAGCATAGACCTTATGATAAGACGAGATTTTTAACTCATGATGAGACACAACGTTTTCGGATGTTGCACTTCCTATGTTATTGTTCGCTAATCAATTATACATAATATATCTACTTACTAGTAAAAACCAGCTTATTATATATTTATGTCACCCAAATAACCATTTAGAATTTGTGTAGATTATCTGATAAGACAAGTTTTTTCCTAATGAGACGCAACGTTTTCCCATATCCATAAGAGGTAGCCTTATCTACATTGTGAAGTCATTTTACGCAGCCAAAACTAATTCTATTACATATTTACATGCAGCCTTGTTTCACCAAAAAAGAAATCATCTCTATGCATAAAAATCACTTTTAAGTATTTAATTGGTTGACATAAGAAATCACAATGTTTTCCCATATCTGGAGGTAGCCTTATCTACGTTTGTTTGACAACCATATTCATGATAGGGGAAGCATTTTCTTCGAAGTTTTGTGTTTTTTTGCATGATTTCTTTTTTACTTATAGGCAAAATCAAGGATGGTAGCAATGGAGATGTTGCTGCAGACTCTTATCATCGCTATAAAGTATGTAGTTTATATGTAGATGAAGAAAAGTCTTGACATAAATTTCAAGACATTTAATTTATTCTGCTCAAGTGAATAAGAGTTGATGTTTTAGTACTTTTTTATTTGCAGGAAGATGTGAAGCTCATAAAAGATATGGGATTAGATGCTTATAGGTTTTCAATCTCATGGTCCAGGTTGCTACCAAGTAAGAGCCATTTTGATATGCTAAAACATGCATAATGCCTTTGAATCATTACATTTAATTTGGTGTTATACTGTTGTTCAATAACATAAATCAACTTGGTTCAGGTCTGACTAGAATTGAACTTGAATATTGTTTATAAAAAATTGCACAAAATGGCCTATATTCGTGAGATCTTGCTTAGCAAACAAAAAAATTAATTGCAAGTTGTTGTGTTCCTATTGTGATGACGCAAAATTATGCCCAAACCCGATAAAATCGAGACGGGTTAGACAAAGGGCGAAGCCGGGGTTAGTTGTGGAGGGGGCTAGTTTTACTGAGAATTCTAAACACGATTGTGGAAGGGGGGCCGATTACCCATAAAACAAGATACAACCATTAGAACCCATTTATTTTCTTTTTCAAATTTTAGGGTTGCGAGGTCAGAAACTTCAACATAGCTTCGCCCCGAGGTTAGATATTTAGACCGGATATGGACTTATGATATAATCTAGGCCGGACCAAACCCCTAAAATTGTCCAACCTGTTGGGCAAGACCACATTTTTAGGCTAGCTAAAAAATTATCCAACTCAACTTAAATAAGGTCATGCAATACTTAATCAACTTTAGCTTGTTACATTTATCTTTAGCTTGTTACATTTATGCTTCAAATTTTGTAACTCGAGTAGGAGGATCAAGTTTGGCCCAGTGGTTAGCACCCCTCCTTCCACTCCTATGACAGGGTTTCAATTTTCACCATTCCAAGAAGGGAGAGAAATTGCATATTTTAAGAACCATCATCCCGTCAAAAAAAAAAAAAGAAATGAAAAAGGACCATCATCATTGCCTGGAGGGGGGGGGGAATCAAGCATCCTAAGGAACATTTGTTAATCCCACTTTGTCTTAATAATTTTTAATTAAGAATCATTCGTTAATCTCTCCTTTTTAAGTGGGCTATTATGGCTCCTAAGACTAGAGGTTGGACCATATCACATTGTGAGTATATTTTCTTCCAGAAGGAAAGCTAAGTGGAGGTGTCAACTGGAATGGAATCAGATACTACAACAACCTCATCAGTGAACTACTCAGCAACGGTAATAATTCACTCCTTGCTAGTAAAAATATACAGTCGCCAAATTAATTCAATTTCTGTTGCATACAGTTCATCTAGTCTAATGGCTTAATTGATATAATATTTATCGATTAATATGCAGGCAATGAGCCCTTTGTGACTTTATTACACGGCGATCTTCCTCAAGCTTTAGAGGATTATTATGGAGGCTTCTTAAGTAGAGATATTATGTAAGCACCCGGTACATGCATGCTTTAATATGTGTCTGTGTGTCAACAACCTAATAGAGCATCAATCAGATTATTTGGTATATACGCAACCGTCTAATAGGGTGTTTTAAGTAACGCAGAGCACATAGAAACTAAAAGTGGAGGGGTTCAAATTTTTTATCTAGTCCCGGACAAATATACTAAACCAATTACTTCTTTTCTTTCAATTCAAAAAGTTTGTTTTAGAGGTGATCATTTATTGGGTTGGGTCTATTTTGAGTCAATTAGGGATGACAACGGGTCGGATTTGGATCGGGTTATGCATAATCCGACTCTGATCCTACAAGAAGTCGGATCTTAAATCTGACTACGTCTCCAACTCCGACATTCGAGAATCCGACTCCGATCCGACTTAAAAATCCTAACATATGACTCCGACCCGATCCGACTTTTTTTTTCCCGCTCGCCCCATTGTTTTAATAGAAATATCTTCTATAATACAAAGAATCTAATCATTACTTTTTCTTAATAATCATATGAAAATCTTATATATAGTACAAATAATCTAAACATTCCTATTATTTTTAACAATCATTTCTTCAATGGAAAAATCTTATATAATACAATTGCGCTCAAAATCGGAGATGATTATACCTACATAATACAATTGCCTCAAAATCGGAGTCGATTATACATACATAATACATAATACATTAATATAAATAAAACGATTAATTGCCTTAAAGTCGGAGTCGGATTCGAATTATTTTATGTCGGAGTCGGCTCGGAATTTTTCCTTCGGACCGGGAAGGACTAGCGAGGGATCCGAACTGGATTGCCTATTATTTCTGCGTCTAAATAATTTTCAGCGCAAACCTCAAAAAATAGGTAGGGCTAGCGAGATTTTAGGGCATAAGATTAATTTAGACTAAATACACAATTCGACCTTAAATCATCCCCAAAACCAGGAAAACTTGTCCAAAGTCCTATAAACTTCGGGCCAACATTTTTTGCCCAAACCCGGGCTTTTTTCGGCCAGAGGGCCGTGCTCATGTTAAAAAACCCCACCTATAACTCGAATCGTAGTTGATCTTATTAATATGCTTAAATCATTTGGTGATCTCTCTTCCATTATTGTTATCTTTCTACAGAAATGACTTTAGAGACTATGCGGAGCTATGCTACAAAGAATTTGGCCATAAGGTTAAGTATTGGATGACACTGAATGAACCGCTCTATTATGACTTATCTGGCTACGCAGTAGGACAAGGACCACCTGGTCGATGTTCTAAATGGCTTCATCTCAATTGCTCCGGTGGCGATTCGGGAACCGAGCCTTACATTGTGGCTCACAATCTACTTCTTGCTCATGCAGCTGCTGTCAAGTTGTACAAGCAAAAATATCAGGTTATAATATACCATCCATGATTGTTTTATTCACTTTTACACTGGTGATCCTATAAATATAACATTATGTGAGTTATGTACTTATGTGACATGTTGAAGATAAATTTGTTGTGATTATGACAAATTGCTGAAATAGTGTAGGCATCTCAAAAGGGAAAAATTGGCATTGTTTTAGCTGCAAATTGGTATGTGCCATTATCGAAGGCTGAAGAAGACAACGATGCTACTCAACGAGCACTCGATTTTACACTTGGGTGGTAAGTTATTTCTTGCTCTTATAAAATTTTGATATTGGGTGGTAAGTATGGCTTATGTTCTTTTCTCCTGTGAGATAGAGTAATGTGGTAAACTACCTCCTATACTTATGTCAATCGTGTAAGTTGTCCCTTACCTTTTAACTTTTACATCTAACATCTTAACCTCCGTTTCTAAATAAGTGCATAAGACTTTGACTTTCACATTCTTAACGCACAACTTCGACCATTAATATCTCTAATTATGTATTTGTAAAAGTTATAAAAAGTTGATATCATGAAAATATTCATTGAAACAAATCCAACAACATTTTATATGATCTTTTTTTTATACTAATAGTAAAAAATTACGGTCGATGTGAGGTGTGTGAATAGTGCGAGTCGAAGTGTTGCAGCTTATTTAAAAAACGGAGAAATATATATTAACCTCGTAACTCTATTATATTGCATACTTTATGGGGTCAACTTGCTACATGTAAAGCTTAAGGGGACAACTTGCACAATTGACAAAATTATAAGGGCTAATTTGCCACATTTCCGAATTTCGATCTAGTACTGTTGAACCTGTCATCATATTGGGTTAGCTCTCCTAGTCTGCCTGAAATTTTACTATACCTTTGGGCTCTTGTTGAGTTCTTCTCAATATATACTTTTCGATTATTCAATTTTCGTAATTTTTATTGATGCAAATGTAAACACATTTGGTAATGAGTGAATCGAAATAAGAAAATCTATCCTGGTCTAGTATGGTAAATATGATTTTAATAATAGCAAGTAAAATTTTTTTGAAATAAAGTGAATGGATGATTGCGTTATATGAAGATCTTCTACATTACACATAGAGATGCCTAGTGGGCATGTTCAATCCTAATTCTAGCCCACCGAACTGACCCAAAAAATTTAGTCTAGACCAGATGGGCCTAGAAAAGGCCTAATATTCTAACTTTTTGAGCCAGTATTTACTAAAGACCAACGCGTAAGAAGACCAGTATTTCATTTCTGGTTCAACCTTGACATAAATTGGGCCATGGTCTGGTCCAGCTACATGCCAGTCCATCTAGGGCCTCGGTAGTAGGTAAATCCAGCCCAACCCACTTCTAATTATGCATAAATATAATATCAGGTTAATTTGTTATAATTAGTATCATATGAAACAATTGCTTGTTCTTAATTTAATTTGTTTTTACTGTCATTAATTAGGTTCATGGAACCACTTACAAGAGGAAAATATCCACACAGCATGAGTTCTTTAGTGAAGCATCGATTACCAAAGTTTACAAGAGAGCAATCAACAATGATAAAAGGATCGTATGATTTTCTAGGACTTAATTATTACACTGCTTCATATGTAGCAAATGCTCCTCTATCATCTAACGGCTCAAGATTAAGCTACGTCTCTGATTGGCATGGTACCTATACAAGTAAGCATTACGGAACGAAAGTTGCAATGTGTTGTTATATGCGTTCTCCAATGCTCGTATTTGACCATCTACTTATGATACAATTCGAAACCAATTAAACCAGATTAAATTATACCGGATGAGAAGAAAAAGTAAAGAATGAGCCCTTAAATTTTCTAATTAGGGTTTATCAAGATCCGTTGCATTTGCATATGCATATGCATGGTCTTATGACTCTTATCGCCTAGTTGTTTTTACTTTTTACTGCAGGTGAACGACATGGAATTCCCATTGGTCCGAAGGTTAGAATTGAATTTCTTGTTAATTATACAGCAAAGAATTTACTTTAAATTATAGTCTTTTGTTTTCCTAATCGCATGGATAATTCGAATTTTAGGGTGCTACTAATGGGTTTAACATTTATCCAAGAGGGATAAGGGATCTTCTGCTTTACATGAAAAGAAGTATAAATCACAAGTGATTTATATCACTGAAAATGGTACGATTGCGGCAAAGTTATTTTCATACCCTTCAAAATACTAAATTATTTTTAAAAAGAATATTTGATTTCATGTGTCTTTAATTATATTAATTGTTGTGCAGGCATTGGTGAACAGAATAATTCCTCATTATCACTTGATGAGGCTTTAGTTGACACCGTAAGGATAGACTACCACTATCATCATTTGCATTTCCTACGAGAAGCAATTGAGTAAGTGCCTTGAAGGACTTCTTCTACCTTGTTTTCACACATGTTTATTGATGGCCAAGTAATAAATAGGTAATGCATTGTAATAAATTTTCAATATAACTTTGTAAAGAATGTCTCATTTAAATGACCGTGTTAACTAATGAAGCTTTTATGTTTTAAAAGATCTTCGTTAGTCGGGTGTCGCTTATTGGACCACCTTTAAATAGAAAAAGGGTAATGGAGATTGTGAGAAGAACAAATGTATATTTTTGGGTAGACATGTATTGCCATGAAAAATTGGGATGCATTTTTTTCACAAATTGGGGATGACCAATAGGGCGTGATAAAAAAGATGGTTATTTTTACTCCTTTTGTCCTGAAATGAGTGCGATGTTCTAACTTTGAATGTGCAGAAAAATAAGATTATAGAATAGCTAGTTGTGACAAACCATAAAGTAGTGAAAATGCAAGCAAAAGTTACTAAAAAGGGAAAATTGAAAACATTACACCTTTTGGGATGTAGCAACTAATTGTACGTTAAACTAACACTTTGCTCTTTATGGCAGAAATGGTGTTGAAGTAAGGGGATACTTTGCTTGGTCTTTGTTGGACAATTTTGAATGGGGTCTAGGTTACACAATGCGATATGGGATCAATTATGTTGATTTCCAAATGGATTGAAGAGATACCCTAAAAAATTCTGCTTTATGGTTTCAGAAATTTTTACGAAAGTGAGATCGTATGTATATTTATGTAAGCATTTTTTTCTGCTAGTGTATTTTGACAATTAAATCTTTGGAAATTTGACCTTTTATGTTAGAAGTCTTAAGCTTTAAGCTATAGTATGTTATTAGTGCTTTTTCTTATATATATATTGGAACCAGAAATTCACAAAGTATTCCTAGTATGAGTTGGATAAAGCTTGTTAATGTGCATTTGGCTATCGGATCTTTTTTCCATCATTTTTAACTTACGTTATGTGTTACAAGTATAATTATTATTATGACCCCTTCAAAAAGAAAACACGCACACTTTTTATACATTGTTAAAGCTTACAAGCCTAAGTAACAGGTATAAATGTATAATACTCAAGTACAGCACAAGCATAAAACACTTCTTTAAAAAACACAAGCATAAAAGCACACAAATAATATGAAAGTTATTATTGCTTCAAACAAAGTAACAAACATAATACAAATATGCAAAATCAGAACAATCTTAAAAGCACACAGGATTATTATGAAGCAGGAATGATATATGCTTAACACTCGTTGTCTTTGAATTAAAAGTTCATCATGGTCATAGTACCCAGGTTTTGGCAGAACCCCAGGATCACCACGCATGTCAAGACCACGATTCTTTTGAGGAACAAAACTATGAATGACCGGAGCATTTGCACCCATTACCCACACACCCAATAGATACTCCACCCCATCATCAACATTAACATTGATTTGTCCATAGTTGTTATACTTAAAGAAGTACATAACCTCTTATCATTAGCATGTGGAAGCATATGCAGCATCTACCCCAAGACCATCAAACACAGTACCTTTCAGAAGAGGGAAGAATTGACAAATCTGCCCCCAGCGATAAGTTGAGGATCAGATCCATAACTTATATGTGCACATAAGTTTCCTTTGAAGAGATAAGCCCATATTTTACTCCTTTTATCTCAGTTGCTGAATCTATGCCATTCTCAAACACAGTTCCTTTTAAGAAAGGAAACATCTTGGTGATGGTCATTGGACCTTTCACTATCTTGTCCTCCTTAGTACTTGGTGCATAGTTTATCAAAGCACAAAGATTCGCTGAAAATATAAATGCTTCATCAACATGTGATTGCATTGCACCATCTATACCGTTTCTCCAAAGGGTGTATACTGAGAGACTTAAACATTTTAGAAACGGAAGCTGGACCGGCTCTACTATATGGTCATGCGTGCCTCCAGGATCATAGTTCAACAATGTAACACACAATTTTGGAAGATGTAATAAGCTTCATTATGAGAAGATGAACGAAATGTAGCACTTAAGTATATGTCGCGGTTGGCAGCATCGCGGAGCATACCAATTGACGATATTGGTGTCTGTTGTAGATGATGATGACTGATATATGATGCTTTGCGTTAGGGGTGTCTTGTCCTTTGTGTAATCAGAAACCGGGTTTTCAATGTTGAGCAATCTTAATGGATGAGATTGTGGATTGAAGTTACCATTTATCAGTATCACATTGTCAGCCCTTTCTATTGTTGTAGTCCTGCAAACATCAGTATAATAAACATTGTTACGTACAACTTTGACCATAATAAGGAGGTACTCAGAGTTGGAAGAAAAATTAAGGCATCCCCTCCAGATAACTAGTAGACGATGATGGGAATTCAAACCTCAAGCTAAGATGGTTATCCATATACCAAGTAGAGTATTCAAAGATATATTTTACTTGCCTATCAAGCCTACACTAAGCTACTAATTAAGGTACGTAACATTTAGGGGAAAAATGCATGGCTAATATTACGATAATACGTACCCATTAGAATTGCCAGTAAGTCTAGAAGAGTTGAGCTGATCGAATATACTGAGGAGCAATACCACCAACAAAAACAACTTCATCGAACCTTTTAAACTTATTATTGTTCTTACGATCAAGAGTCAATGAAGTCCAAATTCCGCCAGGTGCATAGATTTCGTACCTATAAACTTCAATTGTCTTAGACTTTCCAGAATCACACGGTACAGGCGGGTACCAGGAGTTGCTAACGGTGGTGCTTATGAATGCGAAACTCCGAAGTTTTTCTCGAATCTAATGGCCGCTTGCCGCTGCTGCCATTCACATAGGCAGAAAGATTGTAGTAGCTCTTATTGCGGATTTTTGTGTTTGCCATTTTTGTGTGCTTGAAGACCTTGTCGAAAGATCTTATCGTAAGGAGCGAGATCCCAACGAAATACTTGGCGTAGGGATGTCTTTTTCTGCTTCACCTGTCCTGTATGCCAATTTCTTTTTATGTGTTTCCTTTACTACAATTGACATTATAAATTGTATCGACTAAAGATTGAGCTTCTTGCACGTCTTTGGGAGAAAGGGGTTGAGGAAATTTTGATGCACATCCTCTCCATGATGGATTTGTAGTAGTTTCTGAACTTATTTGCTCTTTTGTAGGAAATTTCCATTCTCAATCTGTATGGATAATAACAACTTTGAGTCATGTGAAATTTATGACAATTTTCCTAACTTTTTTACATTATGTTTATGTGCTACGTTGGTTAACACAGTTTAACCGGTCATGTTTACTAACATACAATTTGACTACTAAAATTTTAAATTATCTTTATTTGCTCAATGATTCTTGTAATAGTGGATTTTTTTTGAGATCAACGGATTTTACATTAATTAAAAACTCAATTGCAAACTTGGGATATAACATCCAAACAATAAACGAAATTAAACTAACAAGAACCGGCAGCTTTACTTGGCTCTTAGAAACCATATAAAGTAAGACTGATAAGAAGTTGTAAACCATCCAAACGATATATCTAGGGTACGTAAAAGTATGTCTAACCATAACGTTATAAGAAATAGAGTGCTTTCCATACTTAAAGCTATATAAGATTCCTAGAGGGGATATGTTTCAATACAATCGTCTATTAATGATATGTTTGAGTTCCTTCTCTCGTTTTATGGGAGTTTGGAGCCTTAGTTTTTTATTCTAACTTCCACGCTTGAAGTTTAAAATTTGGTTTTGAAGTTCAAGACCATCAACATCAAGATTCAAATTCGGATGCGGTCAACATGGTTAAATCAAGAATTTTCTTTCCCCAAACTATGTCGAATGATAGACTTTCCAATCAATAATCACGTGATTCAAGAAATACAAGGGGGCCGCGTTATATTACTCGATCTCGCTTATTGTAGTTTCTTCAAGACCAATTTGATTTGATCTTTCGATTATATATTGATTTTTCTTTAATACTTATTTTAGACGCCGTTTGTCCTTCAATTTACGAAATTTCTCTTTATTTCAAAAAAAAATAAATCTAATAACATGACCTAATTCGATGTATTAGAATTAGAATTTAGGATTTAACAAGACTTAGTCCAAATCTAATACGTTATCATCAGTATTCTATCATTGAGTAACTCTCCATGTTTTCCTAGTCAAAACTATAGTAATATAAAAATAAGCAAAATTCGCCCAACACCTAACTATACATAAGGTGCGCACCACCAACTACGACTAGTAGCCTAAACACCACCAACCACGGGTGGGGTGCAATTCCGTACTCTACTAACTACGGGGTGGGGGTGCGCCTGTACCATAAAACCCACCGTCATCGGCAACATTTTAGGCTTCGGCCTCGGTTGGCGGGGTGCGGTGCATGCACCATAAAACCCACCGTCATCAACAACATTTTATCGAGCAACATTTGAGCCCGGCCATTTATGGTACGGAATGCACCCCCACCCCATGGTGGTGTTTAGGCTACCAGTCGTAGTTGGTGGTGTTGGGTGCCCCGTATAGTTTAAGGTGTTGCGGCCAATTTTGCCTATAAAATATTAGTACGAAGTAGTAAAAAAAAAACCAATACAATGCTGAAATGTTTTCTTTTAAGAGAATATTTCTCCTTAGCAACATTAGGATATAGGCCTAATGCCTGAATCAATTGTATAACTAGTAACTACAAAACAAATTTATAATACAAAACAAGAATAAAAATACATAATTATGTATCAAACTATCAAGAAGAATATAGATATATAAGAAGTTGATACCATTATATGAAAAACATATACTTCCTCCGTTCCATAATAAGTCAAACACTTACTATTTTAAACGTTGTATCAAACTATCAAGAAGAATATAGATATATAAGAAGTTGATACCATTATATGAAAAACATATACTTCCTCCATTAATAATAAGTGAACACTTACTATTTTAACGTTTCAAAATAAATTAAACATACCTTAAATTAAAAAAAAAAAACGACAAGTAAGCATCCATCACAAACTCGCGTGTGGTTCTTTTTCTCTTCCTTTTCTAATGTAAGCGTATTTTATGGCACTTTTCGTTTTGAAAGTTACGATGCTTATTAAATTCATTATTCCAATTCCAACGTTTCACTTATTATTAACGGAGAAGTATAAAAAAAAGCTAACAGATCTCTTCGATCATGCAAACTTTTCTCATGTATATATATGTAAAAGTAGCTCTGACGACAAATAGAAAACTAGGGAAATACAGAAGGGACGAGGGAGTATATATATATGTGACAAGTTGATATCTGAAATCTAAATGAGGGAAAAAGAATAAAAAAATACCTGAATTATGAGGAAGATTGAGCAGGTTCAAGCTCAACTCCTTTAACCTTGCTCGTTCTTCATGATAATAAGAGGTTGATGGCGTAATGCAAAGCCAAAGTGTTCTCCCTTTTTATAGAAGCCCAAGGGCGATTTAGGCATTTGGGGATTAGTGAGGAATCCACGTACTCAGATGAAGACTTACTAAAAATATTATTACAAAATCAGAAAATTTTGATATTGATCGTTACCGTACCCACACTTGTCATTTATGAAAGAATTATTGGTCAATTATATCATTTTACAAAACTCGCCAGTCTTTATTAATTGATTTGATAAATGTTGGCGAATACTGAATCCAAAAATAAAGATTTATACCGACCCGCCACCCGCTTCACCGCGGGTAATCACCCATTTATTTGGGTGGGTGGATAATCTACCACCCAGCGTGGATAATTGTCATCTCTATTTATTGCTTACTTGGCATTTACGGCCCACTGCTTCCACCAATTTTTCCCTGCCGCAGTGCCGCTGTTAATCTGCTCGTGTTAATTACCTTCCACACGAACAACAAGATATTCGGTAATGTCTAGTCTTCCATAAATCTATTTGGATCAAAATAGTGGGTTGTTAGTACATTAAGCAAATCCAATCAAGTGATTTGTATTACTAGTTTCTCACCTTTTTGCTTGGTCCTGTCCACCGCTTTCTTACATTAAAGTCACCATTGTTTTAGACTTTTAGTTTGTGTTTTGACTTATATTAAGTTTTTTTTTTTTTTTTTTGAACCACGGTAGCATAAAAGTTAAGGAGTTATGGCAAAGAGCGCCTTTTTACAATCCATAGCTAATAAGTCTAGACAATAATTAGGGGGATTGGGTAAATTCCTAATTACATTAAGGAGTCCACCCCATTTCTACAACCATGGGTTAACGCATCCGCAACTTGGTTCTCCTTCCTTCTAATGAAGGTGATGTTCATTTCCTGAAAGTAGTGCTGCAGCTCCCTGCAATCCATAATAATATCACTATAAAAATCATCATATAAGTCCTCCTTGCTATTAATCATGGTGACCGCTTGCTGGCAATCCGAATGAAGTCAATATGAGTATGATTAGCCTCACTCGCCATGTGAAGTCCCCTGTCCAATAGCCAATAACTCGCATGCAAAGAATTAGTAGCGTAGGATAGACAATAAAACCCAAAACACCATACACCTTGATTATCCCTAATGACACCTCGCTATACTTGTTTTAGTTTCAATATCCACAAAGGATGCATCGACATTCACATGGACCCATGGGCGGGAGAAGTTTGTCCAACATCTAGGAACCGTAAAGGGGGTGGAGAGGGTAGCCCGGTGAGCTAGGAAAGTTTGAGCTAAAGTTAGCGCTTTTTTTAGGTAACTTGTGGGGGGGGGTTGGGTTTTTCTTCAAAACAACACCGTTTCTCCCTTTCCAAATCTCAAAACACACGAAGGGATTTAAGGTTTCCCAACTAACCCCCATCCGCACACTCGGGGTTGCAAACACTCTCCCTAATCCAATTACCTCCTGGGCCGCACCCGGTAAGACGCCAAAGGAGACAACAACTCCCAAACCGGGAGGTTTTAACACAATCACGCAGGACATGTATCACACTTTCATCTTTCAAGTTGCAACACGGGCATACATTGTTTTGAATAATTTGCCTATGATGTAATAGGCATCGAGTAGGAAGACGACCCCACCATATAAGCTTACAAAGATTTTAAGTTTCGGGGTTATGTTTAGTTTCCAAACCCAATCTCCCCAACCCGGAAGGACGGTTAGACACGACCTGGTTGTAGGCAAGGGACAATGCGAATTTACCTTTGTGAGCTAATGTTGAGAAACTTCTATCACTTAGGTGCCGAAAAGATGGTGGCATGCCGGAGCACTTCGCTCCTCTAATAAAGCCAGGGAGGTGTATAGATATGGGTTTTAGGTTCCATTCATTTTCTAAAGTAATATCGGCCACGGTAAGATCATCCTCGTCCCTCCGTAACGGACCTCGAACCCATTTTCGAATTGGGCCTATACCCAACCAGTCATCATGCCAAGCATTAACGAGTCTACCATCGCCTACTTTCCACCTAGTACTATAGTCGAGAATGGAAGTTCCCTTGCCGATATTTTTCCATATTTGAGACCCCTTTCAATGAGATAATATAATTTGGTCGAACATAGCTTGACGTAATACACTCTTTTGCTAAATTAGATTCTCCTTGAGTCATTTTCCAACCTAGCTTAGCAAGAAGGACTGAGTTAAGGTCGACGTGACTCAGAATACCCAACCCCCCCCATATGCTTAGGAAGGGAGGAAGTATGGGCCCGCCCACAAGGTGCAGCTTCTTCTTGCCCTCCGAGCCCCCCAAAAGAAAGTCATTACAAATCCTATCTAATTCTAGCGAGTTTTTTAGGGAAATGTGTGACCCGCATATAGTAGGATGCGACAGTGTTCATGGAAGACTTTATAAGAGTGAGACGCCCGCTTAGACAAAGAACTTGACCTTCCACATGGCCAATTTTCTTCTCACTTTGTCAATCACAAATTGTACCCTCGCTCCTACGAGGTCTCTTATGTGAGAGAGGAAGGCCTAAATACATCCCTAAGCTCTCATTCCGACGCACATTTAAGGTATCCCGAAATAAGACTTTACTCTCTTCAGTGGTGTTTGGAGAGAAAACAAGTCTACTCTTATTCTCATTTATTTTTTGACCCGAGAGTTCGCAAATTTTTTTAAGGATCGCATTAAGAGAGGTGGAGGTAGACTCGTCCACTCTACCAAAAATGAGCAGATCATCGGCAAATATAAGATGCGAAATAGGGACCTTATCCTTCCCGACCCAAAACGGAGTCCATGTCTTATCCATACACGCCTGGTTTATCATCCCTGTTAAATATTCCAGACATATATTAAATAGAAACGGGGACATTGGGTCGCCTTGTCTAAGACCGTACCCCTGGAGTGTTGAAAGGTTTGAGTTTTTCTACCATTAATTAAGACGGAAGAAGAGGCTTTATTGATACAATTCAAGATGAGAGAGATTGACTGGGGGTCTAAGTTTTGAATGACAAGGCATTGTCTTATAAAATCCCATTCAAGTCTATCATACGCCTTTTTAAGATCCACTTTCAAAGCAAAGCAACCTTGTTTACCTTTTTTTCTTGTTCATGGCATGTAAAACCCTCGATGCTACCCGATAAGTCGGTTTTTAGTTGCATTTAAGTAGGTCTTAAGTCTCATTTTCATGTAGTTTTTAGTGCATCTTAGGTCTAATTGCATGATTTGAGCATTCTTTTGAACCATTGTGTTATTTCGAGATACTTTCGGCTCTTTTATGTGATTTTCAGGTTCTTGAGGCCGATTGTGACTAAGAGAAGCTAAGATGGTTCGTAGATGGTCTAATTGGGGGTCCTCGGATGCGAGAAGATGAGTTTGAGTGCTTTGGGGTTGAAGGAATGATGATATTGAAGAATGTTATCTTTGCTGGGACCACGCAAGATTTCGCTTGCCCATGCACCTATGACGCACGCCCAAGCATATAGCCGTTGCTTGCCTGCAAATCTACCGGAAGAAAGGAGAAATCATTCGTCTCACGTGCACGCCCAAGCAAGATTCCGCTTACCCGTGCACCTAGGCGCACGCCCAAGCAACCTATCGCTTGCCCGTGCAGAATCCGTGAATGCAACCAACAAAACGTTCCGTCCCGGGTGCACGCCCAAGCAACTTCTCGCTTGCCCGGTGCACTAAGGCGCACGCCCGTGCGCTTTTCACGCTTGCCCGTGCAAGCTGCTCTTCACCCGATATCCGCGATTTTAATTGTTTCCTTTTTTAGTTTTTGTAAACGATTTTTAGGTTTTATAAAAGATACTTTTGAGTAGTTTTGGGGGAGAGGGAGAAAAAGAGAGTACTACTTTTTAGAGAGCTTTTGAGAGGAAACTCCATTATTGAAACCTTGAATTCTACAAGTTTGATCCATTGAAGTAAAGACTAAGTTTTTCTACTTTTCCTCTTTTCCTCATTATTATTATGTCTTTCAATTTAATTATCAATTGCTTTGTTATTTCAATTATGATTGAGTAGTTTTATAATCTAGGGTTAAGTTGAACCCTAGCAATGACTAATGCATGAATCCCTCCCATAATCCCAATTTGATGTGATTAATTGTTCTTGTTTGATTGAATTGTGCTTAATTTCATTATCATACTAGGGATAGGTGATTTTGAATTGATTCCTTATGTCTTGTTTTCAATGGGAATTGAATCTAGATGGATTTGTTGATTTAATCAAGAGTATGAATATCTCTATGGGAATAAGTAGATAGGATTACTAGGAATTTATTTGTGATGCCATGCTTAATGTCTCTTTAATTTGCATGATTCCACGGGAGTAGGCTTCGAGTGCATATTGAGAGAAGCCATAAATACTCGGGAGAGGTTTATGGTATTTTATAGGGTGTACTTTTCCTCATGAGCATTTAATTGACTAGTTTGGGGTAGAAATTATTGTTGTATTAATTCATGCTAGTGGGGATACTTAACTATAGAGTCTTTTTATTTATAGATTGATTAGTATAGTTTATTCCACCATTATTCTTGATATTAAATCTCCTTTAGTCTTACCATTACTTAAGGGCTAATCATAGAACAACTTTCTCTCGTCAGGGGATCGACTCGACTTACCCTACTACATAGTTAGGGAGGATTAGTTAGGTTATTTATTTTTGTTAGGTGCGCGACACGCCTATCAAATTTTGGCGCCGTTCGGGGAGATAGTTTGTTTTATTTAGTTTTTATTTTTTGGTGAGACTAGACCGTATATATATTTTTTTTCCCTTTCTTTTGTGAATATATTTTTTTTTTCTTTTCTTTTTTTTCGTATCATGGAGTCATATTATTATTTTGATGGAGATATTTCTTTCGATAGGCACCATAGTCATAATTCTTGTGGTTCTCATGTTTATAGTTTTGATGCATCATATCAAAATTCTCCCAATTTTTGCATGAGTTCTCATGAATTACCATACATGTTCCATGAACCCAATATTTTTGCTAGTAATTCTAGAGCAATTTTTCTTTTCCTCAATATGAGAATGAATTGTTTTGGAAATACTATTATGGACTTGGCGATTTTGTTGGTCCTAACCATGGAATTGAAATTTGGGATATGTGCCTAATGATTTATGAGGGTTTAAATGAAGAAACTAGGGAGTCTTTGGAGTCTATGTCTAATGGTCAATTTCTATCTCAATCACCTTGATTATTGTTGGGATCAAATTGAGTGGTTGGCTCAGAATAATTATGAGTGGGATATGTCTTTATCTTCTAGACCATCCTTTTCATCCAGAGATGCATATTACAACACCTCCTTATTGCTCAAATTGTCAATCTACTTCACATGATTTTTCTTCGTGTGATGTGACGTTAGTGAATGATTTTAACCCCTCACCCCAATATGAATTTGATTATTACACTCAAAATTCTCATCCCCAACCGTATATTTATGATGTTGATGATGTCGGTTGTATGGAGAATGAGAGTTATGAGGATGATGATCAAATTATAGGAGAGAGCAATGTGATGAATATTTTAAAGGAAGAAGAGCCCTTTGTTGAAATTTCCTCTTTGGAGGAAAGTCAAGTCGAGAAGTGAAGTGATTTATGAGTCTTTATCGGTACGCACCTATAGTTTTTGAGTCTCATGTTCCTTTTCTAAAAACTTGATCTTATTCCTTCTTCTCCTATATTATATCCTCCATCGTTCCTTCTTCCTCCCTTCTTGAATGACTTTTTTATGATAATGTAAATAATGTAAATTTAGTTTCTTTTCCTTCTTTTGAGTCATGTAAAAAAGACTAACAATTTTTCTTTTTCTTCTTCTTGTAAATATAAATTTTCCTTTGATTTTTCTTTTTGTAGTTTTAGTAATTTTTTAGTACTAATTTTTTTCATTTTTCCTTTCCACTCTTATATAATATGCTCGAGATGTTTGCGAACATATGATAAGCTTCTTAGAGCATTGAACTATTATGAGTGATCTACTAGTCTTAAACGGTCATGCAAGACCTTAAATCAGCGCTTATCGGGAGGCAAACCGACTTTGTTCATTTTTTATTTATTTATTTTGGTCTAACTAACTTTGCTAATGTGTGACGAAGTCTCGTTGCTAGGTACAAGCATAGCCAATTTTTTTTGGCTAAGTTCACTCGCCTCATTACAACTATCGATTGTGGTGGAGGTGTCGATGCTTTTGACACTCCCCTTGATTACCCACCCCTTTTGTAAGTTGTACCTCTCCCTCATTTAATTCCTCTTTGTTCACATTGAGGACAATGTGTCATTTAGCTTGGGGGAGGATGTTTGTCATCATTACTTATCGCATGTTAGTTGCATCTAGAGTAGTTTTTTTTCATTGCTTTCGTAGGATGTTGCACGGTTTGTACCGTTCACTAGGAGTGGGAGTTTACGTGTAACCAAAAACATTGTATTGCTTTCATAGTTGCATTGGCATATTTCATCTCATATTAGATTTCATGTCATTTTAGTTGCATCTATGGGACTATTGCTAGCACTTATTGAGAACCTTGCTGATATTTTACTACAATTCCTAAGCATAATTCATCTTGTTCATGATTCTTCATAGCACGATTGTTTCGCAATTGATTGTTTGTGGTAAGATTAATTGATCTCCTCGGCTCGATTTAACTTTATTATGCGGACACCTTAAACTAAGTGAGCTTTTGTGCCTATAAACTGACATATCTGTGTCAGTTATGTTCTTTCATGTGTGATTAGTTCCTTAGTTGTCGCATTGATCTTGATTTTGACTTAGTACTCCTTGATATTTGCTAGTGCATACATTTTGATATGATTGAGGCATTCTATTTCATGATCTCAGCTCCTAGGAGTTATTCTTGTTTTCATATTATCCTTCCTCTAACCCCGCCGAGCCTTTCGACTATGTTTGATTGCTACCTACATTACAAGCCATTGGCCTCATTCGATATTTGTCCTAAGTCTAGCTTGGGGAAGCGAGTATTAGTTTTGGTTTGGTTTGTATTGAATTGAAGTGCTCTATTTGTAGTTTAGAAGGATGGAAAAGTATGTTTAGTGAACTTTGAAATTGAATTGAAAGTTCGAAAAAGAAAAAAAAGGTGAAAAATGAAATGAAAAAGAAGTAGAAAAAAAAAAGTTGTGAATAAAGTGAAATAAAAAGGGTTATGATTGAATTTCTTGAGTGAAACGTGTTACTGATTATATTTGGAGATTGTTGGTTGTTGCACGGAGTTGTTGTGACCTTTCTTGGTCATGTTTTCGCTTATATAATGCTCCCCCTTCTTGGTTTTTCCACCACAATTCCCAAAATATTTTCCATACCTTTAACCTCAACCCCATTACAACCCTTAAAAGTCCTCTTGATCATTGTGTATTGTATTGTTGAGTATTAAGTGAGTCAAAAAGTCAAAGTTAAAGAGTTTATGTTTCATCTGAGTCGACTTGTTTTAGGTTGAGTGTTATCATTTATCCTTTAAACACATGAGAGATTTGAGCGCACATGACTATAGTGAGGTGCCATCAGGTTTGGTTAAATCCAAATTGGGAGAGATGGTATGTGGTATGATTGGAGAGTCGATTGCGATACATGGCATGCTATGCGGCTTTGTTCGAGCCTTGTATTGATGCTTGGTTTGTGTAGTGATTTTATCTCTTGTGTTTTCGGTGAGTGTTTAGCCCCGTTGTAGTCCTATATTGTAGGTCGTCTTTCTTTTCCAATGTTTAAGTCTTATTGCTTGGGGACAAGCAATGGTTTAGCTTGGGGGAGTTTGATAAGTGCATATTCTAACATCATTTAGTTGCATATTAAGGTGCATTTTCATGTAGTATTAGAGCATTTACTTGCATTTATGCATATTTAGGTCCATTTTTGTAAGCTACGATGCTTTCACGGGTTGTTTGGTCTTTTGATGTAATCTCGGGTACTTTGGACTCCTATTTGAGGACATGATGATTTAGGCGCGTAGATGACCTTCAAAACGATATATCATGTGCCCAAAACGGATTGAAAGTGAAGAAGATACACATGACTTTGTGTACTTGTGCGAAATATGACATATCTTCACCATTTCACTCGTAACTTTTGACTTAAGAATGATAATGAGGTAATTCTAACTGGGTTGGAAACTAGACTTCAAGAGCTTTCCAACGATATATTGCATGTATGAAACAAAGCTCTGGATCAAAAGTTATAGCTGTTCAAAGTTGAGCTGAAGCCACTGTCTCGACCGCACGCCCGTGCGGATATCTGCTCGGCCGTGCAACTTTGCAATCAAAAGTCACTGAAGCTTCTGCCTCAGCTCGCACGCCCAAGCGAGATCTCGCTTGCCCGTGCATGACCCCCGCACGCCCGTGCAATATGTTGCTTGCCCGTGCAACCTGGCCGTAATGTCGTATCTTCCGCGTGACCTAACTTATGATCGGTTTATATTAATCTTAGCTTATAAATAGGACTTTAAACATTATTTGGAGCAGACTGAGATATATATAATCATTATTAGTTTATACCTAGGGTTTTTAGAGAGAGAAGTTAGAGAGAGAAACTTGTAGATCTCCATTGTTCTTCAAGACTCCACCTTCCTTCCATTAATTCAAGTATCTCTTTTCTTCTTCTTTTCTCCTTGTTTTATATTATGATGTTTTATTATTCTTCTCTATTTTCTTTATTTATTTCAATTATGCTTACATAGTTTTGTAATCTATGGTTAAGTTGAACCCTCAGTGTGAATTAATTCATGATTATTTCTTTAAATTCCCAAACTAATTGTTGAATTGTTCTTGCTAATTGATTGTGCATATTCCAATACTAGATTAGGGATTACTAGTATTGTTATGATTCCTTTGTCTTGATCACAACGGGAGTTGGGTTTTGACGGATTTGAATATTTCAATTAAGGACATGAAGTTCTCCACGGGAGTAGGTAGAATGGATTGTTAGGAAGTTAGAGTGCCGCGTTTAATGTCTTTAATTTGCATGATTCCACGGGAGTAGGCTTGAGTGCATATTAGAGAAGCCATAAATACTCGGGAGAGGTTTATGGTATTTTATAGGTGTACTTTTCCTTGTGAGCATTTAATTGACTAGTTTGGGGTAGAAATTATTGTTGTATTAATTCATGCTAGTGGGGATACTTAACTATAGAGTCTTTTATTTATAGATTGATTAGTATAGTTTATTCCACCATTATTCTTGATATTAAATCTCCTTTAGTCTTACCATTACTTAAGGGCTAATCATTGAACAACTTTCTCTCTCGTGGGATCGACTCGACTTACCCTACTACATAGTTAGGAGGATTAGTTAGGTTATTATTTTTGTTAGTTATGTCTTTATCTTCTAGACCATCCTTTTCATCCGAGATGCATATTACAACACCTCCTTATTGCTCAAATTGTCAATCTACTTCACATGATTTTCTTCGTGTGATGTGACGTTAGTGAATGATTTTAACCCCTCACCCCAATATGAATTTGATTATTACACTCAAAATTCTCATCCCCAACCGTATATTTATGATGTTGATGATGTCGGTTGTATAGAGAATGAGAGTTATGAGGATGATGATCAAATTATAGGAGAGAGCAATGTGATGAATATTTTAAAGGAAGAAGAGCCCTTTGTTGAAATTTCCTCTTTGGAGGAAAGTCGAAGTCGAGAGTTGAAGTGATTTATGAGTCTTTATCGGTACCACCTATAGTTTTTGAGTCTCATGTTCCTTTTTCTAAAAAACTTGATCTTATTCCTTCTTCTCCTATATTATATCCTCCATCGTTCCTTCTTCCTCCCTTCTTGAATGACTTTTATGATAATGTAAATAATGTAAATTTAGTTTCTTTTCCTTCTTTTGAGTCATGTAAAAAGACTAACAATTTTTCTTTTTCTTCTTCTTGTAAATATAAATTTTCCTTTGATTTTTCTTTTTGTAGTTTTAGTAATTTTTTGGTACTAATTTTTTTCATTTTCCTTTCCACTCTTATATAATATGCTCGAGATGTTTGCGGGAACATATGATAAGCTTCTTAGAGCATTGAACTATTATGAGTGATCTACTAGTCTTAAACGGTCATGCAAGACCTTAAATCGCTTATCGGGAGGGAGCGAAACCGACTTTGTTCATTTTTTATTTATTTATTTTGGTCTAACTAACTTTGCTAATGTGTGACGAAGTACTGTTGCTAGGTACGAAGCATAGCCAATTTTTTTTTTTGGCCTAAGTTCACCGCCTCATTACAACTATCGATTGTGGTGGAGGTGTCGATGCTTTTGACACTCCCTTTGATTACCCACCCCTTTTGTAAGTTGTACCTCTCCCCTCATTTAATTCCTCTTTGTTCACATTGAGGACGATGTGTCATTTAGCTTGGGGAGGGATGTTTGTCATCATTACTTATCGCATGTTAGTTGCATCAAGGGAATCATAACAATACTAGTTATCCCTAATCTAGTATTGGAATATGCACACTCAATTAAGCAAGAACAATTCAACAATTACTTATCGCATGTTAGTTGCGGGGACTAACGGTATTAGATTAGTTTATCTTTGATTTAGTTAGCTAAACTTATTTTTGTTCGATTATTGTTACTCTGTTTGTTGTTTGATCTCTTTTCTTTCGAGTCTTCTTTGTTGCATGCGCACTCGTAGCAAGGGTCCGGAAGATCTAGCAACTCTTGATCACGAGATTGAAGCTACGGCCAAAGGAGATTAGGAGGTCGACGAAGAAGACAACAACAAAGATCAGCAATGGGAGACGAAACACCACCAAAGTCTCTACGGGAATATGCTATGCCCGATGAGACCACCACCACCATCACCGGGCCAACCACCCATGCAACACACTTCGAGCTTAAGCCACAATTTATTCGGTTTATTTCACGGGACTCTTATGCGGGAACACCAAAAGAGAGCCCTACGATCATTTGGCTAGCTTTCTAGAGAAGTGTAATACCTTGAAACTAACAAATGTTTCGATGATCTAATTCGATATTGTGCTTTTCCTTTTTCTCTCGGGGACGAAGCAAAAGAATGGTTGAAAGAAGAAGAAGTAAGAAAGATTGCCACATGGCGGGAATTGAAAAAGGCTTTCCTCTACAAGTTCTTCCCTCCTATGAGAACTTCCAAGTTCGGAAATGAGATATCCGGTTTTCAACAACATGAATTGGAGTCTCTCTATGAGGCATGGCAGAGGTACAAGGCTTTGCAAAGACAATGCCCACACCATGGCATTCTGAGTGGCTCTTGATTCGGACATTCTCCGATGGTGCGAAGCATGAGGTTAGAGCTCTATTGATGCCGCATCGGCGGTACTTTCATGGCCAAAACTCCGGAAGCTGCTAAGACATTGTTGGATGATATGGCTGCCAACAACTATTTGAATGATTGGAGTGTGTCTCGTGGGACCCCAAAAAGGGAGGTAAGTATGAGGTTGATGCTATTGCTACTTTAACTAACACTTGTGCAAGTTTTGGCGGCTAAGGTTGATCGATTGAGTAGCGGACCAATAGCACCTATTTGTGAGATTTGTGAAGTGCGGGGCCACTCATTGAATGAGTGTCAATACAACACCATGGGCATGATATCCGAGCAAGCCAATGCCCTCCTAAACACGAAACACAAGACCACAAAACAACCCATACTCAAACACATATAATCGAGGTTGGAAGAATCATCCAAATTTCTCCTATAAAAATAACTAGACCTCAACCTCCACACACCAACTACTCCCAACCACCGGGTTTCCAACAAAGACCACCTTTCAACTCTTCCTCCTCATCCTCTAGATCCAACCTTGAGAGTATCATGGAGAATCTAGCTTCTTCTCAAGCAAAGCAAGTTGAATATCAAGCCAAGCAAAATGAATTCTTCAACAACTCTCTCCAACAAATCAATGCTCACAATAAGTTGATGGAGAATCGGATGACCCAACTTGCACAACAAATCGGTCATCTTTCTAAACCTTCGAGCCCAACTTCTGGGCAAAGCGAACCAAATCCTAAGGGGCATATCCATGCCATCTCATTGAGGAGCGGTAAGGAATTGCAAGAGCCTACAAAGAAGGTGGCCGAGCAAAAGAAAAGTGCGAGAAGAGGTTATAAGGTTGAGTGAAGATGATCGAGGTGAGAAAGTTTTGGAAGATGAAGCTAAGGAGGCGAGCAAAAGGAACCCACTTTGTCGTCCCCTATTCCACCATACAAGCCACCTGTTCCATTCCCTCAAAGATTGGCACGAGGCAAAACTTGAGAAGAAATACGGGAAGTTTCTTGATATTTTGAAGAAGTGCACATCAACATCCCTTTCTTGGATGCTATTTCTAAGATGCCTTCTTATGCTAAGTTTTTGAAAGACATGCTCTCTAACAAAAGAAAAATTAAAGAGAATGTCACTTTGTTTCACTAACGGTGAGTGTAGTGCTATTTTGCGGAACAAGCTTCCGAGAAAAGCTAGGAGATCCGGTGGCTATTCTATTCCGGTCAAACTTGGTGATATTGCTATCAAGAATGCTTTGTGTGATCTTGGGGCTAGTGTTAGTCTTATGCCATTGTCTATCCGCAAGAAACTCAATATGGGTGGGCTGAAACCCACACGCATCTCTCTCCAACTAGCGAGATAGAACAGTCGAGTTTCCACTTGGTATCCTTGAAGATGTTCCTCTTAGAGTTGGAAAATTCTTCATTCCATGTGATTTTGTTGTCATGGAGATGGAAGAAGATGCACGGAGTTCCCATCATCCTTGGGAGACCCTTTTTGGCCCTTCTTTGGAGCCATTATTGACATGAAGAAGGGTAAGATCACCTTTGAAGTAGGTGATGAGAAGATAGAATACACTCTCACAAGCTCCATGAATTCTCCTTCGATGGGAGAAACCTGTTTATAGAGTGGATGCTCTTGATGAAGTTATAGAAGCCAATGCTTTCGGTCTGCAACTTGATGACTCACTATGGCTTGTCTTGATGGGTAGCGGCCGATGAGGAAGATTGGGAAACCAAGGAATACAAGAGAATTCTAGAGGAGACACGAGCCATTGAATGCGAAAAGCCTATCAAGGAGATATTGAGCTCGGGAGAAACTAAGGAGAGTACTACGCCTCCTAAGGTAGAACTAAAACCTCTCCCCTCTACTTTGAAATATGTATTCATGGGTCCCAATGATACTTACCCTATTATTGTTAATCTTTGAGCTTGATGACATTCAAATTGAAAAGCTACTTGTTGTTTTGAGAAAATACAAGAATGTCATTGGGTACACCATTGATGATATTAAGGGCATTAATCCTTCATTTTGCATGCATAAAATCATTCTTGAGGATGAACATGCTTCTTCTATAGAATCTCAACGACGACTTAATCCAAATATGATGGAAGTAGTCAGAAAGAGGTTCTAAAATTGCTTGATGCGGGAATAATCTACCCTATCTACGATAGTAAGTGGGTTAGCCCTGTTCAAGTAGTCCCAAAGAAAGGAGGCATGACCGTTGTCAAGAATGACAAGGGTGAGCAAGTTCCAACTAGAGGCGTGACGGGGTGGCGCATGTGTATTGATTATAGGAGATTGAATAAAGCCACCCGAAAAGATCATTTCCCCCTCCCCTTCATTGATCGGATGTTGGAAAGGTTGGCAAAACATTCATTTTTCGTTGGTTGGATGGATACTCCGGTTTCTTCCAAATTCCTATTCATCCAAGTGACCGGGAAAAGACTACTTTTACATGTCCTTATGGCACCTTTGCATATCGAAGGATGCCATTTGGATTATGTAATGCTCCTGCCACTTTTCAGCGTTGCATGATGGCAATTTTCTCAAGTCTTATTGAGAACTCTATGGAAGTGTTTATGGATGACTTCTCCGTCTATGGAACATCCTTTGATGTTTGCCTTGCTAATTTACAAAAGGTGCTCCATAGATGTCGAGAAGTTAATTTGATTCTCAATTGGGAAAAATGTCATTTCATGGTGCAACAAGGAGTTGTTTTGGGTCATGTTGTTTCTCATCGGGGCATCGAAGTCGACAAAGCAAAGATAGAGGTCATTGAGCGTCTACCACCTCCTAACTCTGTCAAAGGAGTAAGGAGTTTTCTTGGTCATGCGGGCTTCTACCGCCGCTTCATACAAGATTTTTCAAAAATTGCTCGACCTCTGGCTGAACTTTTAAGCAAAGATGTCCCTTTTGTGTTTACTGATGCTTGTACTGAGGCTTTTCACAGGTTAAAAGCAGCTCTTATCTCTGCCCCTATCATTCAATCGCCCGACTGGAATCTCCCTTTTGAGATTATGTGCGATGCTAGTGACTATCTTTGTGGGGGCCGTCTTGGAGTCGGAGAGGAAAGATGGCAAGCTTCATGCCATCTACTATACAAAGCAAGACTCTTAATCCGGCCCAGGATGAATTATGCCACAGGCGAGAAGGAATTATTAGCGGTGGTGTATGCAATGGAGAAGTTTCGATCTTATCTGGTAGGGTCGAAGGTGATAATTCACATCGATCATGCGGCATTAAGGTATTTGATGAGCAAGAAAGATGCTAAGCCCCGCTTGATTCGGTGGATCTTGTTGCTACAAGAATTTGACTTGGAGATTCGGGACAAGAAAGGAGCCGAAAATGTTGTTCTTGATCACCTTTCTCGACTTGTCCTTGATATTGAAGGTGATGAGGATCTTCCAATTGTTGATACATTTCTCGATGAGCAACTCCTAGCTCTAGCCACTACGGAGATCCCATGGTTTCTTTGATATAGCCAACTACTTGGCTAGTGACACTTATTCCTCATGGCTACTCATCACAGACAAAAGAAGAAATTCTTTAAGGAGGTGAGGAGATATTTTTGGGATGACCCCTTTCTTTACAAGTCTTGTGCGAGATGGGGTGATTAGGCGGTGTATTCCTGGAAATGAGGTATCACCTATTATATCTCATTGTCATGATTTACCTTGTGGAGGCCATGCTAGTACTAACAAAACTACAGCGAAAATTCTTCAATGTGGTTTCTATTGGCCTACTTTGTTTAAGGATGTTCATCATTATGCACATTCTTGTGATCGTTGTCAAAGGACGGGAAATCTTTCCCGCCGGAATGAGATGCCTCTCAACACCATCCTTGAGGTTGAGTTATTCGATGTGTGGGGTGTGGATTTCATGGGGCCGTTCCCTTCTTCTTATGGGAACAAGTACATTTTGGTTCTTTGTGGATTATGTCTCCAAATGGGTGGAGGCTCTTGCTTCTCCTACTAATGATGCTCGTGTGGTTAGTAGATTCTTCAAGAAAACTATTTTTCCAAGATTTGGCATTCCACGGGTTTTGATTAGTGATGGAGGCAAGCACTTTTTGGAGAACAAGTTTGAAGCTATGCTCAAGAAATATGGTGTGCACCATAGAGTGGGTCTTTCATATCATCCACAAACTAGTGGTCAAGTGGAGATTTCTAATCGCGAGATCAAAACCATCTTAGAGAAGACGGTTGCGAGAACGAGGAAGGATTGGGCAGCAAAACTTGATGATGCACTATGGGCTTATAGAACGGCATTCAAAACTCCTATAGGTACCACCCCTTATCGCCTTGTTTATGGGAAAGCATGTCATCTTCTGTTGAATTAGAGCATCGTGCATTTTGGGCTATTAAGAGCCTCGATTTCGATTCTCAAACGGCGGGTGAGCGAGACTTCTTGAACTTAATGAGCTTGATGAAATTCGGCTTGATGCTTATGAGAGTTCAAAGTTGTACAAGGAGAAACCAAGAGATGGCATGACAAGGGTATTGTGCGAAAAGAGTTCAAGGAAGGAGATTTCGTTCTTCTTTTTAATTCCCGTCTGAAGGCTATTTCTGGTAAACTCCGTTCGCGGTGGTCGGGTCCATTCAAGGTTTGTAAGGTTTTCCTTATGGTTCGGTGGAATTATGGAACCGCCAAGATGGAACTTTTAAGGTAAATGGCCACAGATTGAAGCACTACTGAAATTTGGAGATCCCATTCTTTGAGAGAGTTGACATCGTACTCTCTATTCCTTCATGTGATTGATCAATGAGGAGGTCGAGCTAATGACCTTAAAAATTAGCGCTTATTGGGAGGCAACCCAATTTTCTATTTTTTTTCTCTTATAGTTTCTTTTTCTTTCTTAGATTTTTATTGATTTATTTAATTTCTTTTATAGTTTTATTTGCTAATCCTCTAGTTAATCTCAAAAAAAAAAAAAAAAAAAAATCGTGTTCTTTGGCGTTTGTGCGGGTCGCACGCCCGAAGCAAACTCTTGCTCGGCCGGTGCGGTCGAGGCGAGAGGTTGGAGAAAGAATTCCAGCGAGCTGCACGTCCGAGCGAGATATTGCACGCCCAAGCGAGAATACCGCACGCCCGGCGAACTCTGCTCGGCCGGTGCGGTCGAGGCGAAGAGTTTGGGGCGCAACCTGCGCAGTAGCGCACGCCGAGCGAACCGGCGCACGCCCGTGCGACACAGGCGTACAGCGTCACTAAACCCTTTTTCACGGGTTTTTTTTCTCTCTCCTCTCTTTTCAAAATTTTCGAGCCTCCTTCATCCCTCTCTCATCCTCACTTAGTCCCTTCTACTTACTCCCTCTCTCACCCTACCACAACCACCAATCCTCGCCGCCCCCACATTTTCCGGCCCACCACCGCGAAAACTTCGCCGCCCCACCGGCGACCTTCACGCCTCCTCTTCTCCCTCTTTCCATCCTTCTTTCTCCCTTCTCTCATTCAAAAATTCTAAAAACCCTAACCTTGCAATCAATTTGGGGGTTTGTTTGTGGTTCGAAATTGAAGCAATTTGAGTAGCAAGGAAGCATCTCTAGTCCTTTTGGAAGTGAAGAACGGATCAATTGCGGGTATTAGACACCCACCTCAAGTTTGGTATACTCTTTCCACTCTATTTTTCATCTTATAGTGTTTTTGATTTTTCTATTTGAAATTCATTGCACTATTTGCTTGACATTGATTTGTGGGTTGCATACTTGCTTGTTGGATGTACTTTCTTGTCTTCTTGCTCAATATTGAACATTTTAGTGTTGGCTAGTGCATGAAATTTTTGAAGTTTTAGTGGGGCATTGATTACTTGTGGAGTTGAATTGTTGGTGCTATTGTTATTCTTGGTATTGAGCTATTTGCATTGAGAGAGTTCGTAGGCATTCTTTGGTTGGAAATTTGTCATTGGGAGATTGTGTTGTGAATTTGTTGGTTGTGTCTACCTTGTTTGTGATCATCATGCCTCCTAAGCCATCTTCTAGAGCGAACCACTGCCCGCACTTCCTCTTCCCGTCTCGAAACACCGTACTCCCTCCACCAATGTGCCCTCCACTCCAACTCCTCCACCCGCCATTGAACCACCTCCTTTGGACACCCTAGGCATTCAATTCACTTGTGCGGCTCACCTAGAGCGCTTTCGTGTCCTTAGTGGTCGTCGCATTCGCGCCACTCGCTTCTATGATCCTGAAATAGCCATTGAACTAGGAATAGATGGCGACCTCCAACAATTGTTCTACTCTGTAGGTTGGCAACAATTCCTCAACATGCATGCCCTCTCGTACAAGCGCATTACATTGGAATTTCTCTCTACCTTAGAGGTCCTTCGTTCTACCACTAAGAACCCTCGTTCCATCTCCTTTCGGCTCATGAACGAGTCTAGGCAATTGAACGAGGACACCGGTTAAATGTCATTTTTGGTTGGCCTCTACCGAGGGTTCATATGGCCCCCATTCTAATCGACACAGCGCTTTGATGATAATACATTTTGGAACTTGATCACGGGTGATTATCTATTATCCCCGGCGTGCTAAGGCTTACGGGATTGTTAGCCCGGCCTCGCCAGACCCATCGCTTTCTTTCTTTGACTCTTTTTGCTAGGGGAGATAGTGCGGGGTTGTCACCTCTCGTGAGCTTTTTATTTTGTGGTGCCTTGTCGATGGAGCCGGTTTCTTGAACCCATTGTGTGGCTTATGGATCATTTTGATGAGGTTGCCAAGTCTCGGGGGTGAAATTGCTATAGGTGGTATGATTTTACGTGATTGCACTTTCCTTTGGTGTTGATTTGACGGTCGGCGGTCATACCGCGGCACGAGACTTGATTTGAAGGCTTTCCGGACCATGGGTTGGATAGCCAATGAGGCCTTTGCGAGATGGGTATGTTTGGAAGGTTGGGCAACGTCCCTATGCTTACCTTCCAAACCGGAGCGCACTTGTCATCTATGACCCGCAGGCGGCTCTTTGCTCTCGACTTTCCTTGGGTTCTGTTGAGGAACCGAGCGGCGAACAAGCCATGCTCCGGGGTCGTCTACTCGGGCGACGAGCCTCCGGTACCCCCTTATGTTGACCACCTTGATGCGCTCGAGAGGAGATATTGGGAGCCTTCGTACGAGGTTCAAGCTGCTCCATCGATCTCACACCGATCTCATTGCCGCTATGCGGCGTTACGTGGATGTGATGACCTCTCAGTACCAGGTTTTCCAGTCCACCTTTGGTGATGTTCCCGAGTTGCTACGCGATCTTCGCGCATGGCACATATCGCAAGGATGGACACCGGGCAGCTCCAGCGATCATCCCATGCATGATGCTCCTCCCGATCCTTGAGTTTCCTTTATCCCTTCTCTTTGCATGCTTTTTTATTGCACATTGAGGACATTGTGCCATTTAGCTTGGGGGAGGGATATATATCACACCATGTGTACATATTAATCATCATTTAGGCATTCCTTATTTCCGTTTTTGCATATAGTTTCTTTTTTAGGATGCATCTTGCATATCATTTGCGTAGTAGTTTTTGCATTTAGGTTGCATTTAGGAGTAGTCCCCCAATGATAGCAAAGATCTATGCATGTGCTTGTGAAAATAGAAAAAAATGTTTTTGAGAATCTCATAGTTAACAAGGAATTGATTGGTTTGTGGTTAGATTGGTCTCTCCTATGTGCGATTTGATCGGTGTTGGTAGCTACAACCTAGTGAGGATGTTCTTATGCCTTATAGGCGACATCTTTTCGGTCTTCTTTCTTTTGTGTGTGATGCTCTTCCTTGACGACTATTCTCTAGAACTTGCATTGATACTCCTTGAAACCGCATTGACTTGTTTATGCATTGAATATGATTGAGGCAATTGTTGATTTCTGAGCTACATAGCCAAATGCTACCTACATCGATTACTCCTTTTTGTCACCCTTGTGAGCCTAGCCTGATTCTTTTGTTAGCTACATCTCTAACCCTTTACCTTGTCCTACCTAGGGGATTGTGAAGCTATGTTGATGGTAGTTAAGTTGTGATATTGGAGATTTGTTGTGGTGTTTGATGTGATATAATGATTAGTTAGAACTCATGATCTGAGTTGAGTTCATTTCCTCAGAGTTACTTTTAATACTCCTATTAATTTCCTCTATAGATGATTTTGGTTAAATCCTTCGGAAAAAAAAGAAAAAAAACAAAAATAAACAAAATGAAAAAAAAAAAAAATTGTGATTTATGTCTTTAGTATACAATAATAGGAAATTGGAGTTTCTATTTGAGGAGTTATGGTTCAGTTAATGAAAAAAAAATATGAAGTGCAATTGGAATGTTTGTGTTTGGAGTTTGGTAATTGTTGTCAAAGGTGTTTGAAAAGCTTCACTTTCCCCTTTGAGCACCACTTTCCAAAAACTTTCCATATCCATACCTTAAGCCTTCGTTACAACCCATATGAAGTCCTCATGATTCTTTGCATGTAACGTAGTCCCGTAGCGGTGGAGAGTGAGAAGATATGCAAGCTTATGGTAGGATATAGTCAATGGAATGGAGTCTTGAGCGATCATCTGACCCTTTTTATACACATGAGAGATATTGTACACGACTAAAGTGAGGGCTACTATATTCATGATTGAGTCAAGCTTAGGGGAGAACTTGTGGTAAGATGGTTGTTTTTCCTTGTGTTATACTATGAGGTTTGATTGTTTTCTACCATGATAACTTTGAAATATGTTTGAATTGGTTTTGAAAATTGACATGAATCCTTTGCTTGAGGCGGCTATTGAACTCCTTCCTTGATTTTTTAGTTTGGATTGCTTGAGGACAAGCAATAGTTTAGCTTGGGGGAGTTTGATAAGTCGGCTTTTAGTTGCATTTAAGTAGGTCTTAAGTCTCATTTTCATGTAGTTTTTAGTGCATCTTAGGTCTAATTGCATGATTTGAGCATTCTTTTGAACCATTGTGTTATTTCGAGATACTTTCGGCTCTTTTATGTGATTTTCAGGTTCTTGAGGCCGATTGTGACTAAGAGAAGCTAAGATGGTTCGTAGATGGTCTAATTGGTGGTCCTCGGATGCGAGAAGATGAGTTTGAGTGCTTTGGGGTTGAAGGAATGATGATATTGAAGAATGTTATCTTTGCGGGACCACGCAAGATTTCGCTTGCCCATGCACTATGGCGCACGCCCAAGCATATAGTGCTTGCCCGTGCAAATCTCTTTGGAAAAAAGGAGAAATCATTCGTCTCACGTGCACGCCCAAGCAAGATTCCGCTTGCCGTGCACCTAGGCGCACGCCCGAAGCAACCTATCGCTTGCCGTGCGGATCTGTGAATGCAACCAACAAAACGTTCTGTCTCGCGTGCACGCCCAAGCAACTTCTCGCTTGCCCGTGCACTAAGGCGCACGCCCGTGCGCTTTTCTGCTTGCCCGTGCAAGCTGCTCTTCACCCGATATCCGCGATTTTAATTGTTTCCTTTTTTAGTTTTTGTAAACGATTTTTAGGTTTTATAAAAGATACTTTTGAGTAGTTTTGAGAGGAGATTAGAAAAGAGAGTATTACTTTTTAGAGAGCTCTTGAGAGAAAACTCCATTATTAAACCTTGAATTCTACAAGTTTGATTCATTGAAGTAAAGACTAAGTTTTTCTAATTTCCTCTTTTCCTTTATTATTATTATGTCTTTCAATTTATTTATCAATTGCTTTGTTATTTCAATTATGAGTGAGTAGTTTTATAATCTAGGGTTAAGTTGAACCCAAGCAATGATTAATGCATGAATCCCTCCCATAATTCCAATTTGATGTGATTAATTGTTCTTGTTTGATTGAATTGTGCTTATTTTTATTATCATACTAGGGATAGGTGATTTTGAATTGATTCCTTATGTCTTGTTTTCAATGGGAATTGAATCTAGATGGATTTGTTAATTCAATCAAGAGTATGAATATCTCTATGGGAATAAGTAGATAGGATTACTAGGAATTTATTTGTGATGCCATGTTTAATGTTTCTTTCTTGCATGATTCCATGGGAATAGGTATGATTGCTTGTTTAGGGTAGCCATAGGTACTCGGGAGAGATCTTTGGTATTTTTAGGGTGCATTACTCCTTTTGGATGATTGATTATGTTATTTCGGATGGGAACTATTCATGTATTACTCGTGCTAGTGGGGATACTTAATTCTAGATGTCTTTATTAATTGATTCTACCTCGTGTGCTATTAGTTATCATTGTTTAGTGTTAGTATTAGTTCAATATCTTTTCCACCATTGTTTGTCACTTGTTTAGTTAAATTGAGTCAAGATACCTAGTGTTTAATACTGTTTGTCTCTGTGGATTCGACCTTGACTTGCCCTGCTACATAGTTAGGAGGTTAGTTAGGAATTATCTTTGTTAGGTGCGCGACACGCCTATCAAAGTGCGCGAGTCGGGCATGTCCTGCGCTTGAGTCGGGCTTACGCTGCTGCCTCACAACACTCCTCGCTCGCATCGCGCGAGTCGCGCAGGTCTAGCGCGCGAGTCGGGCATGTCTGCTGCCAAGCATCCGGTCTTCACTCGCGGCGCGGAGTCGGGCGGCCTAGCGCGCGGCTCGGGCCTTCGACACCATCCCGGCGGGCTCTTCAGCTACATATGCGCGAGTCGTGCAGTAAGGGCGCGCGAGTCGGGCACTGGCTGCTGCACATGAATTTGGTGCTCGATGAGCTCGGGCTGTGCGTGTGTAGTGCCCAGCTCCAACCTTCTCCACCGACGCTCTAGGTGGGCTCTTCAACTTCCATGGTGGACACACAATGCCGTAGAGCCATAAAATGAACTTGGATGCCTCCACCATATAACATTATAACGCTAAACTCCAATGACTTTGTGGTCTTTTTATGTTGAATGGATCGCAACCACGGGATGGGAATCCACCTGTAAATGATCATAAACACATAACCACAAAATATCCTTAAATCTCCTCTAATATCACAAATTCATCATAACTCCCTCTTCTCCACACTAAGGTTTAGATTAGTAAAACTCTCCTTCTTAAACCTTAAACCTTAGTAAAATGGACTTCTCAACACTCTATAATCGAACATAACTTGGTCCCATCAAATACCCCCACACTTGAACTTTACTCAACCTCGAGTAAACTCAAAATAAAGATCAATGAGGCACCCCTTCCAAGCCATTGCTCACCTTTCACTACTCCCCTTATCTCTCCATCCTAGTGTATGATAAAAGTTTGCTATTTCCCCCGATTCGCTCAAAGCCAAGTCTAAGGGTGAGAGTCACCCCCACACTTGAACTAAAAGCTCTCCTGAAATAATATAAATAGCACTCTCATACTATGCTCAACACCAAGATAATAAAAACACATGACTTTGAACCCCGAAAGATCTCAAAGGATTCAAAGTCATTCCAATCTGCACAACACCACAACCATCCTCATGTCATGAAATGACAAAAGCAAATTCGAATCCTGAAAAATCTCCAAGGACTCGAATTTGGACCATCTAAACACAATCACAACACCAAACTCCTTATTCCTCCAATGATGAGCGAGCTCTAACCTATTCGCCTCTAACTCCGAACATCAAGATGAAAAACCTACCCGAGACACTCCTTATATCACCAATTCTCCTTATGACACCAACTCCGGCAAATGATTTCAAATTTCTCTCTTTTATCTCTCATTTTGCCTAGGAGCCCTTTCGGGTTTTCATCCTAGCTTCACACACATTTTTTTTTTTCATTTATGAGCTCACCATCTCACCCGCTCCAATTAGCCACTTTTTTTGCATAGATTGCCCTTTCGGGTTTTCAACCTATCCGGGCCCCCATTATTGCCTGAGTCGCCCGCCCTTGCGGGTTTTCAACTCAGCGGGTTTCAATTCATCACTTTTGTTCTTTCTTTTTTTTTTTTTTTTTTTTTTTTTTTTTTTAAAATAAGCATCAAATAGAACAATGAGAATTTCCTCCCCCCGACTTAATCAAGACATTGTCCTCAATGTGAGAACAAGTACAAGAAAACACAAGAAACGAGAAGGGGAACACTTTCAAACCGACTCTCACAAAAATTCTCACCTCTTCAACAATACCAAACTAAAACACTTCACACCTCAACAACATAAGAGAACACATGGACGACAAACACACACACCATCTCACAACCCGACTCCCTATAACACCCCAGTAAATGACTAATCCAAAATTAAATTCATGAGGAGAATATAATTTGAACTTTGCACCTTACGGTAGAACCCAAACCAAGTATGCAAATGCGCATCATTGCTCGTAAGCATTGCTCATGCACTCCTTCATCAATCTCGACCCTCCAATTTCACCAACGTCTCTCAAATGGACACTTCTCAAAGGTCTTTTGATGTATTTTGGCTTAAGTTGGATTATGATTGACTAAAAGTGTTTTGAATTATAGTTTGGGGAAACAAGAGGGGGAATGGTGGGTGAAGGATAATTTGTTGTGGTGGAGTATAAAAATGGTGAGGTTTAAGAGTAAGAATAAAAAGAAAAGGAAGAAAAATAGAAAAGAAAAAGAAAGAAAGAAGAAAAGAAAAAGGGGCTCGGGTTGTCTCCCGAGTAGCGCTAGTTTAAAGTCGTTAGCTCGACCTTATACCTCCCAAAATCAGTCCGGGGGTGGTTCAACTCCTTGTTCCAACACTTGTACCTGTAAGAATGATGAGACATTTTCTGCACGGCTAGCGTTAGTGATAACGGTGTAAAATTATGCGATAAATCGGGTGGTCTCTCATGTTTTTTGCAACCTCACTACATCCAATGACTCATGTCCCTCACTTTGGTATCATATGTATCACACACTATGGATCGAATAGTACCCACAAAGCATGAGGGATGTTCGGTCGCTAGGGAATTCTTAGACTCATGAATACCAAATGCTTCTAAATGTCCCCCCAAACTCCACTGTTAATGTCCCAGCACCAACATCAATTTTTGTACTGGATGTTTTCAAAAACGGTCTCCCTAAAAGAACAGGAGAAATAGGACAATCAGACTCCATGTCCAGTACATAAAAGTCAGTAGGAAACTGAAGTTTACCAACATGAACTAATACATCCTCTACCTTACCCTTGGGATAAGAGTGGGATCCGTCAGCTAATTGCACTATGACATTTGTTGCATGCAAAGGGCCAAGCGCTAAAGACTTATATATTGAAAATGGAATCACATTAATTGAAGCACCTAAGTCTAACATAGCTTTAGGAATACCAATGTCATTAATAGTGCAAGGGATGGTAAACATGCCTGGGTCATCATGTTTGGGAGGAAGTGCATTATGAGAAATAGCAAAAACATGCTCACTAGTTTTCTCTACTTTTGTTAAAATAGGAGAACTTACCTCACTTTCGCATATGGGCTCGTATATACCTTTGTTGCGTTCATACCTTCTATCGGCCCGCAAAGCTTCTGGAAAAGGCGGGGGAGGTCGATGCTTTGGAAGTAAAGTAACTTCCTTCTTTCTTGCAACCATGCTCTCTCCCTGTGTCAGCTGTGTATCACCCCTTATCATGATAGAACTCACATTCTTCTTTGGGTTTACTTCAGTTTGGGAGGGTAATTTTCCCAATTCACGAGCCTCTAGCCTGCTCACTGCACTCGAAACCTGGCTCATCTGTGTTTCCAAATTCCTTATACTAGAGCGGGTTTCCTCTTGAAACTGTACCATATTCCCTTGCATGGTGGTCACATTCTTGGTTAAGGCATTGATCATATCTTCAGTAGACATTGTAGAACTTTGCCTCACATCTGAATTCTGACCCTGATGATGACTCTGAACTGGAGCTTGGGGTCTCATGAACTGTTATTGCTGTTGATGATATTGTGTGGGTTGTTGGTTACCTTGCTCATTCCCATATCTCAACCTCGGATTATCTCTCCAACCAGGATTGTATGTATTGGAATAAGGATCATATCTCCTTTGATTCCGAGGAGCCTTGAAAACCAAGAGCGTTGACTTCCGCACTAGACCCCTCTTGAAGTTGTGGGGCGATAATCGGTGGGGTGATCCGAAGCACATATCCCACACGCCTTAACTTGTTGTGTGTGTCCCTTAACAATGAGCTCTCTTACTAGTGAGGTAAGAGCTTGAACCTGTTCTTCAAGTTTGGGATTTTGCGTGTTTGAGCTACCCACATTCACCTTCTCGTGGGTGGATCGCCTACTAAAATGTCTGGAGCCTTAAGAAAGCTCCTTTATCAAAGCTCTAGCATTCGCTGTAGTCTTATTTATGATCGATCCACCACTAGCTGCATTAATCATCCGCACATCATCATTAGAAAGTCCATTATAGAAGTATAAGATTAGATCTTCCTCACTATATCCATGATACGGGCAGCTTGCACATAACCTCTTAAAACGCTCCCAATATTCATACAAAGGTTCATCATATCTACTTGCTCTATGTTGCTTATCTCTTTCTTGAGTGTGGATGACTTTGAAGCGGGAAAATATTTATCAAGGAACCGCTTCTTCATCTCAGACCAACTAGAGATACAACCCGGAGGAAGATAATATAGCCAATCTTTGGCCGTATCCTTAAGAGAAAAAGGAAATGCCCTCATCTTAACTTGCTCTTCCGTGGCATTACTCGGTTTCATGCTTGAGCACACAACATGGAACTCGGATAGGAACTTGTTAGGGTCTTCACCACCGAGCCCATGGAAAGATGGTAATAGATGAATGAGCCACGACTTGAGCTCGAAGGTCGTGCTCCGCCTCCGGTGTTGGGAAAGTGATACACAATGGTTGTTGATCAATATTAGGAGCAAGTGAGCTCCCTCGGAGTACGAGTCTCCACCCTAGGTGGCATTTCTTCTTCTAAATTCAATAAAAATGGAAGTTCTTGAAAAATTCTTCTCAATTCCCTTCGCAACCTGAAAAGATTCAATTCTAACTCGGGATCGTAATCCACACAATCTTGGTTAGTAGCACGGGTGCCAACCATATACTAATCAAAAAGTGAAATTCCAAAACACAATCTACAATAAACACGTTTTAGTAATTGCCAAGTCCCCGAGCAGCGGCGCCAAAATTTGGTGGGACGCGGTCGTACGCGCTACCAAAGATAAAAGTTTATTTTCCTTCTTTCCAATACAAATAAATGTAAGTGGCAAGTAGGGTCGAATCCACAGAGACTTGGGGACTAACTCGTGCTTATAATAGATCAAATGGGGGTTTTTGCGTAGTTTTGTGATTAAATAAATGAATAACTAAATACGAAGAACTAAAGTATAATAAAGAAGTGAAGTAATCAAGAAGAGAAGAATCTTGAGTTCGGTTAATGGCCACTTCGATTCATACTATTGATCATTGGTTTCTCAAACATGTAACTTTACTCTTAATTACTCAAAGTCGGAAATCAAATTCCTTTCCCTCAAAAGTACCGTTAAACAATCACAATCAGATGATCATAAAACTTGAACTAATGATTAATCTAATCTAATCAGAGATTAAATTCAAATCAAAAGAGCATCAACGAACTAGGAAACAATGAGCCAATTAACAAATTGCTAGCACAACATATTCAAATTGGAACTTGTGATTTCTCTAGTGATTAATCAAGAATAATCGATTCATTAATCAAACCCTAGATTGCTACTCATGAAAGAAGAAACGAGATGAATCGGCATCGATTCTAAATCCTAGCAAATGATAAATCGAATGTATAAACTAGTAGTACTCCTAGCAATACATACCACAATCATAGATTTAAATCAAGAAATCACAATTATAATTAAGAACAAGTTAACAAAGAGAAACCTCACAATAGTAGACCGAAGCTTGATTAATCGTTCTCGAAGACTAGATTTAGGCTACAATTGACATAGCATCCATCGAAGAAATCTTCAAACTCATTAGAAACTCAAAAGGGAGAAAAAGGGATTAGGGTTCTTCTCTCTCCTCTCTAATTCGATTCGAAATTCCAAGATATCCAAAACAAAACGTTTTTCTCTTTAATACAACCTAAGGAAAGCTGAAAATTGCCGAAGAGTCGCGGCCGCGTCGAAGTGCGCGAGTCGGGCATGTCTGCGCGTGAGTCGGGCTTACGCTGCTGCCTCACAACACTCCTCGCTCGCATCGCGCGAGTCGCGCGGAGTCCAGCGCGCGAGTCGGGCATGTCCTGGCGCTAAGCATCCAGTCTTCACTCGCGGCGTGCGGGTCGGGCGAGCCTTAGCGCGCGGCTCGGGCCCTCGACCGCTCCGGCGAGGCTCTTCGGCTACATATGCGCGAGTCGTGCGGTAAGGGCGCGCGAGTCGGGCACTGCTGCTGCGCACATGAATTTGGTGCTCGATGAGCTCGGGCTGTGCGTGTGTAGTGCCCAGCTCCAACCTTCTCCACCGACGCTCTAGGTGGGCTCTTCAACGTCCATGGTGGACACACAATGCCGTAGAGCCATAAAATGAACTTGGATGCCTCCACCATATAACATTATAACGCTAAACTCCAATGACTTTGTGGTCTTTTTATGTTGAATGGATCGCAACCACGGGATGGGAATCCACCTGTAAATGATCATAAACACATAACCACAAAATATCCTTAAATCTCCTCTAATATCACAAATTCATCATAACTCCCTCTTCTCCACACTAAGGTTTAGATTAGTAAAACTCTCCTTCTTAAACCTTAAACCTTAGTAAAATGGACTTCTCAACACTCTATAATCGCACATAACTTGGTCCCATCACAGACCTCTAATTAAACACAAGCAACAAGTACCTCATGTCAATGACGAACTTCATTACATGATTGGAGTTTATGAACCATATATATTTAATGAAATTAGGCATGCTTTCCAAGGGTTCTTATCACTCCAACCTAACCCATCCTTAGATGTCTAATCTCACTAGTGAATGTATGCCTTCTTTTCAATTCTACGGAAAATCCGGCAGCATTTTCCTACAGTTCTCCAAGTACACGATGTAGATATATAGTTACTTATATCTACATATGTACCCAGAGAACAAAAGTAGGGAAACGACGAGCCAATATTTTCCTCTAGAATCGAAATAAAGACATACATTCACCACCTAAGTGAGATTAAACATCTAAGAACAGTCCCAAACCAGGGACTATTTAAGACTTACTCTTAATGAGTAAGTCTTGAACGGGGTATCTAGGCATATGATATGATGCATACATAGGTTTTTAAACAACAAAACATTTTACATCTAATCTCAATTCAACGATAAATATATACATATTTGCACATATAAACCAATTTACTATGAAAGAAAGTTAAAAATGTGTGATAACATACCAATATCAAGGTTGTAAATAGGGAAATCAAACTCAACACTCCGTCACTAGCTAGCTTCAATAATCAACAACAAAGTTTAAAGTTAACATTAGTATAAATTAGCAAATCAAACAAAACTAAACTAAACTAAACTAAATTAAACTAAACTAAGTACAACAACAACAACAACAACAACAATAACAACAACAACAACAACAACAACAACAACAACACAACAACAACCACAAAAATAACAACCACGACTACAACAACCACAACAACAACAACCCCACCAAAGCCCTAGTTTTTTTAACCTAAAAATCAAACTAGCTACTTAAACTAAAATCAAATTAACTCAAACCAATCAACTTTAAACCCTTTAACTATTATACAACCTAATTTCACTAACAATTATTCATAAAACTACAATGAATTATAAACTTGAAGCTTCAAATATGAGATTACAATAAAAGTTATGAACCTAATGTAGTTGTTTAGGAGGAGGAAGGTGGAGGTGCGGCAAGCTAGCAGAGGAGTGGAGTGGTGGTGCGGAAGCTAGGGCTGAGAATTGCAGCAGTAGTGGTGCGCAACCTAAGGCGCCCAGCTGGTGGTGGAAGCTTCGGGTGGCGGCGGAATCAGGTGGTCGGCGGTCCCAGGTGGTTGGCGGTGAGGTGTGGTGGCGTGGTCGAACCTAGTGTGGTGGCGGTGAGGTGTGGAGACTTGAACTAAGAGTCTAAGGGAGCAGAGGTGGGAAACGAAAATCGATGGAGGGAATTGAAAATGGGTGAATGAGGAGGAAATTGAAAACACGGGGTTTTGCGTTGGAAAAAATAACGGAAAATCTGACCCGGTCTTGTGAGCCGGATCAGATTTTAGCAAAACCGCAGCAAATTCTAAAATCTGATCCGGTTCACTAAAGGACCGGATCAGATTGTCCTCCCAGCTTTCCCTCCCATTTTTTTTTATTGATTTTCGGATGCGGTTTATTAAAAACCGAATCTGTAACTAAGTGACAGATAAGGTTTTTTCCACTAGTGGTCATGCATCGTGGAGCGCGCGCCCAGTCAAAGCCACATTTCGTCTCGGAGCGCGAGTATCATTTGGTCGTATGATTTTCCATTTTTGCGTGTTAGTCATGCAATTTCGGCTTAGAAATATAATTTTTCGAAAGTTATAATCAATAACTACAACCACCGTTTTAATAAAATGATTTGTTATATCATGCTCGTCTTTACTAATCTGACGAGTTTACATCAATAGTTTCAAGTTAGTTTTTCGAAAAACAGAAAAACAAGTCGCAATTAGGCGCCGGAATTTTAGTCGTCTTTCAAAACCGGTAGGAATCAGTTTTCTTAGTGGTCAAGTCATTGTTCATTGGATAAAGAATAAGAATATATTCTTTACCCACTAATCACATCCTTTTATCCATTAGTTAAGTAGTAAGAATCATGAAAAGAAGTGAGAATAAGAATCAAATCCAGATTTTTTCGGAAGATTTGAGTTGTGCGCCAGGCACATGATCATGCGCCAGACGCATGATCATGCGCCCAACGCACAACCGTATCCTGCACTAGACGCATACCATTGCGCCTAGCGCACGGTGTTGTGCCTAGCGCATGCTCTTGCGTTTGGCGCAGTGGTCCAGTCAGCATTTCTTTCACGTTTTTCGATGCATTTCTACGTATTAGGAGGTGTTGAAATTCGGATTTTGCCTCATTAGTGTATAGATCAAAATCAAGTCTAAAGAGAATAAGAATATTGACATTTTCCATAAATTTGATGATGTAGGAAGATTTGAGGGGATTTAGTGATGTCATTAAGGCGATGTCATTAGTGTGATGTCATTAAGATAATATGGGATGTTAAAAATCAGATTTTTGGGTGAAAAATCTGATTTTCTACCTTCTTCAAACCCTAGTTCATCACCTCATTTCCCTATAAATACCCTCCTTTGTTTTCATTTTAAAGACAACAAGTTGAAAAAACAACAACTCAACTTTACAACTTCTCAAAATTAAGAAATCTCAATACTACTCTCCTTCTCGCTAATTCCTCCCTCTAAGAAAAATACCATTAAAAAAAGAAAGCAAAGTTATAATTAGTAAGTAAAGAAGCTCATCAAAAGAAAAAACACACAAAAAGGGTTTAAGTTAGTAATTAAGTGGATATAGAAACTCACTTAGAAATTAAGAAAATCACAAAAAAAGTAGAAAACTTTGCAAAAAGGAAGTGCATCATTGAGTTAGCAAGGTAAAGTTTAAGTTATTGTTATTTTTCTTAATTATCTTCTTAATCACATACTAATTTTATCTTTGTTTCCTCTTATCATTTTTTACTTTTTGGAGTGATTTGGGTATGTAGAAGTCCTAAGAGGTTCCCAACCTTAAATCACCCCACCTGGAATAGTCAACTCTAATGGGGAGACTCTTACGAAATATGTGCTTGTGTGATTTTTGTTAATCAAGTTGTTATTTATAACCAAAAACATGTTTTCATAAAAAAATTCAAGTAGAGTTGTGAATAAACATCTCCATAAAAAAATGTGATGCTGTAATTATAATTAAAAATCATACAACATTGTTGTGCAAAACTGATTTTGTCCAGTACCAGATGAGCTTGTTCTGTCATTAAAGTTTAAAATAAAATCATTTAGATAAAACTCAAAACATCAACTTTAAAGTAAACATCAGTAGCTTTCCAAAAACATAAAAATCATGTTCATATGAATTTTATACAATTTTATCTCATGTTTACAATACCGTTCATGCAAATCACCAAATTCCAGAACACTGATTTCTCTTCAGTTAAGGAAAAAAACAAACAATGGTCTTAAAAATGTACAATTCAAGTGAAAATTTCCAGTCTATTCCTTCAAAGTGTCTAGAATGTTTATACCAAAATTCACTTCAAACTAAGTTCAGTAAGTTGGATTTAAAAGAACACATTGGATAAAGCTCCTGTTTTGACCAGTTTTAGCATAAAATTCACCATAATTCGAGTTGTCACTAAAAGCTTGTGAAATTTTAACACAACATAAAGAACTCACTGATATATCCATAGGTGTATCACATTCTCAAATTAACATTTTGTACAGAAAGTTATGAATTTTACAAATCAGTGCAAGAACAAAAGTGCAGTCTGGAAAATGAAATAAAGTCATTAACTCAAGTTTCTTAAAAATTGTTTTCTCTTTATACGAAAATGTTAATTAGAAATCATAAAATTTTAAGTTTCTCTTAAAATGATTCATTTTTATTATGTAAATAAAAGTCAATAAAAGATTGTCATAAAAAATCAAAATCAAAGAAGTTAATTAATCTTTAACTTTCACAAGTTCACAAATATACATGAATTCCAAAGCCCTTTCAAGAAGACGAAGATCAAGGAGCATCATGGTGAAGATCAAGATTGAAGATTTGTATAGATCATAGAATTTGTACATTTTTGTTGTAATAATAGTTTTTTTGTAAATAGTTATTACATCACTCATTAATGAAAATATGGAGATGTTTATGCATAATTTTCATAAATAATTCCACAATTCTTTTTGTATAAAATGAGCAACCAATGTTATAAATATTGCATGTTGGGCCCAATATATCATAGTATATGAATTAAATGATCTAATTTCAATTAAGAGGAAAAATTGCAAATCCAACTAAGTTAAATTGTATGATGATCCATCTTACATTTTAAAAATTGATCTCAAATTGATCATTTTTCTCAAAATAACTTAATAATTTTCAATTAAGATTATTTCTCAAAAGCCTTCAATTAGGAAGCAAACCTCTTTCCTCATACCTCTTGAAAATTATAAATGTTGTGATCACTAATTAAGGTGGTTATTTCAATCCTTGATTAATCGCTAATTAGGGCGATTAACTCAAACTTTTCATTGAATTACTAATTAGGGTGATTATCTCCTATCATTTGTTAATCACTAATTAGGGTGATTATCTTAAACCGTTGTTAATCACTAATTAGGGTGATTACTTTAACCTTTCCTATTTAATCACTAATTAGGGAGATTATCTTAAAACCATTTTTAATCACTAATCAAGGTGATTATCTTTCCTTTTAAGTTTAATCACTAATTAAGGTGATTATCCTAACCTTCATTTTAATCGCTAATTAAGGTAATTAATTTAACCTTTCATAATTAATCACTAATTAGAGTGATTATCTTAAACTTTAATAATCGCTAATTAGGGCAATTATTTTTCCTATTTAATCAATAATTAGGGTGATTAGCTTAAACCTTGAATAATCACTAATTAGGGTGATTACTTATTTCCTTCCCTTTTAATCACTAATTCATGTGATTATCTTTCCTTCATATTTAATCACTAATTAGGGTGATTATCTTAACCTCCATTCTTGATCACTAATTAAGGTGATTATCTTGATCCTTCTTCATATTTAATCACTAATTAAAGTGATTATTTTAACCCCATTTCAATCACTAGTTGGAGTGATTACCTTATTCCTAATAGATTTGGCCATTTAGGGTGAGACATAAGATCGAACTACGATGGTTTTGATCCATGAGTGGATTCCAATCCCGCAATGATTGGTACGTAGTGCAACGTCGGTGCTCAAACCTACCATGTACAAATGATATATTGGTCCTATATAAAAATGGTTAATGTGTATATGTGCAAACTATGTGATTTTCTTTCTTTTTAATAGCCATGATTACTTTAAAATGGAATTTAGTAAGAGCTCGTTCTGTAGAACGGAAGAGGAGACGAGTTCCAGATGTTCGCACCTCTTAACCTAAACCCCGAACCCTATCTCATGGTATGAAAAACTAATTTTTCAAAAAACCTTATCCATATGAAGTCATCATTGTTTTAAATGATATTTCTTGAAATTGATTTTAAAATGATTTTCTCCCTCCGTCCCAGAAAGATCTGAACACTTGTTGGAACACGTATTTTCAGGTGATAAGTTGTAGTGTGGTTATCAAATGTCATTTTATTTAAAAAGTAGATGTGATAGGAGTTGGTGGGGTATTTTTTATTAGAGGAGAGAGAAAGTTGGGTAACTTTTGATTGATAAAAGGTAGAGTGTGGGCCAAAGGAGTGCAAAAGAAATAATATATTAATAGTGGGACCATGTCAAAAATGGAAGTGTTCAAACTAATTTGGGACAAACAGAAAAGGAAAGTGTTCAGACTATTCTGGGACGGAGGGAGTATTAAATAAATTTGTCCCTATTCAGATATTAATAGGGTGGCGACTTCAAGGTTTTCTAAAACTCATAGTCCAATGAGAGACTTTTGTGGGATTCAGACCGTTAATTAAGACAATTAAAAATCGGATACCACAACTAGATTAGATGAAGATTCCATAGGAACAAGTGTTGATCAAACAAAATATAGAGGTATGATTGGTCCCCTTTTGTATCTAACTGCTAGTCGTCCAGACATAGCTTTTAGTGTTGGTTTGAGTGCTAGATTTCAAGCAAATCCCAAGGAGTCTCAGTTAACTGCTGTGAAGAGAATTCTTAGATATCTCAAAGGAACATATGATCTTGGACTTTTCTATCAAAGAAGTGACACATTTGAGTTAAGAGGATATGCTGATGCTGACTATGCTGGAGATCTTGTAAATAGGAAAAGCACCTCAGGTATGGTTCAATTTCTCAGTCATAGTTTAGTTTTTTGGAACACCAAGAAACAAAACTCAGTTGCTTTATCCACTGCTGAAGCAGAATATGTAGCTGCTGCTGCATGTTGCTCTCGAATACTTTGGATAAAACAACAACTCTGTGACTATGGAATAAACTTTAATTGTGTTCCTATTTATTGTGATAATACAAGTGTCATTAGTATTTCAAAAGATCCAATGCATCATTCAAGAGTTAAGCATATTAATAAAAGACATCACTTTCTAAAAGAAAATGTGGAAAAAGGTTTGATTAAACTTGAGTTTTGTCAAACTGAAAATCAGATTGCTGATATACCAACCAAGCCTCTATAAAGAGATAGATATGAAAAATTAAGGGTTGAGTTAGGTTTAATAAAACTTAAGTAATTGTTCCTGGTCCAATCCCCCATGTCTGAATTGATTTGACTTACTCTATGTGATATTAAGTGACTGTGAATGAATGCCTAAGACCATTGCAAAATAAAATGTGGAAAACATAAACTTGTAGTCAAAGGAATGAAGCTACTCACAAATGTCACATAATACTGCCCTTATTGTTCCTAAGTGATAGAAACATGCATGATTTGATGAAATGTTAATAATAAGTATAAGTTGTTCCTATAGCACACGTTCCTTAACTTTCTTTTCTTTCCATAAATTAAAAGTCCATAAAAATCAAAAAATCCGAAAATACAAAAATTTAGGAATCATATCTGTTAAATCTTGATTCATCTTTATCTTTTTTTTTTCCGCGTGTGACCCTTCGAATACTGTTATATGCATCTTCTTTCTTTTTCTTTCTTCCATTCCAAAACCGTGTTCCTTTAATCGCTTCATCTTCACCATCCTTCATCTTTAACCCACCTCTTCGCACCACATAAAACCTTGATCTTTCATCACCATATGGCAGAAACCTCTCTCAATTCACCTTTTCTTAAAGCAAAATCACCCAAAACCTCTCAAATGGAAAACCCCTCTTCTCCATCCAAAATCCTAGAAATCGAAAATCCTCAAGAAACACTTATGGAGGTAGAAGAGCAAAAATTGGAGAAACCTAGGAGAAGTAATAGAAGAAGGAAACTGATTGGGTAAGATGATGAAGAGGAAGAAGTCCCCGAATCAATTGAGGGGGAAGAAGAAGCAGCACCTGTTCCTCCCAAAGGAACTGCTTCTACTTCTTCCAAGAAACGAGTTGAAAGAAGCGAATCTAGGTACGATCTAGGTTTCTATGTTGATCTAGAGTGGGCTAAGAGTGTCAATTTTGTTGAACTCTTAGAAATACTAAAGGAACAAGGAATGGAGTACTTGTTTAAAACCGGGTTTAATAACTCGCTTGTTCCTTTAGCTATGGATGAGTTTTGTGCAATTTCCTAAATACTGATGGGGTTGGCAATACTAAAGGAACAAGGATCTGGTGCTTTAATCACTTCTCTTCTCTCCCATTTCAAAGTAAAAATAATTGGTTGGCCTACCATGGGAATTAAGCTAAGTAAGGTAACATTTTGAATGAAAAAACTTTGTATGGCTTGAACCTATCTGTCTAAGAAGGAGTATTGACTCAAGGAAGGATTCCTCACAATTTATCTCAAAAGAGGAAACTGCCTATGGCAGTAGAGGAAGAAACTATGGAGGTTATCTTGGAGGAACAAGTTCCTAAAATTGATGAACCAGAGGAACAACCCTATAAGAAACGAAAAACCACTACCAAAAAGTCAACCAAACCTGTTCCTAAGAAAACTCCTTCCTTAAGGAAGAGTTCAATGTTGAGAGTTGCAATATCAGTCCATGTTCCTTCAAATGAGGACGCACCATTGGTCCTATCTGATGAAGAGAAACAAAATCAACTTTCTCCTAAGGAATCTACTCGTCCTTCTTCACCAAAATTGCCTATGTCCATCACAGGAATACCTCACATCTCTCCCTCCACCTTCTCTGTTCCTTCCAGTTATGAACAGATGAAGGTTGCCATAAATGAGCCCAACCCTTTTGGATCCACCTCTACCACATTACCACCTACACCTCTTTTTCTCTCTCCTCAATACACCACTTCTTCTTATTCTGTTCCTCTCACGGGAACAGTAGGACCATCACAAGAAAACATTCCTGTACCTCCTCCCAAATCCATACTGACTCTGGTTCAAAGGGAAAGGAACAAGTTCCTTCAAATGAGTATGGATGGGTTAATGAAGTATGTATTCCTGCTCAGCACATGATAAAATTCTACAACCATCTTCACTAGACCTTAGATGATAAAACTGATAAAATGATGGGGTTAATCACGGTCCTTAGTGATACGGTGATCGAGCAACAGAAGAATATGGAGAAGATGGTTCAAGCAATGAATTCACTAAAAAAGCAAGTGGATGGTCATCACGAGGAGGTGATGAAGAAGTTGGAGGAAGTGGTGGAAGAAGAAGTCGTAGAGGAACACAACTCCCCTTCCCTTCCTAATGTCTAAGTTCCTGTTTCTCTTAAAGGAACGGGAACTCCTATCTTTTGTTTCCTTTTCTTTTCCTTTCTTTCTTTTTATTTTTTTGTACTTTTGTGGAACAAGTGCTATAAATATAATGATTTTTGCTAAATTGTCTTCGTTTTTTATATAATTGCATAATTTTTTACTTGGAATGGCTAGTATTATGTGATTGACATTTGAGCAAGTCTACCCTTTGATTTACTAACTTAACATTTTTGGTGCTTGTTAATGGTCTAAATGTCTTGCAAAAATATGTCTTCCCAAAATCACCAAGAGTTTGATCTTTTTGTGGATGACAAAGGGGGAAATGATACTGGGAACAAACTAAGTTGGAAAAATAAAAAAATTAAAAATTTTACATCCTTAATCTGCCTTAATTAAAAATATAAATTATTTAATTTATCTTTCATTCTCTTATGTTATTTGTTGTTTTATCTTCCTTAGTTTGTAAGTTTGTTGTCATCATCAAAAAGGGGGAAATTGTTGAACCTTAGTTTTGATGATGACAAAGGAACAAAGATACAAACTAAGTAATGAACTAACAAGTTGTTAAGTGAATGGATTTTGCAAGGTATCAATGAAAAGAGCAAAGAGAATACTAAGTCTAAGGAAGAAATCAAGTTTGAATTTTGAAAACTAAGTGAATATGCTCAAGGAACTAATACTGAAGAAGCATTGGAGCAAGAGAATCTAAGCGAGACTTTTTGTTTCTAATTCAATGTAAAGGAACGAGTAAGTAATGGTAAGGAACATTGGCAATATGAAAAGAGAATGAGTGTTTGTTCCTTTGTAATTTTGGTTTTGGGGTAAGGGGTAAGGGGATTTTTGAGTGAAGTCCTGTAAGAGAGAAGCTTTGAGTGAAATAAGTTAAAGTGAGAAAACTTGTAGTGAAGTTGAGAGGAATAACTATTAAGGGAACAGTTGTTCAGGAACTTTAGTTTAGGAACTCAAGTTGTGGCCCGTGAGTAGAATTAGGTTGTAACAGAGTTGTTTGGCCTAATTAGTGAAAGTGTTGAGTTTAAAATCCCTAGTGGTCGAGGTTGTTTCTTCTTGTTGGGCCCAAGAAGTTTTACCTCGTAAAAATCCATTGTGTTCCTTTAGCTTGTTTCTTTGTTTAAGTTTTATAATTCCGCAAAAAATACGTTTATTTCTGCACATATAATTCACCCCCCCTCTTGTAGTGTTCCTAGTGAAATTACAGTATTGTTGATGTTTATGATGATGTTTATGATGATGCTTCGATGATAATAAATCAGTTTTCATGATGCTTATAATATGTTCGATAAAATATACTTAAAATTCATGAAACATGATAAATGAAAGTGAAAGACAGTTCTTGGCAGTATTTCTATTCTGTTGGTCGTACACGTTCCATTCTTATATCTGGCGGTCACCTTCTGTTGGGGGACAATCGTCTCCCATGACACGCGCATTCGGTTATGCCACCTTCTGTTGGGGGACAATGATCTCCCGTGGCACCCGTATTCTGTTACGCCACCTTCTGTTGGAGGATAACTGCTCTCCGTGGCTGACCTTCTATTGTACTCGCCAAGTAACCAAAGTAAGATTTCCGATAATGACTATGATAAAGGAAATTATATGATGAATGACAACATGAATCCTTCTTTTAAGCTCCTGGATTTAATTATATGTTTATGAAATGGTTTGACTATATTCTCTCCTATCTGTTTTCAAATAAATTGAGTCGAAATGAATTTACGATGTTAGAGTAGTATGTTACTAGGACTCGGCTCATGACATTTTGTTTTTCTGTTTTAGGTACCGATGGGGATGACGGAATGGCTTAGCAGTGAGGAATTGTTATTAAAATGACTCAAACATTTATATCTTTTGTAACTTAAGTAATTAGTTAGTTTAATTAACATTAACTTTATTTTATATTAATTTATATAATCTAGTATGTTTAAGTTTTCACATTATTATATGTTAGAAATCTGAAAGTATCTTGCCTTGTATTTTCCTTACGGAAAGTACGGCAGCAACGCACCGACCAAAAGCTAGGTCTTCCGCTGCCAATAATCAAGATTAATTAACCTAATAAAGATGCATGGAGGTCGGGGCATTACAGACAACTTCAAAAACAGAACCGAAAAAGCAAGCGATACACGTGATGCATGTCTGTTGGTGAAAAAGGCTGCTCATGTGTACACATTAAATTTGTTCAAAGATTTCAACTACGAGTTTAAAGCATCTTTAAAGGGCTATGCCGGACCAATTTCCTCAGCGGGCAACTTGAGCATTTATGAGGTATCAAGGACTAGTGACTGTCAATGGTCAAGCACAGTAATATATTGTCCTGAGAAGGAACATCAAAAGGAAGATTTCCATTGCACTTGTTTAAGCTTCCAAGAAACTGGACTCTTATGCTACCATATACTGAGAGTCATGCACATCAACAACATATTCGACCTCCCTGACAAATTCATCCTCAAAAGATGGACTAAAGCAGCAAAAACTGAGGCATGGATGGATAGAACATGTAACTTGTAGTTATAATGACATACTTTCCTCATATAATATCATAGATAAGAGTTATAATGACATAAAACTGAATATGTGACATTAGTACTCCATTTTTTGTCATTTGTAAACTGTATAATGACATACCTTAGAGTTATAATGTCATCACTTTGATTTATAATGTCATTTGTAAATTTATAATGTCATAACTTCCAGTTATAGTGATATACTTTCCATGTATAATAACATACCTAGTAATTATGATTACATGAAACAGTTCCTGTAGTTATAATGACATAAACTTGAACTTATAAAGATAATAACATACAACTGAATATGAGACATTAAAACTAAATTTTATGTCATTTGTAAACTGTATAATGACATAGTTAAGTGTTATAATGTCATAACTTTGATTTATAATGTTATACTTTCCACGTATAATGACATACCTAGGAGTTATAATTACATAAATAATATAACTGTCATTATCTACTTCACTAATAATGTCATTATAAGTCACTCAGTTTAATGTCAGTATAACACTAATTTATGTCATTATAAGAGTCTTTTATATCATTTTAGTGCGAATTTGTATCATTTTTAAATTTAAAATTTCATTCTTTTGTCTGAAATTTTATATCATTATATTAGTCTTCCATGTCATTTTCCTTCAATTTCATGTCATTACAGATTCATTGAAAAAGTATTCATAAATAACAAACAACAATGACAATGAAAATATCATGATAAACTCCAAATTTTTATTAATAAAAAAAACTACAAAGTACATGAAAAAACCTAACATAAAGGAAATTAATCATAAGTAATATTCATTTATAATTAAAAAGTGAAAAGTACATTAGAAAAACCTAATACATAAGAGATTTTGCATGAAAACTAAAATCTAATAAGAGTCCTCATCCAACTCTGATTTCAACTCCTCAACAACTTTATGCTTTAATTTCGATTCCAACTCCTTAACAGTTTCAACTATCTTGCTTTTAATATCAATAACTAGATTGTTGATGTTCGCTATTTTTCGGATGGTAGGCATTGGATCTTTTCCTTGTTCTTTGAATTTGTACAATTTTGCTATTGATTCTCGCAGACTTTCAAGGTAGTTTTTAACTTCCTAACAAAATTATGCGCTAGACTTCGTTACATTTTTCACATCATCGTAATATGCTGAATTTATGATAGATTTTTTCAAGAAAATAATAACTTATTTTTTGGAAGAAGAAAAATGGAAATAAAAGAACTATAGAAATGAAACTGAAAAATTACATATAAGAATGAGTGGTGGGATTTTATAATCACACTTTAGGGTTGATGGAACGTTACGATTGTTTTTGGATTGGCCAGATGACATCATTTTTTTTTTGAATTAGTCAAACAGTACAAATTACATGTAAGTTCTGCTTCATTGAATTGGTGGTAGGATACAGTCTGCCCCTTAAAATTCTAAATGGGTATCACATTCGCAGTTGATAATGATAAAGAAATTGTAATCATTTGAAAAAATCATGTACAAACTGCTACATGTATTAAAATAATATCCAGTATTTCTTCATACAAGGTAGCAGTGAAAATTCATACTTAAATGCATCTGTGTAAACAATTTTTATGGGAGCTAGACAGCAAGTACCAGCCCCCCTGCACACACCTTTCACACACCCTTCCCAGCCCCCTCCTGCATTGCACATCCCCCTTTCACAGCCCCCATGCTAGCCCCCATGCATACATACATATTATCCCACATTCATCACATACTATTCAATTTAAGTCTCAATCTTAAACCATTTTGATTTAGACAATTATGGACCAAGGTTAAAGAAAGGATAATTCAACAATTTTCTTTTTCCACAACTATTACTTATAACTATGTCAGAGTACCAATGCAAGATAGTAGTGTCTTTCAAGATAGATGAGCAAGTTTCGATACATACTTACCACTCTTTAGGATAATCATAGCGTGCTATTTTTGATATCGATCTTTGCCAAAGATCAAAGCTATCTCCGATCTATAAGAGCAAAGATTTTAGCAACTATACTCTATGATGCAACCTACAAAGGCTAAAAATACTCCAATTAAACTCACATGTTCATTGGGATTGGGGAATTTGATTTTTCTATCGATCCTTCCACGTCCAGGAAGAGTTGGATCCAGAATATCAATACGATTTGTAGCCATCAAAACTTGAGATGATAGCGCCACATCAATCAAAATTGAAATGAAATATAAGGTACAATCTCGAGGATAAGGAAATAAGAATTTAGAAAACAGACTCATAAGATAAATACTTTGATGATTTTGGCGCTTGACTCCATATAATTGATAGAGAAGCTCCAAAATAGTTCTTTGAACTTCACTATCACCGTTTCCGATCCATATCCATCCTTGCCGATCCAATACTATCAATTACATCCATAAAAATAATAGATAGAGCATGTTCTCTCAGACAAAGACCAACAACAAACGATTCTGACAAGTTATTAAATAATTCGATGTGATCTTCAATTGTCATACCAAGATATAGCATAGATGTGTTTGGTCGCTGGTGGTCTTTGCCAATGAAGTCGGCCGCTGCTACAAGACACATTATCTTTGGTGCGCCGTTTGAGCTCTTGGTGCGAAAGTACGAGCTCTTGGTGCAACATAAAGGCAAGCACATGCTGTGATTTGTATTGGCATTCACATATAACAGCCAACGAGCAATAACGATTTCATAATCTTAAAAAAGAACAATAAAAAATTAGTGGTTATCAAACTCTAATGCTTTTGACCTATCTTTAAAGTTAAGTATCACTTCCCCTCCAAGAAGTAAATGCAAAAATTAGCATATAAAAGCGCCCGGCAGAAAAAGCACAGAGATAAGTGCTACTATATAAACTAATATTTTAACCTAGAAATAGAATAACTAATGGGTAAAAAGTGAATAACATAACAATTTAATTGACATGTGAGCATAACAAGGGCAAAAAATTAAATAAAAAGGAGCATCAACCTAATAAAATTCCAATTGGAAATCCCAAAAGAAATTAGTCTAATTAAATTAAGGATTAAGCTAGCAGATCACCTATAAAACACAGTTAATTGGCTCTAATTGGTTGAGCAAAGTTTGACAGCTTGTATTAAAGGCTAATAATCTAATTACCTTAATTCTATCTCCTGAAACTGTCATACCAAGAACATCTTCTAAAACCCGAATTTTTTTGGATAAAAATATCAAACACTATAATTCGACATTCCGCAATCGAATCACACGACTAATTTAATCCAAATCAGAATAAAACTCTAATGAATCTGATTACAACTTACAACAAAAATCATAATTATAAAACAAGGTTATCCAAGAAAAATGGCAGAGAGGAGACAAAAACAATACAATTTGATTTTCTTCTAAAAAATTTGAATACGTTAATGTTAATTTCCTGAAACTAAATATTTCATTATACAATGCAAACTCTCCTAAACCAATTTAGTAAACAAGCCAATAATATTAACTAAGACCAACACAAGATCCTCAAAACCAGAAAAGCAAGCAAACTCGACGAAAATACAAAATTTAAAAAACAAAGGAAAATAAAATTAAGCAGAAAAACGAGGGAGAAAGATAGGATGAATTTTTTTTATCAAATTACGCCTATATTCAATGTACTCTGGTTCGGAATCAGGCTTGGTGCGCTTCCTAGGTTTTCTCCCGACTTTCTTCACTTGTTTCTGCTCTTCATCATCTTCTATGTGCGACTTCGCTTCTTCTTTCTCATCGTGCTTTACTTCATCGATCTACTACCTTGAGATTCACTTCCTTAACTTGTTCAGCTTTCTTGGCAACGACTTTTCTCTGAGCGATGGTGGCAGTGGTTTAAGAAATGAAGAGGGAATAGAGGATGAGAGAGAGCAAAGTGAGGATCAGACAGAGGGAAGAGAGGATGAGATTTGGTTGGAGGGAATGAGGGTTAGGGTTAGAGGAATGAGGGTTAGGGTTAGAGGAGTGAGAGAGGCGTGACTCGTGAGAGGAAAAAATAAAAGGCTTTGTTGACTGGGCTGGGGCGCGCATATATTGTGGGCCTTAGATCAGTTAACTGATCCGGTCCTTAACCAATACTGTATCAGTTAATTGATCCTACCCTTGGCCATAATAATATGGATAATAACATATCCGGTTTTTGCAAAATCGGATCAGCTGCCTTGTGTCATTTATGGTTTTTTTCAATAGTGAAGTAAACTTATAATGCCACAAACTGAAGCAATAATGACACATAATGCACTTTAAAAGACATACACAGATAATGTCATACAGTGAACTACATGAAATATAATGACATAAAAAAGACATATAATGACACAATGTAACGTTAATGACACAGATTAGAGTAATAATGACACAAAATGCACTATAAATGACACACTGATAATTACATAGACTACTGAGTTATAATGAAATAAGATCCAGTGTTAGTGACAATAAAATGAATTATAATGACATCAAATGAAGCCAGTAAGACTATAGCTAAACCAATAACAGATAATGACATAGGATGCAAATAATGACAGAAGAACCACTAATAATGACATAGAATGAACTAACAATGATTGTACACTCAAAATAACATAATGACAAATAATGACATACAATTAACAAAAAAAGAGCAAGAATTATACTGACAAAAAGATTGCAGTTAAAGTATAAATAATAGTTGATCAATTAACCCCAGTGTTGTCGACGACATGTTCTCATACTCCAAAACATGCAATGACATCAGCATCCTCCATATTCTCTTTTCTTTATTCTTCATTTTCATCTTCAGGAGTCAAGTAACGAAGACGGTATGTCTCCTCATGCTCTGAGTAGAAGCAATAATCAATTAACCCCAGTGTTGTCGACGACATGTTCTCATACATTTCAGACTTGTAGTTAAGATGACAGCTAATAAATAATTTTCTAAGCTATTCAGGAACAGGATTTGTGGATAAATAAAACATCTTGCAGTTATGTTGTTCCGAGCTTTCTTTACGACCACCCACAAACCTAAAAGAATCTCCTTTATTGTCTAGTTTTTTTTTGTTTCCTAAAAATAAATAAAAGTATTAGTCACAATGAATCTAATATTTAATAAATATGAAAGTGATATATTTGACCCCGATAAATTGCACTTGTTCTATTGTTCTACTCTTCTTTGTCTCAGACAAATGAAAAATTATCTCCTTTGTTGCACTTGCATCTTTTATCTAATAATAATGAAAGGAACTAAGTATCAAAAACTGAGAAAAAGAAAGAAAAATAATGACATGAAACACAATAGTAATGACATAAAATACACTAATAATGCCATGAACAAAAAATTTTGAGTACAGATTATGGATTAAATTTATAATGACACAAAGTAAACTTATACTGACATATGTTTGACTTATAATGACATAGAATGAACTACCAATGACATTAAATGTTGTTAGAATGATATATAAGTTACAATGACACAAAAAGTAAACTTATAATCACACAAAGTAAACTTATAATGACATACAATGAACTATTAATCACATGAATGCTGTTAGAATGATATACAAGCTAAGTTATAATAACATAAAGTAAAATTATAATGACATAATGTAAACTTATAATGACATACGTTTGACTTATAATGACATACAATGACAAATAATGATATGAAATGTTGTTAGTATGATATACAAGTTATAATGACAGAATGTAAACTTATAATGACATAAAGTAAACTTCTAATAACATAGGTTTAACTTATAATGACATACAATGAACTAATAATGACATGAAATGTTGTTAGAATGATATATAAGTTATGATGGCATAAAGTGAACGTATAATGACACAAAGTAAACTAATATTGAATGATACATAAGTAATATTTTACCTCTTCTTCTACCTCTAGTTTTACTTTCTTTAATTTTATTTTTAAACTTGCTTGTTTGACATCCCGTTTAATATTCTATTAATATGGAAAGTATTAATGACATTATATATATATTTTGCTAATGCTATAAAACAAACCAATAATTATATACCATTAAGTAATAGCCTCCTTTTCCTCTTGCTCAGCAACACTCAATAATGGATTGGCTAATGCATGTTCAAAAATATCATCATCTTGCTGAGACACATTCAGTGGTTGAGGTGAATATAAGTTAAAAGAAGACATATTATGGTATGATATTTCTCTTCCATTTATATGTATTACTTCCTTTATGTATTGTGAACTGACCAATGTTGCTCGTCATTTTAACACAAATAGGAGCGTCAGTTGGTGTGCTCTTTGAAATTGGAAGACGAGGTATGACTTCAGTAGCAGAGAGAGGCAAAAGTTGAGGAGCACGTGGAGGAGAAGGAGGAATAGCTTCAACACTAGCAAGAGGAATATTGTCACCAAGAATTCCGGCAATAGTAGAAAGATGTCCGAGAACATCGTCCAATACTTGTGTAGCAAAATCCTCCCTTGTAGATTGCCTCTCCAAGAATGTAGGACCCATTGTAGCATAATTCTTGGCAACATTAATTGTATCCTTTATGCCAGACTCCAAAGAATCAACAAACTTCCAAAAATCCTCATTCTCATACAAATATTTCTCACCTTGTCAATGCTAGCATCTTCGCTTGGACATCCTGAATTAGAAAAAGAATAATTTAGTAATGACAATATAATGATATAAAGAAAACCAATAATGACATATAATGACATAAAAAATCAAAATAATATAACACCATTAATAATGACATAAACTGAAGTTCTAATGACATAGAGTTCACATATAATGACATAAACTGGAGTTATAATGACAAAAGTTTAAGAAATAATGACATATCATGGAATAATATGACAAAAGAAAATCATAAAACCAATAATGACATCGGATAGAGTAATAATGACATATCTAAGAGTTATAATTTCATAACTCATAATGACACAAAATCAAAATAATATAAACCCATTAATAATATCATAAACCGGAGTTCTAATGACATATATTTAACATATAATGACAATAACTGGGGTCCTAATGACACAAGTTTAACAAATAATGACATCATGGAATAATATGACAGAAGAAAACCAGAAAACCAATAATAACATTAATAATAATGACACAAAAATAAAAAATAATATAACAACATTTAATAATGACATAAACTGGAGTTAATGACATAGAAAGTAATTATAATGACACATATTGATGTAATAATGACATATGATAATGAACTTACATTTTTTGCCAAAGATTGTAAATTTTCCTTGGAAAGAAAGGTTGGAGGAACGTTGAATTGCAAAACCTCTTCCTGATTTGTTGGATAAGATGTTACTCCCTTCTTCTCAGTAGGAGCACATATCGATAAAACCTTTTCTTCGGCTTTTCCAACTTCTCTACAGCTTTTACTACTCTTCTTTCTTCTCTACCCAGTTCTTCCAACTTCTCTACAGCTGCTAATACTACTCTTCTCCGATCAATATCAATAGAAGTGCCTAACATAGCCAGCTCATCCTTCACCCTTATTCTAAGGGTAACATTAGTCCAGTGCAGGATGTAGGGCACAGACTGAAGAAGAGTCTTTCCAAAATTGACATTGTGGATGTACCTAATTAGAAAAGCAGGAAAACAACCACCAATTTTTGGTCTCTTACTATCTTTTATCTTTTTCTTCTCCTTATCCTTTTTCTTTTCCTTCTCCTCCTCCTCCTTATCCTCATCCTTTACAATTCTATCTCTTTCCCCTTTTCCCTTTCACAATCATAATAGCTTCATCCAATTTCATAAATGCTTACCCACACCAATTATATGAGGCTAACCCAGCAACATCATCAATAATGTGGAGTATGTTCAAATTCAGAGATCTGTCGGGAAGAGGGGCTAGTACAAACAACACAAACAGTTGTTTAAATTTATCACTAGATGCATTACACTCTTTTATGATATTAATAAAAGTTTTCCCACTAACATACTTTGATCCTTTTTCACCAAGAGCAAAGACAATTGGATCACGAACATCTTTATTTACCTTTGAGCCATCAAGCTCTACTACTGGGATTCCAAGAACAAATGAAAAGAAATCATCAGCAACATGTATGGTACTTTGGTAAGGCAGCCTAAGTATCATAGCCTTACAAATATAATGCTTAATAAGATAATTGTACAAACTCCTATCCACCTCAGTTAAATTTAAAAAATGGAGAATCGATCCAACGCCGAGGTCTTCAGTCACTTCCTTCTGCTGCTCATTCTGCTCTTTCACTAATAAATACAATAAATTTGGAGAGGAGCCAAAGTTCAAGGGCCCACATTCACTGTAACAAAGAAAAAAACTTAAAACATAAGTAAAATGACATACATTCAAGTAATAATTACACATAATAGACTAATAATGACATTGACACACCCATAATGCCATATAATTCGCCAACATTTCCAATGACATAGAAGTAAATGATAATGACATGAATACATGTTATAATGACATAAGTATGACTTATAATGACATGAAGACAAGTTAGAAAGACATGTTATAATGACATTAAGACAAGTTATAATGACACATATTGCACTTATAATGACATGAATTGGACTTATAATGACATGAGTTCATTAATAATGACACTTACACAGGATACATAATGACATAGATATACATTAAATGACGTAGAGTGAACTTATATTGACAAATAATACAATTATAATGACATATAATTCGGCAACATTTCTAATGACAGAATCCAATGATAATGACATAATGACATGAACACAAATTATAATGACACAAATAGGACTTATAATGACATAAAGACTAGTTATATAAAGACATGTTATAATAACATCAAAAAGAGTTATAATGACATGGATCAGACTTATAATGATCTAGAATTCATTGATAATGATACATTACTCGTAACACATAGATAATGACATAGCACTATTACATATTTGGGAAAAGATAACACAATTATGATAACACTTATATGACTTAAGTGTTATCTTTAGAAAAGATAACGCTTAATTTACACATATGTTTTCATTATAATAATAAAACATAACATGTAGAAAACTCACTGTTATGTATTCTCTATCTTCCTATTTTAGTTGACTTTTGAACTAAAAAGAAGTGGAAACATAACAGGTAATCAGGCTCATTGTTTTCTTTGCTTTGCCATTAATATTTTCATATTCCTCTTTCTCTCATCTCATCATCGGGTCCCACCACTTCTTTCATATTCTCTCAACTTCTCTCACCTTCTCTACCCCCTTAATCGGATCAAATAGCTTAGTCCTGTAAAATATGTTTCAAATCTCCCCTCAAAGAAAAAAAGCTTTGTATCCAATATCGGTTCAAGAACAGAATTTAATTTGGTGGTTCCGATTTCGACTCGACAACAACCTTTGATGATTCCGATTTGAGTTCGACAACATGTAGATTTCACATGCACAACAGGTAATTCTTCCAATTCTTCTTTCTCCCACTAGATTTTGGGACTTGTTTTTTATTAAACATGAGCAACCTAAGTTTTTGAAGTTGGGATCGTGGTCATTTCTAGTCTAAAACTCCAAATTGATTGGTATTTGATGTGGGAAATTTACAGATTGTGACATGTAATAAATTTCAGAGAGAAATTCCTCAAAAACCATGCAGTTTGGAAAATTTTCAACTTCTCAAAATGCTGCTATTTCCATGAGCCATCGGAGCTGACGATGGCGGAGGCAAGATCAATGCTAGCGTCGTGCGAAGCTGCTGAAGGCGGAGTTCAGATTTTCGCCTTCAAGATGGGTGGCTAAAGCCGGATCGAGGTAGGATCAATACTCCGTTGAATGATCCTATGATGCCACTAAGAAACGTCACAAACCCCAAAACTGGTGAATATGGCTCCTCCTAATATTTTTACTTGATATTTTCTTAAAATTTCTAAATCTGTATTATTTGAATCTATTTTTTTAGTGTTAAATAATTTAGATCTGAAACTCTGTTAGTTTTATGTGAGATTATCTTTGTTATTTTTTTAATTTCAAAAACTCGATTTTTGAGTTTCTAATTGTGATAATGGTTAAAGTAGATTTGATAATGACGAAATTAGATTCTCATTTACTTAAGTTAATTTAATTTTTTATTTTGATTCACGAGTATCAGTCTGTATTTCTCGTCGATTTGAATTTTATTAAGTCTTTGTTTTTTTTGTTGCAGAGAAGATCTTCAAGTGGCGGTGAAAAGAGGAGTTGAATCGTTGTACTCTTAGTTTATGTCTTGGTCATCCTCTTGTATTCAATATTCTCTTATATCAAAATTTTGATGAAAATGAAATAAGAATTGAATTTTTGATCGGTTCAAGTTGTTCAAGTAGTGACTTTTGATTTTCATTTTCTCAATTAAAGTTCATTAATTTGTATTAGTATACAAAGTAGCGTAAATTTCCTATCAATTCGAAAAAAAGGAGCAAAAACACATTGGATTTCTAAAAATAAGACGTCAAAGATAAAGGTGGGTAGTACTCTTTTCTAAAGAAAACATAATTGTTGGGTAGAGATATGTTTTCTTTGCCTTTAACAATGATAACACTTATTTAAGATAGTTGTTATCTTTGCCTTCTTTCAACCAACTAGTACAATAGCAAACCTAACAATTATTTATAGAAGGTGTTTTACAAGTGATATAACAGTTGTAATAAAGAAGTGTTGTGTTTTCTCTCACAAACATAACACTTTCACCAGGTGTTATCTTTACTTTACATTACGCTGACTTGGAAAACGGCTCAAAACTGTTATGTAAAGCCTTATTTGACAGTTATCTTTGCCCTTTTTTATAGTAGTGTAGACATACACTTATACTAACATAGAATACAATTATAATGATATAAAATGCGCCAACAGTTCTAATGACATAGAATCTTATCATAATGACAAGAAGACACGTTATAATGACATCAAAACAAGTTATAATGACATAAGTAGGACTTATAATGACATGAAAACAAGTTATAAAGACATGTTATAATGACATAAAAAATACAAGTTATAATGATATAAATTGCACTGATAATGAAGCGAAGACAAGGTATAAAGACATGTTATAATGACATGAAAACAAGTTATAATTACACAAATTGGACTTACAATAATGACATGAATTGGACTTATAATGACATAGATTGTATTTATAGCAACCATTTAGTCATACAGGATAAATAATGACATATACATACATTTAAGGCAAAATTGGCCTCGACACCACAAACTATGGCGCGGGTGCACCCAGCGCAACCAAGTTTGACTAGTAGCCAAAACACCACAAACTATTGGCATGGGTGCAGCGAGTGTCATAAATGACGCCGAAACTAACTTTTCTCAACACATGTTGTTGGCGTGTTTTTATTTCGCCTACGCGGTGTGAGCGCGTATTAGATTTGACTACCCCACTGTAAATGTTTTATTTGAAAATTGTTTTGAAAGAAGTCGCCAATAATTCTTTTTAGGAAGAATCATAAACCTAATTGGATATGGGAAAAACATAGGGACAAATTATACAATGTAGATTTCCCCGTCCTGACTCCATAAATGGTCAAATGAACCACAGATTGAGTTCGGAGGTGAGGGTATGAATATAGTCATAATGAGCCACATTCTCCCAAAGTTGGCCTCTACTAAATATCGATTCATTACAGATTTTATGCCAAAGGATAACCATATAATGTTTTAAACACCCTAAAAATATTTACTCTAAATTGGTTCAGGAAACACATAAAAGACTAATTTTTAGTGCCAAGTTATTATGCAATCAATATTACAGGGAACCTAACAGGTTGTCCAAATTAATCTGATTAATGTTAGAACAGTTCTTTAGGTCTTAATTAGCAATAATAACATGTGAGGTGATAAAACCAATAAAGCAGGACAATCATATAATAGGCATAGAATGATCAGGCAGACATGATAATATATGAAAAATAAATAAAAAGAAAGAGAAAGGTTTAGAATATACAGTATAGCGATTTTACATTAAAGATCTACATCAGGAAAGAAAACTGTTAGTAACTTCAATATAAAAATAATTTATTTAAGGACCCTCAGGATTATACCATGGCTTGGGTCTGCGAGATTGACAACCTTTGGGACGAGCAATCGTGAAGCCTGAAAATCTGAATGTATGAAAGTATGTAGATTGAATGTATTTTGTGTTTGAAAGGTATGAATTTTGTAGGGAAGTTATGTAGTTTGTAGAGAGGTTCGTAAAGTATTCGTCGAGTTCGAAGTGTGTTAATGTGAAAAATCCTTTTTTGAAATCTGTTCGGAAATCAGGCCTATTTATAGGGAAAACGGCACTGCGTCTGACGTAGCTGACGTGGCAAGCGCATGACGCGGCATGACCAGTAAAAAGCGTACACGTGGTACGCACTTTTGAAAAAGATAAGAAAGAAATTCCGCGTCTCAAGTAGAGAACTGCGCTTGTCGCAGGATTCTACATGAAACAGAAGTCTACATGGCAATTCTGTTGCGCTTTGCACAACCTGTGCGCTTGGCGCAGCTTACGTGGAAGTCCACGTGGCAGGACACTGCGCTCAGCACAGCCAGCTGCGCTCAGCACAGTCAACTGCGCTCAGCGCACCACCTTGTTTTTTATAGTTTTTTTATATAAGCGCATTTTAACTATTTTCTTTTTTTTAACTCCGGAAATCTGATTTTACGGGATAAAATCCGATTTTGACTAATAAAAAATATCTTTTGTAAATATTTATTTATTAAAATAAATCAATTAATTGGGCTTTTTAATGAATTGGGCTCAAATACAATTATTTATCATGAATAAATAATTGGGTTTTAAAATAGGACTTTAACACTTTTCGAAATGGTTTTGAATGGCTTTTCAGACTGCCATGCCCTTGGGTCGGACCAATTAAGACCACGGTATGTTTCATCATCGGATCCTTAAATGGAGAGCCACGATTATGTGTCTACAGAAGCCCCCACTTTGACTGAGGTTCAGGAAACCGAAAGTCAATGTATACGGTGTCGGGACGGAGAACGATTCTAAACGCTCTACAGTTTAGAACTGATCTATAACCGCCGGTCTCTGCAAAACAAAGTTAAATATGCAGGACAATAAGTACAAGCAATCGATTACTGCGCAGGAAAGATGTTAGCAGATAGGTGCAAACAACTCAGATAAAGCACATAATGATGCAAATAATGCAAACTTAGACTCTCTAAGGATGCATGAGACGCTATGCAAGGATTAAGGTTATGCAAAGCTAAGGGATGACACGTCATGCAAGGTCAGGGGTATGCAAGACTAAGATGTATGTAATGCAATGCAAGGTCAGGATTTTGCAAGGCTAGAAGATGTGTAGAATGACAAAATGAGCAGGATTGATTAGAAATAAATTGAATGATTTTCGAAAATCGTTTTGTAGTAATGATCGGGGTTCGTAAACGAGGTCCGCGGATTACAACTTTTCGGGAGTTTGATTTGAATTCGAGGAACCACCACACGTAGGAAGCCCCCACTTTGGGTGAGCCTGCCTTTAATTAGGCTTGAGCGTTAATTGAAATGTACTTGATCTGATATTGAAATGTAGTTGCTATGTCTTGAACATTGAAAGTTTTCACTGGGGATTGCACTGGGGATTCTTCTTTGGGAAATTGATATGGGCAAAGTCAAGTATCGCCAGAGACCATGGAATTGTCGAAGAGTCCTTCGGGGAAAACGAGAGTTTGGATTGAAAAATAAACAGTTTAAATTTATGACTTAAATAAATGTAGGTGGGAAAAGCTTTAACGAGGCTAGGCTCAGACTCGAGTCTATGTCGGGATCTAGAAAGAGATTATGCTCCTAAATTCTAGAAAATCAAATCATTAGACCATGACTAATTTATTTTATTGAAGCGGTCGGACCTCGATATGATGATTCCCTACGTATCCTTGCGAATCGGACCATTCGTAGTTCCAGATCTAATTTTTTTATTATATATTTTTCTTGTTCTCTAACTTTTGCCTAGGCCGCCCTTTCGGGTTTACAACCTAGCGGGCTTGGACATACCTTGGAGAAGGAGTTAGGATTGATGAAAGGATTATGAATTTGGATTATATGGATTAAAGGTTTGATGAATCGAAGGGATTTGAATGAGGGGTAGAACTTGTGTGCAAGCCCCCTAACTTGACTTTTTTATTTGCCTTTGGCTCTCTCTTTTTGAATCTTTTCTTTTTGTCCTGTGCGTTTTTGCTTTTTTCATCTTTTTGCACTTTGAATTTTTTTCACTATTTTATTTTGCCTGGCATTGATTTTTTTTTTTGTAGTGAGGCTTGCACACAAGTTTGGTTTAGGGTACTGGAAGGCTTGAAGGATGTTTGTGGAGCTTTGATGTTGAAGGGATTATTTGGTTTATGATGGTTTAAGGATGATGGCTCATGGAAGGTGATGGAGGAAGAGGGAATAACTCCTGATCCAAAGTATGTCCATTTTTTTCATCTTTCTCATTTTTTTTTATTTTTTTTATTTCAGATCTTTTTATTATTATAGTCAAGTTCATTAGGTGATTTGAGTTTCATCATTGAATTAGAAGCATAAATAAAATGATGGATGACCAATGAAAATAAAAATAAAATTGAAATGAAATGAAAGGCTATAATAGATGAAGTCCTAATGTCCTATAGTGACATAGACTCGATAGGTAAGGACATAAATGGCTTAGGGTAAGGACTATCTGACTCATCCTAGGAAACCAGCAATAAAAGACTAAGCCTTTGAATTGTTGATGCACTACGCTAAAGGGTTATTGGTGATGTTGATTCTCGTTGTAGCAAGCATTAGAAGTCTGTTGTCATCGACCATGTGTCGCAGCGCATTGATGGTATTTGACACTAGATGTCCGATATTCATTATTTTGTTGGAATTCGCTGTAAAAATGTAGGTTGCTCCTTTTGAACTTTCCTTTAGGTGCAGGGTTAAGAGTAGATTCTGTAGAAGTGATCATGCCTCTATTGTGAAGGCAGTAGACCCTATGGAAGTGATCGCGCCTCTATTGTGAAGGCGGTCAAAAGTAATCTTCATGACTCTAAATGAAGTTGGGGTGGTGATAGTATGATTGATGAGCTTTAGAGTAGGCTCACATTTTGTTCCTCCTTTAAGCACTCCTAAGTTGTAATATCTCGATCGGTCATGAACAGAATCGAGTGGACCTTGCTTGTAAGTTTTAAGAAATAATGTTTTCGAAATGAGAAATGGAGATGAGAAATGGGAATTGAAATGGAAATGGAAATGGAGATGAAATGGGAAATGATTAGAGATGGCTATGATTTAGGACTAGTATGGACTTGATCATGATGGAGACATGGGCCTAACTATATGCAAATGAAGACATGGACTGGACTGGACTATGCAAGCAGACTAGATTGGGTTTAGGAGAGACTAGACTTTGAACTTACGGGTGAGAAAGCAGGCTAGACTTTAAGGAAGGTTTGACAATAAGGGAGACTAGACTCTTAACTTAAGGCAAGCAGGCTAGGCACCTAGACTTTGAACTTACGGGTGGGCAAGCAGGCTAGACAACTAGACTTTGGAACTTACATTAAACTAAGTAGGCTAGACTCAAAAATTGCCTATGGATTTATGGGATGCTAGACTTTGAACTTACGGGTGAGCAAGCAAGCTAGACAACTAGGAAGGCCAAACTCTTAACTTAAGGCAAGCAGGCTAGGCAACTAGACTTTGAACTTACGGGTGAGCAAGCAAGCTAGACAACTAGACTTCGGAACTTACATTAAACTAAGCAGGCTAGACTCAAAAATTGCCTATGGACTTAAGGAATGCTAGACCTTGAACTTACGGGTGAGCAAGCAGGCTAGACACAATAATGCCTATAGACTTAAGGAATGATATACCTTGAACTTACGAGTGAGCAAGCAGGCTAGGTTTTAAGGGATGAACTTTTATAGTCCTAAGACTGGATTTTTATAGTCCGAAGACTGACTAGGGCCTACAGGGATATGCAAACTGGACCTAGGATATGAATTAGGCCTAAATGGACCTAAGATTTGGATTGGACTAGACATAGACTTAGATTGGAATTGATAGACTTGGACTGGACTTCACATAAAGATGCAGATGGGCCTAGCTTTGATTTGAACTAGATTTATATGGGCCTAAGATCGACTCAATGCTAGAGAATGTATGGAATTAAATGCACATGGGCCTGAATGAATGCAAAATGGATTCTAATGCATATGGGCCTAGAATGAATGAAAATGAATTGGATTGGATTGGATTGGCGAAGGTATTTGGAATGGGCTTGAGAATTTTCGAAATTCATTTTTGAAAGGAACCCCTTGTTTTATCTTTTGTTAGGAAAAGATGATGGATTAATTTTGAAAAATATTTTTTTTATTGAAATGTCATGGTATGATGATGATTAGTAAATGTTTTTGAAAAAGAGTAGAATAGAAGGAGGTGTAGGATTGATTTTGAAAAAATGTAAGATTTTGAAATTATTTGAATATGGTAAGGTAGGATTGATTGGGAAGAATAGTTGAACAGCAGGGAGAAAGTGGGAAGAGGTAGACATGCATGACAACTCTAACTCTACAATGACCCTTTAGATGCATTTTTTTTTGACAGACTTGACCTTGCATGAAAAGACTGATTTTTTACATGTTGAATTAGGTGAGAAGCCTAAATGACCAAATTACGCGAATGCAGACAGACAGACGCACATAGGACTGAACATAGGATCGACAATTACGACGGCTAAATTGACGAAAAGCGTACGATGCACAGATTGCGTGCCGCGCAGCATTGCTGCACACGGCGCACAGCCGTGCGTCTGGCGCGGGAGTGGTGCGCCAGGGGCAACTTAATGCGCTTAGCGCACTACTCCCCGACACGTTTTTCGGGGATTTAGGCGACGAATTGGCCGATTGATGATTTTGCTTGTTTTAAGACGCGATTTTTAGGAACGACGCATAGTAATGACAATTTAACAGAATTATAGCAGACAAGAATTGCAATCACAGGCAAATATCATATAACATGGATGCAAAAGTTCCAGCCTAAAGTCCAGTTCTATGTTTGAAACTATTGGTCAGGTTTAGGTTCAGTCTGAAAAAGGTCCATGACTAAGAGATTGATCCCACGCTTCGTACCCCTGCTTAAAGAGGTGGCCACGTGTAAGACGCACTCCAGTCTCAAGTCAGGAATAAGAGAACAATGCCATGGTTGGGTAGGTTTGCTTATGACTAAGATCCAACACTATCGGTCAGGAAGCTTTCTGGAAGGACAAAGCGCAAACCCCCCGGGGGTGACCTCACACATAGAACATGTGCTAATGAGGCAAGTTAGAGTCTCCTTATGGTGGCTGAACAATAGCCATGCATATGCAAAAGTGTATATTATTCAAAGGCATAAAAATAAGAATGAATCGTATTTTTCAAGTTTCACCCACTCATTTAAAAATATTAATTTTTTAAAATCTTCCCCAGCAGAGTCGCCAAATTGTAGGTGTGTTTTTACTTCGCCAACGCGGTGTGAGCGCGTATTAGATTTGACTACCCCACTGTAAAGGTTTTATTGAAAATTGTTTTGAAAGAAGTCGCCAACAATCATTTTTAGGAAGAATCATAAACCTAATTGGATATGGGAAAAACATAGGGACAAATTATCCAATGTAGATTTCCCCGTCCTGACTCCATAGATGGTCAAAATGAACCAAAGATTGAGTTCGGGGGTGAGGGTACGAATATAGTCATAATGAGCCACATTCGCCAAAAGTTGGCCCCTACTAAATATCGATTCATTACAGATTTTATGCCAAAGGATAACCATATAATGTTTTAAACACCCTAAAAATATTTAGTCTAAATTGGTTCAGGAAACACATAAAAGACTAATTTTTAGTGACAAATTATTATGCAATCAATATTACAGGGAACCTAACAGGTTGTCCAAATTAATCTGATTAATGTTAGAACAGTTCTTTAGGTCTTGATTAGCAATAATAACATGTGAGGTGATAAAAGCAATAAAGCAGGACAATCATATAATAGGCATAGAATGATCAGGCAGACATGATAATATATGAAAAATAAATAAAAAGAAAAAGAAAGGTTTAGAATATACATTATAGCGATTTTACATCAAAGATCTACATCAGGAAAGAAAACTGTTAATAACTTCAGTATAAAAATAATTTATTTAAGGACCCTCAGGATTATACCGTGGCTTGGGTCTGCGAGATTAACAACCTTTGGGATGAGCAATCGTGAAGCCTGAAAATCTGAATGTATGAAAGTATGTAGATTGAATGTATTTTGTGTTTGAAAGGTATGAATTTTGTAGGAAAGTTATTTAGTTTGTAGAGAGGTTCGTAAAGTATTCGTCGAGCTTGAAGTGTGTTAATGTGAAAAACCCGTTTTTGAAATCTGTTCGGAAATTAGGCCTATTTATAGGGAAAACGGCACTACGTCTGACGCAGCTGACGTGGCAAGCGCATGACGAGGCATGACCAGAAAAAAGCGTACACGTGGTACGCACTTTTGAAAAAGATAAGGAAGAAATTCCGCGCCTCAAGCAGAGAATTGCGCTTGACGCAGGACTCTACATGAAACAGAAGTCTACGTGGCAATTCTGTTGCGCTTAGCACAACATGTGCACTTGGCGCATCTTACGTGGAAGTCCACGTGGCAGGACACTGCGCTCAGCACAGCCAGCTGCGCTCAGCACAGTCAACTGCGCTCAGCGCACCGCCTTGTTTTTTATAGTTTTTTGATATAAACGTGTTTTAACGATTTTCTTTTATCTTTTAACTCCGGAAATCTGATTTTACGGGATAAAATCCGATTTTTACTTATAAAAAATATCTTTTGAAAATATTTATTTATTAAAATAAATCAATTAATTATCAATTAATTGGCCTTTTCAAAGAATTGGGCTCAAATACAATTATTTATCATGAATAAATAATTGGGCTTTAAAATAGAACATTAACACTTTTCGAAATGGTTTTGAATGGCTTTTCAGACTGCCATGCCCTTGGGTCGGACCAATTAAGACCACGGTATGTTTCATCATCGGATCCTTAAATGGGGAGACACGATTATGTGTCTACACATGTTCACGTGACTTAGGCTTCTAATCAATGAAAAGTTGGATAAATGAAAGATAAAGGGGAAAATGGAAAAAAAATTAACATAGTTTCCCTGCCGATGGCAAGAAAAGTTAGCTTCGGCTTCATTTATGACACTCGTTGCACCCAAGCCAATAGTTTGGAGTGTTTTGGCTACTAGTTAAAGTTGGTGGTGTTGGGTGCACCCTCGCCATAATCTGTGGTGTTGAGGCCAATTTTGCCTACATTTAATGACATAGAATACATTTATACTTACATAGAATGCAGTTATAATGACGTACAAAGCGTCAAAGCGTCAATATGTAAAAAAATAAATAATAACATAAAATCCAATGATAATGACATATAAATTGAATTCCTTATGACATAGAGTTGACAAATTATGACATGCGATACGCAAAAATGACATGACGTTCAAATCACCTTATAATGACATAAACACATTATATAATGACATGAACATAACTTATAATGACATAAAGAACAAATTTGATGACATCTACAAGTCACATAAAATTCCAAAAATAAATCTAAATAAACAGCAGAAAAACAAAAATTAGCGAAATATGAGCGACAAATACCTAGAGGATACAAAAGTGTCCTTTGATGAAACCCTAGGTGGACGTTTAGAAGCAACAGGTTTAAGTGGTTGAGTAGAAGAAACGGACGATTCATAATTTGATGCTTCACTTGAAGTTGAAGTCGACAGTTTATCAACTTTTGCGGACTTCTCAACAATATCATGGCGATTTTTCGTACGTTTTTCGACATTATCATGTCGAAACTTTGAACGCTTCTCAGTTGCAGCAACTCCGGCGACTTCTTTACGCTTATTTGACTGCAATTGCTTCTTCATATTTCCCAAAACGAAATCGGAAACACTTTCAGACATTATAGTTCGATTTTTTAAACTTAAATCCACAGCAAAAACAAGAATTGAGAAGAAGAACGTGCAGAGAATCGTGGAGAATATCGCAGAGGTTGAGGGCAGGGAAAAACGTGGAGGTTCAGCGAAAAAATGATTGAGAAAGCTGAAATCCAAAGATTAAAACGTGGGGGGGGGAGTGGTAGTAAGTGGCACTCTTGTGAATAGTGGCTGTTACACAATAAGTTATTGTGTAACAGTTACACCCAAGACTTTGCGTTATCATATATACTTCCTCCGTTTAGAAATAGTTGCACCATCTGTATAGTATTTACTATTCACATGTTACACTTTGATTATCTTTGGTGATTTATATTTTAAGAAAAACATAGTCATATGGGATCTTGCATTGTTAAATTCGTCTCAATGTATATTTTTTAATATCACCTTTTTGTAATTTTTATTTATTGATAATTAAAGATATTAATGTTTAAAGTCATGCATTGGTAAACGTGAAAACATGAAATGGTGTAACTATTTCTAAACGGAGGAAGTATTTTAAGAGAGAAAGTGGTCGGTCGTGGTTTAAGATTGAAGTAAGCCGTTATCATTCAACCAAAGGTTGTATAATTTATACACTTCGCAACAAGGATTCGAACAATTAGGTAGTTTTTGGACTTCAACACTCCTTTCTACAATAATACATTTCGAGATTCAAAATATCAAGCAACTGTGTTATAGTGGATCATATCCAATAATAGAATTGTAAACGACAACATAACACATAAGAAAGTAGAAAGTGTAAATAGTAATGTGTGACGGAGCAAGTATAATCAAGTCGTGACTAAAAATTACTCTTGTATTTCAGCTTTGTCTATGTAACAATGAGGGGGGAAAGTACGGGAGGAATGGATGGTGACAAAAGAGTGAGCTTCTAATTTCTTGTCAAACCTTTTCAACATTGAGAGGATTTCGTTTATTAAGTGAAAGGAAAATGAATTAATTTCTTTCCCTTTTCCTTCCCCCATTTTGTATTCGAAAAAAGAGAAAAAAAAATTCTTTTATCTTTTCCCTATAAGCCCTTTTTTTTTGGCACAGTTTTAGTATAGTTAAGCTACTTTCCTCTCACGGTTTTACTTCACTTCAGGTTAGCTCACTTTAGTTCAGTTCAACCCAAAAGAACATGGCCTAAATCCCCTTATCCAAACAAATCATCCAAATTCAACTCCACCCTCAACTTCTATGATCCCTCTTCAAGCTCAACTACACCTCATATTCGAGGCCGGATCCTCTAGAGTTTTAATGGAACTGAACAAGGTAGAGTTGTATTCGAACCATACATTTTAAAATCAAGGGCTCATATTGGTGGGAAGGAGAAAATAAGGGGGTGGATTTTGATGAGAAAATATAGGAGGAGTTTTGGAAATACAATATATGAGCCATTGATTTTTAATTCAATGGTCGATATTGCTCAAACTCTACCTTGTCGATCTTTTTTAGAACTCTAGAGAATCCAAACACCTCAAATTCATGCAACAAACACAGCCATGTCCCCTCCATGCTGCGGCATGCCATCTCTCCACAACATTGCCCTTTCCAAGCAAGGCAAACGCCATCAGTATAGCCTTCCCTTCCCTTCTCTTCCCCATCACACCATCCCATTTTTCGCCCCCACCACAGTTTGTCACAGGAAGGCGAAAATCAAGGGTTTGCATATATAATTTTTTTTGTGTTTGTTTTATGATATAAATTTCCTAGTGTTGGTTTAAATTATGCAAACTCTGCTAGGTAGAGTATATATGAAAATCCACCAGACCTCATTCAATTTAGATTACAAAAAATATTGGAGTTAGACTATGTTTGGGAACATAATATGAAATAGAGCTGAAACTGATTAGGTAGCTGAAAGGAGCTAAACTGATAAGGTAGCTGAAAATTTCAGCACCTTAAATTGAGATGCTATATTTGATAGCAACTCAATTTCAGTCAATTTTTGAGCTTAAATTTTAATTAAGCTCTTACCCCGAACACGACTATTTATTTTAGGCGACTTAAACTTTTAGCACCTACTCATTTTAGGTGACTTAAATGTGTTGCCAAACAGAGCCTTAAGCACACACCCCTTTAGTTAAGCATTAACAAAGGCGTACATCTCCGTAAAAAAATTAAGTCACATATACTATCCCGTCTCACATGAGTCAAAACTACTTATCATATCACAAATTATATTATATGAGAACGAGGGAGTGGAAGGGTGGTAAGCCATTTCATCTTCCACTCGCAGGTTGTGGGTTCGATTCTCATTAGGGGGGGTTGGGGGCTTTGGGGGCTTTGGGGTAGGTTGTATTTAGGTGCCCTGTGAGAGGGCGTTAATGTAATTTATCTTACCAAATCAGATATCAAATACGGTAATGAGATATATGTATTATAATTGTAATGGTAAAGTAGATGTGAAATTAGTGAATCTAAGTGCTTGTTTGGTATTCAGGATATTATGTAGGCAATAGAAATCCCCATGATTTTGTGAATTGGGTAGTTGTTTGGTTGACAGGAAGTGAGAAAAATGGGGGCAATGAAATTCCTGGAAAATTGACACTCCCACAAAACGTGAGAATTTATTTACCTAGCCCCCCTTGGTCACTCAAAATTCCCACATCAATTCATGGGAAGTACAAATTCCTTGATGTCAATTTCCTAGGAATTACATAAGGGAAATAACTTACTAGTAAATGAAACTTCCCATCGGAATTAAATTCCCATGTATACCAAACAACCACTGAAAAGAGAGTTAAGAAATAATAACAAAAAATATGGGTGAGGGCATGGTAAAAAGATAATAAAGTGTCATGTGTGATACGCGTCTCAGTCATTCTAAACTATCCGTTATCAGTTTATTGGGTATAAACTATCCGCTCATGAGCATAAAACTATCAGTTTATGAGTTTAAACTGGTTGATGTTCTGGGTTAAACTTATAGATTTATAGGTTAAACTGATAGATGTCTCGGTTACACTGATAGTTATCTGGGTCAAACTAATGCTACATATGTTCCTATTTAATCTTCACGGTTTACTTTTCACTTGAACCAAGGAAAATGTGAAAAAGTAGGAGAGAGAGAAGAGGAATTATGAAAAGTGGGGAGTAAGAAGTACAAAAGGTAAATAAAAAAATAGAGGAGAGAGAGAAAAATGGAGTAGGTGGGGGGTTTTAATTGGGTTAATTTATGTGGTGAGGGACAACATGAGGGACAACCCGAAAAGGAAAGTCTGTAGATTAAAAAGGAACGGATGTAGTAAATGACATGATTAAATTGATATATGTCAGGTTTAAACTGATATCTATCTCAATTTAGACTGAGACGGTCTCACCTAAATTTTCGAAAAGATTAAAATGCTTTAACTCATTTGGAATAGGATGAATAATCCTTGATGATCATAGGCAAGTTAAGGTAAGGTAAGGTAAGGTAAGGTGGGGTGGGACTAGTAGTTTTTGGGCCATTAGCTATTGTTTGGGCTAAGAAATGATGGCCAAAACTGTGCTGTTAAGGTCAGTAATTTAGGCGAAGATAAAAAAATGGTATAAGATGACGTATTCAAGCTTGACTGACACCGCTTTATTTAGACCGACCAATCAAGCTGGCTCACATTTGGGCTGAAAAAGTTAGGATGGATAAATCTGGCTTGAATAAGATTGTAACAGACTTGCTCAACTGAATCTCTAGGTAATGACTAACCAGGGCATAATTTACGAGAAAAAAAAGTTCTTTGAACGAGTGAATGTCAAGCGTAGATATACTGGCTTCAGATGGTAAATTGGAATAGTTATCCTTAAATGACTTATTTTAAGTAATATTGAGACGATTCCCCTCCAAAAGTATATTGGGACGATTTTTTTAGTGGAAGGAAGATATTGACAAAGATGTTAAACACATGGGTGAAGTAACTGAGAAGAGCAACTAGGTCATTTTGTGATTATAGCATACTTCCTCCGTTTTAAAATAGTTGTACCATTTGGCATTTGATCACTATTCATCAACCAACTTTAACAAGCTTTCTCTCACCATTATATAAGAAAAAACATAGTCAAGTGAGATCTTGTTAAATTCGTCTCAATATAAGGATTTCAAATATCAACTTTTTATAATTTTTACTTATACGCAATTAGAGATATTCACGTTTAAAAAAGCGTCTTGGCAAACGTGAAAAAGCAAACGATGCAACTATTTTGAAACGGAGGAAGTATATACTTTACGGTCCGTTTGGTTAGTGGTACTAAATGTTGGTAATGGTAATATTTTTTAGTGTAAATTTGTGAAAATATTACCAAGTTAACATTCATGGTAATGAAACTTGATGTCAAACATGTTTTTTCCTTCATAAATTTCCATTACCACTCAATACCACCTTCCCAAGTGGTAATGAATAGTAAAGAAATTTTAGGAAGAAAATAGGTGTTTTGGAATAAAATAGCATTAGCATGGATGATGACATTGGAATACCTTCACAATAGTCTTTGGTTGGACAAATTATCGGAAGAAGGGATTTTTTTATGTAGTTAGAGCATGAAAATTTATCATTTCTTAACAACCTTTTCTTTTTTTTTGAATGATTCAACAAAAGATAATTATGGAGTATAATCATGTCAAATACTTACTCCAGTTTTTAATATATGCAACATTTTTTAATTTTAGATGTTCTAAAACACATACTTCACGAGATGTGCCCAATTCTGAAACGTTTTGAACATTTTTTGTTCAAAATATGTACGAATGTTATATATATGTATAATTGTAAATATTGTATATAAATATTCACCGAGTTGTATAACTAATAGATAATGATAATACTTGATTTTCGTATACAAATTTTATAATCATATATACAACATTAATGATTTGATATAATGGTTAAATATACAACAACTAATTTTTTTGAACAGAATTTCGATGATTTATTTACTTTCAGAATTAGAAATTTCACCATACTTCACCACATTTTTCCTTTATCAAACTTTTTTAACACTAGCTCTTCTTCCTAACAAGGGTCATCTATCATTCATCACACTCTCTTTGCTGCCTTTAATATATGGGTCATTGAAAAATTTCATACATCAAAAAGCTAAAAAAGTATGTTACGAGACCTTGAAATAATGTGACATCACCGATGGGAAAATTGGATAACGGAGAATCTAAGGAGGCGGTCTAAAAATGTATGTACCTCTAGGTGATGTACTTGTAAACAATATTGAAACGAAACCTTGTCTTCCCATTTACTCTTTCTTAATTTTTAAAAAGTTTTCTCAGAGTAGGTGCACAAACTTCAAATTAAACCAAAAAAGAAAAGAAAAGAGCAGGTGCATAAACAGCTTAGACTGTATCTTTAAGTAATTTACTTTATCACATCTCACATGTATATGCATATCATATGCATGTGACTTTAGCTTACAAAGTTCATACTAAACAAGCTCAAAAAAAGCAGAAGGGAATCTTCAAAATTATGGAGCTCAAATCCACCACCAATGATACGTGGAAATACTTTGCAGCAGGAAGTTTTGCTGGGTTTCTTCTCTTGTTCTTTTTAGCCTCCCAAACACACCCTTACACATCTCTATTGGCTGCCCAAAACGCCGTCGTGAAATTCGCTTCGTTAGGTGAATCGAATGCAGCTAATACTGTGACCAAGCCTTTGGAGATATTTGATTTCACCAATGATAAAGAGATACTGAATGTCACGTTTGAACAGGGAGAGACGAAGTCCGCAAATGAAAATGAAAAGAAGTGCAATATGTTTGAAGGGAGATGGATTTACATGGCAGAAGAAGATCCTAGCTATGATTCAATCAAGTGTCCTTTTATTGAAGAGAAGATGAGTTGTCGAAAGAATGGGAGGCCGGATTGCGAGTATGAGAAGTGGAGATGGGAAGCTAGAGACTGTGATTTACCATTGTAAGTAATACTTTGTAGTACTTCCTCTGTTCTTTTTTAGTTGCAATATGTTTGTTGTCTACAGTTTCTAACGCACGGCTCTAGCGGTAAGTTAACATAATGAAAGTGCACCTTATGACAAATCAAAAAAAGATCACAGTACTTGTAACTTGATATAGTGATATTTACCTTTCGATATTTTAGAAGTGACTTACGTACTGTCAAAATTTGTAAACTTTGATCTCGAAAAGCATATGTAATAGATTGAACAATGAGAATGTTTTTTTATTAGGTTTAATGGAACAGACATGCTTGAAAGATTGAGAAACAAGAGGGTGATCTTTGCAGGGGACTCACTAAACAGAAACATGTGGGAGTCTCTTGCTTGCCTTCTTTATTCCTCCATTCCTTCCTCTACAGTTGAAGTAGAAGCTCAGAACCCAGTTTATAAGGTTTTGAAAGCCAAGGTAAACAAGGATCAAACTGTACTTTCACACTCTATAGACCTATGTATCTATATAATATCCCCTGTTTATAATGTTTTGTTGTGTTTCTTGTTTGTTGAAGGACTATAACTGTACGGTTGAGTTTTATTGGAGCCCATTTCTAGTGGAATTTGAGGCACAACATGTAAGTGGTCACAAAGTTCTTGTGCTCGACAAGCTTTCACCGAATTCATTGCAGTGGCGAGGGGCTGATGTTATGGTTTTTAACTCCGGCCACTGGTGGCTTCACGGAGGCAAAATGAGATCGTAAGTTACCCAATTGTGCTCGCTTTTGCTCTCTCCGTCTGTTCCGTCCTCGAATAAACATCATAACTGACTTTTAGGGTCACACTAAAATCTAGTGCATTAGAGACCATAAAAGTGAAACAAATAAAACAATACATTTATTTGTGGACAGAGAGAGTAGTTTCTTAGTAAAACGTCACTGATATGCCATTGCCTTATTGGGTAGTGTTGAAATGAGCTAACTATTTTAACTGATGTTTTAGTAAAATTGTGTCGTATCCTTCATTCCGCAGGTGGGATATGTTTGAGTACATGGGCAAGTTGATGGAAGAGATGCCAATAGAACTAGCTTATGAACGGGCCATGACAACATGGGAAACATGGATGAACGAAAACGTCGATCCCAACAAAACCACCATATTTTTCAGAAGTCTTTCAGCTGTACATCAAAATTCAGCGGATTGGTGTTACAATGTAACAAAACCTATAATAGATGAATCCTACAACACACCCTCCCAAAAATCGGATATGCTCGTCCAAACGATCAAGAGACTGATCGATGGAATGAGCACTTTACAAGTGAAGTACTTAAACATTAGCAAGTTGTCCCAGTATAGAAGGGATGCCCATCCATCAGTGTATAGAAGCAGTCAATGGAAGGAACTTATCAAAAAGTTTGAGGATAATCTGGGGGGTTATGCTGATTGTAGTCATTGGTGTCTTCCTGGACTGCCGGATACTTGGAATAGGATACTTTATGTTTCTCTGTTTTTTGATATAATTTAGAGAATATATTTAGTTCTTGAGTGTAACCTCTTTTGTCTTATGTTCTTTTGGGGTGGAAGATCATCTCATTACCCATATCTAGGAATTGTTTTAAAAGTTATTGGCAATTGAATATAAATCAATGATAAGAAGATGGAAAAAACAGCATGAGATTTTACATGTTAAAAACTGCTTTTCTTGATATATTTTCTCTTTATATGTTTTGGAAAGCATATTTTTGGACCATTTATATCTTTAATTTACACATTAATTTAGATTCTGAAAAGTTGATATTTTTACCATAATGACTCACATAATTTTAACTAGATAGCACATGATTATTTTTATATTACAATAAAAATAAAGTCAAAGTTGACAAAAATGGAATGGACATATTGGAAAATTTGCACTAGTATTGTTTGTACTCTTCAGATAAAAATTGTTGAACTTATTTGAACCGAATAAGGAATATTATTTGAACAAAAATGTTGTATGTTTAAAGGTGCCTAGTTTGTTACAAAGTCCGGGATGTATAGAAAGGAAGGTGCGTTCTACCTCATGCCTAAGGTCTTTTATATGCAACTTTGATCAAATATTAATTCACTAATGTTATTAAAATAAGCAATCTATCTACATTTAATGTGTATATACAGTGCCACATAAGCATTTTACATAATGAATATTGATTCTAAATTAAAATAAAATCATATTTCGGTTGATTAATCATAATCGTTTTATACTGCTTAAAATAAGGACCAGAGTTCTAGCATATTAATACAAATTCTAGGTACTCATCAAAAATAAAATAACAAAAAGAGTCCAATTTTGAATGTTTTACTAATTTGTAAATTAATAATAATGATATCGAGTAGAAGTATTGCTACATAATATAAAAGATAACTCCATCCGTCTCAAAATATTTTATACATTTTCTTTTTTTCATTCGTTTCAAAATACTATTTTTTCTATAATTAAAAAATTTGGACCATTTCTCGATTTGTGCGTGTCATCTTTGCGCATGGGCCATACTAATCTTCTCTGTATCGTTCCGATTTTATCAGATGTCTCCGAAATGACTTTTAAAATACTATTTGCACTTTCATTTTTGAAGTCACCAAATAATTATTTTCATATATATCTTCCAAACAAACAGAAAGTTGAGGGCCCACTCACTCACTCATTCCAAAAAAAAAAATCACTAAGTGCTAAGAAATCAATTTGTTTTGAAAGCACCTCATTATAAGACCTTATAATATTATTTACCCAACCAAAAAACTACATTGCTGAAATTGGCTTCTTGAACTTCTAATCAGAAAAAGAAACCTCTTTCCGTCCCCTCCCCATCCCTTTCTCCTACCACCTACTCATCCCCTATAGTCTTCGTTCAACGCAAAAAGTTCCGAGCCACAAGACTGACTCTCTGTTCAGCAAATCCCACTGCCGCCAAACGAAACCCACCGACCTTCCCAACCACCCCATTCTTAGAATCAGCCAGAACAAGACCTTATTCTTTTGCAGTTATTTTTCACCTTTTCAATCCAGTTCAGTTTAGTTTAGCTCCATAATTATAATAATAATTTAATTCATGATTGCATTGCTAGGGTTTATCTCTAAATGGAGCACTCCTCTTTGAAGTCATACTCCAAAACTTCTTACTCTTCCTTAATTGATCAATAGGGACCTCTAAAGGATAATCCACCTACGAACAAGCGAGAGAAAGTGAACAGCTTCGAGGAACTAAATACACGTAAAATTGGGCCGAAAAACTATATATATGTTTATAAGAATGACATAAAATGGAGAGTGTGAGAAGTAATAGGAAATGATCAAGTAAGTGACAAAGTGGAAGTAACCACGGAAAAAAAGGTCTTAAAAGAGTTTAATAAGTGTGCAAATGACGGAACGCCCACTCGGGATGGAGCTTTCGTTCCTTTGTTGGCAACTGATGCATAATACTGAACTTTGGAGCCTCTTATCCTCTTTTTATGGAACATCCGCTACCGATAATATCGATTAGCCCGAGAAATCATACTAGACCTTGATCTGCCTAGGTTCAAGAATATAATAGGAAAAGTATGAAGATTTTGGACATCTTCAACTATAGTTTTGATTTTTTAAAATTATGTGGAGGGAAAATATTAATGAAAACACATGGCATATATATTTTGGTAAATTTGTATAAAAATCTAACCAATTATCACTAATATGCCCTTTGTTAATCTTCCTATTTCCTTATGGGTATTTGCTCTTGAAACACCAGCATTCACATTAAACAGAAAACCATCCAACACAGTAAAGAAGACACCATATGAGATGTGGACTGGAAAAGTTCCAAAAGTGTATTTTCTAGGGAAATGGGGTTGTGAAGTTTATGTAAAACGTTTACTCTATGATAAGCTTTCATCCAAATCCGACTAATGTCTTTTTGTGGGTTACACAAAAGAGACTAAAGGATACTACTTCTACAACCAAAGAGAAAATAAAGTGTTTCTTGCTTGTGATAGTGTCTTTTTGGAAAAGAAATTCATTTCTTGAAAAACAAGTGTGAATAATGTATATCTCGAAGAAATTCGAGATGAACAACAAATGGATGAGGTTAACACCTCGCTTGAGGCGGCCCGACATGAAAATACTCAGGTTTTGTGCATTCCATTCACGTGCCTCCTACCGTCCCAATTGGAGATAATCCATGCGAAGTCTCTCAACCTAATGAGGTAGATACTTCTTTTGTTGTTCCCAAATGTAGGTCTAATATGACCATCATTCTGTCAAAGAGATATTGAATTTTTTTTTATTGAAAGTTATGAAATAACGATTTTTGAATCATAAGAACTTACTAGCTACAAAGATGCTTTAGAGAGCCAGGACTCCGAAAAATGGCTTGAGGCCATGAGATCTGAAGTGGATTCCATGTCTTAAAATCAAGTATAGGATTTGGTTGATTTACCTGATAGGGTAAACCCATTGGATGCAAATGGATTTTTAAGTTGAAAACAGACAATGATGGAAAAATTAGTGTTTTCAAGGCAAGGTTGGTGGCGAAAGGTTCAGACAAATTCATGGTATAGAGTATGATGAAACCTTATCACCGGTAGCCATGATGAAGTCCATTAGGATAATCTTTCCGATTGCTGCCTTTCATGACAATGAAATATGGCAGATGGATGTCGAAACCGCTTTCTTGGATGGGTTCTTGTAGAGGATGTGTACATGACACAACCTTAAGGTTTTGAAGATCCACAAAATCGAGGGTGGGTATGCAAGCTTAATAATAAGTCCATTCATTGACGAAAGCAAGCATCTCGAAGTTGGAACCTCATATTTGATTAGGCAATCAAAAATTTTGGCTTCTCAGAAATGAAGAGGAATCTTGTGTATATTGAAGTTGAGTGGGAGTAGTATTACTTTTTTGGTCTTGTATGTGGATGACATAATTTTCATAAGGACTGATAAAACTATGCTTGAATCATTCAAGAAATTGCTTAAAAATTGTTCTCTATGAAAGACCTAGAAGAGACTGAGTACATCTTGGGAATAAAGATCTATAGAGATAAGTCGAAAAGGATGAGGATGATTGGACTTTGTCAAGAGACTTATATCGATAAGATTCTTTCAAGGTTCAAACTAGAAAACTCCAAAAGGGGTCTCATTCCTATGCAACATGGCATAACACTTGGCAAGACTCAGTGTCCTTCGAGTCCTTATGAGGTCAAGCGTATGAATAATGTTCTCTATGCTTCTGCAATAAGATCCATTATGTATGCCATGTTATACACTCGATTGAATGTTGTGTATGCTTTGAGTATGTGCAGCAGATAAATCAAGGAGATGCGCACTGGATGGCAGCGAAGAATATCCTTAAGTACTTATAAAGGACTAAGGATAATTTCCTAGTTTATGGTGGAGATAATGATTTGATTGTTACTGGATACATTGATGCAAGCTTCCAGAGTGACAAAGATGACTTTCGATCCCAATCTGGTTTCATTTTTTTCTCAATGGAGGAGTTGTGAGCTGGAAGAGTTCTAAGCAGAGTATCATCTCATATTCTACAACAGAGGCTTAGTATATTACAATAGTATGTAGATGCAACAAAAGAAGCTGTTTGGATCAAAAAGTTCATTGGTGAACTTTGTGTAGTTCCTATCCTTGAGAATGGCACAAGTTGTATTGGGACAACAATGATGCCGTTGCTCAGTCCAAGGAACCTAGATCACATTAAAGGTCCAAACATGTGCTCAAGAAATTCCATCTTATTCGAGAAATCATTAGAAGACAGGATGTGAAAGTAACCATGGTTCACACGACTGAGGATAATGTGGCAGATCCTGATCTGACTAAACCGCTTGCTCAACCTAAGCATGAGAGTCATACTAGCTAGGTCTATGGGGCTTAACCATATGGGAGAATAGCTTTAGGTTGTTTACTTAATGTTTATAATTGTAAAGACATATATTATATTTTGAATGTTTATCAATAAAATTTCATTTCTTATTTAATTGTTTGGTTTAGTATTAAATAAAATGTCCAAGTAACTTGTTAATTAGGATTATCGAAAACGTTCTGATAATGGAACCCTATAAAGTGAACTGAAATCACAATTTATTTGAAGTCCCTAGTCTAAGTCACTAAATTGAACATAAGTAATTTATTTTAAGACTAGCATATAATTAATTGATACTGCAGTTCCATGGGCTATGGAGACATAGAGATGTCTAATTAATTATATGGATGTATATTGGATACTTTGAGACTTGACCTAATTAGACTCTAATAGTAGAATCAAACTTCTATATTTACTGGATTCCTTAGACATGAGTATGTCTTAATAACCATGATATAATGAATTTAACTTTGACTCTGTTAAACGACGCGTCGTAAAAGGAGGTTATAAAGGCAGTGATCATCAGGTGGGCTAAGAATTATGGTAATACAACAGTGGGTAAGTACTCCTATTAAATAGGAATGATATCAGGGCCTCATGATGAGCGAGAAGTGAAAATTGATGGGCATGCAAAATAGGATAAAAATGTTAATCCCTATATGAATAGTTCGAATTCAACAATCAATGAACCAATATTTGAGGATAACATCATTGTGTTATCAAATTTGGTGTTAAGTACTTGAGGAATTTAGCATTGTGCTCTTGTCTTCAGACAAGTGGTTGGGTGTGGAAGCCCATTAGTTTTTTATCAGAGATTAAAGGAATATGTCCATAGATATTCCCGACAATTACTAAATATAAATAGGAATTAATTATGATTATAATAAGTTAATTATTTTAGTAATCATATTTGCTTGCTAGAGAATAAATAATGTGATTAGTAGGATATAATAATAATTGGGCCTACAACTAAAACACATTAATTCTATGAGGTCACACATTGTAGCATAAGTTGAACAAAGCAACACAAGCTCATTGTGGGCCTTACGTTGGCCCAGGGAAGGAAAGGGAGGAGAATAAGTTCTCCTAATTAATTTAGATTTTTTTTATTATATATTGATATAATATTAGGGTTTAGGCATCACACATTAAGCAGTATCTTTACAACAAAAGAGAGGGAAATTTTTTTCCTAATTCCTCTCGTTGAAACCGGTGCCTATACCACCAAAAGCAAGAGTTCCACTCTTCCGTTCTAGCAGACGTTGGTGTTCAACTGATGTTCGTGGACTAATTAGAGGAGCAACACTTGCGGCTCTCAGATCTTCAAAGTTTGCATACGACAAGAAATTCACGCTATAAAGGTTGTACATCTAATCCTTATTGATTGATTCATGTGTTTGTTATGTATATGATCCTATGATAGATGTTAGAAAATAGATTCCTGCACTTCCGCTATATATGCATTTATATGTTTCTACAGATAATTCACATGGTCATTAATACAAACTAAGGCAAATCAATTGGTAACCAATTTCTTTAATCATATAATCAAATTATTGGTAGAAAGTTTTTGGAAGTGTTTTCTATGCACAACTCATCGTGAATCATGATCTTGGAATGAATGTGCCGTAGTGGATCTTCTATAAGTTTAAATTTTGGCTCTCTGAGCTACAACTGTAGATGCCAAATTTCTTGCTATTGTTGTCATCCTTTAGTACGCAAACGGAGAAAAAAAAAGAGAAACAGAGTGTAAACTAACTAAGAGATCTCCTAAGATGAATTAAGTGGACAAGAACATAGAATGAAGAGAGAATTAATTGATTAGTTAAAATAAAACATGCTACATGTGATAGTAAATTTCACTTGTTCCGGTATGGAATAAATGCTTGGGAGTGAACCGGTATCGCTTTAGCACAATGAGCCGGTTTGATGTCCTGCAAGATAGAACACGTAAGCTAACCTCGGGGGTTGATCCGAGGAACGTCCCTCCGATGCCTAAGTCAGTAAAGGGTAAAGCCGGTATATCTCCAATAGAGTATATTAGTATATGTGAACGTACCTTATGACTCAGATCATGGGGGTATTTATAGGAGTCGGCAGTGTCCTTAGCAAGGTAGGACACTGCTCCTATTGGTTGGATACATTTCTATCCTCTTCTGATACTTATCTTTAGGCCCATAGGCGCATTGAGTAGGTACTGGATCAATCCAGGCCCATTTGGTAATGCCCTAAGTAAACGACACCGGTAAGGTATCTGAATATAACCGGCAGGAAGTGTACGCCGGTATTGGGCTTGACTCATACTCAGGAAATGGGGTTCCTTTGACTGAGGTGACCATGACGGTCAATGAAGGTCTAACTGGACCGGTAGGGAACTTGTACAGCCCCCATACAACTAGCCCCCAAACCGGTATGACTGGTAGAGGCATATCCCGCTTATTCAATATTGAGCCGTTATGGATGGTATGAAAATCATGCTTCCATCCTCAAGCCGTTTAGAAATTTCCGGAAATGGGGTTAGTTAATGGAATACGAATCGTTGCCTTGATCTCTGTGATGATTTGACTAGTGTGTCAGTAATTGCTCACAGCTATTTCTAAGCTGAAATCCACGTGGCATGATCCGGGCGAGAAGACGAAGCGTCACTTGATCCAAGCCATGAGCCCTCTATAAATAGGGTTGAACCTCCCTCATTTTCACACTTTCACACTATTCTTGAACTTTCGAGCCTTTTAACTCAAGCAAATTCTCTCGAGTCCTAGCGTCTTTTAGTTACCGCCTCTTTCGTCGTGACATTTCGAGCCGTGTCCAGCCACTCTCATCAACTCTCTTGCCGGTGGATTTTAGCGTCAGCTCCCGCTCTTTTTCTTCTTTCCAGGTATTTCACCAAATTTCCTCTTTCGCAGTTTTAACTTTTAATCATGTCTTTTCAGTCTGACTCTCAAAATGTCTCTGAAAGCCCCCAATCCATAACCGATAGCGACTTCAATTCTGATAGCAAATCTTCTAGTCCTACCGCGTCTAATAACTCGCCGCAAGAATAGATCCCCATAAAGAGCATAGGAGTAAATCTAGCCATGATCGTAGCACTTCCTAGAGGACTTTTTGGAGAGCCCATACTGCATGCTTCTCCCCTTACTGCCATTAGGGCTTTTGGAGCGGCCATAGGAGTACCGGTATCCGGCCAGTACGGTACCATACTGGGGTTGGCTGAATGCTCCCCTCTATTGTTTCCCTCCCAGGCCGGTACCACTAAAGATCCTTCCGGTGAACCCTCCTCTTCTAAACCGGCAGGTGTGCTGGAGGAGGATGCACCACACTCCATCTCGTCTGATAATGAGATCAACGATGTTGCCGGCTTGGAGGATGAAGTATCCTCTGTTGCCTCCGAAGATGTGGACAAAGTGTTGCGCGACATGATGTCGGACGCGGAGTCCGCGTCTCTAGAGGCCGACGATGATGAGGACCCGCCAGAGATCATCCCAGAAGATGACGACGAGACATTAGACGATTTGTACATGCCCCCCTGCGCGGCTGGTAGCCCTTCTTTTGTACGGATTGACAGAAGCTGGAGGAGGACGGCATTAAATAGCGATTTCTGCCGTAAGGGAGCCCAATACTTTGCCTTTCCAGACGAGTATGAACTTGTGATGCCGCCCGAGGGATGTCGAGTGACGGATTGCCCGCCCGGGCACGTGGCAATATACGCCCATATGTTGGATTTTGGTTTGAGGTTTCCTCTAGATCCGTTTATAGTTAAGATTTTCAAAGCTTGGAACATCTGTCTGTCCCATCTTACGCCGGTATCCTGGCGCAATCTCATCTACTACGCCTAGACTGTCCGGTATAAGAGGTTCCCTGAAACCTTAAATCTTTTCCGGAAGCTTCACTGGATCAAGGAAGACGGATCTGCGAAGGGCAAGGGGAAAGGCAAGAAGAAAAGGTCAAAGGCCGAGAAGGAGCTTGGCCAGGGCGGCTGGATGTCTATGTACACCAAGCATAAGAAGCTGACGGTGTACCCAAAGCTGACTTCTGTGAAGAACTGGCAGCCCCATTTTTTCTGGGTTCGGGTGCCCAGTAGGTTTCCCCTGCGCCGGTATTGGACTAAACCCCGTCCCAGGATGGAGCACATCCTTGACCAGCGTCTGACACACCGAGAACTGGAGGCCTATGAGTTCTTCGATGCCTCCACCAAGCCAGGACCTAAAGGTGGCAAGCCTGTCTCAATACCGTTAACTTGGTTACCGCATTCCAAGTATATTTTGGGCAATGTGCCCCTCTCAACCCTTGGCTTCTGCCAATCTGAACCTCATGGTAACCAAGGGTCATATCGGTTTTGTATATAATTTACTCTTTGCCTATCTGCTTTTTTCACCAGTAATCTTTAATGTATCTGACTTTGTCTTTTTCGCTTCTCAGGCCGGGGACATCTGATTCGGGAAGCTCTCCACCTCAACCTGAATTTTATACCAATCAGCAACATGCCTCCCAAGCCCGTCAAGAGATTCACCTCTATTCCCCCCAGCATTGGCGGCCGGGGTGGAAGGCAAGGTCGGGGTGCCGGCCGCGGTGATAGTGGTGATCAAGACCCTGGGAAGGCTATCCAGCTTCCCCCAAAGAAGGCCACTCCAGCTCCCCTAAGAGGAAGGCTGAAGGGGAGGGCGACCAAGACTCAAAACGGCCTCCATCTAAGGCTCCTCGGAAGGAAAAAACCGAGAAGGAGGTCCAGGTTGCTGAGAGGGGTCCCAAGGCCAAACTTAATGGGCGTGTTGCCGAGGTGGGGACCTCCTCCTTAAGGCCAAAAATTTACAAGCAGATGACCCTGTCGGCAATGATTCCTGAACTGGAGCATTTTGCCCGGCTACGAAAATCTGGCTTCATTGAACAGCCCGAGGTGGAGGTGTCGGACATCCTGCGGAAGAGGTGGGCGCGATCCCCGGTTCATGACGGCGAGCTATTCCGGCCAAAGTTCAACGTCCTTGACAACGAGTCTCTCCTGCTGGACCGCCCCCTCGAGGGTGGTAACTTGGGCTACCGGCTTCTGAAGGGCTTCCAGCTAAAATATGATATGCCGGTGGACCAAGTTCAAGCAGTTGTCGCTGTGCATGCTCATAACTTGGCTGTGGTAAGATGTCTTCTTGATTTTACTTTTCAAGTGTCTTAACGACTTTTTAGTCTAGTTATCTTTGCTTACTTTTCCATGCTTTGTTTTTGCAGCCAGCGCACTCTGGTATGGAACTATGCGATCTTTACCAGTACTTCCACGGCCCGTTTGGTAAGTGGTACTAAATGGAGGTAATAGTAATGCTTTTTAGGGTAAATTTGTGAAGATATTTCCAAGTTAATATCCATGGTAATGAAACTTGATGTCAAAACATGGGTTTTCCTTCATAAATTGTCATTACCACTTAATACCACCTCCCAAGTGGTATTGGATGGTAATGAAATTTTAGGAAGAAAATAGGTGTTTTGGGATAAAGTAGCACTACCATGGATGTTGACATGGGAATGCCTTCACAAATTTATACTAAAAACCATTACCATTACTACAATTTAGTACCACTAACCAAACGAGCCGCCAGGGTGCGTACTTTGGTGAGGTGGATAGCCACCAGGCCACCCAAGATCAGCTGACCGCGAAGAATGCGGAGTTACTGGATGTCACCAACGAGAGGAATAAGTCAAGTCTGCAAGTGCACCGAGTGGACACGGACAAGGCGACCTCCACCCGCCGAAGTGCAGAATGCCAGCAACCAGCTCCTCCTGAAGAACAAGGAAGTCGAGCTCCAGAAGGTGAAGGAGGAACTGAACGCTGCTAAGAGCCAGGAAGCCAACGCGGTGGCTGAATACCGGCAGTCCATGGATTTCGTCACCCATCTGGCCAACCGGTACAACGGGGGTTGGGCTGCCGCTATGAGATGCACCCGGCATACCTTCCCGGACTTGGACTGGGGCAAGGTGGTGGAAGCCCATGGCCGCCGGGAGTTCGAAACCCCGGTGGAGAACGAGACTCTGGACTATGGGGTCACTAAGGCAGACATTGCCAATGCTGACCCCCGCTTCGAATTTGAGGAGTCGGCGGATCAGGGCCTCGCCAAAGAGACTAATGCGACGTTGTCGAGAAGACCGACAACGTTGTCATTCTTGACTGTCCTGACCAAGGCGTTGCCGAAGCGTCTGCCGAAGTGGCAACCGACGTTGATACCGACAAAGCCGCTATCTCAGAGCAAGTGTAGGGTCCTAGTTCAGGCTTCTTCTCAGCCTTTTTGTTTTTGCTGAGCTTATCCTTGTCGTGCCGTTTGTGATCGACTTTTTATTATTTTAGTTTTTAGGATGTATTTGACTTTACATTCATGATATACATTTTGGACAACTCTTGTGCCGGTTATGCATTATTTCTGTTATATATGCAATTCTTCGTTTGTTTTCTTTCATCGTAACGGCAGATCCACATGGGTTCATAGACCGGTAAATAGTTTTATTTTGCTATTTTATTCCGGCAGATCCACTAAGGTCATTGACCGATTTTTCGTTGAGGTATTCTTCCGCCGGTAGATCCTCGAATGTCATTGACCGGCAGTGTATACCTTGGGTTGGCAGATTCTCGAGGGTTATTGACCAACCCCAAGCTTCATGCTTGCTTGGTTTACCATGACGGCAGATCCACGTAGGTCATTGACCGTCAGTAACCTCTCTTTCTTTCTCCCTTGATAGCAGATCCACGTAGGTCATTGACCATTAAGGGGCTCTATCATGAAGTACTTAAGTTTCTCTTGACGGCAGATCCACGTAGGTCGTTGACCGCCAAGGAACTTGGAATGATCCGTACACACAATATGTTTGAAGATATCCATTTTATTGAAAGAAGCTCTTCCCGGTCGTACCGGGATTATTAATTTGAAAGTGGACAACATTAATTCAGGCTACAATGCCATTGTAATAAGTAATGCTGATTACGGCAACACTGTCGTTTTATTCTTATTATGCAGTTAAACTATGATTTGGAGTGCTTAAATAAAATAAGGGCATAAGAGTACTAGAAGAGCTTGTCATATGAGAAGTCGCACCCGAATCCGTGTACCAAGAATTATCATGTGGAAGTGTCATGGTAGCAAACAAATTGGCTAACTCAGTAGGTGTCATAGTAGGCCCATGATCCGGATATGGAGCGTACGTGGCCTGGTGGGCCTGGGGCATCACTCGGTTGACTGGGGCAGGCCCATAGGCTGCCGGATAGGTTGGGCGAAAACTGCTGTGCTGCTGTGGGAACAGGGTTGGAGCAGTAGCCCACGCCTCGGCCCAAGGGAGAGGGGCAGACCAGGTCTGCTGCTGTGGAGGCCCAGCCCTAAGTAGATGGAGCGGACTGCTGAGCCTGTGATGGTTGGCTCGTCGAAGACTGCTACTGCTGGGGGGCTGAGTTGCGCCCACGACCACGCACAAGGCCAGGAAATCCGCCCCTACCGCGGCCACGCCCACCACCACCACGTTGGTTTGTCTGCTGCTGGTGCGGTGGTGGTGTTGAGGCGGCGGCTACTGCTGCCGAAGGCCCTTGAGCTAGCCATGAAGAAGGTGTTTTTAGCGGTCGAGTCTTGTGCCCGTCGAGATTCTTCGAGCAAAAGACGGGATCTTGCAGATTGAAACGAAGGTAAAGGCTCCGTTTGTTGAATCATCGTAGCCACAACATCAAAATCGGTATCATTGAGGCCGGAAACGAGCCGAAGGACCAACTTTTGCACCGAAAAGGTTGGTCAAGATTTGCGAGTTGTTCTTTTAAAGATTTCAATTTTGTGCAATACGACGAAACATCCGAAAAGTTGGACAAGTGAAGGGAATTGAATTGATTAACAAGATAGACAACCCTGGTATGTTTATTATCCTGAAAAATAGCCTTCAACTTGTCCCAAAGAGCTTGTACGGAATCCCCACGACAAAGAACCGTTTGTAAAAACATCAGAGGAAATTGTTCCATAAATCCATTGTTTAACAATAGAATCGAGACGCGGCCATAATGCATTCGAGATGTCAGAGGGGCGTTTTTCCTCAGTATTAATGTGATCTAGAATGTAACACCCCATAATTTCAAAGCGGAAAAGAAAGAAATAATAATAGTATTATAGGACGATGGCGGAAACATCGTCTTCTGGGAATGTCACTACTGCAAGAAATGCTTTTAAATATCTAAGTGATAAAATCAACATACATAAATAGTATAAATAAATTAAATTAACTAGATTAATAACCAAAAGAGAAAACTAACTCTTCAACTAACTAAAAGTCTATGCCTAAAACATCTAACATTTTAATGCTCACATCTCAACCCGAGCCCAAAACCAAAGAAGATTCCCATCAACATAACCTGCAAAAATATACAACAAATATCCACAATCAGTGGGGAGTAACTAACAGCTCTCTCAACTCAATTTGGATCCACACAGGAGTTATCAAGCATTAATAAATAAGTCTCAATCAACATAAAATATCAAACTGAACCAAATAACAGCCAAACAACAACTAATAGTTTAACATGCTTAAATAAAGTAAATCAACAATAATGAACTTAAGATAAGCATACAAGATCCATAACATGAGCCTCCAAAATAATAGAACAAAATAATATAATAGCTTTTGAGAAAGAGCAGAACGCCATTGGATCGCAACCCACTTCCTAAGGTTTGTCAGATCGAAATCTCCAGACAGCCTATGGGCTTACGTTCCCTACTGCCTGTGTCTAAGAATGGCCAAACTCCCGATGCAGGATAGTACCCAACTCAGTGCTTCCCAACCTCTCGGACGACAACAATTAACCCAGGTAATACCCCTAAATCGCAACCTAGGTGGTTGGCATGTTCTTCACCGGGGACTACATCTATCCCACCGGATATCTTAATCTCAATAAAATATTTCTACAAATAAATACTATAATTTATTCGACCATTTATTCATCAAATATAAATAATAAGGATGCCCTTCAGGCCTTACACCCTAAAATCAGCAGAAACCAGGATCGCAATCCAAAAGTCTCATTTCAACGATATTTATTCTTCTCAAAGTAATAATAGTTATAATACTAATAAAAATCATTTCACCCAACTAAAAAGAATAAACCAACATTAAAACATACATATACACCAAAAACACAGTATAGTCAAATACTCCAACTACTACACCCTCGTTGTCTGAGTTTGGGTACAAGGTTAATTACAACGTTAGTTATAATACCCCCGGTACATAACTCTTGGCGAAACGGTACTAAAGACAGTATTATTCTCCCTCGAGTACAATAACGTCGACAACTTAGATATTGATTAATAAAAGTACAACATTATTATACTCTCAACTTGATACAAACAAACCAAATCATCATAAAACAATAAAATCACTTGTGTTATATACTTATATATGACACCTCATGAAACATGGTCAGAATACTAACATATCAAAAGTGCTAAATGCAATGACATAAAACTAAACCACAGCTTAGCTAAAGATAATAATAATGTAAAATCTCAATGAGAAAGTCAGAACCAACATCTTAAATGTAACCATGGCAGCAAGACACCCACAAAGAAATTCATAAGGTGAACCATGTGTTTAGTTTAATAATAAGTAAAAGAACAAGGGGGAAAAAATTACATAAGTACAAATGTAGAACTCATAGCAGAACTTGATTCACATTCCTCTTCACCACCAAGTGTAACACGCTAGAAGAGAAAGAAAATAGAAAAAAACAGATCATGCTTCTAACAACTCTACTACACCTTGACTCAGTTTCTCCTACCACACCTCATTTAAACAACAATTCTCAATACCAAAACTAGCCACGGAGATCAAGTCTTTGCCTTACAAGTTATACTTCATGCTGATACTTGTAATAACAATAATTGCTGCCAATTCGCAAATTACCGAGATGACAAAGTTCAACATACAAACCATAAACGCAAAGGAAACATGAACTCTACATGAACACAACCTATAACTTAAGATTATATGGTTATATATCATCATATTTATCAAAATACAAAACCACAATAATCACATAATCATATAATTCATAAAAAAACACATGACAGCAACATATAACATCCCATTCAAATTCCTAAGATCAACACTAACCCAACTTAGTATTAAAACTAGATAAATCCTAAAAGGATTCTAATCGTACTAGGAATGCCGTTAGTTACCTTGATTTTAGGTGGAAAAATAATACTAGAATGGCAGAGAAAGAAGAGAATAACATTGCTCCCGGAAACTCCAAGAAAACCGGCTGACTCGTCTGCTTGAAACGCAAACTGCGACCAATTCTACCAGTATCTTCAAAAACTAAAGACACCACGAGCAAGATCTCTCCGAATAGATGAATTTCGACTACTCACACGCCCAATTCTGATAAGAAACGAAGGAGATACGATGCAAACAAAATGGGTGTGCATAAATGGCCGAAAATGCGAGAAGGGAGAAGGACTCTTTCTCTTCCTTTCTAAGGCTGGCGTGAAGGGAGGTTTTGAGTGCAGCAAAATAATGTGATTATTCACATCATTAAGCAAAGGTTTAATTGCATTAAGATGGGTTAATGGGGGGATGGCTCTTCACCTTTTTGGTGGTTACAAAGAGGGATTGAATATGCTAATACTATGCTTAATACTCCTCTAAATTTCGGACAGCATAAGAAGGAAATGGGCTTGCAAAATTCGTTACGTTGGTCGACCCATAATATATACAACGCTTAAAAACTAAAATCACACGCCACTTAAATTTATAGAATTACTAACTATATGATAAAATAAATACGCACATTATATATATAACTAATAAAATTCCTAAATAAATATATACACTTTAGATTGATAAACACAACCACATTATGCAACAACTAAATAATTATACATGTTCAAAATAGTTTTAATAATAAATTATTTTATTTTAACGGCAAATATCATTTTAATGTAAATAACGCAAAAAAAATAAAGCGTGAAAATTACGGGGTGTTACATAGAACATTCAAGGCATGGGCATGGCACTCAAACAATTCAAACCAATTGGAATACTGAACTTTCTCACGATCAAGAATCAAGGGAATACAATTTTTGATATTGGTGACGGAAAGTGCAGGGTGGAATTCGGTTTGAGTGGTGTTGGATTTAGGGGGGGTCCGTTTGTTTCGGTGGTGCCATGGGGGCGGAAGCAAGGGGCGCACAATTGACCTAGGTGGCGCACATGGTGGACGAGGCGCAGGGTGGGAAAATAAAAAAAATTATGAGAAGCTAAAGCTGTGATACCATGCTAGATTAGGGAAAACTCCTCAATTGGAGTGGTTACCATTGATCAATATTTATAGTTATACATCCTAGGATAGTCCTATTATGATTAGGAAATCTATTTAGATAAGAATTCTAAGAACAAAATATATCCTAAATATATTATTATTCTATCAATAAGGTTATTTTAGAAGTTGCTTGAAGTACAAGATTACTATAGCCATTGTTTTTCTCTGCTACTCCAAACCCAAATAAAAGCAATTTATTAAAAAGGACAACTTTAACCTATGGCGAATTGGCGATGCCCGGATTTTTGCATGAGGGCACCTTGTTAATACAAGAAAAAAATATTTTTATAAGTAATGGTGTAATATAAGTTAAAGCTTCTTACTTTATAATCATATTATTATTAATAGGTGATTTTTTTATAGTTATGGTAGTGCTATTGATAAAGTTATGTTATAACGGGGTTTCCATTGATACATCAATGAAATTACTGATTGCACCAAAAGATCAATGAAATGTCTAAAGGCAAATTCGAACCATTATTAATAATATTTTAATAAAACAATATTAACACTTGCACCATTATCTAAGGAGCACCATTATTTAAGGATGCGATGAATGATGATCCTTCCAGATGGAATTGTGAAAAAATATTAAAACTTTCAAACAAAAATATAAGATATTAATCCGAAGACTTGTTCCTCCTTTTTCAAGGTCAATGATGTATAGATTATCGTATTCTAATGTGCTTTTGAAGGCGGTGATGCGCGAGAGTTAGTAGAGGGATATATATTTCTTCAACCGACACAATCGAGTCAATTTAAGATTATCAGAATCAATTAGAGTAGATTGATATAGGCGTAAATGATTTAGAAAAATACATCAATAGTTGTCCTCCGATTTCAGTAAACAACAACATGTATCAACTAGCAAAATGGAATAAACTAAGAAATGAACATATTAAATGGTTATTCTGGCCGGGATCGATGTGAATTAATCTAACAGATCTCAATTAGAAGAATTTAAAGGGACATAAGTGAGTTGACTGGTTATAGTTACAATCCTTCAAAGGCGAGGATCAAAGTTTGCTTTAACAGATCTTGAAAGTACTTCTTTGTCATATTGAGTCAGCTAAAAAAAAGTGAGTACTCGAAGACATGATAAATTAAGGATTAGGGAAACTGTGAGTCAATTGGATTTTAACCGTATTTCTAGAAAATCAGAGAAAAAGGAGAATATCATCTGTTTCTGCTAAGAAATTAAGGATTGTAATATGTTGTGAGATTTGATGTGGGCCCCGAGAGTGTTCGCCTGAACTCCGATGTCCGTACACCTGAATCCTGAAAAACGATGTTAGACTACCCCGGGGGTGGTTCCGGGATCGCCCCTCCGACGCTCAAGTCAGTTGAGATAGAGGTAGAGAGATAAAGTCTAGAGAGAGATGCTCTGGTTTGCTAGGTGAGAATTCAATACCTGTTCATTGATGAAGCAGTTGGCTTTTATAGTGTTGGAGATTTCCCAAACAAGTAACACTGTTCAGATGGACCTTTTGGGCATGCTACCCTTTTTAGGCAATGGTTATTCCATCCTTCTTAGAGATCTCCCAAAACACTGGTGATTAGGTCAACTTACAGGTGGGACCCACTGCTGCCACCTGTCCCATGCTCTAGGAGGCTTTTAGGCTCCTTATTGGGCTGCTGATTAATTGAGCCCAAACAATTAGCCCCACGCCATAGATGGGGGATCACGGGAACCCGACCGGTGGGATGCACGTGCGTGGCGAATACACAAACCGCCTTATTTCGATTGGTTGGCGACCGCTTATTTCCCGCCGGAAGGGGGAATGTCGACCGGGTTCCCTTCCTGTTGAAGGAAAAGCGCCGACCCGGTCTCCTCCTGGTAAATGGGAAGAGGCCGACCGGGTCACTCCCTGGTGGAGGGAGAGTGCCGACCCGGTCATCTCCTGCCAAATGAAGAGTGGCCGACCGGGTCACTCCCAGGTGAAGGGAGAGTGCCGACCCGGTCATCTCCTGCTAAATGAGGAGTGGCCGACCGGGTCACTCCCTGGTGAAGGGAGAATGCCGACCCGGTCTCCTCTTGCTAAATGAGGAGTGGCCGACCGGGTCACTCCCTGGTGAAGGGAGAAGGCCGACCCGGTCTCCTCTTGCTAAATGAGGAATGGCCGACCGGGTCACTCCCTGGTGAAGGGAGAGTGCCGACCCGGTCATCCCCTGCTGAATGAGGAGTGGCCGACCGGGTCACTCCCTGGTGAAGGGAGAGTGCCGACCCGGTCTCTTCTTGCTAAATGAAGAGTGGCCGACCGGGTCACTCCCTGGTGAAGGGAGGGTGCCGACCCGGTCATCTCCTGCCGAATGAGGAGTGACCGACCGGGTCACTCCCAGGTGAAGGGAGAATGCCGACCCGGTCTCCTCTTGCTAAATGAGGAGTGGCCGACCGGGTCACTCCCTGGTGAAGGGAGAGTGCCGACCCGGTCATCCCCTGCTAAATGAGGAGTGGCTGACCGGGTCACTCCCTGGTGAAGGGAGAGTGCCGACCCAGTCTCCTCTTGTGGGCAAGTGGAGAGGTCCGACCAAGTCACTTTCCGTGGAAGGAAGAATGCCGAGCCGGTCCCTTCTTATTTGGAGGAGGAGAGGTCCGACCGGGTCACTCCCTATTTGAAGGGAGATTGCCGACCCGGTCCCTTCTTATTGGATGAAGGGCTAGCAGATACTTGGCCATATTTGACCAAGTATAGAAGCGATTCGGCAAAGGAAGTGAGCTCCTGTTGACCGAATGGGGTGCCGAGCCACTCGGATGAGGGGCTTATGAGCCCCAAGTTGGTCCGAGTGGGTGCTAGCTGATACTTGGCCATATTTGACCAAGTATAGAAGCGATTCGGCAAAGGAGGGGAGCTCCTGTTGGCCGAATGGGGTGCCGAGCCACTCGGATGAGGGGCTTATGTGCCCCAAGTTGGTCCGAGTGGGTGCTAGCTGATACTTGGCCATTTTTGACCAAGTATAGAAGCGATTCGGCAAAAGAGGGGAGCTCCTGTTGGCCGAATGGGGTGCTGAGCCACTCGGATGAGGGGCTTATGAGCCCCAAGTTGGTCCGAGTGGGTGCTAGCTGATACTTGGCCATATTTGACCAAGTATAGAAGCGATTCGGCAAAGGAGGGGAGCTCCTGTTGGCCGAATGGGGTGCCGAGCCACTCGGATGAGGGGCTTATGAGCCCCAAGTTGGTCCGAGTGGGTGCTAGCTGATACTTGGCCATATTTGACCAAGTATAGAAGCGATTCGGCAAAGGAGGGGAGCTCCTGTTGGCCGAATGGGGTGCTGAGCCATTCGGATGAGGGGCTAATGAGCCCCAAGTTGGTCCGACCGGGTGTGTCCCCCTTGTCATGCCACATGTCAACTCTTGATACCGGGGATGTTGGGACCCTTGATATAAGCCGAGCTGGAGGGGCGCCTCATGGAGTTCTGACGCTTCAAATTCCTCGGGCTTAGGATGCTTTTCTTAATTTCGCTGGACTCCTTATGGAATGGACTGAAGGGGTCCAATTGGGCCTCTATTGAAAGCCCATTAGAGCGACACGGGGGGGTTTGCGTTGCACATCCCCCAAGGCACCCCTATATATGTATGAGAGGGGAGAGAATTTCAGGGTTACTTGCTCATTTCCTCATTCTCTCTCTCTCAAAAATCTCCAAATTCTCTCAACTCTTCAAAGCTCTTCCTCCAGCTTCTTCGTCCGACCAGGTACGCTTTTCGTTTTTCTTAAGTTTTCTTTCTTTTCCTTTGAATAACCTCGGCCGACTCCCTTGTCTATAAATAATGGGAGATTCGTCCGAGTCGTCGACACCTCCGGCCTCACCTCCCTATAAATTATCCGAGGAGGTGAGGGGGATGGGAATAACGCTGGTGTCGGCTATAATAAATTGCCCCGACCCCTCGGCTGTACCCGACGCGGTTGCTCTCCCGAGCCCTTCGTCTTCGGTGGAGAAGGAGGCCGAGGGTATCATTCCCTATCCTTGGGAAGTGTCGCTGACCTATCCCCCCCTCAAGAAGTTACTTAGACAAATATTTGTCTCGTGATGTAGTGTGGGTGGCCATGCCGAGGGGAGCAGGAGAAGCGTCCACTTCGGGCCGAGAATTAGAGTATCCCGACTTGGATCCCGAAAGGAGGTCCAGGGACTTTCTTCCCCGAGCCCGGAGTAATTAAATCTTTGACTGAGGACCTTCGGGGGACGGCGACCAGGTTCCAAATAAAAGATCCTTACTATCTGGTCCGACCGGAAGCCCATCATAGCGCCCGTCTCCACCGCCCGGATGCATAGCTGTCTACTACAAATCGATGGAGATGGGGCTTCGGTTCCCATTGACCCCTTTTGCCAAAGAATTGCTGAATGCCTACAACTTGGTAATTTGCCAAGTCTCTCCGAACTCATGGGGGGGGATCAATGCCTTCCAGGTCATCTGCAACCTGATAGGTGTCCGACCGACCGTTAAGTTGTGGAGGCACATGTACAGGCTGGTCGAGGTCATGGCTGCGTCTAACGGGCCTGACTGGTGGAGTTTTCAGGTCCGACCGGGATATTGGACCGTCCTCAATCTTCCTAGATCCCAGAAAGGGTTTCGTAGGGAGTTCGCCTTCATCTATTTCGGCGGGGATTGAGGAATTCCGCTGGTCCCTCCCCCGACTGAGCCCCTCGTTGCTTTGAATTGCCGGGTGGGCGAGCTCGATGATGAGGAAGGAGCTGCAGCCTGCTATATGCAGACCGAGTCGAGGATCGTAAATGGGGGCGAGGTGTTCGTCCCCGGCCAATGGTTGCCCGACTGCCACCTTTTCAGTGATGAGCATTTCCTCTCGGCTATGGGCCTGAGTTCGACCTTCCCGAAGGATAATTTGCCAAGGGGGTGGCTTAGGGTGGTCAGAGTGATGTTTTAATCTTTCATTTTGACCAACACTTTTGCATTTTGTTTTGTTTTGCAGAGCCTGCCCGAGCGTATATAGACGAGGTAGATCCGACCATGGCCGACAAACTGAATGTAGCGGCAATGAGGGCTGCTCGGCTGAAGGCCGAGATTGCCGCTAAGACCATGAAGGTCCCTGCCCCTCCGAAGGTAAAAATTCCATTCTTTTTTAGCCGAGCGGTATTTCCTGTAGTTAGAGATTTACAGGAGTTCTTTCTTTTTCTCCAAGATCCCGCCAAGCCTAAGTCCAAGAAGAGGAAGGAACGGTCGGCTGACAAGGTCGCTCAGACCGAGAAGGCGCTCGCGAGAGCCAAAGCTGATGGGGAGAAGGCTGATCGGGAGAAGGAAGCCAAAAAGTCCAAGTCCATAGAGGTTATTAGCCCGAGGGGGCTACCGCAGCCTGCCGATGTCGGATCTCTCTCTCTTCACTCCTCAGACTTTCGGCCGATTGGGAGTCCTCAGTATACTCCCATGTCTCCCTCCGCCGACCGTGTTGAGGATGAACTGGGCGAGGGGGCGATGCTCGACATGCCCTTCACCGAGCTCAGTCGAGCCGAGAAAGATTGTCACTGGACGAAGGCCATAGAATTGGTGTATACTGCCGCCGACCGGGAGCATATTCAGGCAACCCATGGTCCGAACGAGACCAATGAGCTTTTCCGCTCCTGGCATGATGTAAGTCCCTTTCTCACTGCCGAGTGTCTTACCCATCACTCATGTGTTCTTTATTTCTTTGTTTTGATTTGTTCTCTCTTCTTTTTCCAGTTCTCTGTTCGACTGGCCAATGTGGCCCAGAACCGAGTAAGCCTTACTGAGGAGGTGGCCGATCTCAAGGAGAAGGCCAAGAAACACTTTGACGAGGTCTATCGCGCCAAGGAAGACAAGCGGATAGCCGAGTCGAAGCTCAGTGATGCCGAGGCGGCCATTGAAAGGGACCAAAAAGGCTTCGAGGAGGAACGGGGTAAGTGGGTTAAGGAGAGAGCCGACCTGGTCCTAGCTCAGGATACTGCCCAAACCGCGAAGGCGGACGCTTTGGTCAAGCTGAAGGAGGCCGAGCAAAAGGTGGACGACCTCAAAGTCAAGCTGACTGAGTTGGAGGGTCAAGTTAAGACCGAGGCACAGTGGTTCTCCGACTGGGAGAAATCTGACGCCGCCGAGGTCTATGCCAACGAGGTCGGCAGTGCGGCGCATAAAATGGGGGGGGATGAGGCGCTTGATCGGCTGAAGAAGGTCCTTGCCGAGTCCCACCCCGACTTGGTCTGGGCGGACGTTTGGTCGAGTTATCAGATGTCAATCGATGCCGACAACGCTGCTATCCTGGCTCGGCTGAAAGCTGAGGGGGGTGAAGATGATGAAGACGACGATGAAGAGGGTCAAGTCGACGTCAACGTCCTGGACGACGATGATGTTGATGACAATGAGGATGATGCCGAGGCGGCCGACAATGCTGGTCGGGGTAAAGAGTTGGTCGGTGACAACTCCGAGCCGAACGCCGAGAGCATGACTGATCTTCCCCCTCCCCAGCTCTTAGAATGTAGCGCTTGTACTTAGCCTTTTTTACGCTTTTGCCTCCCTTGCTTTTGTACTGACTTCCTTTTTGTAATTCGAGACATCTTTAATGAAACTTGTCATTTCTTCAATTTCTTTGTTTGTTGATTGCAATATTAACCGATTAACTTCATTGACTCCGACTAAGTTGGTCCCTTTCTTGATTCTCGATTGGTTAAGTCTTTCCCGAATACGTGCCATTTTGGCTGTATACTGAAAATAGGCTACTGGGCCGATTCAGTTGTAGGACTGCCGACTAACTATAATTTCCAGAAAGGATAACAATTTGTTATTGACTGGTCAAGTCTAATAGGCTGTCAGTGATACCCAACATACCGACCGGCAGTTGTTTATATTTCTTCCATGAGAGCCATCTTTAGAAGATTGACTTTGTTACAAAACTGCCGACCGGCTATAATTACAGCTATTACAATATATGCCCCTATTGCAAGTAACAACCTACACAAAGTATCTTTTGAGATTGTCTGCATTCCAGGGTCGGGCCAGGGGAATGCCCTCGGGGGACTCTAGTCGGAATGTGCCGGGCTTGATGAAATATGTGACTTTGTAAGGGCCATCCCAGTTAGGTCCGAGCTTTCCCTTTAAGTCCGAGAGCCCAGTGGCTTTGACTTTCTGGACAACCCAATCGCCGAGTTGGATTGGTCGGGACTTTACTCTGCGATTGAACATCCGAGTAACCCTTTGTTTGTACCGGATGGATTTTAGCAGTGCATTGCCCCTTGTTTCCGGCAGCAAGTCCAAGTTGACTGGCTTCTCTTCCTCGTTCCTCTCGAATTCGTAGAACGTCATACGAGGAGATGGGATGTCAATCTCTACTGGCAAGGCCGCCTCGCTTCCGTACACAAGGCTGAATGGCGAATGTCCTGTTGCCTCCTTGGTAGTAGTTCTTGCCGACCAGACGACTCCTGGTAGGTCATCGGCCCATGCCCCTTTGGCCGCCTCCAGAGATTTCTTGATTCCTTTGAGGACTATTTTATTAGCCGACTCAGCTTGCCCGTTCGTTTGCGGCCTTGAGACTGCGGAGAACTTGGTGCTTATTCCGAACCGAGTACAGTATTCTCGAGTCGGTCCGCTGTTGAATTGTCGTCCATTGTCGGAGATTAGTACTCTGGGGACTCCGAATCTGGTGATGATGTTTCTCCAAATGAACGCTTGAACTTGTTTATCCGTTATGGAGAAGAGTGGTTCGGCTTCCGTCCATTTGGTGAAATAGTCAATGGCGACTATCAGGAACTTTCTCGGCCTTGGTCGGGGGAAATGGTCCGAGTAGGTCCATACCCCATTTATCAAATGGCAAGACTGCTTGAATTATTGTCAATGGGGTGGTTGGTGCCCTGGGGATGTCCGAGTGGATCTGACAGGATGGGCATCTCTTTACCAGCTCCTGAGCGTCTGCTTTCAAAGTGGGCCAGTAATATCCGGCTCGGAGAGCTTTTCCCGCTATGGTTCTGATGTGAATTTGAAGGCTATCTTTGAGTTCTTGATTAAAAGAATGAATCTTGGATGAATCTTGAACCAAGAAAACAAATCTTGATCACTATTTAAGGGTAAATTCGAGTTATTGCTTAATATGATCACACGTTGCTTATGATACTGATTAAAAGAAACAAAGTAACAAGGATATGGAATTATCAAATCCTAACCAAGGTTTGATAATAACTAGGGTGCATTCACTGCCAAAGCTTTGGATTCTCTCCTAAAACGTTAATTCCACAAGGAATAGGTTAAACTCAAACAACTACTCCCTCTTTATTATTGATAGAACGTGAATATAAATACAACACATTAGAAGAGTCCTTGCTAGGTTCCAACTCTAATGCTCCTAACAAACTAAAAGATAAAATATTCGGTTGGTTTATCAAACCACACGCCTAACAATAATTAAAGTCCTAATGCATAACAACCTCTAATCACACGCCTAATGTGATAAGGACTTCTAACACAACTCAAACTCTAATTAAACTAGGAATAGGAATTAAAACATCTAAATTACATAGAATTCTAACAGAACTAGAAAACTACATAAGTGTCCTAACAGAACTAGGACTTGTCACCATGATGCCACTCCCATCCACATCAGGTTCTTCCCCCTTGATGGCTTCCGCAAGCCCCTTGGTGGATTTCCCTGAGGATGTAATTTCCTTCCTCGGGGGTTACGCACTTGAGCAATGGATGAGTGAAGGACTTTTTATAGAGTTGACTCTCGTGCCATAGGAACCATCCGGACTTGTGTTTGACCCGGTCAGCCTCCTTGGGGTCCTCAGGTAGTTTCCCGTCTCTCAAATATCCGACTACCTCATCCATCCATTCGGATGTCCGATTCAATACAAGCTGTTTCTTAGCGTTAATGCTGGGCTGCCGGAGGACTTCCCACATGATTGTACGAGGGGCCGACCCTTCCGCCGAACTGGCCATTCGGGCTAAAGCATCGGCCTGCTGATTTTCTGATCGGGGTATGTGGGTGATATTGAACTGAGATAGCCGTTTGATGATGCTTTGGGCCTTGGCCAGATACATTCTCATGTTGTCTTCCTTGGCTTCATACTCGCTTGATATCTGCCCCACAATCAGCTGTGAGTCGGATTTAGCATTGATCGTGGTGGCTCCGGCTAGGATGCACAACTCCAGTCCGAGGATTAGGGCCTCGTATTCGGCTTCGTTGTTAGAGCTTAAGAATTCGAATTTGATGGCGTACTCCATTTTTTCCCCGACTGGGGGCTTGATAACCAACCCAGCTCCACACCCTGTTTTGGTGGACGAGCCATCTACTTGTAACTCCCAAGCCTCCTGGCCGACCGGGCGGAGGCCTGGACGTACATTCGGTTATGAAATCGGCTAAGGCACCGGGCTTTGATCGCCCTCCCGGGTTCATATTCCAACCCGAAATCTCGCTAGTCGATCCGCCCGTCCGATCATCCCAGCTAGAATGGTTCCCGCTTTCGATGAGCTTTCTGAGCGGTTGACCTGTGAGAACCTTGATTGGATGGGCCTGAAAATAAGGCTTGAGCTTCCGACTGGCCATTACTAAGGCGAAAACCATCTTCTCGACCTCGCTGTATTTGGCCTCGGCCCCTCGGAAGGCGTGGCTTATGAAGTAGACTGGGTGCTGTTTTTCTTCCCTCTCGGCCACCAAAACAAATATGAGCACGTATTCTGACACAGCTAAGTAAACGAACAGTGTTTCCCCCGGCAAGGGGGAGATCAACTTTGGGAGTGTTGATAGATGCGCTTTGAGGGAGGTGAAAGCCTGTTCGGCTTCGTCATCCCAAGTGAACTCTTTTCCTTTTAGAGCTTTGAAGAAGCATAAGCTCTTATCTGGCGCGACGGATAAGAAGCGGCCGAGGGCAGCCAAACAGCCTGTTAGGCGTTGTACCTCTCTCACATTCCGAGGGGACTTCATTTCTACCACTGCCTTTACTTTGTCAGGGTTGGCTTCGATTCCCCTCTCATCGACCAGGAACCCGAGGCACTTTCCTCCCTTCACCCCGAATACGCATTTTTTCGGGTTCAGTATCATGCGGTATTTCCTCAAGGTACTGAGAGTCTCTTTTAGATCAGACGGGTGATCACTCTGAGCTTTGCTTTTGATAATCATGCCGTCAACGTATACTTCGATATTCCGACCCAGTTGATCGCTGAATATCTTGTTGACCGTGCGCTGATACGTAGCCCCTGCATTCTTGAGCCTGAAGGGCATCATTTTGTAGCAATACACCCCTTGATTGGTGACAAAGGTGGTATGAACTCGATCATGCTCTACCATCGGGATTTGGTGATACCCCGCATTTGCGTCCATGAAGCTTAGGAGAGCGTGACCTGCCGTCGAGTCGACCAGCCTATCGATTTTGGGCAGAGGGTGGTTATCTTTTGGACAGGCCTTGTTCAGGTCTGTAAAATCCACGTACATTCTCCATGCCCCACTCGACTTTTTGACCAGAACTACGTTGGCCAACCATTCCGAGTATTGGCATTCTTCAATGAACCCCGCTTCGAGCAATTTCTTGACTTCGGCGGCTGCCGCAGTGTTCCTCTCGAGTCCTTGATGCCTCAGCTTTTGTTTGACAGGCTTGAATCCCTCTTTGATGTTCAGCTCGTGGCACATCACTTTAGGGTCGAGCCCGGGCATTTCGGTGGCTTCGTAGGCGAAGACGTCTCTGTATTCAATTAATACTTGGACGATCTCCTTTCTCGTTTGAGGATCCATGGCCTTGCCTACTCTCAAAGTCCGACCGTGCTTCTCGTCGATGATGACTTCTTCGTCCTCCTCGGCTGGCTGAGGGCGCTCATATTGCTTGGGGTTCTCGGTAAGGTAAACCCCGAGCCCACTTGAGGGCTGATCGTCTTCCCGTTTTCTTTTCTTCGAGTCTTCTGGGACGTCGTCCTTGTTTTTCAGGCTATTCACATAACATTCCCTGGCTGCCTGCTGATCCCCCTGGATTTTTCCGACTTTACCCTCATCGGTTTCAAACTGCATGAGGAGCTGGTAAATTGAAATTGCTGCCTTGACCTTGTTCAGAGTTGGTCTTCCCATTATGATGTTGTATGGCAGAGGGATGTCCACCACTAGGAAGTCAATCGGTAGGCTTCTTCCTTTGCCCTTCTCTCCCCATCCGAGCAAAATAATTTTATGGATCCGACAGGATGTACCGAATTTCCCCCGAAGCCTATGAGTGGCTGATTGAGCGGGGTTACATCCTTCTCATTGTACTTCAGTTTCCTGAGGCACTCCAGTGTGATTATATCTGTCGAAGATCCACTATCCACCAACACCCGTTTGACTCTGGCATTAGCCACTTTGAGTTCGATGACCAAGGGGTCGTCGTGGGGCGTGTGCAGGGGCCGACTGGACTCGCCGAATGTCATGACGGGACAGTCGGGTCGGGGATGATGGACGTCGAGCACCTGGTGCTTTAGACTCTGGAGGTGGGCTTTGCGTGAGCGGCCGGTTAGGTCACCCGACGCGAAGCCACCTGCTATGACCCCGATGAAGCCCTCTCTATCGCCGCTGTTGGATTGACCAACCTTTTGTTTGCCCTTTTCCTCCCTAGAGTGCTTGAGGTACCGGTTCAGCTTCCCCTGGTCAGCTAGGTTGTCCAGGGATTTCTTAAGTTCCCTGCAATCCTTGGTGGTGTGACCGCATTCTTTGTGGAACTCGCACCATTGGCTTTTGTCTCGCCGAGCGACCGACGTTCTGATGGGAGGTGGGCGGGGCATCATGGATTTATCCTTGATGTCTAAGTAGATTTCTCTTCTGTTCTTGTTGAATCGGGGGTCGATGCCATGGTCGTTAAACCTATCTGACCGACCACCTGTTTTCTGCTGCTTCGACTGGTTCTTATGATTTCCTTCTTCTTTCCTCTTCTTGCTCCCATCGTCTGAGTGACGACATATGTCTGTCGCTTGGATGAATCTTTGAGCCCGAGTCATTGCTTCGGAGAAGGTGTTCACTTCGCTCTCAGCCAAGGACCATCCCGAGCCGACCGGCCGAAGGCCAGACATTAGGGCGGCGAACGCCACTGCATCTTGCAGATCGGAGATTTTTAATGACTCCTCATTGAACCTTTTGATGTAGTCGGCCAGACTTTCGTTCTTCTCCTGCCTGACTCCCATCAAATGAAGACTTGTTTTCTTTTGTCTTTTTCCGGCGATAAACTGGTGAAGGAATAGGTCCTCGAGTACTGAGAAATCCGTTACGATCCCTGCGGGAAGCTCTTGGAACCAGTTTAGAGCCAGTCCTTTCAGAGTCGTGGGAAAGAAACGGCACCAAGTGGCCTCGCAGCCAGTTTGAACGCTCATTTGCGCTTTGTATGTGGCCATGTGATCGTCCGGGTCGGTTAGGCCCGCAAATGGTTCGATCGTAGGCGTTTTGATTTTTCCAGGGCTGGGCGCCTCAAGTATGTCCTGGCTGAATGGGACCATGAACTTGAGCGCCCCGCTGTTGATCTGAATGGGCTTTGATTAGGCTGAGTCGCCGCGCCCTTCCCGCTGAGCGGCTTTTTTATTGAGAATGTGCCGAGCGTCTAGGCCCTTGCTGAGCCGCTTCTCGTTTAGGAAATGGCGAGCGTCATGGGTTTTCTTCTCGACGTTACCCCTGGGCGATTTGGACACGTGCGTCTCCTCACCCCGCAGAGTGGATCTCCCTTTAGACTCGTGCCGCTCTTCCTCCCCCTGTCTGGATCGTTGCCGATCGTGCTGACTATGCTCCCTCGGGCCCGACCGCTGCCGGCTAGGCTGGCCTTGGTTCTCTGCCCGAAGGGAAGGGACCAGGGTCTGGTCTTTAGGGGGTTGAAGAAAGTGTCCCTGCTGTAGATTGGCTAACATATCCCTCAGGCTTTGCTGCAAGGTCTGCTGGAGCTGAGCGGCTATCAAATTTATGTCCGCCGTGGATATGGGATGGGGGTCAGCGTGTTGTAGCTGCTGTGAGGGGTCCTGTCTATATTCGATTGACTGCTCCTCTTCATGGTCGAGGGTTTGAACGGTCGGCGTCCTGGGCCGTTCAGACCTCCTCTGGTGCGATGGGGAAGGATCCCTTTCGGACCTCTGAGCCTGTGCTGAGGGCTGCCTGGTGCAGTGCTCTTGGCTGGGGCCATTGTGAAGTGGTTCTTACTGAGTGGTGGCGAAGCGACTTTGATTGTAACTTCCCCACAGACGGCGCCAAACTGTTTCTGCTAAGAAATTAAGGATTGTAATATGTTGTGAGATTTGATGTGGGCCCCGAGAGTGTTCGCCTGAGCTCCGATGTCCGTACACCTGAATCCTGAAAAACGATGTTAGACTACCCCGGGGGTGGTTCCGGGATCGCCCCTCCGACGCTCAAGTCAGTTGAGATAGAGGTAGAGAGATAAAGTCTAGAGAGAGATGCTCTGGTTTGCTAGGTGAGAATTCAATACCTGTTCATTGATGAAGCAGTTGGCTTTTATAGTGTTGGGGATTTCCCAAACAAGTAACACTGTTCAGATGGGCCTTTTGGGCATGCTACCCTTTTTAGGCAATGGTTATTCCATCCTTCTCAGAGATCTCCCAAAACACTGGTGATTAGGTCAACTTACAGGTGGGACCCACTGCTGCCACCTGTCCCATGCTCTAGGAGGCTTTTAGGCTCCTTATTGGGCTGCTGATTAATTGAGCCCAAACATCATCCAAAGAGTATAGGCCAGGTCCTAAATTTCTAATGCTTAGCTTGAGGGATATCTTCACTAATTAGAGGGCACCACTCACAATCCTTTGAGGAATCTTGCGGGTAAAGCGGAAATGCTCTTAGATTGTACTAGTATGTCTTTATCTCAAGGTTAAACATGAGAAGAAGAATATAAATTTAGGATATTCTACAAGGTAATCCTTACGATGGAAAGTGTGAGTGTTAACGAGTCAAGCCTGCTCGTGAACTATTCGAGCTCGGTTTGTTCAAAGCTCGGATAAAGCCCGACTCAAGGGGCTCGAGTCGAGCTTGAGTTCGACTCGATATTCTAACGAGCAAAGCCTGAGCTAGTCTTGGCTTGGCTCGGCTAGGAGGCTCGTGAACAAGAACAAAAATTCTTTAAATAAGAAATTTATGTAAAATAGTAAGTGTCCCACATTAGTTTAAAATGTAAATAATAGCTTTTTTATCCATAAAATGTTACTACTAGTACTTATTGTATGATCTTGTCCCACATTGGTTGGGAATCAAAAGTTTAAGCCTATGTTCTTTATAAAAGCTACAAAGAATATTTTATGAGTTCTCTTATTGTACGGGAAACAAATTATAAATCCTTTGCTTTTTATATATCCTGTCCCACACATTGGTTGGGAATCATAAGTTTAAACCTATATTCTTCATAAAAGAACGAAAAATATTTTATGAGTTCTCTCATTCTATGGGAAACAAATTATAAAGACATTGTTTTTTATAATTTGATCTTGTCCAACATTGGTTGGGAATCAAAAGTTTAAGCCCATATTCTTTATAAAGCTTTTATTTTCTTACAATATTAAAGGCTAATTCATAAAGTACACATTGATTGGAGAATGAAACTCAAGTTTTTTATTTGTTCTCCATATAAAAGATCACTCCAAATACCTAGCTCAAGCTATATGGACATGCTTGAGCTTGAGCTGAGCTCGTAATCGGCGATCTCGAGCTTATCTCTAGCCTAGAGCCGAGCCGAGATCGTATATAGTTTTCTCTAGCTCAAGCTGATTTGACATTTTCGAGCTGGACGAGCTTCGAGCTTGAGCCGCCAAATCAAGCTTTACGTTTTCAAGCCGAGCCAAGCTTACGCAAACTCGACCTCAGTTCGACTCGTTGAAATGGTTAGTGGAAAGTAAAGTCTATATTTTTCAAAGTTAACCTATTGTATTATAAGAAAACATTACATTAATAGTAATATACTTCCTCCATTTTCTTATTTGCAATTTTTTGACATTTGTGCTATTCATTTGCTTACTTTGATTGTGAATTGTGACGACTAATGCATAAAATAAAATTTAGCATGCGAGATATTGTTGGATTCATGCCAATATGTATTTACAAGATTTCAACCTTTTATAATTTTCACAAATAGATTATTAGAGATATTAATGGTCAAAGTTGTGTATTGTCAAGATAAGAGTCAAAACGTCGTAACTTAAAAACAAACGGATTTTACATCAGGTACCCCTAAGGTTTTATGAATTTCATGATATAGCGTTGCGGTTTCAAAAATTCATCAGGTTCCCCTTAAGTTTGCATATTATGCCAAAAATGTCCTTCCATAGTAATATAAATCACCTTATTTATGTGGTCAAAAGAGTTGGACATAATGTGAAATATATATTAGGGGAATTAGGATAAGAGCAAACCCAATTGGAGATCGAGTACGTTAACCTTTCGTGACCGAACGTATATATGACCTGAAATTTGAAAAGACCCAACTAAAACACTACTCTAATATCCAAATGGAGACCTCAATTCCAGGTTTCGTATTGAGTCGGCAGACTCATTAGTCCTAGAAACATAATCACGTAACCTGAAGTCATAATAATTTAATATATGATTAAATAAAAAAGGTTAGGATCAATAGGTTCTGTTTAGGCCCAATATGCCGCTGGGCCCCCAATCCATGGTAAAATCACCAGATTGCCCTCCTATGCTCAAAAAGCTGTCCAGGCCAAAGGACCTGGCGCAGCCCAGACCTTGTCCCAGCCTGACAAGTATTTTCACACATTCCAACGCCTATAAATAGGGAACAGTTCCCCATTTATTGAGGTAATGAATTCTAGACCAACCACTCAATACTAACCGCTAAGTACCATAACTGATTTGAGCATCGGAGGGGCGATCCCGGAACCACCCCCGGAGTAGTCTAACTCTCGTTTTTACAGGTCCCACAACACTCTATGAGCATCTGGTCGCCTTCAACGATCTTCGACCATCAGTCTTGACTAATCCCCCATCTTACAAGTTTTTCAACCGAAACAGGTTGGCGCCGTCTATGGGGATAGCCAAACAAAAAGTCATGGCCAATGCTCGAAGAACGCGTCGGGGCCACAACCATCAAATTCACCACCTCAAGATGGGACTCCCCCTCCCGAGGTAGCTGACGAAACAGCGGGTGACCCTCGCAAGGCCCCCATACTTTCATAACGGCATCAGCATATTCTCGAGGAAGTAGGTCCTCGAGAGGCAGTGTAATAGCCCTATTTTTAAGAGCGTTTATTAAAGGTTAATTATAATTATTAAGTTAATTATGTTTCGAAAATTCTTATTTTATCTGAGTTTAGAGTATGGAGGTTTGTAATATATTTATTTGTTTAATTTTATGACGCTATTATTGATATATTTTGGATTTTAAGTTTAAGCTGAGTGGTATTTGGCCAAATAGGGAAATTAGAGTCGGTTTCTTTTCTTTTCCTTGTCGGTGAAATTGGGAAACAAAACCCCAATCTTATCTCATCTCTCCCGTAGCTCTCACAAAACCCCAAACCCCTCTAAACTTTCTTTCTCCCCAGTGATGTCTCTCTCTCTCCCGCGGTCTCGCCCCCTCCTTGACTCATTGCAGGCTTCACTCCCTCGCCGCCAATTCCCCAGGCTCGCCGGAGCTAGGCATGCCGCTCGCATTTTCTCTATCCTCGTTTGTCTTGTTGCTTTGGTCTTATTCTTCCTCCTCTCGTTCGTGTTCCCGCCGCCGCGGTGCTTTGTCGTTGTTGTTGGTTGCCGTCGCTGCTTGCTCTTTCTCTCCCTCCGTCGCGGTCTTGCTCTTTGGTGGTTCTCGTCGCCGTGCCGTTGTTCACTGCCATTTTATTGTTTGTCCGACGAAGTACCAAAGGTACTCCCCCTTCTTGTGTTGTTGTTATAATTATTGTTGCTTTGTCTTGTTGTTGTTGGCGGGGCATTTGTTGTTATTGTTAGAATTGTCATAGTCTAATAAGGTTACACAATCAGTTTGTTGAGGTTTATTTGTTAGCTAAGTTAGTTTTGTCTTCTCTTTATAATGTTAGTAGCCAAATTATGTTCTTGGTTTAAGTAAGGTTGTGAGTTAAGTTCAGTTAGTTTAGTATAATAAGTTAGTTTTATGATTTTAAGATATATAGAATCGGTTTTACGGGGTTGAGGATTGGATTTAGAAATTGGGAATTGGTTATGGTTGTGTTTTCTGAATTAGTTAGTTTGAGAACGATTATAAATTGTTGTTATCTTTGGAGGATGATTATAGAGTGGAAGTGTTATAGTTTTAAATGTGGAAGAGGTTAATTAGATTAGTTTCTTATATTCGGAGAAGTTTAGTAATTATTGTTATTGTTGTGAGGTAATTGTTGGATGATGATTTTGGAGTGGAGTATCATTTGGAGATCAAAATGAAGGAGATTGTATTGTTGGAATTCGTATTACGTTCCAGGTAACGTTTATGTTCAGTAAAATAATTTACTCATGCCCTTCTGTGTGTGGATCTCTCTGTTCTGTTTTTAATACTTAAGTTCGTACTATGGCCATAGTTATGAATGTGTTGATCATTGATTGATTATGAATACGCAATCGTTTTGCTGGCTTTGTTTATGAACTGAAAATAGAAAGTGGGCAAGGTATGGGTGGAGGATGGTTACTCTTTTGACCTGATATGGTCGGCTACGCTCCATAACGAACCTTGGGGGGTAGTATTGCTGCGCTCCATAACGAAACTTGGAGGCGGCGTTTGTCCAAATCCCGTACATGACACTGATTTGTTTAAGAGAATGAGCTATGCCAGTGTTGTAACAGAAAGGAAATGATTTGACAAATAAAATGTTTATAACGGGCTGAAGTAAAGGTTACGAGTTTTCCACTCATTTTAGAATTTTGTTTGTTTGTATTTCTTCTCTGAATGCAGGTTTGGTGTTAAGTGCTCGGAATTGGAATGGAGCAAGATCAGGATGTTATAATGGATTAAGTATGAGTTTGTATTTTAGATAGTTAATTTGAGAATAGTTATTTATATTTTGTTGTATATAATATTTTGGGAATTTTAGTCGAGATATTTGTTTTAATTAAGGTGATTTTCCGCCATGAGTTTATCTAATTAAGCATTAAATTTTAGTTTATGGTTGTTGAGTGTGTTTCGCTACCAGCTCGGAAGAGCGGGCTGTTACAAGATGGTACCAGAGCAACCTTGCGACCGTATGCCTAGTTGGCTACCTAGCGATGGTAAAAGATTCTTGGGATAGTTTGAAATTGATTTGGGTTATTAGTGGTTGAGAATCGATGGTTGGAGATTAGGAAAATTGAAGGGTTAAGTATTTGAGTGTTTGCGCTTATTCGTGTGCTATATGATTCATTTATGTGAAGGTATAATGCCTTGTATTGCCTATGTTGTGTACTTTGAGAAAAAAAAAAATTTGTATGATTTGGTTAAGTAAACGAATTTCAAACGAGATCTCTGCAAATGAGATGAATGGAATCCGATGCCGAAAATTTTGCCCCTTTTATTTTCTTTGCTCCTCGATTCTAATATTGAGTTGAAGTGGAGATACAAAAGCTGATAGTAGAATTGAGGTTGGATGCCTAATATCTTAGGAGCATGAGATTTTGGTTTTCTTTAAGTTATTGTTTTCAAGTTTTGAGGACAAAACTTTTAATAAGGGTGGTAGTATGTAATAGCCCTATTTTTAAGAGCGTTTATTAAAGGTTAATTATAATTATTAAGTTAATTATGTTTCAAAAATTCTTATTTTATTTGAGTTTAGAGTATGGAGGTTTGTAATATATTTATTTGTTTAATTTATGATTCTATTATTGATATATTTTTATTTTAAGTTTAAGCTGAGTGGTATTTGGCCAAATAGGGAAATTAGAGTCGGTTTCTTTTCTTTTCCATGTCGGTGAAATTGGGAAACAAAACCCCAATCTTATCTCATCTCTCCCATGGCTCTCACAAAACCCCAAACCCCTCTAAACTTTCTCTCTCCCCGTGATGTCTCTCTCTCTCTCCTGCGGTCTAGCCCCCTCCTTCAGCTCATCGGAGCTTCACTCCCTCCTGCCAGCGGTTTCCCAAGCTCGCCGGAGCTAGGCATGCCGCTCGCGTTTTCTCTCTCCTCGTTTGTCTTGTTGCTGGTCTTGTTCATCCTCCTCTATTCGTGTTCTGCCGCCGCGGTGCTGCCGTTGTTGTTGGTTGCCGTCGCTGCTGCTCATTCTCTCTCCTCCATCACGGTGTTGCTGCTGGTGGTTCTCGTCGTCGTGTTGTTGCCGTTGTCATTTTATTGGTTGTCCGGTGAAGTACCAAAGGTACTTGATGCGTGTCGTTTCCGCAACAAAATTAAATTTATAAATCACTCACTAACTCTAACAAATAGATAGGGAAAGTTAGGGTCGAACCCACAGAGACTGCGTTATTATCTTAAACTAATTATTTAATTATATATATGACTATTATTATAAATTGGGGGGTTTTCAAATATCAAAACTATACTAAAACTATTAAACTAAAATAATGAAAATATAAAATGCTGGAAATAAATTCGGTTTTAAAATATAATAAAGAAGCTAATAGGAGACATGTAACTTTCTATAGATAATGGGTATAATCATTGACTCATTCGACTAGCCTAGGATAGATTGGTTAACTATATAACCCATTGAAAGCAAGTAGATTACTAGTTTTATCTTTCTTACTCGTTAAATCCCGTGAAAGCACGCAAATTTAATCCTAATCAAGCTAAATTAATCCAACCATGAAAGCATGTATCAAATTATCAAACTTGACAGCATTAGAAACACCAATCAACTGAACCCATATTAACCAGTAAGCTGCAACTAATAGAATTCAGTTATTACACAAGATTCTAGCAATTATAATTAGACCAGAAAGCTGCTACCTAATTAAAACTACTATCAATCTAACAATAGAAACATGAAATAATTTAGGTGATCAAACTAAATCAATAAACATGAATCAAAAGCCAGATAATAAACCATATATAAATACCCAAAAGAAGCTAATCGTTTATAACACAAACAAATTCGTAATCTCATAAACCCATATATCAAATAGTAAATTACATGTTCCTACTAATGTAAAACTACTCTAAATTAGACATAAAAAACAAAGAAAAATAGAAAAGAGAAAAGAAAACTCATTGTGACGAATTTCGGACTGAAATCTCGGTCTCCCTTCCAACCTTATTCTTGTGCGGCTATTGCTTTCCTTCGACTCTATGCTGCGTCCTACTGCCGTCCTTTACTTCGCATCCTCTTCGGTCTCCTACTTCACGTCTGCTGCTCTTCTGCGGCTCTCCTCTAATTTTTGTTGCTTCCTACTGTTATGTGCTGTTGTGAGGGATTATGCCTCCAGCCAAACCCTCCTTTCTTTTCTCAATACCCACGTGGGTTTTTACTTCCTTGATGATGCATATTCTTCAGCCCAACAAAACAATAGGACTTTGTACTCTTTTCTTTTTATTCCTTATTTTACCTTCTTTATTGCTCTTTGCTGCGTGGATTATTGGCACAATTGGGCTTTAGTCCATCTTCTAAGTGGCTTGTCTTTATCAAAGGAAATCCAAGTTTCCTTTTCTTCTTTGGTTGAAATTTCCTGACTTGGGTTTAATCCACTAATTTATTCAAGACCAATGTCATTTCTTTTACTCCGAAATTATAATCAGCGGCGGAGCTACACAGTAACAAGGGGTAGCACGTGCTACCCCTGTTTTTTTTATAAAAAAAATTGAGTTTCCCTTTTTTTTCAAAAAAAAAACGAAGAAAAGGGCAGATAGTCAGTAGTCCGTACATTACATTGCGTGTGAAACCTACTTCAGTCATCTGTCCCAACTCCCAAGCCCATTACTTTCTTTTCTACTTTCTCTCTCCTCCTTCCCTCGTCTGCCTCTCTCATGTGTTCAGAGCTTCTTCCTTTTTTTGGGTTTGAGATCTAATGATTTTGATTTTGGTATGTTTTTTCTTCATCTTAATGAATACATCTCATAATCTGGGTTTTGTTCATTACTTTATTTTCTAATTTGAGTATGCTTTGAATTTATTTATTTTTCTTGTTCAGTTTTATTATTGAAGCTAATTAGATCCAGACATTATTTCTAAAATCTAAAGCAGCTGGGTTTTGTGTTTTTTGATTGATAATTACGATTCTATGAGCTATTTTATATTTATTCTATTTTATTTTGCGTCTGGGTTTGTTTAATTTGGTCCAATTTCATTAGGATGATCAATGGCTTCTTTTCTTTCTTTGAATTCTTTTTCTGTTTTTTTTTTCTAATTCAAAGATCCTTATTTTTTGTTCATGTTTTGTTAGACAGTTAAATGTGTTATGTGGATGATCAAATGTTTCAGCGCATACACGGATACACTGATACATGTGCACTTACTGCAACTTGCTAAGCTATATAAACCGTCTGAATACTATAATCCTTTGCAATGTCAAAGGAAATCTGGGGAAAGGAGAATATTGTTTATTTTTGGGTTTCAGATCTTTAGATCTGAAATTTAATGTATACTTTTTTTGACGAGAATTTAATGTATACTTTTTGCTGCAATGAAATTCAAATGGTGAAATATATTTTTTTAACTCGATTTGTAAAAGGATTGAGAATTGATAATCTTTCTGTTGATGAGCATAAGCTATTTATAATACAACAACTTATGTAGCTAAATACAAGGAGATGATAAAAACAAGTGGTTACAAAGATTAGAAACTATCAACAGAGAGGAGAGAGAATATAGAAGATAGAGATGAAGAATAACAAACTAAGATATACAAGGAATAAGTTACAGAAGATAATATGAGAGAATAAGTCAACTATTATCTCTATCAATATGAACATTGCAATTTTCTTCAATTAAAATACGTCAGATTTTATACCTTGAAATTTCAAAACAAAAATTGTATTCTATACTACCTTAACATTACGCTACCCCTCATCCAGATTCCTGGATCCGCCCCTGATTATAATATATCTGCAAACATTAGATATATTGTCAATGGTATAAAATATAGCATAGGTCAAACTAATAAAAAATCATATAAACACAATTACTCGATAACCTATGAAAATGATTAACACCCACAACTCATATTTTATAATACTAATGAATAGCTACTAAGAAGGAATAAGAAGGTTATAATATATAATAATTATTTTTCAACTCTCTTTAAATGACTTATCACTTAATAATTAAAACAGACACAAATTAGACTTATTACTCTAAAAATAATTATCAAGTGATCAGAACCGAAATATCATAAAAGTATAATATTTGACTCAATTAACATTACAGAGGACACTAAATATAGTATGTTAGAGGGTAAAAATATGTATAAAGAGGCACTTATTAAATTCCCCTACACTTAAGGTTTGCTAGTCCTCGAGCAAACTAGAACTATATAATACTAGCATCTATTTTGTCATTATAAATTTTAACTTCCAACTAACTGACTTTTCAGGCATATCCTATTATAAGTAGCCATAACTCAACTGAAAGTTTTACAAAGACCAAAAATATGATTTATGGAAATAATTTTAGTTCGAAAACATTGTTTAGAAATCACAAGCAATGAGCCAAAGACCAACCAACTCTTCAAAAAGCATAGTACTTCATGTATTAGTGTTTCCATTGAGTCTTACCACAACCACATTCAAGATTTGAGTAATTGAGCAATCAACTTGGTGAACTCTCACTTTAGTTGTGCAAATAAAAATAAATTATAATCACTCATGTGTTTATGGTATAATAATTATCGCTCAAAATCTAGGAAGTCGACTCGAAATGAAATATATCGTCTTTAAACTTGCATATCGATCAATCCTCCACTACTTAGTAAGACATAAAACATACAAAAATCAAAAGGACTTAATAAGGTTGTAATGTAAGGCTAAGGTAAAGGTAGGGAGTATTTAGGATTTGGTGCTCAAAAGCTTAAGAGCTAGTGGAGTAGAAGAACAATAACCCCATTGGCCAAATAAAAGAGAAGTCAACAAATAAACTCCAACTCTAATAAAATGTTACTAAATAATCCAATTCCAATAAATTTACAACCCATATATCTCTTTGTGCACAATTTGCTTTGAATGATAATATTTGACTTATTATTACCTTTTTTCATAATCTTGTTTTTCTTGTATCACATAACATATATTTTTTTCAGCATTCTTCTTGAAATTTTTTTTTCTTCACAATCTCGTAATAACCATTGATATAAAATAGAGAACACCACCTCCATAATAATAATTTTTTATACTCTTCACAAATAATACTCCAAACACCAAATTATATTCCACTAGCTCAAAGCTTTGGTTAGGATATGTGTTTAGGATTATAAGCTTGTAATGTGGTTTAAACAAAAGAAATAGGCTTAAGGCTCAGAGGGTTTTTTTAAAAAAGAGTGCAATAATGTAGGTGGCTTAGGCTAATGGTTCAAGAAAAACAAATGCCTTTATCATTTTTATGTATGCTCATGTTTCAATGTAGTCTCGAAGAAACCAATGCAAATTCAAGAGTCTATACTTCACCAGGAACTAACACACACTCTCATGAAAAACTAGAGACTAACATAGATGTTTTAGTCTATTAAAAAGCTCAAAAGTCTCACAATGGTTATAGATGTTCACCAAGTGAATCACAAATCAAATCATAAATAACCATTCTTTCCACTTGCCAAATACTTGTACAATGATGCTATGCAATTCTCCGAATCAGTCAACATAAAAACCCATTAACTTGCAACAAAACTAGAAAAACTTTTTTTTTAAAAAAAAAAAAACTCAATTTTAAAAACTGATTTTTTTCCAGTCAAATTAAGCTAACAGAATTTGCCTTCAAATCAGACATAAAACTTATAAATTTATGCGCAAATTTTGGCAGCACCTCCCCTAAAATATAACAATCCATTTTTTTTTTGCAATCAAGGCACCTATATTCAAAATATTTCTCCAGCAAATATCCAGCAAACGAACTCAATTTCATAATTCAGCTCAAAATAACTCCAAAATTCCCCCCACACTTAAAATCAACATTGTCCTCAATGTTTATAAAATCAAACTAAAAATAGAAGTGGGGAGAAGAAAAGAAACAGGGTAAACAAGGAAGGAGACAACCTGGTGTATGTAGACTGCCGAAATATTCTCCATATAGTAGATGGTGCCCTGAAAATTGCAATTGAACGGGGAAGGAGATGAGTAGCGGTGTGCAGAAGCAATGTGTAGTAGCTAACAGCAGTAACAACATCAGCAGATGGGCAGAAGGCAGAACAACATCCTGGGTCAGCATCACACAGAGTAGTTAGAGTAGTTTATTGTACCGAAGAAAAATAAAATAAAATAATACAAAAAATCAAAAACAATAAATCCTTAGGTTGCCTCCTAAGCAACGCCTTTGTTATTGTCGTTGGCTCGACATTGCTCTTGAGCTTTAGTCATAGTAGACGGGATCTTCCAAATGAATAACTTCTAGCCAATTGACGTCAAAACCTTCATAGAAAGCTTTGAGTCGATGTCCATTCACTTTAAATATCTGTCCAGAATCATAACTCTTAATTTCAACTGCGCCATGCTCAAAAACCTTAATAACCTCAAAAGGTCCGGTCCATTTGGACTTCAATTTACCAGGAAAAAGTCTTAACCTTGAGTTGTAAAGCAAAACTTTATCACCAACACAAAAAGTTTTCCTAGATAACATTTTATCATGATATTTCTTTGTTTTCTCCTTATATATTCGAGAATTTTCATAAGCATCGTTTCTTATTTCTTCTAACTCTTGAATTTCCAATTTTCTATGGGCAGTCGCCTTGTCATAGTCTAAATAACACTTTTTAATAGCCCAAAATGCTCTATGTTCCAACTCTACGGGTAAAGGACAAGCTTTTCCATACACTAAGCGATAAGGAGACATTCCTATTGGAGTTTTGTAAGCAGTTCTATAAGCCCATAAAGCGTCACCTAAGCGATTACTCCAATCTTTTCTATTAGGATCCACAACTTTCTCTAAAATAGATTTTATTTCCCTATTAGAAACTTCAGCTTGTCCATTAGTTTGGGGGGTGATAAGCAGTTGAAATCTTATGAGTGACATGGTATTTCTTAAGCAAAGCCTCAACTATACGATTACAAAAGTGAGTCCCTCTATCACTAATAATAGCCCTTGGGATGCCGAATCTATTAAAAATCTGATCTCTAACAAATTCAGCCACCACTTTCGAATCATTAGTTTTGGTAGCTTTTGCCTCTACCGATTTAGAAATATAATCAACTGCTAAAAGAATATAAAGATTACCAGAAGAAGCGGGAAATGGTTCCATAAAATCAATGCCCCACACGTCAAAGATATCAAACACAAAGACAGAATTAAGAGGCATTTGGTCTTTCTTAGAAGTATTTCCAGTTCTTTGACATCGATCACAAGATTTCACAAATAAATAAGCATCTTTATTTAAAGAAGGCCAAAAGAATCCACATTCTTAAACTTTATAAGCATCTTTTGGGACCAAAATGACCACCACATTCAAATGTATGACAAAATTCAAGAATAGATTTAATTTCATGATCAGGCACACATTTTCGAACGATATCGTCAGAACAGACTTTATATAAATAAGGCTCATCCTAAATATAGAATTTTGAATCATGTTTAATTTTATCTTTCTGGGCTCTAGACAAATCATTAGGCAACTCCTTTGACACTAAATAATTAACAATATCAGCATACCAAGGCATTGTACCATGTAATGCATATAAACACTCGTCAGGGAATAAATAAGATGAAGAAATTACTACTTCCTTATCATGGGTGATTCTACTTAAATGGTCAGCAACAAGGTTTTCTGCTCCTTTTTTATCCCTAATTTCTAGGTCAAATTCTTGTAGTAAAAGCATCCATCTCAGCAATCTAGGTTTAGACTCTTTCTTTGTTAGAAGATATTTCAAAGCAGAATGATCAGTATACACAATCACATGAGTCCCCAACAAATAGGGTCTAAACTTTTCAAGAGCAAAAATAACTGCATACATTTCTTTTTCAGTAACGGTGTAATTACATTGGGCAGGATCAAGAGATTTAGAGGCATAATAAATGACATATGGTTCCTTATCCACCTTTTGTCCGAGTGCTGCACCTACCGCCTTATCACTAGCATCACACATTATCTCGAAAGGTAAGGACCAATTAGGTGGTCTAATAATAGGAGCACAAGTGATCTTCTCTTTCAAAGTATCAAAAGCAATTTTGCACTTATCAGTAAAAACAAAAGGTGCATCTTTAGCAAGTAAAGCACATAATGGAGATGCAATAGTGGAAAAGTTCCGAATGAAATGCCTATAAAAGCCAGCATGCCCTAAAAATGATCTAATTTCACGCACACAAGTGGGGTAAGGAAGTGAACTTATGACATCAATTTTAGCTTTATCGACTTCGAGTCCTTTAGAACTAACAATATGACCTAAAACTACTCCTTTTTCCACCATAAAATGGCATTTTTCAAAATTTAACACAAGATTAGTCTCGACACATCTTTTCAAAGCAAGAGATAAATTATGAAGGCACAAGTCAAAATCATCACCAAAAACCATAAAATCATCCATAAAGACTTCCATAGAATTATCAAGCAAATCAGAAAATATGCTCATCATACAACGTTGAAATGTATCTGGTGCATTACAAAGTCAAAAAGGCATTTTTCGAAATGCAAATGTGCCAAAAGGGCAAGTAAAGGTAGTTTTTTCTTGGTCCTCAAGGGCGATGGGAACTTAAATGTATCCTGAATATCCATCGAGAAAACAAAAAAAAGAACGTCCAGCAAGCTTTTCTAACATTTGGTCAATATATGGCAAGGGGAAGTGGTCTTTTCTAGTGGCTTGATTAAGCTTCCTATAATCTATACACACTCTCCACCCATTGGACACTCTAGTAGGAACAAGTTCTCCTTTATTATTCTCAACAACCGTTATTCCCGTTTTCTTAGGCACGACATAAATAGGACTTACCCACTTTGAATCTGAAATCGGAAAAATGACACCTGCATCTCGCCACTTAAGAACTTCCTTTTTTACTACATCCATCATTGAAGGATTAAGTCTCCTTTGGGCTTCTCTAACAGGTTTAGCATCATTTTCTAAAAATATTTTATGCATACATAAAGTAGGACTAATCCCTTTAATGTCAGCGATGGTCCATCCTATCGCCTCTTTGTATTTCTTAAGAACATTTAACAATTTTTCCTCTTGTGACTCAGAAAGTGAACTAGAAATGATGACTGGCAAAGTGTCATCTTCACCCAAAAAAGCATACTTAAGGTTACTAGGCAGGGGTTTTAATTCAAGTTTCACTAGTGGAAAAATAAGGAAGGGCTGCGGTCAAAACAGCCCTAAGGGCTGCGTTTTTGGCCAGCAGCCCTTTCCATAGCAGCCCTTCAATAGAAAAGAAGGGCTGCAGTTCAGGCCAAAAACGCAGCCCTTCTTAGCTCGAAGGGCTGCGTTTTAAGCTTAAACCGCAACCCTTCTCCAACTGAAGGGCTGCGGTTTTAAGCCTAAACCGCAGCCCTTCACTTAAAGAAGGGCTGCGGTTTACGCTTAAAACCTGACCCTTCAAATTCAATTTTTTTTTTTTTTAAATAAAATTTCCCTACATGCCCTGCCCACCCCAGCCCCCACCCCTAGCCCCCCCCCCGCCCACCCCCCTCACCCACCCCGCCCTTGCCCACCCCAGCCCCTGTCCCGCCCACCCTACCCACCCCACCCACGCACCCGCCCCCACCCCGCCCACCCCCCTGCCCACCCCCGCCCACCCCCCCCCCCCCCACCCCACCCACACCGCCCCGCCCACCCCCTTTACTCCCCCAAGCCCCGCCCACCCCATCCCAACCCCCGCACTCCCTCCCCGCCCGCCCTGCCCCGCCCCCACCCCACCCCACCCCCTTCACTCCCTGCACCCCCACCCCACCCCACCCTCGGCCACCTCCTCCACCCATTCTTTGCCACACCACCCCAAAGACCCAACCAGCCCCATAGCCCGGCCCCGGCCCACCATGGCGGCCCCCACCCCACCCCCACCCAAAACCTCCCTTCGACACAAAAAAAAAACCGATCAAATTGCAATAATATATGACAAGTTTTTGAACGTAATAATTAACTTTAAATATGTATATTTAATAATGTAAAAAGTGTACATAGAATTGATACAAACTAGTAGATGTATCATAAGCAATCATCACAAATGTGGGACGCCAACTTATCCCGAACTTCATGTAATTCGTCTGTGGTGAAGGCCCTCAAACGTGGTGTGTTATTCATATAAACCTTGCAAAACAACCAAGGAATAAACACATAATATAAAAATTCAATCATTTACCGTAGTTAGTAGTTCTAAAAATGACATATACCTTCCCGAAATTCAATCAAAAACAAATGCAAGCCTTAAACTCTACACACTAGTTATATTATACCTTATATTATCATATTCAAAAAGAAAAGGAAGTTAAATGACTCGAGAAACAGGAATTGGAGGCGAAAAGGCAAAAATAGGGCTAAAATCACATTTATGTTCCCGATATACAACCAACAACAGATGCAAGCCTAAGAATCTACATGATAGTTACATTATACCTCATATTATCATGTTCAAAATGAAATTGGGGTTAAATGAAGCGATAAGTACGAATTGGACGCGAAAAGGCAAAAATAGGCCTAAAATGCCCTTTTCGTTCCCAAAATTCAACCTACAACAATTGCAAACCTAAAAATCTACACAATAGTTACATTATGCCTCATATTATCATGTTCAAAATGAATTTGGGGTTAAATGACTCGATAAATACGATTTGGAAGCCTAAAAGGCAAAAATAGGCCTAAAAATGACATTTTCGTTCCCAAATAGGCCTAAGAATCTAAACTAACACATACTAATAAGTTACATACCTTTTGAAGATCATCGGCGTTAGTGCAATGGTTGACGATATCGAACATGTACCTCAGCACGTAATAGCCACATGCAAGTCCATCATCTTGTTGCGGACACTAAATGTTCACCAAAGGATGCATCCAATGACATTCATGTTAGATGTGTAGTATGTGGCTAAAAGTGTTTATATATAAGGACAAATAAATTAGTCATGTTACCTCGACTGATATCCAAACAGGAGCTTTTGGTGCTCGAAGTCCTGTTCCACTAATATGCTTCATCACACTACATCAATACATTATTATAAGATTAGATGTACTAACTGTTTATATATATAAGATGATGAATAATGTGTAATATTAATAAGTGCGCATATATTGAGTTTCTATTAGGCTACCTATTTAACAATGATTTGATTAGTAAGGTCCGTGGTGGTTGTCGACGCAAAGAATCAAAGTGGTAGACTTCGTTACGTGACAAACATATCGCAAGCAGTGTCCAATGAGCCCTACAACAAGAAAATATAGTTATTAATATTAATCGTAGAACAATTACTAGGTCAATTTAATATTCGAAAAATAAAAGTAAAGCGAGTTTAACAAGCATACTTTTCAATATAAGGAACAAGAATGATCTGATGATATCCAAAACGAGATGACGCTTTGAAACTCATATCGAGATACTCTTTCACTTCGGCTTTGTTTTGTAAGCAATTGTCATCTCGTATTATGTTTGGACATAACCAACCAAACATTGACTCATCACTAGATGTTGCAATCAATTCATTGTATAATAACCTGAGAAATTATATTGATTAAAAGTAAACTTACTTATTATGGAAGTTGAATTGAAAACTACTTAAGGCATATGTATATGTATATTTAATTTATATACTTATGTATTACCTCATGAATGTTTGTATCATGGAAACATTCAACTCTACCCCACATAATAATTCTTTAATATCAACCTGAGAAATGAATGTCGATGACTCCTCAAAGTAGTGGAATTGTTGCTCCCCCAAAGGAACCTCAATTGCACTTTCATCGGGTAAATCGCTAGCGCACTCATGTAACAAAAAGCATGGAATACTAAGGCTCCGCACCACCTCTGGATCGATAATAAGTGGATTCTTTGCCATAGAAACATTTCCCTTCACCACATTTCGTTCACCTTCATCACGTAAACTTGCTTTCTTATAAGGTGAACATGCCTTCTTTCCCTTCCTGTCATGTGAGTCGGCCTTCCCCCAAACCTAGTAATTAGTTAAAAGTAAAGATATTACTGACTATCATAGAAACTATAAAAGAAAACACGCATATATATATATATGAATGTTAATCATTGTACCTCATCTGAAAACCGCACCAATGCACGCGGCCCACGAACATAACGCCAAGGGCATCATTCAAGAATCGTAGACCAACTTCGGCCCGGCGATGAAGAGGTAATTCTTCGAAACCTGACACAATTTCATTGACGGTGACCACATAGTGATTATCATCCACTAACTGGTTATGCAATCGTACTCGGTCACTAGGGGTTGTGCATGGCCATAAGCTACGAGAATGAAACTATCATAACCATCTCCTCCAGCTAATAGTTCACATGGTGTCTCTTCCTGTAAAAAAAACTCTATTTATAGTTAGTCTATGAAACAACATATATATAGTAAGAATTTCATGCATTTAAGAACAACAGTTGTTTAACAAAGCAAAGGGATTAAGTGATTACCTTCAACTCGGGTACTACAGGTGGATCAGGCTGGCAAGGTGTAATATCACTACCCTTCTTTAATGCAGCAAAAGTCGATAAACCCATTTGCTCCAAAATGGCGTTGAAATTATGTGTCATCTCCTCTCTGAGCTCCTCCCGAATTGCAGCTTTCATAGCCTCCACATCTACTGACGCTGTCGAATTCACACTACTTGCACTCGATTTGTTCGTTGTAGTGTATTGATCACCATATACCTTTCTCAAACCGAGGCGGACACCTCCTACGCCCCTCACTCGTCCACTGTGGTCCTTTCCTAAAGTTTCGTGCAATGCATCAATGTGTCCTTTAGGAGTGAACTCACCGGTTGCCTCTTTTTCCTTCAAGCCAATCTACATAAGGATAAGAGAGAAATTCTCGTGAACGCACAAGTTATATTATGTATACCTTATATAACCATATAATCTATACTTACAATGGCGTTGGCTATCTGTTGTGTTCCGGGATCAGGCAAGACTCTTTTTCCCTTGCATCAACCCCATGCATCGAACACCACCAATCGAGGACTCTATCTGGTTGCCGAGGCTGTGCAACTGTCGTTGAGCTAGTCCCCGTTGCCGTTCTCGACCCTAGTGTGGGGTAATGGCTGAACATCCACTTCTCTCTCGCCTCATTGTACGAATGAGCACCCAAATGATGATAATACTTTCTAGCTTTTGCACTCGCGCTACTTTTCTCACGACTTACCTAAAACACACAATTAATTATAAACAAAGGTTAGGTACGGTGTTATACAATAATACTGGATCTAACTGTATTAAATCTTAATAAAATATTCTTACAATAGCTTGTGGGGTTGTTTTATTGGCAACAAATGCTTCCCACTCTTCAGGTTTGATCGTTTTCCATATCTGAAATGGTAATTTGGATGGTCCAGATGATGTTTCCGGTGAAGCCTCACGACCGGCTTGTGTTTCTCCGCCGTAGATGTTCTTCTTCTTTGTACCTACTACTTTCCTCCGCTTAGTGATCCACCCAGACACTAACTTAGCCTTGAAATCTCTGAATTTCTGGGCAACCGCGGATAGAAATACATTCTTCTTGGCTTCATCATCTTCGATATTGAATTGATTCTACAAAAAACGCAGTTCAGAAATTAGTTTTCGCAAATGTTGTAATTTATATGCTATCAGTAATATTACACATATATTTAACTATATAATTAAGAAACTAAACGTTATTGTACGTGAAGCTTACCATAGTATCTTCCCATAGACACCACTTCAACCCCTCCGGCACCTCTTTCCATGAGTGTAGAATGGAGAGTTTATGCATGAAAATGCCAACTTGCATGCCATACTTTTGACGCCACTTTCCACAAGGTTGACATTATCGTACTCCAAAGTCATATTTGTGTGTTTCCCTAGTGACTTTGTAGGTCCCCTTCCTTTTCTTTTTTTCGTCGTCAATGACTTCCTAGGCATTTGTGCATTTATTTCTTCACGGCGAGATCGAGCCAATTTACCCCGTTCCTTTCTCGCATCGAAAGACTCATCCTCGGTAGTGTGTTCAACAGCACTCGTGCTGTTATCCGTATGCACCTCCGCCATCTCCCTGAAATTGTACAAATATATGCATTAATATAAAAAAAATTAAAATTCACATTGCCACTAAGGGGTGTGGGTGTGGGAGGGGTGTGCGGCGAGGGGAGGGGGTGTGGGGGGGGGGAGGGGGGGGGTCGTGTGCGGGGGTGTGCGGGGAGGGGTGTGCGCGGGGGAGGGGGGAGGGGCGCAGTGGGGGGGGGAGGGGGTTGTGTGCGGTGGGGGGGGAGGGCGGCGGTGGGGGGAGGGGTGCGGGAGGGGAGGGCCAGCATGGTGGGGCGTGTGCGGGGTGGGCGAGTGGGGGGGAGGGAGTGGGTGTGGGAGGGGTGTGCGGGGGGGGGTGCGGGGGAGGGGTGTGGGAGGGAGGGGCCGGCGGTGGGGGGGAGGGGTGTGCGGGGGTGTGGGGGAGGGGGGTCTTTGTGCGGGGGTGTGCGGGGAGGGGTGTGCGGGGGGAGGGGTGAGTGGGGGGGGGGAGGGGTCGTGTGTAGTGGGGGGAGAGGCGGCGGTGAGGGGGAGGGGGGGGTGTGCGGTGGGGGGAGGGGGTGTGCGGTGGGGGGAGGGCCAGCGGTGGGGGGAGGGGTGTGGGAGGGGAGGGCCGGCGGTGGGGGGCGTGTGCGGGGGTGGGCGTGGGGGAGGGTGTGGGTGTGGGTGTGGGTGTGGGTGTGGGGGGGTGTACGGGGGAGGGGTGTGCGGGGGGGGGAGGGGTGTGGGAGGGGTGGGCCGGCGGTGGGGGGAGGGGTATGCGGGGGAGGGGGGGGTGTGGGGGGGGAGGGGGGGGGTGCGTGTGCGGGGGTGTGCGGGGGAGGGGTGTGCGGTGGGGTGGGGGAGGGGCAGCGGTGGGGAGAGGGGGGTCATGTGCGGTGGGGGAGGGGGAGGGGGCCGTGTAGGGGTGGGGAGGGGCTGGCGTGTGCGAGGGCGGGGGCAGGCGCGCAATGGGATCCCACCCTGCACCCCCCCCCGCACCCGCACACACCCCCCCCACCCCTACACGCCCCTCCCCACCCCCGCACACGCCCCCTCCCCCACTGCTGCTCCTCCCCACCCCCGCCCCACGCCCCCCCAACCGCCGCCACCCCCCGCCCACCTCCAGACCACCCCCGGACGGCCCGCATGCCCACCCCCACCACGGAACCCTCCCCTTCCCCCCACCCACACATGGCACCCCCCCCCCCTTGCACACAGTTACATACCAATAAGTTAGGAGTTAGATCAACAAAAATTTAAAAAAATGACTCGATAAGTACGATTTGGAAGCGAAAAGGCAAAACTAGGCCTAAAATGATCTTTTCGTTCCCGAAATGCAACCAACAATAAATGCAAGCCTAAAACTCAACACAATAGGTACATTATACCTCATATAATCATGTTCAAAAAGAATTTGGGGTTAAATGACTCGATAAGTACGATTTGGAAGCGAAAAGGCAAAACTAGGCCTAAAACGACCTTTTCGTTCCCGAAATGCAACCAACAACAAATGCAAGCCTAAAACTCTACACAATAGGTACATTATACCTCATATAATCATGTTCAAAAAGAATTTGGGGTTAAATGACTCGATAAGTAAGATTTGGAAGCGAAAAGGCAAAACTAGGCCTAAAATGACCTTTTCGTTCCCGAAATGCAACCAACAACAAATGCAAGCCTAAAACTCTACACAATAGGTACATTATACCTCATATAATCATGTTCAAAAAGAATTTGGGGTTAAATGACTCGATAAGTACGATTTGGAAGCGAAAAGGCAAAATTAGGCCGAAAATGACCTTTTCGTTCCCGAAATGCAACCAACAACAAATGCAAGCCTAAAACTCTACACAATAGGTACATTATACGTCATATAATCATGTTCAAAAAGAATTTGGGGTTAAATGACTCGATAAGTACGATTTGGAAGCGAAAAGGCAAAACTAGGCCTAAAATGACATTTTCGTTCCCGAAATGCAACCAACAACAAATGCAAGCCTAAAAATCTACACAATAGGTACATTATACCTCATATAATCATGTTCAAAAAGAATTTGCGGTTAAATGACTCGATAAGTACGATTTGGAAGCGAAAAGGCAAAACTAGGCCTAAAATGACCTTTTCGTTCCCGAAATGCAACCAACAACAAATGCAAGCCTAAAACTCTACACAATAGGTACATTATACCTCATATAATAATGTTCAAAAAGAATTTGGGGTTAAATGACTCGATAAGTACGATTTGGAAGCGAAAAGGCAAAACTAGGCCTAAAATGAACTTTTCGTTCCCGAAATGCAACCAACAACAAATGCAAGCCTAAAACTCTACACAATAGGTATACAGTAAGTATTGAACGGGTATCTAGGCATATGATGACGATTCAAACAACTTGTAGATTTCATAGCTAAATTACATTGCATTTTCATACAATCTCATATCAAGAAATATGCATACACTACACAAACCCTCCGAAATTCACATCAGCTGGTACGAATTGGACACGAAAGGCGAAAATAGGCCTAAAATGACCCGCGAATTGAATCAGGTCACATGGCAATGGAATGCCCATCAGCTGGTTGCGGCGGAGTTATAACTATTATAAATGTGGAGAGCACTAGATGGGCTTTCGATTGCCATGTGACCTGACTCTCCACATTTACAACAACCCCACCACTACTGCCCCCCACTGCAATCCCTCATTGCCATGTAGGCGTAAAATGACCTTTAATTTTCATTTCCGAAATTCAACCAACAACAGATGGAAGCCTAAAAATCTACTCAATAGTTACATTATACCTAAGCCCTCCCCCACCCACCGCCCAAAGATCCCCACCCTCCCCACCACCCCTTAGCCCACCCCCACCCATTGCCGCCCTCCCCCCCCCCCCCCCGGCCAAAGAATCACAACCCTCCCCCACCCTCCGTCCAAGATCTCCCCGCCCTACCCCACCCCATGCCCAGCCTCCCCGCCCTCCCCATCCCCCCGACGACCCCCCACCCCCTACCCACCCTCCCCAAGCCCTCCCCCACCCCCTACAATCACATTTTACAACACAATATAGAAGAGAAATGCAAGAAAACAAATTAATTAGAGAAATGAAAAATAAGAGAGAGAGTGAGAGGGGAATTACCGAAAATGCAGTAGTGGTGGTGGTGGTGGCGTCAACGTGCGCTGAGAGAAGAGAAGAAGAAGGAGCAACATTTTCGGCGTCAGTTCGTCAATGACGGTGCTCCGGCGATGGAACGGTGCTCCGACGATGTGTCGGTGCTCCGGTGTTGGGCGTTAGGGCTGTGCGAGTGGGTGTGAGGGAGAGTGGTGGGGGAAAATTTTTCCAATAAGGGAGCGAGGGAAATTTGCGAGTAAGTGTGTACTGTGTGTGCGCGCAAAACCTATAAAGTTACGTTGTTATTTTAATTTGGGCGGGATGTGAAGGGCTGCGGTTATCACAGAAAACGCAGCCCTTCGTGTATGAAGGGTTGCGGTTTCTGGCCTAACCGCAGTCCTACATTAATAGGGCTGCGGTTAGACTTAAAACCGCAGCCCTTCATACAGTATGAAGGGCTGTGTTTTCTAGGTAACCGCAACCCTTCACTAAAAGGGCTGCTGTTTCCTTGGAAACCGCAGCCCTTCATACACGAAGGGCTGCGTTTTTCAAAAAATGCAGCCCTTCCAGCGCAACCCTTCCTTTTTTTCCCCTAGTATTTAGGGGGTGATTGAATAGATGGGATCAACTTAGGGGTATTGACAGGCAATTCACAACTTGAAACAGATTGCATATTATTAGCACATGTGTTTCCCGACTCATAATTAACACTTCCAAATGCAAAATCAGTCTGAGCAGCAACATGATTTTCTAAATTTGCAGTGAGAGGAGATTCAACATATTCAACATGGAATGAGTTAAATTTTTCTTGTGTAATGCAATAAATCTCATCTATACAATCCACAGAGTTCACATCCTGCATGATAGAAGGGTAGTTCATCGCATCATAAATGTTAAGTTTAATCATTTCACCATCAAATTCAAAAGAAAGAGTACCCTCCGACACGTCAATTTTTGCTTTAGCAGTTTTGAGAAAGGGCCTCCCTAACAATAATGGCACATCAATAGATTCAAGCGTATCACCCATATCAAGAATATAGAAGTCAACAGGAAAAACTAACTCATTTACTTGAACTAAAACGTCCTCTAAGACTCCTAAGGGATAAGCTTGTGATCTATCGGCTAACTGAATCACTACGTTCGTTTTAGAGAAGGGGCCCAAGTTCAAAGATCTATAGATTGATCTAGGCATTACGCTAATGGATGCCCCTAAGTCAAGCATACACCTATTAAGCTCATGGTTTCCTATCATGCAAGGTATAGAAAACATCCCAGGATCCTTACATTTAGGAGGTATTTTCTTTTGAATAACGGCAGAGACGTTCTCCCCCACACATACTTTTTCACCACTCTGAATTTTCCTTTTGTTAGTGCATAAGTCTTTTAAGAATTTAGCGTACTTAGGCATTTGCTTGATTGCATCTAAGAGAGGTATATTTATCTCAACCTTCCTAAATGTCCCTAAGATGTCATTGTCTAAATCTTCTTTCCTAGAGTTAGCAAAACGTGAAGGAAATGGCACTATCTCCCTAGGATCAAGTTTATTTGAAGAAGGATTCATGATAGGTTTTTCTTTTTCTTTTCTCGCCTTCACTACTTCGTTTTCCACATTTTCGACTTCAATCTCATCACTAATATCACTAATCTGCCCAATTTTGTCACCTTGTAATTTTTCACTATCTTTTTCTATGGTTTCATGACTCACCTCGACTTCTTTTTCCACTTTACCTCGATTTTCAAGTTCTTTACCACTTCTCAATGTTATGGCTTTAGTTTCATCTATCAAGTGAGGTATAGGCTTTTCAAAAACTTATCCATCCAATTTACTTTCTATGTTGCTAAGTGTAGTACATATTTGTTTCATTTGGTTATCTAGATGGTGAAGGTGATTTTCAATTTGTTGCTGATTATTAAATTCATGATAGTGAACTTTTCCTATTTGGAGAGCTAATAGTTTTACTAAATTTTCCAAAGACTCATGTTGAGTACTAAAACTGGAAACTTGGTTACTAATATTAGCAACTACAACTTTAAATTCAGCAATTTGTTCAGTTTGCTCCTTCAATTGCCTTTCAATTTTCACTTCGGAATCAATTTTTGTCCCATATTGTTCACTGTTAAGGACCATAGTAGTTATTAACTCTCTTGCTTCACCAGGAGTTTTATTCACCAAAGTTCCACCACTAGCGATATCTATTAAACGTTTCTGATCATCTAACAAACCATCATAAAAACATTCAATTAGGAATTGCTCACTAAGTTGATGTTGTGGGCATGAAATGCAAAGTTTATTAAATCTTTTCCAATACTCATGCAATTGTTCATCTTTATCTTGCTCAATACTACATATTTGTTTCCTTATTAATCTAGTCAAGTTAGCAGGTTGATATTTTTCAAGAAAAGCTCTCCGAAGGCTATCCCAAGAAGTAATAGATCCAACGGGAAGATAAAGTAACCAATCTCTAGCTAGATCATGTAAAGTAAAAAGGAAAACACGAATTTTAATACCATCATCATCTTTACTATTTAACAATAAAGTAGAGCAAGCAAGAGTAAATTCTTGTAAATGTCTATGAGCATCTTCCTTATCATGACCATAAAATTTAGGGAAAATTTCGAGAAAACCTGGATCAAGTTTGAATGGTTTCTCTAGTGCGGGAAAAATAACGCTCATGTGTGTCTCATATGCATTGAACATATATTCTTTCAAGCTCTTTTCACCTTCTCCTGCCATTTCACTAGCTAATAGTCACACAGAAAATATAAATGTAAATATTAGATCAATAAACAAGAACCTAGAATTAAAAAAATAACTAAATAAATAATAATATTTATACAATAGTCTAAAATAATAAATTATAAAGTCCCCGGCAACGGCGCCAAAATTTGATGCGTGTCGTTTCCGCAACAAAATTAAATTTATAAATCACTCACTAACTCTAACAAATAGATAGGGAAAGTAAGGGTCGAACCCACAGAGACTGCATTATTATCTTAAACTAATTATTTAATTATATATATGACTATTATTATAAATTGGGGGGGTTTTCAAATATCAAAACTATTCTAAAACTATTAAACTAAAATAATGAAAATATAAATTGCAAGAAATAAATTCGGTTTTAAAATATAATAAAGAAGCTAATAGGAGACATGTAACTTTCTATAGATAATGGGTATAATCATTGACTCATTCGACTAGTCTAGGATAGATTGGTTAACTATATAACCCATTGAAAGCAAGTAGATTACTAGCTAGTTTTATCTTTCTTACTCGTTAAATCCCGTGAAAGCACGTAAATTTAATCCTAATCAAGCTAAATTAATCCAACCATGAAAGCATGTATCAAATTATCAAACTTGACAAAGATTAAACACCAATCAACTGAACCCAAATTAACCAGTAAGCTGCAACTAATAGAATTCAGTTATTACACAAGATTCTAGCAATTATAATTAGACCAGAAAGATGCAACCTAATTAAAACTACTATCAATCTAACAATAGAAACATGAAATAATTTAGGTGATCAAACTAAATCAATAAACATGAATCAAAAGCCAGATAATAAACCATATATAAATACCCAAAAGAAACTAATTGTTTATAACACAAACAATTTCGTAATCTCATAAACCCATATATCAAATAGTAAATTACATGTTCCTACTAATGTAAAACTACTCTAAATTAGACATAAAAAACAAAGAAAAATAGAAAAGAGAAAAGAAAACTCATTGTGACGAATTTCGGACTGAAATCTCGGTTTCCCTTCCTCCCGTATTCTTGTGCGGCTCGTCTTCTTCAGTCCATTGCTCTTGTGCGGCTACTGCTTTCCTTCGACTCTATGCTGCGTCCTACTGTCGTCCTTTACTTCGCATCCTCTTCGGTCTCCTACTTCACGTTTGCTGCTCTTCTGCGGCTCTCCTCTAATTTTTGTTGCTTCCTACTGTTATGTGCTGTTGTGAGGGATTATGCCTCCAGTCAAACCCTCCTTTCTTTTCGCAATACCCACGTGGGTTTTTACTTCCTTGATGATGCATATTCTTCAGCCCAACAAAATAATAGGACTTTGTACTCTTCTTTTTATTCCTTATTTTACCTTCTTTATTGCTCTTTGCTGCGTGGATTATTGGCACAATTGGGCTTTAGTCCATCTTCTAAGTGGCTTGTCTTCATCAAAGGAAATCCAAGTTTCCTTTTCTTCTTTGGTTGAAATTTCCTGACTTGGGTTTAATCCACTGATTTATTCAAGACCAATGTCATTTCTTTTACTCCGAAATTATAATATATCTGCCAACATTAGATATATTATCAATGGTATAAAATATAGCATAGGTCAAACTAATAAAAAATCATATAAACATAATTACTCGATAACCTATGAAAATGATTAACACCCACAACTCATATTTTATAATACTAATGAATAGCTACTAAGAAGGAATAGGAAGGTTATAATATATAATAATTATTTTTCAACTCTCTTTAAATGACTTATCACTTAATAATTAAAACAGACACAAATTAGACTTATTACTCTAAAAATAATTATCAAGTGATCAGAACCGAAATATCATAAAAGTATAATATTTGACTCAATTAACATTACGGAGGACACTAAATATAGTATGTTAGAGGGTAAAAATATGTATAAAGAGGCACTTATCAGTACTCCCCCCTTCTTGTGTTGTTGTTATAATTGTTGTTGATGTGTTGTTGTTGTTGGCAGGCATTTGTTGTTATTGTTAGAATTGTCATAGTCTAATAAGGTTACACAATCAGTTTGTTGAGGTTTATTTGTGAGCAAAGTTAGTTTTGTCTTCTCTTTATATTATTAGTAGCCAAATTATGTTCTTGGTTTAAGTAAGGTTGTGAGTTAAGTTCAGTTAGTTTAGTTCAATAAGTTACTTTTATGATTTTAAGATATATAGAATCAGTTTACAGAATTGAGGATTGGATTTAGATATTGGGAATTGGTTATGGTTGTGTTTTTTGAATTAGTTAGTTTGAGAACGATTGTAAATTGTTGTTATCTTTGGAGGATGATTATAGAGTGGAAGTGTTATAGTTTTAAATGTAGAAGAGGTTAATTTGATTAGTTTCTTATATTAGGAGAAGTTTAGTAATTATTGTTGTAACAACCCTGAATTTCCAATATTTCTAAAAACAACTTAATATAAATAAACTCGGAAATCCAGAGGTGCTACGCCGCGATAATTAGTAATAATAACCGCAAGGCTAATGGTTCTAATTAAAATAATAAATAATAAGTTTTAAATAATTATTACAGACCAACTAAATAGAATGTAAATTAATTATTACAAACCAGAATATAAATCTTATAGTCAAATAAATAACAGCGGAAGTCTTTTTAAAGTCTTATTAAATCGAAAGAGATCCAACGCACTCTTTAACCCAGCCGGAGCTAACTATCTTCAAGTCCCTGCACATTAAACACTGTAATATCAGCCAAAGGCTGAGCAAGATTTAATACTGTAATAAAACAAAACTATTCAATGTGCAGGTAAGATTATAAATTCATTTAAAAGTTGTACAGATTATATATAATATATTAATTTTCTAACAACCTCAGATCCAATCTTTCTTTCTTTCTGAACCATTCTGTAAAACTTTCAAATATAACTTTTCGTAATCTGTGAGTAGGAAGTAATAAAAATCCAATGAGCTAGCTAGGCTCACTAGATAAGGTAAACACCAAAGTCCCTAGTATGCATACCCCTAACTTGATAACGTACCAAGAAGGAAGACAAATGGTAAGAGTATTGATCAATATACTCCCAACTACTAAATAAACGGTTGAGACACTGTTAACTCAACATACTTCCATACTCGAGGAATACCGCTTACCGGCAACCCCACAATTTAATTAAACTTGGTAACATTGAGGAACTTCCTCCTTTTAATATAAATCTTATAAATAATCTCATAACCTCTTTCGATATAAATATCGAGAATAATTTAAATCTCAAAGTATAAACTTCATAAAACAATCTCATTGTTAAAATAAATTTCCAAACAATGTGAAAACATTTCTGAACCCATCTGTACAAGCAAAGTAAAAAAACTTACCTTATTAGCCAACCACAATCTACCAATTTCAATTACAAGTCAAAAAGGTTCTTCTACGAACCCGCGATCTACAATATAATATAATATAATATAGTATAAGTCACTTGACTATACTCCACATAATTTACACATAAACAATATAACCTAGTTAATGAGCTTTAATTTACTAGATTACTACTCGAAGGTGAAAATAGAACAAATCTACCAAAACAAACAATCGTTTACTGTTCACCTATGATAGTTAGCATAATACCAACAATACATAGCAAGTATATTAACTCTTTCTTTTTTTTTATAGCAAAAGGGGAAACTTACTTGATTACCACAATATCAAGTGAAAAAAAATAAAACAAATTTGAGAAGACACTACACTGCACATCCACGAAGCATATGAATACAATTCCTTTTGACAAGGTATACATGGCTTAGTTCACATAACAATGAATCAGACATGACAGTTTTCATGCTAATTACTCCAACATAACATTTTAATTAATCAAATGTTTTTTTTTTCCTTTTCTAGTTACAAATGTCCGAGCATATTGAAACAATCCAGCAAGGAGCAACCTTTTTACTCTTCTTCCTGGCAGTAGTCTTGGCAAGGGTATCGCAAGTCCCCCTCTTTCATTTATTGTTATTGTTGTTGCCACCCATACTTGTTGCAGGCTTCCCCTCAACCACAATATTGCACTACTAAGTCGAACTACTAATCAACTAACAACCCATCCAACACAACAAGAATTTCGGAATAAATTTGGTACCGAATAATTGTATAAATTAAACTCGAAAATATGCTAAATACATCAAACTAAGCATCAAACATGGACCAATCATATAAAATTCGCACACCATAATTTTCCCCCAATTTAATTTATTCAAGAACCCTAATTTACAAAAACCCCAAATTCAAATAATCAACCAAATACGAAATTAAAGTTTAAGATTATAACTTACTTGATTAAAGGGAAGTAATGAGAGTGAAATTACACTATAAAGGACCCAACAATCTCGACCTCTTGACCCGATTCTCGACCCGAAAACCGCAAGTCCAAATAACCCAAAATTTTCCCCTTTGAGCAACCACAAAAAAATCAAGAACTATTGAAGCTGGATGAGTGACGATTGATGGTTGGAGTATATGATGATGGTTGATGGAAATTTTGCAATTTTAATGTAAGTCTTTGGTTGAAACAAAAGGTAGAAGAAAGAAGGTGAAAAATGTCGTGGAGTACTGCTGCTCCAAAGTTCTAACTTCCTTTTTTTTTTTTTTGTTTTCTTTTCTTACTCTATCTTTATAATAAGGTTAGCTAGGTTTTAACCTAGGAAATCTAGGAATCAGTTTTTTTTTTTAACCACTTCAAAGGTAAAGTCAAATCTAGTAAAAAAAATATTTTTAATAAAAGAAATCTGAAATTATTTTTCTAAAATAAATTAATGCAGATAATTACTAAACGGGTATAAAAATATTGGGTGTTACAATCTACCCCCCTTAAAATAAGTTTCGCCCCGAAACTTAAAGTATTACTCAACTAAACAAACTTATACTCTTGTTTCTGAAAACAACTCGTTAATCTCTATACGTTAGCTAACTACTATCATAGGAATGTTCATACTATAACAAGCAGACATAAAACACATCAAGGCTTTATCAGAAACTCCCAATCACATATGCACGAAATTAGTATGAATTCTACCCCCATTAAAAGAAAGGAGTTACGTCCTCGTAACTAAAAATTTACCTGGGTGAAGAGATGGGGATACTTAAGACGCATAGCATCCTCAGCCTCCCAAGTAGACTCCTCTGAGTTGTGGTTTGACCACAGCACCTTCACGATCTTTGTCTCCCCTTTGCGAGTCTTTCGGACTTTGTGATCTAGAATCTGAACTGGAAACTCCTCATAAGTCATGTTATCATCTAACTGAAGAGACTCTGGCTGTAGCACATGCGAAGGGTCACTAATGTATCGCCGCAACTGAGAAACATGGAACACGTTATGCGCACGATCAACGCCTGGCGGCAACGCCAATCGGTAAGCCACCTCCCCTATTCTCTCCAGAATCTCGTACGGACCAATGAACTTAGGGCTCAACTTGCCCTGCTTCCCAAATCTCATCACTCCTTTCATAGGAGAAACCCTAAGCAACACCTTCTCTCCCACCTGAAACTCCTCATGGCGACGATGCTTATCACCATAGCTCTTTTGTCTATCTTGTGCCGCCTTCATTTTCTGCTGGATGAGCTTCACCTGTTCAACAGTCTCCTGAATCATCTCTGGACCAATCAGAACAGACTCGCCAATATCACTCCAACATAAAGGAGTACGACAACGCCGACCATATAAGGCTTCAAATGGTGCCATCTGAATGGTAGAATGGTAGCTGTTATTATATGAGAACTCTATCAAATCAAGCTTATCCTCCCAAGAGCCCTGGAACTCTAAGGCACAAGCCCTCAACATATCCTCCAGCGTTTGAATGGTGCGCTCCGTCTGGCCATCTGTAGCAGGATGAAAAGCTGTACTCATCTTCAACTTAGTCCCCAAAGCTTCCTGAAGCTTCTACCAAAAGTTAGACAAGAATCTACGATCCCTATCTGAAACAATATCACTCGGAACACCATGAAGTCTAATCACGTGCTCTCTATAAGCAGTAGCCAATCGTTCATGCTTCTAAGTATCCTTCATGGGAACAAAATGAGCAGACTTGGTAAGACGATCCACGATAACCCAAATTATATTATTCCCCTTTGGTGTTCTCGGAAGTCCACAAACAAAATCCATTGAGATCGAGTCCCATTTCCATGCAGGAACCTCTAAAGGCTGAATCGTCCCCTGAGGCCTCTTGTGCTCACTCTTGACCTTCTGACAAGTCAAGCATCTCGATACATACTTAGCAACATCAGTCTTCATATACGGCCACCAAAAAGTCTGCTTGAGATCCTTGTACATCTTATCCACTCCAGGATGAACTGAATACTGCGCTGAATGAGCTTCTTCTAAGATCTTTTCCTTCAACTCATGAACATTAGGAACACACCATCTCCCCTTAAATCTCACGCTACCATCCTCAACCACTGTGAAATTGACAGGCTCATTAGCTTGCTTGTCCTTTAAGAACTTATCCTGTACTTGTGCTTTTTTGATCTCATCATACAAAGTGGACTGAATCATAAGAGAATTAAGTTGAGCTCCCAATTGCACTATCTCCACATCAAGATTTTGAAACTCCTCTCGAAGACGATTCCTCGAACGCATGGTCTGCAAACAGTGAGAGGATTTCCTGCTAAGTGCATCTGCAACAACATTGGCCTTACCCTCATGGTATTGAATCTCCATATCATAATCTTTGATCAGTTCCAACCATCTCCTCTGCCTCATGTTCAGCTCTCTCTGAGTGAAGATGTATTTCAGACTCTTGTGTTCCGAAAATATCTTGAATGATGTGCCAAGCAGATAATGACGCCAGATCTTAAGTGCAAAAACAACAGCTGCCAATTCTAGATCATGCGTCGGATAGTTCAACTCATGGTTCTTCAGTTGCCTAGAAGCGTAAGCAACAACCTTTTTATCCTGCATAAGCACACAACCAAGACCATTCTTCGAAGCATCTGTGAACACTTCGTACTCAAGGTTTCCATCAGGTAAAGTCAACACAGGAGCTGTGGTGAGACACTCCTTCAAAATCTGGAATGCCTTCTCACAATCATCATCCCAACGATACTTAGTATCCTTCCTCATCAATGCAGTCAACGGTCGAGCTATTTTCGAGAAGTCCTTCACAAACCTCCTATAATAACCCGCCAAGCCAAGGAAACTGCGAATCTCGGTCACACTCTTTGGAGTAGGCCACTCAGAAACAGCTTGGATCTTTGCTGGGTCAACTGAGACGCCCTCTCTAGAAATGATATGACCAAGAAAATCAACTTTCTCCAGCCAGAATTCACACTTGGAGAACTTAGCATACAACTTATTCTCCCTCAGGACCTGCAGAACCGTGCGAAGATGTTCCTCATGCTCACTGGCATCCTTTGAATAAATCAATATATCATCTATGAACACCACCACAAACTTATCCAGGTACGGCCTGAAGACTCGATTCATCAAGTCCATGAACACAGCTGGAGCATTAGTCAACCCAAAGGGCATAACAGTAAACTCATAGTGCCCATAGCGAGTTCTGAAAGCCGTCTTAGGAATATCATTCTCTGCAATACGAAGTTGATGGTATCCAGATCTCAGATCAATCTTAGAGAAAACTCCAGCTCCCACCAATTGATCGAACAGATCATCTATTCTTGGCAAGGGGTACTTGTTTTTCACTGTAACAGTGTTGAGCTCTCTGTAATCAATACACAGACGGAGACTCCCATCCTTCTTTTTCACGAACAAAACAGGAGCACCCCATGGAGATACACTAGGCCGAATGTACCCCTTATCAAGCAACTCTTCTAACTGAGCCTTAAGCTCTTTCATTTCAGCAGGCGCCATTCTGTAAGGAGGCTTAGAAATAGGTCCAGTTCCAGGCATCAAGTCAACATTAAACTCAACATCACGTCTCGGAGGCATGCCGGGAATATCATCAGGAAAAACATCTACAAACTCATTAGCAATTCGAACATCTTCAACACGTGGCTCTTCCTTACTAGTGTCGTGAACATGGCACAAGTACATAGGACAACCCTTCCTCAAATAGGATTTCAAAGTCAAAGCAGAAATGATTTTCAACGAAGACCCTCTATAAAACTCATGGACTCCACTAGGACTAACTACAGACACCTTTTGTTTCTCACAATCTATCTTGGCTTTATGCTTACTAAGCCAATCCATCCCTAGAATTACATCAAAATCATGCAAAGGAAAAGCTATCAAATCAACTACTAGGGTGGTACTACCACACATAATAGGGACATCTGGATACAAATTATTACAAGTTATGATCACACCAGAAGGAGTAGAGATGTCTACATCACAAGTTCTAGAGTTCTCTAACCCTAACTTTTTCACAAGAGATTCAGACACAAAAGAATGAGAAGCACCAGAATCAAATAACACATAAACAGACATCGAATGAATAGAAAAAGTACCGGTGACCACGTTGCCCTTGGTGTTTGCCTCGATCCCGGTTCATCACATGAACTCGCCCAGGTTCCTCCTCACATCACCTCTCGTGTGCCTGAGTAGCATTAGCAGTCCCTCCATTGCGATTAAGTGCAGCATTCCCTGGAGTAGAAGGAGCAGGACGACTGTTGTTTCCATTCTGGGGTCTCTTATCTGCTTGTGCCCCATTCCTCGAACTCATCTCAGTCCGAAGTTCCTCGATCTTGGGTTAGTAAAGCATTCATAAGCACGATGCCCCTTCCTCCCACAGTGATTACACTCCACCAAATTACCATCACAATCCTTGCCAGGGTGGTTCTCACTACAACGCTTGCAATAGAAAATCCGATCAGTCCTCTGGTTCTGAACTTGGGGCTGGCTACGGGAAGGAGTGGAATTCTGATTGTCCTTAGAATACTGTTGACTCGAACCTCCCTTGTTGTAATTACCACCAGAATCACGGTTCCCAAAGTTTCGGTTTTTAGTGAAACCCCCTCTACCTTTGTTATAACCAGTGGAACCAGATGTATCACCCCTTTCTGTCGCCTGAGTAGACCCTACTGGAGTGGATTTCAACTTCTTTGCAGCTTGCCTCTTCTCCTCAATCCTCTCAGCATTACAAGCACGAGTGTACACCTCCTTCACTGTAGTATACTCACCAGCTCCCATCCTAGAATGAAGATCGGGGTCTAACTTCTCCTCGAATTTCACCGCTCTCTCCTGCTCATCAGGAACTAACCCCTTAGCAAAACGAGCCAACTCCTGAAATTTCACATAGAACTCATGAACGGTCATATCTCCCTGCACGAGATCATTAAACTCCGTCCTCTTCCTCTTCCTCATATGGGCTGGAAAGAACTCGTCACGGATCGCCTTCTTGAACTCAGTCCAACCAAAATCTCTATCCTCCATGAGCTCTTCTCCTTCCTCATCCACAGTCACCTTAGTGGTCAAATCAAATTTGTTGTGAGTCCACCAAATATCAGCATCCTCAACCAGATAATAGGCAGCAGCATCAACCCTCATTTCATTAGGGACTTGGAGAGTGGTAAAGATTTTGTCAAATTCTCTAATCCAGTTCTCCATCTTGGTAGGGTCACCCTTACCATCAAAAGAAGAAGGTTTCTTCTGGTCAATTGCCTTAGAAATCACAGCAGTTTTGGAACTAGCATTGCCAGAAACAGGAATAACAGGAGTATTAAGGGCAGCAGCTTGAGCCTCAGCAAATTTCTCCATAGCATCAGTTAAGGCTCGAGTGGATTGAGCTATCTCACGCATCATACGATTCGAACTTGAGTTTCGAGCACGCACGTGTCTACGCATCATCTTAAAAGCACAATAAAAACAAAGATAAACCAAAAATGATTCACCCTTACCAAATAATAAATAAAATTCAAGAACTCACATAGTTTATAATTTTACTAGTTTCTAAACTCCAATAAATCAAGCAACCAAATGAAATGTGAAGTATATATCATCAACACATAATAATAATATAATTCCTTCTCTTCCCATATCACTTCCTCACAACGGCTTTTCAATTTTAATAATTTATTTACCATTTCTTGCTTAAGGTCATCTTAAAGAAATCTTAGTAACCTAAAGCTCTGATACCAACTGTAACAACCTCTGGATTTCCGAGTTTATTTATATTAAGTTGTTTTTAGAAATATTGGAAATTCAGGGTTGTTACAATTGTTATTGTTGTGAGGTAATTGTTGGATGATGATTTTGGTGTGGAGTATCATTTGAAGATCAAAATGAAGGAGATTGTATTGTTGGAATTCGTATTGCGTTCCAGGTAACGTTTATGTTCTGTAAAATAATTTACTCATGCCCTTCTGTGTGTGGATCTCTGTGTTCTGTTTTTAATACTTAAGTTCTTACTATGGCCATAGTTATGAATGTGTTGATCATTGATTGATTATGAATACGCAACCGTTTTGCTGGCTTAGTTTATGAACTGAAAATAGAAAGTGGGCAAGGTATGGATGGAGGATGGTTACTCTTTTGACCTGATATGGTCGGCTACGCTCCATAACGAACCTTGGGGGTAGTATTTCTGCGCTCCATAACTAACCTTGGAGGCGACGTTTGTCCAAATCCCGTACATGACACTGATTTATTTAAGAGAATGAGCTATGCTAGCGTTGTAACGGAAAGGAAATGATTTGACAAATAAAATGTTTATAATGGGCTGAAGTAAAGGTTACGAGTTTTCCACTCATTTTGGAATTTTATTTGTTTGTATTTCTTCTCTGAATGCAGGTTTGGTGTTAAGTGCTCGGAATTGGAATGCAACAAGATCAATATGTTATAATGGATTAAGGATGAGTTTGTATTTTAGATAGTTCATTTGTGAATAGTTATTTATATTTTGTTGTATATAATATTTTGGGAATTTTAGTCGAGATATTGGTTTAATTAAGGTGATTCTCCGCGGCAAGTTTATCTAATTAAGCGTTAAATTTTAGTTTATGGTTGTTGAGTGTATTTCGCTAGCAGCACGGAAGGGCGGGTTGTTACAAGATGGTATCAGAGCAACCTTGTGACCGTATGCCTAGTTAGCTACCTAGCGAAGGAAAGAGATTGTTGGGATAGTTTGAAATCGATTTGGGTTATTAGTGGTTGAGAATCGATGGTTGGAGATTAGGAAAATTGAAGGGTTAAGTATTTGAGTGTTTGCGCTTATGCGTGTGCTATATGATTCATTTATGTGAAGGTATAATGCCTTGTATTGCCTATGTTGTGTACTTTGAGAAAAAAAAATTTGTATGATTTGGTTAAGTAAACGAATTTCAAACGAGATCTCTGCAAATGAGATGAATGGAATCCGATGCCGAAAATTTTGCCCCTTTTGTTTTCTTTGCTCCTCGATTCTAATATTGAGTTGAAGTGGAGATAAAAAAGCTAATGGTAGAATTGAGGTTGGATGCCTAATATCTGAGGAGCTTGAGATTTTGGTTTTCTTTAAGTTATTATTTTCAAGTTTTGAGGATAAAACTTTTAATAAGGGTGGTAGTATGTAATAGCCCTATTTTTAAGAGCGTTTATTAAAGGTTAATTATAATTATTAAGTTAATTATATTTCGAAAATTCTTATTTTATTTGAGTTTAGAGTATGGAGGTTTGTAATATATTTATTGGTTTAATTTTATGACGCTATTATTGATATATTTTGGATTTTAAGTTTAAGATGAGTGGTATTTGGCCAAATAGGGAAATTAGAGTCGGTTTCTTTTCTCTTCCTTGTCGGTGAAATTGGGAAACAAAACCCCAATCTTATCTCATCTCTCCTGTGGCTCTCACAAAACCGCAAACCCCTCTAAACTTTCTCTCTCCCCGTGATGTCTCTCTCTCTCTCTCCTGCGGTCTCGCCCCCTCCTTCAGCTCATCGGAGCTTCAATCGCTCCTGCCGGTGGTTCCCCAAGCTCGCCGGAGCTAGGCATGCCGCTCGCGTTTTCTCTCTCTCCTCGTTTGTCTTGTTCTTTGGTCTTGTTCTTCCTCTTCGATTGTGTTACCGCCGCGGTGCTTTGCCGTTGTCGTTAGGTTTGCCGTCGCCGCCTCTTTCTCTCTCATCCGTCGCGGTGCTGCGGCTGGGTGGTTCTCGTCGCCCGTGCTTCTTGTCGTTGTCATTTTATTGGTTGTCCGGCGAAGTACCAAAGGCACTCCCCCCTTCTTGTGTTGTTGTTATAATTGTTGTTGTTGTGTTGTTGTTGTTGGCATGCATTTGTTGTTGTTAGAATTGTCATAGTCTAATAAGGTTACATAATCAGTTTGTTGAGGTTTATTTGTGAGCTAAGTTAGTTTTGTCTTCTCTTTATATTGTTGGTAGCCAAATTATGTTCTTGGTTTAAGTAAGGTTGTGAGTTAAGTTAAGTTAGTTTAGTTCAATAAGTTAGTTTTATGATTTTAAGATATATAGAATCAGTTTACAGAATTGAGGATTGGATTTAGAAATTGGGAATTGGATATGGTTGTAATTTTCTGAATTAGTTAGTTTGAGAACGATTGTAAATTGTTGTTATCTTTGTAGGATGATTATTGAGTGGAAGTGTTATAGTTTGAAATGTAGAAGAGGTTAATTAGATTAGTTTCTTATATTCGGAGAAGTTTAGTAATTATTGTTATTTTTGTGAGGTAATTGTGGATGATGATTTTGGAGTGGAGTATCATTTGGAGATCAAAATGAAGGAGATTGTATTGTTGGAATTCGTATTGCGTTCCAGGTAACGTTTATGTTCAGTAAAATAATTTACTCATGCCCTTCTGTGTGTGGATCTCTCTGTTCTGTTTTTAATACTTAAGTTTGTACTATGGCCATAGTTATGAATGTGTTGATCATTGATTGATTATGAATACGCAATCGTTTTGCTGGCTTTGTTTATGAACTGAAAATAGAAAGTGGGCAAGGTATGGGTGGAGGATGGTTACTCTTTTGACCTGATATGGTCCGCTACGCTCCATAACGAACCTTGGGGGTAGTGTTGCTGTGCTCCATAACGAACCTTGGAGGCGGCGTTTGTCCAAATCCCGTGCATGACACTAATTTGTTTAAGAGAATGAGCTATGCCAGTGTTGTAACAGAAAGGAAATGATTTGACAAATAAAATGTTTATAATGGGCTGAAGTAAAGGTTACGAGTTTTCCACTCATTTTGGAATTTTGTTTGTTTGTATTTCTTCTCTAAATGCAGGTTTGGTGTTAAGTGCTCGGAATTGGAATGGAGCAAGATCAAGATGTTATAATGGATTAAGGATGAGTTTGTATTTTAGATAGTTAATTTGAGAATAGTTAATTATATTTTGTTGTATATAATATTTTGCGAATTTTAGTCGAGATATTGGTTTAATTAAGGTGATTTTCCGCTCCGAGTTTATCTAATTAAGCGTTAAATTTTAGTTTATGGTTGTTGAGTGTGTTTCGCTAGCAGCTCGGAAGAGCGGGCTGTTACAGGCAGCCAGTGCTGTCAATCCCGGACAACCTCGAGAGATGATAGTCTTGCCTCAAGTCGAACCTCCTCGATTTGAGCAACCCAGTCCCAATCTTGTTACTTAGCAGGACCTACAGCAGTTGGCGGAACGCCTCAGCGACAATCTCGAGCGGAGCCTTAGGGCCCTCATGTATAACCTCCAGAACGGAGGGGAGGGGACGTCCAACAGACCTCCTGTCCCTCGACTTGTTCTGGGGCAGAATGGGTGTGATCTTCCTCCCAATGGCTAAGCTCCACAAATATCGACTCGAGTTCCTCAGAACTCAACTCGAGTCCCTCAAGCTCCACTTCGAGCCCCTCCTAGTCGAGGAGATGCGCGACACGTCATCAACGAGCGATCCCTCAGGAATGGCAATCGAGATGCTCGCGAAGTCCTTAATGAGCGTCGCGCACGCTCGAGGCAAGAAGGAGAGGTGCTCCCCAACCCTAACCGGGGACGGGAAGGATCTCGACAGCAGAAAAAGGGGACGCGAGAGGCACGAAGAAGAAAGATCCAACAGTTCTGAATCGAGCGAGAGGTCCAATGCCCAATTTGGCAACCTAAGTTTTATCACACCCTTTAGTGAAGACATAATGCGGACTCCCAATCCTCGCAAGGTTAAGGTCCCTCCCATCGAGCATTATGGGGGAACCACAGACCCCATCGACCATCTTACGGCCTTCAAAGCGCAGATGAGTGTGCAAACGGGGGAGCGAGGCAGCATGGTGCAAGTTCTTCCCCACCATGCTGAAGGGGCTGGCTCTCACTTGGTTCACGGAACTTCCCCCTGGCAGTATTTCTGATTTCGCCTCCTTCGAGGCCGCCTTCAAACAAAATGTCATAGCTGGAAGAAGGCATCGAAAGACCAGCATCCATCTAATGTCCATTAAGCAACGAAGAGATGAAGACTTGGCAGAGTATATCAAGAGGTTCAACGAGGAGTCCTTGAAGGTCTTTGACCTACAGGATAGTGTGGCGTTCACCGCACTAATGTCAGGCCTCTACCCATCGAGAAGGTTCAAGCTAAAGCTCGCAGAGAGCGAGGCTTCTACTTTCACTGAAGCAATGAACCTCGCTCAGAAATTCATACAAGCCTCCGACATTGTAAAACTCATGAGGAACCAAGTTCCAACAAGAGAAAAGCCGACTATGGTACTCGAGTGGATCCCCCTCGGGACGGCCCTCGGAGAGAGAGGGATAAGAAGCCACGACTGGATGATAATGGCTACGACCCTCGATACAACCTCAACAGAAGGGAAATATACCTCGACATCAAAGAGAAGTATGCCTTACCAAAGCCCACACCCATCAGATCTTCCGTCAGTAGGAGAGATAAGAAACACCTGACCTACGATGAGTTGGGAGTCCGAGTGGGCTTTGATCTTTCGAGTCCCCGCCGTTTGCACAGTTGTAAACCGAGTAGAAGAGCCTCATACTCGGCTTCATTGTTCGAGGCAGTGAAGTCGAACTTGACGGCGTAATCTGTTCTGTTCTTTTGGGGATCGAGGACTAGCAGCCCGCCCACGCGGCCAGCTTTTGACGATGATCCATCGACGAATAATTCCCAGGAGCCTTCCTCGACGGGCTCGGGCCTTGAGGTAAACTTTGCGATGAAGTCGGCCAGTGCTTGAGCTTTGATGGCTCGACGGGGCTCAAACTTTATGCCGAAGTCTGACAACTGATTAGACCAATCTGTTACCCTGCTGGACTGGTTCTTGCCCTCGATCACCTTTCGCAAGGGCTGGCTGGTTAGCACCTTGATGGGATGTGCATGAAAATAAGGCTTGAGTTTGCGAGTTGCAATGACTGACGCAAATATCATCTTCTCGAGGACGGCGCTGAGGGCATTATCCGACACAACCAGGTAGACGAAAAGTGTTTCTCCTGGTAAAGGAGAAACAAGTTTAGGAAGGCTGTCTGCTGATCTCGATAGGAAGCGTCCTAGTGCTGCCATACAGCCGGTTAGGCGTTGGACTTCCTTGATTGTTCGAGGGCTCTTCATTTCTATGATGGCTTGGACTTTGTCTGGGTTAGCCTCGATGCCCCTTTCTTCTACCAGGAAGCCAAGACACTTTCCTCCTTTTACGCCGAAGACGCACTTGTTCGGATTCAGCTTCATGTTATGGGCGCGTAAGGTGGACAAGGTTTCCTTGAGATCAGAGACATGGTCGTCCTCTTGTTTGCTTTTGACAATCATGTCATCGACATAGACTTCGACGTTTCTTCCTATCTGATTTTCGAACATCTTATTGACGAAACGTTGGTAGGTGGCTCCGGCGTTCTTGAGGCCGAATGGCATTACTTTGTAACAATATATTCCTGAACTGGTAGTGAATGATGTATGGACTTGGTCCTCTTCAGCCATGGGGATTTGGTGGTACCCTGCATTTGCATCCAAGAAGCTGAAGAGGGCGTGTCCTGGCATCGAGTCGACTAGTCTATCTATCTTGGGGAGGGGAATGTCATCCTTCGGACAGGCCTTGTTCAGGTCTGTGAAGTCGACACACATCCTCCATGTCCCGAAGGACTTGCGGACTAGGACCACGTTGGCCAGCCATTCAGTATACTGGCACTCTCTAATAAAGCCTGCTGCCAACAGCTTTTTTACTTCTTCAGCTGCTGCTTTGCTTCTCTCGATGCCCTGGTGTCTCAGCTTTTGCTTTACTAGTCGATGTCCTTCTTTGATGTTGAGACGGTGAACCATGACATGGGGGTCGATACCCGGCATTTCGTCGACAGTGTATGCAAATACATATTGGAACTCTCGGATGACTCCGATGATTTGTGCTCTACGTCACCGGGGATTTGTTTGCCGATTCTTATCATTCTTCCTCTCTCTTTGTCGATGCATACTTTCTCATCTCCATCCACCGGTTGAGGTATCTCGTACCTCTTTGGGTTTTCAGTGACGTAGAGCCCCATCACAGGGAGAGGTTCTTCAGGCTCAGGCTGCTTCCTTTTGAGGGTTGATTCTTCCCTTTGGTTCTTTAGGCTGTTAACATAGCATTCTCGGGCACATTTCTGATCTTCGAAGAGTTGAGCGACATGTCCATCGTCGGCCTCAAGCTGGAACAACAATTGGTAAGTGGAGATGGCGGCCTTAACTTTGTTGAGGGTGGGACGTCCAATAATGACGTTGTATGGGAGGTCAACATCGACGAGGACGCTCCTTCCTCGACCCTTCTCACCCATTCGAGTTGGGAGCTTGACTGATCCTAAAGGATGGACTGATTGTCCTCCAAATCCTACCAAAGGCTGGTTGATGGGTAAAAGATCAGCCTCCTAATACTTCAGCTTCGTCAGGCAATCCATCGTTATGATATCGGCGGAGCTCCTGCCATCAATGAGTTCTCGACCCATCCTCAGGTTGGCGATTTTCATTTCGACGACTAAGGGGTCGTCATGAGGGGTTTGGATAGGTCGATGGCTATCTTTGAAAGTCATGGTGGGGCAGGCCGCCGTTCTGGTCATGTCCGCTGTCCCATGTTTTAGAGTGTAAAGGTGTTTCTTTCGAGAGCAGCAGGTTAAGCCGCCCGAAGCGTACCCCCCAGTGATGACGTTGACAAACCATGCCGTTTCATCGCTCCTGGATTCTTTTTCCTTTCGAGGTTCCTTTTTCTTTTCTGCTGGATCTTTCAGGTATCGGTTTAATTTCCCTTCGTCTGCCAACTTGTCCAGTGCTCTCTTGAGTTCTCTACAGTCACAAGTGGTATGACCGCAGTCGTGGTGGTATTGAGTTCGAGGCCAAAGAAGACAGCATGAAGATGTACCTAAAGAAAATCAAAGAAGAAGTATCCGATCTAGTTCTATTCACCATCGTCCACATCCCGCGATCAGAGAACCAGCAGGCAGATGCGCTGTCGAGATTGGCCAGCTCTGCCGAAGATCTATCACCTCGTCTAATTATGTGGGAGGTACTCAAAGCCCCTAGCATAAATAGAGGGGTGACAACCCTCGACAAAGGTCCCACTTGGATGGACAGGATAGTGTCCGTCGCAAGGGATGGCATATTGCCTATGGATGAGCTAGAGGCCGAAAAAGTAAGAAAGCAAGCTCGATGGTTCATTTACCACGAGGGGCAGCTATATAAGAAGTCTTTCACCCACCCACTCCTTCGATGCTTGACCCCACAAGAAGGGGACTATGTGCTCCAAGAAATACACCAGGGGGCATGTGGGAGTCATCAGGGTGGAAGAACCATCACTGCTAAAGCCCTTCGAGCTGGCTATTACTGGCCCACACTGAAAGAAGATGCCTCGAGCTTAGTCCAAAAGTGCAAGGAGTGCCAGATGCATGCTAACCTACCTCATCAAGCCGCCAGTCCTTTATCCACCATCCAGGCCCCACTGCCCTTCGACATGTGGGGCATGGACTCGCTAGGACCTTTCCCCTCCGCATCGAGCCGGGGCGGAGATTCTTGTTGGTCACCGTCGACTACTTCACCAAGTGGGTCGAGGCTGAACCACTGGCCTCCATCACTGATAAACAAGTGCAACAATTCATCTGGCACAACTTAATCATCAGGTTTGGAGTCCCTCGAGTTCTCATATCAGATAACGGTCGAGAATTCAACAGCGGGCCAACGAGAGAATACTGCTCTCGATTTGGCATCGAAACCAGGTTCTCCGCTATCAGTCGACCCCAGAGCAATGGGCAGGCAGAAGTTGCCAACAAGGTAGTGTTGAAGGGCTTAAAGACAATGCTCGAGGGAGCCAAAGGCTCGTGGATCGATGATCTACCTGGGATCCTATGGTCTACAAGGACGATGGTTCGTGAAGCTACAGGGCAAACACCATTCAACTTAGTATATGGGAGCGAGGCTGTGCTGCCAGTCGAAGTGGGTATCCCCTCACCGAGGATATCCTTCTATGACCATAACAACAACGAAGTACAAAAGCGGGTGAACCTCGACTCCGCTCCCCGAAACCCGAGGCGCGCCTCCTCAAGGCCATATCTTATAAGCTCAAGCTCACACGACTCTTTAATCGACGGATCAAGCATCGACCACTGCAAGTTAACAATTGGGTCCTAAGGAAGTTCGAGGCAACAGGCAGAGAACCTCGCCTTAGTAAGCTACAACCCAATTGGGAGGGGCCTTACAAGGTCACCAAGGTCGTTCGACCAGGCACATATCGCCTTGAAGACCAAGAAGGCCGCCAGTTATCTCGACCATGGAACGCTGACAACCTCAGGAAGTTTTATGTTTAAAGTTTCCACCCTCGAAATTAAGGGCATCTATCATGTACATTGTCCTTTGGCGTAATTATAAGCCAATTTTGTAAAGCTGACTTTCAGCAGATTTTCAAGTCTTATGTATCGAAATATGCGCATTAAGTATACACCTATCGAGTTCTAATAAGTGTAGGCAAAAGAAAAATTTCGAAGGCGTAAAACTTAGTAAACTAAAGAAAAATGCATCAATGAAGAAACAAGTTTTATTCCATTAATCAAGTACAGGCCATCGAAGTGGCAAGCTTACAAGTAAAAAAAATACCTAAAGACTAGAATTAAACTATGAGGGTCTAACATTAACCCTCGCAGGAGCCAGGGGAAGAGAAGAAGAAGATACCGGAGGAGGTATCATGGGTGCGAGGACGTCAGCCCTCGAGCTCACCAGCAGCAGGAGCCTGGTCCTCGACCTTAGGGGCCTCCACATCCCCCTCCCCTCGAGGAGCCTCAACCTCCACTTGGGAGAGGGCGACCACTCCATCCTCCACCTCCTGCCAAGAAAGGCTAGGAGACAGCTTCTCAAGGACGACCCGAACCTTCTTGAGGGCCTCAGCATGGCCAACCTCAGAGGCCTGAAGAGAAGCATCCTCGAGGAAGATCCTCCCCGCCTCGGAGAGCTTCCAGTTATCGATTATAAGCTCCCGACAAGCGATAGCTTCCGAGATGGCCTTGGTAGCCCTCTTATCAGCCTTCTCCTCCTTGGCCAAGGCCTCCTTCCGGTCCTTCGACGCCTGGCGGTTCCTCTTGCTGGCCGGGTCCCTTTGCTTGGTAAGGTCCTCGATTGTCTGCTGCGCCTCGGCCATCTTCTCTTCGAAGGACAGTTGGTCCTTCTTAATGGCCCCCTCGGCCTCGGGGAGCTTCAGTTCAGCAATCCGAATCTTGTTGTTGAGGGCACTCCTCTCGTCGAAGGACAACTTCTCCTTCTTGACTTCAGCAGTGCCCCGAGAACGATGGGACAAAACAGACGCCCTAATCGAGAGCTGTGGAAAAGAGCATGTAAGAAACAGAAGACATCATCGCAAATAACAAAACCATCAAGTAACGGACATACCTCGACGAGAGTGGCCATTAAGGCCTCGAGCTCCTGGCCACCAGTGGCCAAGTAAGCTGCTTCATCAGCAGCCGTCATCAATGAAGGAGAGGCCGTATCGAACCTCCCTGCTAACACCGCCCTCGAGAGGGCGGTAAATGGAACAACAGTCGTGGAGGGGGACGACTCCTCAACCTTCAGCCTCTTCGCCGGGGCCTGATGTACCCCAGTCGAAGTAAGAGGAAGAGTAGGTTTATCCTCGAGCTTGACCTCGGGAACCTCCTGCTTCACTATTGCAGGAGTTACTGGAAGAAGGGCCTTGGTGGCTGAAGAAAGGACGGCACCCCCCGTCGAGGTAACTCCCTCGGCCGAAGTGGCCTTCGAGGGCTTCGGCAGCCCCGATGCCGTAGGAATGGCGCTCGAGCCGGCCTTAGCCAGCTGTCGACGCTTGGCCGCTCGTTGGGCCTCAGGGGTGATTAAAGGTTGAGACATTGACGCTCGAAAAGGACGGCTATCGAGATGGGAGTACAAGGGAAGATAATCGAGACAGGAGAAGAAAGAGAATTTAAAATGTGTTGTGAAAACATAAAAAACATCCTGTACTGATAAAGAAACGGAATCACGGATTCCAGGGCAACAATAACTGCCCCCATGGGCCTCACAGTAGCAAAGGCCCAGTAACGTAGACACGTGCCACGTGTCTGACACGCAGCCCAAAGCCACAAGGAAACTCCCAAAATACACGCAAGGCCCCTTAGGGGCAAGACCAGAGGAGACCCCGGTCGAGTTCATAACATGTCGAAGGGGGTCAGGACCTAGAACCCTATTCGATACAACAGCATATCGAGGGAATCATGGACCGGAACCTGGTCGAGGTACGAGTATGTCGAAGGGGTACAGGCTCATATAAACAAGCGATAGTAACACAACGAAAAATAATGAACTCGAGAAAGTACAACACAGCAAAAGGCAAAAGTTCTTTCATTTCATTAAGGGAACATTACATCCTAGAGAGCAAACAAAAGTCAAGCTAAATACATAAGACAAGTTCGACCATACTCTACTCAGAGCTACTCGAAGAGCCACTCGATGAGCTGCCTGAAGAGTCCCCGGAGTCGAGGGAGTTAGAACTACTTGTTTCAGCTTGCTCCTCATCTTTACCCTCCTCCTCACCATCCTGAGCCTCCTCATTCACAGCGTGGTCCTCGACCTCGACATCTCCTTTAGCATTAAGATAATTATGGCCATCAGTGTCCTCTAAGGGGGTGTCGAGATCTGGTGAGGCACCAGCCTCGAGGTCAGCAGCCACCTAAGCATCATACTTCGCCTCGACTAGGGACCAATCAGTCAAGGGAGAGACCTTAGCTAGAGCTTCACTCAACTTGTTGAGGGTAACCCTCGTCGCTACCTCTGCTCCCTGGAGCCCCGTGTCTTCTGCAAAATCCTTGCCATCTTGGGAATTCTGCCAGTCAAGGATGATCTGCTCCCTAGTATTCGAAGACTCGCCCTTCGAAGAGTCATACTACCTCTTAATCGAGTCACGCTGACTCTGAGCATCGAGGACCTTCTGCTCCAAAGAAGCTTCGAGCTTTTTCTTCTCCTCAAGGACCTTCTGAGCAAGCTCCTTCTGAGCAGCAAGATCCTCTCGAAGCCGACGGAAGCTGATAGTGTGTCGGTGGCTCATAACGGCCATCCGAACCGAGCACAAAAAACCAACATGAGTAAGCAAGAGTTAGAAAGAAATCATGGCTAAACAAAGCAAAAAAAATGCAATACAAAAAGCTGGGACATACGTCGATCCAAGAAGCATGAAGCCCTTCGACTTCCTCCTCCTCGCTCGAGCTCGCGGACATCGATGTCTGCCTTGGTAAGGAAGCGCTTGATAGCTAGGTCGAAGCGCCCGGCCTTCTCCATCCCGAACGACTCCGTAAAAGGCTTCGAGGGCCTGCTCTAGCCTCGCCCACCTTTCGCCTCTTCCTACTCGAGGTCTCCTACTCTCGATGGGGAGGTTCCTCCTGCACCTCCTGGGCCTTAGAAGAGCTCGCCCCTAGTCGAGAAGGGGGCTCTAGGGTGGCCCTCCTCCCCATGTCCTCCACCACATGGGGAGCCACGATAGCCGATGCCGAGGGAGGACGGGTACGAGACCTCTTCGCAGGGTCCTGTAAGAAAGAAAGTTAGTACACAAATAAAGCAAAATAATGAAACATCTCGAAGGTGTGGCATTACCTTAGGAGCACGAGGGAGTCGGGTCTCTCCCCTCGCCATCTTCTGACGAATATGTTCTTGGACCCGCTGGTTCGTCGTCATTCGCTTTTGCATGGCTTCACCTAGGTCTCGACGGGCAATGACTGCACAATAAGAAAAAGTGAATTAGATACAGCTACACGATCAAGTGATCGACCACCTAACAATAAATGCCCTACCCTTGGGATAAGCCGGACTCAATCCCATCGCTGAAAGGAAGTGCTCATCACTCAGGTCCTCGGCACTGGGGTTCCAATTTTACGGGACCTGCTTTCGATCACCGTTAATTATCGAAGTGATGGTCTGGCAGTATATGGCCATCATGGCCTCATCCTCCGACATTCGAGGCACCGACCTATTCAGTGCCATGTTCGGACCCTCGAGGCTAGGAACAACTGGAAAATCCCACTGCTCAGCGCGATGCACATACATGAACTCAGTCCGGAAGAATTGTTGGTTCGAAGGCATGGTTCCTACAATATTGTATGGGAATCGAGCCTGGAAGCTGTACCATCCCTCCCCATTGGACGTCGCAGACATCACTGCCAACTTCGTCAGATTCCGCCAAAGAGTCAATGATGGCTCCACCTCCCTCATCTCACATATTGCGAGGAACCCCATCATCGAACCCACACTGTTGGGCATCAGTTGGCAAAGGGCGAGGTTATAGGTACTAAGCACCTTAACGACGAAGGGATGGATAGGGAACCTCAGACCCAGTTCGAGATATGCCTTATAAAGGGCTATGCAACCCGTAGGGGGGGTGCAGACAGTCTCGTCGGGCTCAGGAATGTAAAGAGCGTACGAATGTCGAATCCTGTACGAGCTCTCGAGGAAGCGGAGGTTGTCCATCATAAATTGCATAAAGGGCCCTCGAACATAGAAATGTGCGATACCCTTAACCTGCCTATCGAGAAGATTGTCTAAGTAACTCCTAATGACTCGAGGTCGAGCAATGGTTACAACGTGTGGGGGATTATTCAATTCCTCCCCCAATCAGACATTATTGAAAACCCGTCGCTCGAGCACGGTAGGGCATCGAGCACCCGGGAGGAATCGGGGCAATCGAATGCTACAGACACCACAAGCACCCCATTTATTAACACCCCATTAAACATCGGTTCGAGCAGAGGTGGAGGGGTCTCCGAACCAGATGAAGAGTCCCCGTTGTTTATCAAAAGGGGATCCCGTCCAGAAGGGTCCATTTATTACTGATACGCTCAAGTTATACGATGTTTATATTATATTTTGGGTGCTTTTTGCTAAGAGTCTTGATCATAAGTGTTAACGTTTGCGTTTTATTTAGCTCTTAGCGGAAGTTCGGAATTTTGTATTTTAATTATAGTTAAAGTTGTAAGTTCCGAGCTCCTAGAAGCATTAGTGTTTTGAACGACTCAACATCGTTATACTTGCCAACCGTCGCCACATGTTCCAATCAAGCATCGCCGCAAGCCGTAGCCGAGCATAGCACCTAGCCCATCACAGCCGCCCCAAGCTCTCGTGAGCATCGCCAAGCCAGCACAAGCATCGCCCATGCGCACGCCAAGCAGCACTGCAAGCCCAGCTCTCGCGTGCTCGCCCAAGCATCATCGCCAGCCCAGCACGCGCTCGAGCCAAGCCTGCCCAGCACGGCAGCTCGCACCTCGCGAGCTAGGTCGCACCTCGCGACCTGCTTTCTCGCACCTCACGAAATCCTTCGCACGGTGCGACCTCTTGGCTTGGCCCAGCTCTTCAGCTCGTGTTGGAGGCAGCAACTCTTCGCACGGTGCGACCTACTTCGCACCTCGCGACCCCTAGGTCGGTGTAATTGTCGGCTGATTTCTGAGCTTTAGTATAAATACTAAGCTCTATTTTTGGACCTAGGGGGCAACAGCCACAAGAAGAGGGAGTCTCCAAAACTCCACTCCTCTCTTGTTGTCTTCTCTTTTTAGTTTTTATTTTCTAGTTTAGTTTTAGGAGATTTCAACTATGGGATTGGCTTATGCTATGCCGATTGTAGCTTGAACCGTTCTTGAACGATATTAATATGGAGCTTCAAACATTATTGTGAGATCTTTCCTCTCTATTTAGTTTCTTTGATTATGGTTTAATTTCTATGCTTGCTTTCTGTGATTTTTGCATAATTATGCTAGGAACGATACTAGTTTGATTGTGTAATTAATCTAATGCTAGATTTAAGAATAGAACCGGATTGTTTTATTCTTTTATCAATTGGTAGCAAACTAGGAAGTAACTTAGATGCAGATCGTCTTGGTTATTTCTTGGGGAAATTGAATCAACTGTTGAATGTTTATCGCTTGTATGACGTTAGCGTGTCCTGTTGGTTCTCTCGTGTTTATTGCTGCTATTGGATTGAACTTAGACGCTATCAGACTAGGTTATCCTTTAGTTAGGGTTTTATAGTCACGCTGATCGTGCTATTCAACTAAGAATAAGGAGAACACGAGATTAATTCTCAACAATAGATAATTATGGAAATAATTAGAGTGGAGGTTCAAGGATCGATAATGAATTGAAGTGGATGTTAATCGGATTCAAGATCTTTCCATATTGATTTCTCATTTTATTTAATTATGCTAGTTAATTATAGTTTGTTTATAATCTACTTGAAACCCCCCTTATTATTAGGTTTCTCGGCCCTTAGCTTAATCTAGGTTTTGAATCCCGCTAAGTATTAAACTCGTCCCTGTTTCCCTGTGGATACGACACCTACTTCCATTATACTAGCTTAGTGTAAAAGAGAGTAGGAGAAATTTTATCTTTGGCCGGGTGCGGTGAACAACGACACATCCGCGCCCCGCCCAAATTTCAGGCGTCGTTGCTCAGGAAACGGTGTTACTTGTTTGTATTTAGCGTGATTTTTGGATAGTATTGCTTGTGCTCTTTGTTTTTGGTTGGCCACTCATATAAAGAATTCCCTTTTTGTTTTAGTTTCTAGTTTTCATCTTCCATTGAGCTCTATGTATTTCACTTTTGTATTTTGGACAAGAAGCATGGAACTTGTTGCTTAAACTCTCTTGGGAATGGTTGATTGACTCATACTCTATATCTTGGTTATTGTCTAGCTTTAAATATTTATATTAATGGTCATGACTTGGATTAGCTAGGAGTACTACTAGTTGATGTTTGTTGTTGACTTAATGCAAGGTTTTGGATATAATCTGATGTTATATGCTCAACCATGTTGTAGTAAGCTAGATACTAACGATGCATTGCAAGAGTCCTTCTCAATTAATTTTGCAGGTACTTGAAGTGGAGATTGACATGGAACCACCATTGTCACACATGGAGCACAACCCAATGATTAAGCTTAAGGTACTAAGTCGAGCTAACGACTTTAAACAACAACGCTTCTCGGGAGGCAACCCGAGACCCTTTTTATTTTCTTTCTTTTTCTTTTTTTCTCATCAAATTTCCACCACCACAACAAATTTTCTTTCACCCACCGCCCACCCACTAAAAAGATCCACAACCAATCTTAATCCACTTGGAACCAAAATCCACAAAAGAAAACCCGTTGGGAGGAGTTCAATAGCTAGGAGTTGGTAACACTAGAGGATTGAGATTGTTAATGTATCTTTTCGATCTCTTAAGCTAGGTGCAAATCTCAAAAATTCAAAGCTTTTGAACTTGTCATTTGTTTGAGTGATTCGAGGGAGAGGGTTGTGAGTTGATTTATGAGATTTGAGTTGGTGTTGTTAAGAAATTTGAGTTTGACGGATTGTTTAGTCATGAGTTTTGAGCATTCGATCTTCGATTTACCCGATTTTCGATTTTCTCCCCCCATTTTCAGTTTACTTTTTCTTCTAATTGTCGACACATTAAGGACAATGTGTAGTTTAAGTAGGGGGGAGGGTATTCTCATTCTCATATATCTATGTTGTATATATTACTTTTAATTAGAAATGAAAAATGAAAAAAAATAAATGAATGAAAAAAATAAAAAATAAAAAAATGATGATGAAGTGAATCCCGCTGAGTTGAAAACCCGCAAGGGCGGGCGACTCGGGCAAAAAATTTGGGGCTCGGATAGGTCGAAAACCCGAAAGGGCGGCCTATGCAAAAAAGAGCTAGTTGAGCGGGTGAGTTTTGTGAGCCGAAAAAAGAAGAGAGATGAAAAAAAAATGTGAGAAGCTAGGATGAAAACCCGAAAGGGCTCCTAGGCAAAATGAGAGATTAAGAGAGAATTTTGTACTTTGAAAACTCATTTGCCGGAGATGGTGTCATAAGGTGGAAAGCGTTTTCGGGTTGGGTTGGTTATTTCATCCTTGATTTTGTGAAGATTTATTTTGGCTTTCACATTCTTTTGGTTGATTGTTTGTTTTTGGGAGTAAGCATGGAATTTATCCCTTTTTGTCTTTGTTCCATGGCTTGCTATTCTAAGTTAGTTGTAGTAGTAGTAGTTTTAGGTCATCTTTTGAGGTTTGGGAGAGCTGATAGTTTAGTGTGTCGTAAGCTGGCATTTTGATTCTTGTTGGTGTTGTTGGTTAAACTTGTTGGTGTTGCTGGTCATTATTGTTATTGTTACGTCTTTATATATTTCAGGTGAGCTTGAATCTAAGTGTGGGGGAATCATCATCCCTTACGTTTAGGTTTTGAGCGTATTTTGTTAAGATGTGATGATGATGATGTAGTTGATGGGGAGTGTAGGTTGGTGTCGATGGCTTGGGTGATGATTTATTTGGTAATTCTCATTTTTGAGTTTACTCGAGGTCGAGTAAAGTTCAAGTGTGGGGGTATTTGATACGCTCAAGTTATACGATGTTTATATTATATTTTGGGTGCTTTTTGCTAAGAGTCTTGATCATAAGTGTTAACGTTTGCGTTTTATTTAGCTCTTAGCGGAAGTTCGGAATTTTGTATTTTAATTATAGTTAAAGTTGTAAGTTCCGAGCTCCTAGAAGCATTAGTGTTTTGAACGACTCAACATCGTTATACTTGCCAAGCGTCGCCACATGTTCCAATCAAGCATCGCCGCAAGCCGTAGCCGAGCATAGCACCTAGCCCATCACAGCCGCACTAAGCTCTCGTGAGCATCGCCAAGCCAGCACAAGCATCGCCCATGCGCGCGCCAAGCAGCACCGCAAGCCCAGCTCTCGCGTGCTCGTCCAGCAGCCTCGCCCAAGCATCATCGCCAGCCCAGCGCGCGCTCGAGCCAAGCCTGCCCAGCACGGTAGCTCGCACCTCGCGAGCTAGGTCGCACCTCGCGACCTGCTTTCTCGCACCTCGCGAGATCCTTCGCACGGTGCGACCTCTTGGCTTGGCCCAGCTCTTCAGCTCGTGTTGGAGGCAGCAACTCTTCGCACGGTGCGACCTACTTCGCACCTCGCGACCCCTAGGTCGGTGTAATTGTCGGCTGATTTCTGAGCTTTAGTATAAATACTAAGCTCTATTTTTGGACCTAGGAGGCAGCAGCCACAAGGAGAGGGAGTCTCCAAAACTCCACTCCTCTCTTGTTGTCTTCTCTTTTTAGTTTTTATTTTCTAGTTTAGTTTTAGGAGATTTCAACTATGGGATTGGCTTATGCTATGCCGATTGTAGCTTGAACCGTTCTTGAACGAGATTAATATGGAGCTTCAAGCATTATTATGAGATCTTTCCTCTCTATTTAGTTTCTTTGATTATGGTTTAATTTCTATGCTTGCTTTCTGTGATTTTTGCATAATTATGCTAAGAACGTTACTAGTTTGATTGTGTAATTAATCTAATGCTAGATTTAAGAATAGAATCGGATTGTTTTATTCTTTTATCAATTGGTAGCAAACTAGGAAGTAACTTAGATGCAGATCGTCTTGGTTATTTCTTGGGGAAATTGAATCAACTGTTGAATGTTTATCGCTTGTATGACGTTAGCAGGTCTGTTGGTTCTCTGTGTTTATTACTGCTATTGGATTGAACTTAGACGCTATCGGACTAGGTTATCCTTTAGTTAGGGTTTTATAGTCACGCTGATCATGCTATTCAACTAAGAATAAGGAGAACACGAGATTAATTCTCAACAATAGATAATTATGGAAATAATTAGAGTGGAGGTTCAAGGATCGATAATGAATTGAAGTGGATGTTAATCGGATTCAAGATCTTTCCATATTGATTTCTCATTTTATTTAATTATGCTAGTTAATTATAGTTTGTTTATAATCTACTTGAAACCCCCCTTATTATTAGGTTTCTCGGCCCTTAGCTTAATCTAGGTTTTGAATCCCGCTAAGTATTAAACTCGTCCCTGTTTCCCTGTGGATACGACCCCTACTTCCATTATACTAGCTTAGTGTAAAAGAAAGTAGGAGAAATTTTATCTTTGGCCGGGTGCGGTGAACAACGACACATCCGCGCCCGCCCAATTACTAAGAAAAGAAGTGAAAGAAATTGGTCGTACCTTAGATGAAAAGCTCTCGAGGTCCTCTACCTGACGAAGGGCGCCTGTCGACTTCTATACTCTCGAGACAGAAGTTTCTCACGCAGCAGCAACTCTCAAAGAAATAAAACAGAGAATTAGACAAATGACACGGTCCCCCCTATTTATAAACAACACCGTGTGAAATGGTTGGTATCTCGCGGGCTCGAAGAATCCTGAAAAAGAGCAAACCTCGCGTTGGGCCCTAAGTTAGGCCCAAGTCACCCTAACCGAGACAACCACCCTTAGCTAACCAAATCAGTCCACCCCAGCTCGCTAGGTTGACTGAATTCAGCTAAATCCAAAGACCTACATTTAGGCACTTCACCCAGATCGAGTGAAGGATACTCCAGGTCACCCCAACCACTGGAGTTGGCGCCCGTCAAGTGCTACGGCGTCAGGACATTCCTAGAGGTACATGGGGTTAATTCCCCCCTGAGACACCTCAACGCGATGGTCACGACACCTCTCGAGATACACGGGGCTCATTAGCCCCAGGGACATCTCGAGCGAGGTCCAAGGCTCCCCTCGAGATACATGGGGCTCATTAGCCCCTGGGACATCTCAAGCAAGGTCCAAGATGCCCCTCGAGATACATGGGGTACATTAGCCCCTGGAACATCTCGAGCGAGGTCCAAGGCACCCCCCGAGATACATGGGGCTCATTGGCCCCTGGGATATCTCAAGCGAGGTCCAAGACTCCTCTCGAGATACATGGGGCTCATTGGCCCCTGGGACATCTCGAGCGAGGTCCAAGGCACCCCTCGAGATACATGGGGCCCATTAGCCCCTGGGACATCTCGAGCGAGGTCCAAGACACCCTTCGAGATACATGGGGCTCATTGGCCCCTGGGACATCTCGAGCACGCCCAAATCAAGGGAAAGGTTCGACACTCCGCACAACACGCGCTCTCAGAGGATTCCTCGTTCACATATTTCGCGTGGGGCTAATGTTTGGGCCCAATATGCCGCTGGGCCCCCATTCCATGGTAAAATTACCAGATTGCCCTCCTACGCTCAAAAAGTTGTCCATGCCAAAGGACCTGGCCCAGCCCAGACCTTGTCCTAGGCTGGCAAGTATTTTCACACATTCCAACGCCTATAAATAGGGAACAATTCCCCATTTATTGAGGTAATGAATTCTAGACCAACCACTCAATTCTAACCGCTAAGTACCATAACTGACTTGAGCGTCGGAGGGGCGATCCCGAAACCACTCCCGGGGTGGTCTAACTCTCGTTTTTGCAGGTCCCACAACACTCTCTGAGCATCTGGTCGCCTTCAACGGTCTTCGACCATCCGTCTTGACTAATCCCCCATCTTACAAGTTTTTCACCCGAAACAGGTTCAATAATTATAGTTTCAGATTTGGCTTCATCCTCTAAAATTTTAACCTTAATATTTTTCCTCGAAGTTTCTCAGTGCCTATATACTTTTTTTTTGTGTCATATCTATTTGCTTCGTCACGTTAATCTACCGTTCTTTTGCTTCGGAAACGATCTCAAACGTTTGGGTTATTTCTTTGAGATGTTATACTGGTGACTGACATTTTACTTACTAAGATGAGAATAGTTTTTTTTTCTATCTTATAATATATTTTAAACCATGTTAACTATTTTTTCCTCCCTAGAAGAGAGAAGGAGAGGAAGCGTTGAGGGCCAAGGAGCCCGGGCTGACCACATGGCCCGGCCGAGCAAATAGACTTTGGTTGTTCTTTCTATAGACACCCTATACTAAGACATGTTCACCTCATATGAGGAGTACAATGGAGGCACAATAGCAGGGCCGTCTTCGGTAATCTGGAGGCCCTGTGCTAAAAAAAAAATTAGGCCCCAAAAAATTCTTATGGATAATTTATTAAATATAAACCACAATTCTATTATATAAATACCAATACAAAATGTCAATAATTAAAGCCATAAATTATTAAAATCATGATAGATAATCAGTTAAAAATTACAATCAAACAACAATTGTATATCAACCAAACAACAATTATAAGAAGATTCAAGAAATAAAAATCTTAAAAGTAAGAAGATATAACATGAATTTTTTTTTGACGGGAAAAAGATGAGAAGCATATCATTCAATGGCAACTTTGTGAGCAATTACAAGAGGGATTGAAAGACATGAAACTGGAGATTATTGCAGTAAAGGAAAAGGGAAGATTTCAGTCAATTAGGAGGGGGTAATTATCTAGAGTATTTTTAGGAGAGTGATAAATGAGGTAATTAAATGTTTCTCTTGGAAACTGAGGAGAAGATTTATAGAGTTCTGCTTTGGTAAGTGACATTGAATCTTTCACGAGAATGGGAAGATTGCTGGGGATTTTTTTTTTTTGAAAACCAGCTAAAATTAAAATTTTGAGGCCCCAAAATTTGGGGGCCCTGTTATGGAGCTCCGGTTGAGCCTCCTTATAGCCGGGCCTGCACAATAGTTATGGGAAACTATGCAACCTGTAAGGTGATCGACATAGGGTTCGTGGACATCGAAGTTTTTGATGGCACTATTAAAACATTGCCCAAAGTCCGCCATGTTCTTGAAATGAAAAAGAACTTGATCTCTCGTGGCACTCTTGACGACAGTGGGTGTAAGTACATAACGGAAGGTGGAGTATTAATGGTGATTAGGGGTGCATTTGTATTAATGAAGGGGCATCAAAAGGGGTAGTTTGTATATGCTACAAGGATCCATGTACTAGTGAAAACCTCTAATGACACAACACAATAGATTCGGTTCTCACAAATACTACCGTATCCATTTGCACATTTATTTTGGGCACGAGATGTGGATCAATTAGCTGATCTGGTCCATCTTACAACCGGATCAGTTAATTGGGCTTTATTAAATGATATCTAGCCACGACCCACTTCACCCTATCCGATTATGTTCAACCCAAATGCTCCTCTTTACTCTTTCATCTTCTCTTCTCAGCCGTTATCCCCACGCATGTCTCATCTTCTCTCACTGCTCTCTCAACCACCATCTCTCGCCCACCACAAACCCACCTTATCACTCCTTTGATATTTGTTGAAAAATCACCCGTCCACTAGCAAAACCCACGACGTCAGCCACCAAAGCACGATGCCAGCCACAAAATATGAAGCACCAGCGACCATCAACAACGCTAATTAGCCGCGCCATCACTCGCCAACCACCATCAACGACTCTAACAACCCAACCACAAACCTTTATGCTCGTCGCTCACCAACCCTCGCCATCAACAAAAACCTGTCGCCATTGACGAACAACAGGGTTTGAGTTTTTTTTTTAGTTTTTGGATCTAGATGGTTACTTTTGTGTTTTTTTAGATCTAGGGTTTGAGTTTGAGTTTCTATTTTTAATTTTCATTTTCGTTTATTTTTTTTTTCGTTTTTTAATTTAGGCCCCGTTCTTTTGGACTGAGAGAATCTGAACTGAACTGAACTGGATTGAACTGAATTGAATTGAAATGAACTGAGAGAAACTGAAATGTACATAGTAACTTAATTGAACTGAACTGAACTAAATTGAATTGAACTGAACTAAACTGAACGAAACTTAACTGAACTGAACTGAATTGAACAGAAAATAAGTCCAAAAGAACAGGGCCTCAATGTATAAGTTTCGTTATATTCTTATATTTTGATTTTATAAGTTTTTAAATTTTCTTTCTAAGTTTGTTATATTTTTATTTTTCATTTTGTGTATGAGTTTCGTTTTTTAATTTTATGTATAGTTTATATTTGTTGTATTTTGTATATGTGTAAAATTGTTGTAAAACATTCCTAGTTTGAATCATTGCATACATATAGTGTAATTTTATGACATAAATCTCCATTGGTTTTAAGTTGCAATAAATGTGTTCACACTATTCAATAGTCATTTTACTCTTTTATCCCTCAAGCTTTTGTATTATTAGTTGCCTAACATAGATAGAATCAAAGGACTAGAATCTTTATTTTTAATTAAATTTATTTTAGTTAAAATAGTTGAATCTAGCCCATTATGGAAGTTGCATTGGTTTATTCCCCGATTCTAAATAGGAATAACAAAAGAAAACGGAGGGAGTATTATGTAATCACTAGTGGAAAAACATTGAATTGCGGTGGTCATTAAGTGGCATGTTGCTGCGGTTTTAGCCGCGCCGCAATTAAGGGCGCATCAATAGGTTTGCTGCGGTTTTTTACCGCAGCAATAGAGCAACCTATTACTGCGGTTCCTACCCAAAATCGCAGCAACATGTTTTTTTTTATTAAAAAAATGAAGCATATTGCTGCGGTTTTGGCATAAACCGCAGCAATAGGTCCAGGTACAAGTAATTTTTTTTTTTTTGCATTTTGCCATCAAATTCGAAAGGTAAAAATGTAGAAAGATAATAAAAACTACAAAAAGATCTAGCAGATACAGCAGCAATCCAAAAATGAGTTCTTAAAACTAATAACTACAGGATTGGGATCATAAAGATTAAAAGTTAAAGTTGGAGGTCTTTTAAGGAACAATAACTTCAGAAATCGGAACATGAAACTCCATAGTCGCAAATTGGAGACTGACAAATTACTAACTAATAGATGGAACATGGATCCATAGTGCAAACACTCATCGTCCAACCTAACATGGAGCCATATTGATTCTAAAAAATCAAAATGAAAAAAATCCAAAAAAAGCAAGTATCACCAACCTAACATCAGTACTTGATAACGAAAAACGAAACCTAACTAAAATGAAAATAAGAACCATTAACACCGAGGAAGACTTCTCAGATATCGAAAAATGGCCATTAACACCGACGAGCACCATTAACACCGACGAGCGTCGGCCGTGTACTGGTGATTGGCGATGAAGAAAGCGGATGACAGAGGAGAGAGAGATTGGTAGGCCTCTTCGAGGTTGTTGCCTTCGCGAGTATTTCCGGTGACCGCAGCTTGAGAGGACAGAGAGTGAAGGAGGGTGAATGGTGAAGGAGTGAGGCGCTAAGGAAGAGAGAGTGAAGGAGGGTGAATGAGAAAGCGGCGCCTAACATAAGAACAAATGGACTGGACAGACGAACCCTAAGGAACTTTATGTATTACTAAAATGAACCTATTGATGCTGTGGTTTCTGTCAGAAACCGCATCATTAGATAAAAATATAATTATTTTAAAATCATTTAAATCTATTGTTGCGGTTTTTCGAGGAAACCGCAGCAATAGGTTATTTTTCACATTATTTTTTTTCCTCACGCGATATAGTGCTGCGTATGGCCAAAACCGCAGTACTTCGACCGCAGCATTATGCGTTTATTCTACTAGTGAATGAAAGTTCCGAAGTTGATTGCGCTTTGTGAAGTCATGTTTTTTGAGTCATTCTACAACTAACTGATCCGGTTTGGTCAGAAAACCGGATCGTTCAAGTTAATTAACTAATCCAGTTTTTTGCCCAAACCGGATCAGTTAATGCTTAACTAATCCGGTTGTTAATCCGATCAGTTGACTTCTTCTACCCGCTCCGCCCCCACCTCTTTCGGTACATTTTCAGATCAAAAAGCCTGTTTTGACCGGACTAGTTAAGAATTTTTCCACTATTGATGGTTATTTGGTTCAGCAAATGTCTTCATCGACACTATGAGTGATGTTGATACCAAGCTTTGGAATATGAAGCTAGGAAACCTTGGCTTTTGTGAGCATCGTATGTTTGGTAAACACAAGCGACAGCTTCAAGCCTGCAATTCACAACACCAATGAACCTCTTGATTACATCCATTCGGATTTATGGAGTCCCTCTAGAAAGACCTCTTGGGTGGTTTTAGTGATGTTGATACCAAGTTGCTCACAATAATTGATGATTTCTCTATGAAGGTATGATCTTTCTTTCTTAAGGACAAGGATGATGTTTTTATGTGCTTTTTCAATGGAAGACTATGATTGAGACGAATACTGACAAGAAGATCAAAGTTTTGAAAACCACCAATGGTCTAGAGTTTGTTGAAAAGAAGTTCACTATGTATGTCTCGATGAAGGTATTATTCATCATAGATCTTTTGTTAGTAAGCCCTAAATAAATGGTGTTGCAGAGAGGATGGATAGAACTCTTCTAGAGAGTAATATGTATGTGTGGTATCCGATTTTTGACAGTCTTAATTAGCGGTCTGAATCCCACAAAAGTCTCTCATTGGACTATGAGTTTTAGAAAACTTTGAAGTCGCCACCCTATTAATATCTGAATAGGGACAAATTTATTTAATAAATCATTTTAAAGAAATATCATTTAAAACGATGATGACTTCATATGGATACGGCTTTACTAAATGCGTAATTTTCCATTTTAAAGTAATCATCGCTATTCAAAAGAAAGAAAATCAAATAATTTGCACCTATACACATCAACCATTTTTAAGAGAGCCAATATATCATTTGTACATGGTAGGTTTGAGCACTGAAGTTGCACTACGTACCAATCATTGCGGGATTGGAATCCACTCATGGATCAAAACCATCGTAGTTCGATCTTATGTCTCACCCTAAATGGCCAATTCCATTGGGGGAAGAAATGGAAAGAATAATAGATTAAGAATAACTCACCTTTTACAAGTAGACAAATCTATTAGGAATAAGGTAATTACTCCAATTAGTGATTGAAATAAGGTTAATATAATCACTTTAATTAGTGATTAAATATGAAGGAGGATCAAGATAATCACCTTAATTAGTGATCAAGAATGGAGGTTAAGATAATCACCCTAATTAGTGACTAAACTTAAGAGGAAAGATAATCACCTTGATTAGTGATTAAAAATGGAGGAAGGAAGGAAGTAATCACCCTAATTAGTGATTATTCAAGGTTTAAGATAATCACTCTAATTAGTGATTAAATGAGAAAAATAATCGCCCTAATTAACGATTATTAAGGTTTAAGATAATCATTCTAATTAGTGATTAAATATGAAAGGTTAAAATAATTACCTTAATTAGCGATTAAAATGAAGGAAAGAAGTAATCACCCTAATTAGTGATTATTCAAGGTTTAAGCTAATCACCCTAATTAGTGATAAAATGAGAAAAATAATCGCCCTAATTAACGATTATTAAGGTTTAAGATAATCTCTAATTAGTTATTAAATATGAAAGGTTAAATCAATCACCTTAATTACTGATTAAATGAAGAGGATTAAGTTAATCACCTTAATTAGTGATTAACCAAGGATTAAAATAATCACTCTAATTAGCGATTAAATATGATGAAAGGTTAAGCTAATCACCCTAATTAGTGATTAACCAAGGTTTAAGATAATCACTCTAATTAGTGATTTAATATGAAAGGTTAAATTAATCACCTAATTAGCGATGAAAATGAAGGTTAGGAAGTAATCACCCTAATTAGTGATTAAATGAAAAGGTTTAGATTAATCACCTTAATTAGTGATTAACCAAGGTTTAAGATAATCACCCTAATTAGCGATTATACTTAGGAGGAAAATAATTATCCTACTTAGTGATCAAATTTTAGGATTGAAATAATCACTTCAATTAGTGATCACGTTAATAATTTTCAAGAAGTCTTGGGAAAAGAGGGTTGCTTCCGAATTGAAGGCTTTTTGAGAAATAATCTTAATTGAAGATTATTAAGTCATTTTGAGAAAAATGATCAATTTGAGATCCAATTTGGAGATTGTGTTTTGGCTAATCGAAATTTGGCCATTTAAAGTGAGACACGTGAAACACGTGAAACACGTGAAACGGCCTAAAATCAATTAGGAGATTATAATTACCTTTCTAATTATGTCAAATTATATAATTGATCCATTTGAAGATGGAGAACACATTTAAAATGTAAGATGGACCATCATACAATTTAACTTAGTTAGATTTGCAATTTTTTCCTCTTAATTGAAATTGGGTCATTTAATTCATATACTATGATATATTGGGCCCAACATGCAACATTTGTAACATTGCTTGCTCATTTTATTCAAAAAGAATTGTGGAATTATTTATGAAAATTATGCATAAACATCTCCATATTTTTCATTAATTGAGTGATGTAATAATTATTTACAAAAAAAACTATTATTACAACAATATGTACAAATTCTATGATCTATACAAGTCTTCAATCTTGATCTTCACCATGATGCTCCTTGATCTTCATCCTCTTGAATGGGCTTTGGAATTCATGTTTATTTGTAAACTTGTGAAAATTAGAGATTAATTAACCTCTTTGATTTTGATTTTTTTACGATGATTTTTATTGATTTTTATTTGTATAATAAAAATGAATCATTTTAAGAGAAACTTAAATTTCATGTCTTTTAATTAACATTTTCGTATGAAAGGAAAATATTTTTTTATGAAACTTGAGTTAATAACTTATTGCATTTTCCAGATTGCACTTTTGTTCTTATACTGATTTGTAAAATTCATAACTTTCTATACAAAGCGTAAACCTGAGCATGTGATACACCTATGGATAGGTCAGTGAGTTCTTTATGTTGTGTCAAAATGTCATAAGCTTTTAGTGAAAATAGAATTATGGTGAATTTTATGCCAAAACTGGTCAAAACAGGACCTTTATCCAATTTGTTCTTTGAAATCCAACTTGTTGAACTTATTTTGAAGTGAATTTTGGTATGAACATTCTAGACACTTCTTAAGATCCTTTTTTATTCATTTTCTTAACTGAAGAGAAAATCAGTTTTCTAGAATTTAGTGATTTACATGAACGTTTTTGTAAAAATGATATAAAATTGTATAAAATTCATATGAACATGATTTTTATATTTTTGGAAAGCTACTGATGTCTACATTAAACTTGATGTTTTTTGTTTTATCTAAGTGAGTTTATTTTAAAAATTATTGACAAGACAAGCTTATGTGGTACTGGACAAAGATAAAAATCACATAAACACATTGTTTCCTAAGAGTCTCCTCATTAGAGTTGACTATTCTAGGTGGGGTGATTTAAGATTGGGAACCTATTAGGACTTCCACATACCCAAACCACTCCAAAAATTAAAAAAAAATGATAAGAAGAAACAAAGAGAAAGTTAGTAGGAGATTAAGAAGATGATTAAGACAAATAACAAGAACTTCAACTTTACCTTGCTAGCTCAATGATGCACTTCCTTTTTGCAAATTTTTCTACTTTTTTTTGTGATTTTCTTAATTTCTAAGTGAGTTTCTAAATCCACTTAATTACTAACTTAAACCATTTTTTTTGTGTTTTTCTTTTAATGAACTTCTTTACTTACTAATTACTTCCCTAACTTTTGCTTTCTTTTTCTTAAATGAGATTTTTTTAGAGGGTGGAATTAAGGAGGAGGAGAGTAGTATTGAGATTAGTTGTGAGAAGTTATTGTGTGAAATTGTTGTGTTTTGAAGTAAAAAAATGGGGGGTATTTATAGGGAAATGAGGTGGTGAATTAGAGTTTGAAGAAGGTAAAAAATCAGATTTTTCACCCAAAAAATCTGATTTTTTCCCATCCTAAATTACCCTAATGACATCACCCTAACGACATCATCAAGTCTCTTTGGAAATACAAATATTTTTATTCTCTTTAGATTTTTTCATCAATGAGGCAAAATCAGATTTTCAGAAAATATTCTTTCCTAAATACATCCTAATACGTAGAAATGCATCGAAAAACGTGAAAAGAGAAACTGACTGAATCACTACGCTTGACACAGCACCGTGCACTTGGTGCACTGACCTGCATCTGGGAAGGGATAGACCCCCGTCCATCGTCCAAGTTCTTGGACCAAGCGCCAGAACTTTGTCATTCAAGAGAATCTTGAACGTCCGTGGCTCGCGCCCATCTAGAGAACACCTTGAATGATTTCCGAGGCAAAGATGGCTGCAATCGTCCAGAACAGTATCAAGAGCAATATGTTGTTTTACCGCTTAACCCCGAGCTACCGCTAACAATCCACCTCCCCCTAGGGACGTTCCCAAGAAGATCGTCCGGGCCCTAGTCGACTGTTCGTCGGGGAACCCTCTAGGAGAATGGCAAGAGGAAAGCAGCCGGAGGATAATGATCGGCGAAGAAAGATGGACTGGAACTCGGTGGTAAGGACCCGGGACCATGTTCGTCCAAGCGGGCACCTGAATGGAAACAGATGCCGAGAATATCTAGAAGCAAAGAGAGCTGCAAGAATACAACGATCGGTGACGGGTTCTACATCATACCCGAGAGACCCTCCTTTGAGGTTGTCGTCCGCGAGGGGAGGGACGAATTTTTAAGTCACTCTCTTGTTCATCCACGACAGAGAAGACAAAGTGGCTCGGCCCATGGTCTATAGGCGTCCATTGCTCGCAAACACGTCGTCGATCCGGTGTTAAAGGAATATCGTAAGGAGTACATACCCATTGACGGACGAGATGGGAGCCCTCCGAGATTAACCGGCCCACTCCATTCTCGGCCGGGATAATGGAGCTGTCCCCCCCTTCCCAAAGGTTAAACTCCCTACTATAGAACCTTTTGATGGAACAACAGATCCCGATGATCACTTATCCGCTTACAAACATCGGATGTACGTCCAAGGAGTAGATGATGCTACTCGGGTGTAAGAACTTCCCAGCAACTCAAGAGGAGTAGCTCGAAGTGGTTTAACAATCTTCCACCCAATTCGCTCAATAATTTCACTGGAACTCGGTTTCTTATTCACTAGTCACTTTGTTGCCAACAAGCAAGAACAAAAAACAAGCATGCACCTAGGCAAGGTCGTCCAGGGACCTAAGGAGGCTCTTAGAAGTTTCGTTAAGAGATTCAACCTAGAAGCCCTTCAGATTCAAGATCTTAATGCTGGAGTGGTCTTTGACGCCTTCATTAGGGGTCTAAGGCCAGGGAGCTTTAAGTTTGATCTTGTTAAAAAGAAAATCTCCACTTTTGCCGAAGCCTTAAGGGAAGCTGAAGCGTTTATTCACGCTACCGAAGTGTGTGCTGAGGCAAAGCATTCCGAGTCTAAGAAGCCTGAAGAGGTTGCTCAGCCAAAGAAGAGCAACCCCAAGAAGGCCGAGACTTGGGCTATAACCTCCACCACCACTTCGTCCAGAAGGAGCAAGAGAAAAGAGGCTGAGCCATCCTCATGCAATCCTATTGAATTCAACAAGGACCAATACTCCAATCTCATGGAGATTAAGGATCAATATGAGTTGAAGGCCCCAGCTGAGATGAAAACCCCAGGGTTTAGCCCCAGGACTTTATGCTATAATATCTATTTGCCAATCTTAAAATTTTATTGCATTGTATATTTTTAACTGTAGATGAACTGCACAGTTAGGGATAACCCTCTATAAAAGCGGATTACCCGCCCCATTTTCACCACACATCTCTTATCTTCTTCCAATTTTTTTCTCTAAACTCACAAATATTTTTTCTTCTTCCTCAACCTTCCGGCCACCATGTTCCACGGCGACGACAACCGTCCTCCACCTTCCTCTTCTTCTTTTGAGGAGGATTTTCGGATGATACGGCTATACTTATTCCTTATAACCGGTTTCTTTTTCCTTCTTATGACATTCATGATCTATCTCCTCATACACAAGTAGGAGACAAATTTTTTTATCTCCCTCGTTGTATCTTTTCCATTTTTGGCATCTTTTTTTGTGTCTTTTAAGTGCATTTTTAGGAAGTTTTTTTTGTTTCTCTCACTCATTGTATTTTTTTTCATTTCTGGCATTTCTGGTGTTTCGTTATATTGTACGCTATTTTCGTATTTTTTTTTCCTTTTTACTGTTTATGTATCATTATAATGATATAAATCAGGGGGAGATAATATATATGATTTATTATCATTTACTAATTTTAAATATTTACATGTTTGTAGTTAAAATGGGAGATCTAGTTAAAAGACAATTTAACATACTAGATCTATCTGGGTAAAAGTTTTTAGAATGGATAGTGGACGCCCAAATGAATTTAAAGGCCCAAGGACTGGAACATACAATTAAGGGTGTGACAACCCAACAAGGTGATGCAACTACATCAGTTAAAAAGGCGACTGAACAAGAAAAGGCAAAAGCCTTAGTCCTTCTCAGGCATCATTTGCATGAAAGTTTAAAAACTGAATATCTCCTTGTGGAGGATCCCAAAGAACTATGGGATAGCCTGAGTGAAAGATATGGGCATCACAAAAATGTGCTCCTCCCAAAGGCACAATTTGACTGGCTCAATTTGAGATTCCAGGACTTTAAAGCAGTCAGGAAGTACCCCCCCTTCTTGAGTGTCACCTTGTGTTCCACCAAGTGGTATCAGAGCAGGCTATTCTCGAAAGGCTCATCCCTAGAGAATAGAAGTCATGAACATGCAAGACGACTCTCGAGATAGACACACAAAGTGTCCAATTTTCAACGGAAAAGACTACGGATGGTGGAAAGCTAGGATGAGGATCTACATCCAAGGATTGGACTATGTATGCTGGAAAATCATAAGGAAAGGACCAATCCTTATCCAAGCCAAAAACACTGAAAGAAAGATGGTCGACAAGGATGAAGACGACTACAATTCAGTTGACTATGCAAAAGCCGAAAAAAACTTCAAAGCTATGAGTATTCTCCAATATGGAATTGGACCTAATGAATACTCAAGGATCTCGGCTTGTACTACAGCAAAAGAAATATGGGACACGCTGGAGTTGGTCCACGAAGGTACGAATGAGGTAAAACAATCTAGAATAGATTTGATTGTCCAACAATATAAATTGTTTACTATGAATAAGGACGAATCTATTAAAGAGATGTTCACTAGATTTACACTAATCACTAATGAATTACGTTCTCTAGGCAAAACATATACTTCTGAAGATTTAGTGAGAAAGGTGTTAAGAAGTTTAACAAATCGATGGCTCCCAAAAATAACCGCTATTCAAGAAGCTAAAGATTTGACTAAACTTTCACTAGAACAACTTATTGGATCATTAATGACTCATGAACTTGTCTTAGATTCTAAAACTAATGAACCAAAAAGTAAAGGTATAGCCTTGAGAACTGAATTGGAAATTGAAAATAGTGATAGTGATGATGATATTGATTTTCTTACTAGGAGATTTAAAAAATTTCTCAAAAAGAACAAAAACAACAATCCTAGAAAATATGAAAATTTCAAAGGTAAGAGCACTACTTCTAACTTTAAGAAAAGTGCTACTAATTCATAGGCCATTTCAAGTGTGGAGAGTTAAATCACGGGATTAAAGAATGTCCCTTATGGGATGATGAGAAGCCCAAAGAAAGAAGGGAGCAATCGAAGAAAGAATTTAAAAAGGCAATGATTGCTGCCGTTTGGGGAGATTCGGATTCTGACGAAGAACAGTCAGAGGCACAGTGCCATGAGGAAAAATTATGTTTGAATGCTGTACAGACATCACAGAGAAAGGCACAGTGCCAAGATGACTCTCACTTGTGTCTAATGGCGAAAAGTTCGAACTCCCAAGATGAAACTGAAGACAGTGAGGTAAGTCTTCTTTCTCTAAAACCTTCAATACATCATCTTTCAAAAAACCAACTTGTTACTTTCACCGGGTCCGGCGGAGGGTGGGAGTGCGGGGGTGGGGGGGCGTGGGGGGTGGGGTGGGGTGGGGGGGGGCGGGGGGTGGGGCAGGGGGTGGGGGGTGGGGGGGGGGGGGGGTGGGGGGTGGGGGGTGCGAGGGTCTTTGGGGTGGGGGGGGGCGGGGGTGGGGGGTGAGGGGTGCGGGGGGTGCGGGGGTGCTTGGGCGGCAATAAGGGATGGGGGCTGATTTAATTCTATTTAAAAAAAAAAAAATTGAATTTGAAGGGCTGTGGTGTTAAGCTTAAACCGCGACCCTTCACTTAAAAAGGGTCATTCATGCTTAAAACCGCACCAAGTTAAAAAAGGGTGCGGTTTATGCGCAAAACGCACCTTCAAACTTAGAAGGGCGCGTTTTGGCCTTAACCGCAGGCCTTCGTTGTCAAGAAGGGTCACGTTAAAAACCGCAGCCCTTCTTATCTAATGAAGGGTCGCATGGAAAGGACCTGGCGGCCAAAAACGCGACCCTTAGGGTCATTTTGACCAGACCTATCCTTATTTTTCCACTAGTGATATGATGCAATAATGAACCTAAATATGAATCTAAATGCTCTAAAATGCAACCTAAATACACCTAAAAACTATATATAAATATGATTTATCAAAATCCCCCAAGCTAAACCATTGCTTGTCCCCAAGCAATAAGACATAAACACGGGAAAAGTAAGACAACCTACAATATAGGACTACAATAGGGTTAAACACTCAACTGAAAACACAAGAGATACAATCACTACACAAACCAAGCATCCAAACAACCTCGAACAAAGTTGCATAGCATGTCATGTAACGTAATCGACTCTCCAATCATACCACATACCATCTCTCCCAGGCCGAATTTAACCAAACCTGACAGACCTCACTATTATAGTTATGTGCACTCAAATCTCTCATGTGTTTAAGGGTTAAATAATGACTTTCAACCTAAACAAGTCGACTCAGATGAAGCAACTACTCTTTAACTTTGACTTTTTGACTCACTTAATACTCAACAATACAATACACAATGATCAAGAGGACTTTTAAGGCTTGTAATGGGGCTGAGGTTAAAGGTGTGGAAAATAATTTGGGAATTGTGGTGGAAAAACCAATAAGGGGGAGCATCATATAACTGAAAACATGACCATGAAAGGTCATAATAACTCCATGCAACAACCAACAATCTCCAAATATAATCAACAACCTTTTTCACTCAAGAAATTCAATCATAACCCTTTTTATTTCACTTTATTCACAACTCTTTTTAACTTCTTTTTCATTTCATTTTTCACTTTTTTTGTGTTTCTTTTTTCGAACTTTCATTTCAATTTCCAAGCTCAGTAAACATATTTTTCGATCTATCTAAACCACAACTAGAGCAATTCAAGAAGTTTGTGATAGTTGCAGTGGACTATTTTACTAAATGGATTGAAGCTGAAGCCATGCGAGGAATAACCACCAACGACGTCAAGGGCTTCATCTGGAAAAACATTATAACTCGTTTTGGCATGCCTCAGTCCATCGTCTTTGATAATGGTCCACAGTTCGAAACGCCTAAGCTGAAAGATTGGTTGTCAGAAAGAGAAATCAAAGCTCACTTTGCGGCAGTCGCCCACCCACAAGCCAATGGGCAAGTCGAGTCCTTCAACAAGATTCTATCAAATGGAATCAAGAGGAAGCTGGAAAACGCCAAGGGACAATGGGTTGAAGAGCCGCAATTAGTGTTATGGTCCATTAGAACAACCGCTAAGAATTCAACAAAGCGAGACGCCTTTCATGTTAGTCTATGGCACCGAAGCCGTCTTGCCCATTGAGATTGATGAACCCACCTGCGAGTCATGTTGTACACCGAAGATGCCAACGGGGCCGCATTACGCACGACTTTGGACCAAGTACCGTAAGTCGGGGGCAATGCGTTGCGAGAATGCAATTGTACAAGTTGAGAATGGCTCGGGAGTTTAACAAAAGAGTTGTTAGACGACCACTAAAGGTGGGGATCTTGTTCTAGGAAAATGGAGGCGGTTGGACGAGCTAAGGAGCTAGGGAAGCTAACACCAAACTGGGAAGTACCTTATCCGATTATCTAAGAGCCGCGCAAATGGGACTTTTCGTCTCCAAGATCTAGATGGACGACCTATACAGCGTACTTGGAATTCAGATAATTTGAAGAAGTACCACGTTTAACTCAATCGTCGTCAGGAATCCAACTAAAAGTTGTAGTAAGTCCAAAGTGCCACGGCACAGACTAGAAAAAAGAATTGTATACATGTATCTTGGCACTTAGTCAAGCAAAATTCATATAATACAATTCCTACTATCTTACCGTCGTCATTTTCATGTTTATTTTCACCAAGTTGGTTCACTTTGGGGCATTAAATCGCTTATTAGTCTAAAAGTGACAATAACTTGGAACAAAAATACTCATTTCTATGCCGAACATCACTCCCTCGAAGAGACCGGCCAAAAGTATAACGACCTAAAGGTTGATAACATACATTAGCAATCAATTTGACAAAATCTCTAGTAAGAGAAACGTCAAAGTCTCTAAGAGAAAGCTGACCAGAAATAACCCCTTGGTAAAGGATACTTATTTTCAAATATACGGGCAGCTAAGTAGTAAAGACCCTAGTAAGGGATCGCTACTTTCGGACGAGTGTTGCTCCCTCAAGGAAGGCGGCTATAAAATTGTTAGATCATGTCTCTAAAGCTCGTCCTTGGCAATTTCAGCAGGGCTTGGCCAAAGTTGGCCGCTCTCCTACTTAGACTATGGCTCGTCCATCATATATGGTTGAGCTTAGCCCAAGAAAGGGGGGATAAGACAGGCCTATAGGACGAGCTAAAGAGAGAAGGTCGTCTAAAAAACCGGGACAAATCGAAATGCCTTTGAGATATTTTGATACTACGGGGCCGAGTGTTACCAACTCAAGAAAAACGGCTAAAGTGTGGCTCGTTTAAAAGGAGAAGACCATCTAAAGTTCAAGGACGATCCTCTATAAGCACTTGGGCACTTTTTGAGAAATTTGTAATCGTCCAAGGGCAAGGATCAGAAGTGGCATGCGCAGTTCAATTAAATATCGTAGACCGTCCAAAAAAGTTCAGGACGAGTCCAAAAACCAGGCAAGCACGTTGTTATTTCCTTAAACATCTGTGATGATCGTCCAACATTCAGGACGAAGCTCATTCAACATTGGAATTCAGAAAGATAAAAGACAGGCAATTGACAAAAATTCTCCTTCATATATGATTGATCAAGAATTACAACCTAAGAGCTGAAGAGTTAAAGGTACAGCGACCAACAAGCCAAGAAACATGAAAATAAACCTAAAATTAGGCTTCATCTTCAGCACGAGTTTCTTGGTCGTCTTCTGGGTTCTCCTTCTCAGCCGCAGCTTCGTCGTCTGACTCCATAAACTCCGGAGGTTCCTCGGCACAGACCATAGCACGATGGACGCTCTGCTGATACTCCAGACGACGCACGAAGCTGGGGACCTCATCAGCTTCCGCCAGCATCTCAAAGACCTTGACGGCCCAGCCTTTAGACGTTTCAACAACTTGAGCCAATCCTTCCTTGGCATCGTCAAAAGCTCCGAGCCGCCTCCCTTTCCAGGACGGCGATCTTCGCCCTTAGGAGAATGTTCTCCCTTCTCAATTCAACAATGATGGGAGGAGAAGCAACATCTCTTTCACCCTTCACTCAGTAGGAAACAAAGATCAATAACCATCTTCAAATGGTCCAGCTCCTTGTATAGGTCTTGGATGGTAAAAAGATAGTTCTTGTTCTCGGACTCCAAGTTAGCTGACCTCTTCTCCAAAGCATCCAGGGATTGACGATGAAGGGTATTAACCATCTCAATGTCATGGATGGCCTTGTCGCCGGCCGTTGTAGCCAGGTGGACGAGATGCTTATTCTCTTTTCTCAGCTCCCTCGCCCACTCTTCAGTAAGCATGCTGCGAGCAAAAAGCTGGGACAAGAAAAACACATCAAGTCATTAGACGAGTTACAAAAACAAAGAAATCTTGAACAAGTATAAAACAAAACCTAAGGAAATTATACCTCGGTAAAGTCGGGACATGTAGCCCACATGCCCAGCAGATGCTCCCCTTAACCCTTTGATGTAGGATTCAGGGTAGCACTTGAAGAGCTCCTGCTTAAGCCGATCTTTTTCTCCCTTAGACATTTTGGCAAAAGCAGGAGAAGACTCCTCGTCCGAGTCTATGGTAGTAGGAGCTGGGGGTATAGCGGGGCCTTTGCCCTTATCTGAAAGAGGGGGAGAGTCAGTTATCTGAATGGGAAAGACGATGGCTTGTCTATTGGACGGACTCATAGACTGTCCGCCGACCCGCACCGTCCTAACTCTATTTGAGTAAAACGACTCACCGACGAGATGGATGCCGTCCCTAACAAAGAAGGGACATCCGGGAGACCGGCCTCTCGCTACCGAGCCGCTGAAGCCTGGATAGTTCTCGACAAGCCTTCTCCGCCCGGCACCACCAAAGCCAAGATGGACTGCGGGGTCGACTCTCGCCAAGTCCGGTCTTACGTTGGCGAGCCGAGCAAGGCAAAGAGTCCAACCGACCCAAGAAGGTCGAATTTTCCTCCACTCCACCACTCGGAGCGGCGGCAAGGCCCCTCCTTAAGAGCTTTATCTTTAGGGGGAGGCATGGTCTTTGTTTCCACTCCACCACTCGGAGTAGCCTTCTCTGTCTTCTTTCTTACAAAGCCCTTAGGCTTTTTGGCTTGAGGCTGGTCCGTGGTCGTTGTAGGCCTCTTCTTGGACGAAGATGACTTCCCAAGAGGGAGTTTGTTTGAAGGAGCATTTTTCTGCAAAGAAACAATCAAGTTAAAATGACGGACGTCCACAGATAAAAATCAAAATTAAATTGCAAAGCTTCAGACGAAAATCACCCAAAGAAGGAAGGCGTCTTAAAATGAACACCTCTCCTAAGGGAACCTCGTCCAAACAAAATTCTGAATACAGACGAATATGGCCCCAAGAAGGTGGTCGTCCTAGCATGGACGCTTTCCTTCCTCGGGCAATCCTCGTCCAGGAAAAGGTCCTATACCTTGGACGAGTCTGAAACGGTACTCGTCAAAAGACTGCAAAACCTCTTAGACGAGTATGACCCCAAGAAGGTAGCCGTCCTAGTATGGACGCTTTCCTTCTTCGAGCTACCCTCGTCCAGAGAAAGTTACGATTACTTGGACGAGTCCGAATGGTACTCGTCCAAAGGCTTTATAAATCTCAGACGAGTGGGACCCCATGAAGGTGACCGTCCTATCATGGACGCTTTCCTTCTTCGGGCTACCCTCGTCCAGAGAAAGTTACGATTACTTGGACGAGTCCGAATGGTACTCGTCCAAAGACTTTATAAATCTCAGACGAGTGGGACCCCATGAAGGTGACCGTCCTATCATGGACGCTTTCCTTCTTCGGGCTATCCTCGTCCAGAGACAGTTACGATTACTTGGAAGAGTCCGAATAGTACTCGTCCAAAGATACTCAGAATCTCAGACGATAATGTCCCAAAGGTGAACGTCCATGCTTGGACGTTTTCCTTCTTTGGGTAATTCTCGTCCAAAGATTGGATGTCAATTCCGGACGAGCGAGAATGATCCTCGTCTTAAAAAAAAAAAAAAAAAAAAAAAATTTTATATATATAATTTACCAGTGTCTCCGCCCTCTTTTCGGCACTGCTTTTGACATATTCCTTCCATAGATTATCCGTGAATTTAGACATGCTTATGTGTCCCGTCCAAGAAGCCTTGAGACGTGTTCTGGCCGAGTCTGCGGCAAAAAAGACAAAAAAGTGGTTAGTCTAATGAATTATGGACGAAGAGTTTTACTTGGGGATTTGAATGGATACCTTTATCATCGGCTAACCGCAAGCCGGCGGCAACCAAGAAGTCGTCATTATAAAACATTTCCTTAAAGGGTATCCAGTTAGCTGGCCCTTTAAAGGATTTCTGGCCGGGCCTGGAGTACTTCTTTATTCTAAAGTACTCCACTACCTCCTCGTCATACTTGTCCTCCAGCTCCAGCCAGGACTGCTTTCGTCCAGTATTTATGACGGCTCGGTTATAGAAACGGTAGCTCTCCGTGGCCGAGTCTTTGGCCGCCCTTAGATATATAAAGTCGGTCTTCCATTCATGCATCTTTGACGGTTTGCCCCAGTGTTAGAAAGCCGGGACGGTTGCGAGATGTTGAGCCATGTTCCATCCACGGCACCGTGAATTTTGGTCGCATAATGAATGTGGGTAAAGGCTTGAAGAGAGAGGCCGGGCCGCGCAACTCGCAGACGGCTATGAACGTCGGGACGTTGTGCGGGCGTTGGGAGCCGATTGGTTGTGGCCGATGTTGTAATAACGAAGCACTTGCTCTATAAACTCACGGAGGGGGAATCTTAACCCCGTCCGAGCCGGCTTGTAGACAGACAAAAATGATTTTTGGGAGTGCTCAAAATAGTGGCCTCCTTATTAGGGATGACGAAGGAAAAGCCCGGCATGGGCATGAAGTTGGACAAATAGCTAGGGTCCGGCCCTATTTTCTCTAACCATTTGCGATTGGCTAAAATAAATGCGGGGTCAGATAGGGGGCCTAATCGTTTTCTAATCTCAGACGAAGTAGTGGAGGCTTCGTCTGACTAATCGGCAGCACCAGAATCCCTGCTGTTAACGTCTTCACCAGTTTCCTCCATCTCAGTGTCCCGGCCAGAAGGACTGGTTTCAGGGTTTATTTGGGACTCCTCAAAGCTGCGGCTAGGGGAAAAGGGGCCGCCTAAAGGCCCAGCACTTTGGACCTCCCTCGTCTCATCTGGAACTCGTCCAGTAGATTCCTCGATATCCAAACTATTTGACAGGATTATTACCTTTCGTCTTAGACGGGCCGTTTGCTTGACGCGCGCCAGATTACCCTGCACAGGTAAAGACTGGGTCGTCTGACTTTCTCGACCAAAACCATAAAAAAATATATATTTGGCCAAAAGAGGCCCAACTCTAGAATGCGCCGAAGAAGAAGTATCGATTCTAGGGTCAAGAAAAGCTCTTGGACGGCCAGGGTTATTTGATGAAGATGATTCCATTTTATTGATTTTCTAAGAAAGAATAAAGAATAAAGAAGAGTAAAGAGAACAAAGAAAAGATACCTGCTAAAGCGCCTGGACGATTCGGTGAAGAAAGCTGAGGCTGGGTGATCTCTCTCTCTCTCTAGAAAATTTGCAGAGCTTGTCTCTCTCTAGAAAATTTGCAGAGCTTCTCTCTCTAGAAAAATTCGTTCAAAGTGTGAAATGATCAAATGTTTTCACACCAAGGTTATTTATAGAGGAGTAACAAACCAGTGGAGCCGGTCAAGAATGACCAAAGAAAGGATACAACGGTCGATTATGACCGGTAAAACCCAGAGAAAGGCGCGTCTTTTCCTTCATTTCAAATAAAGCTACCTTGGGTTAAAAAGTCTTAACCGTCAGATGGGCCTAAGGAAGCTACCTTGGATAAAAGGGCCTTAACCGTCAGATTGGCCAACGGTGAAAACCCTTTTAGGGGCAAATGTTGTAGCCTAAAATCTACGGTTCCTCTTACGGCACTTGGGGTCATCTGAGCCCTACACGTGTCCTCCCCCGATGAATAGAGGAAAAGGATCTACCCTTTGGGCTAGGCTCGATTGGTTAGAAGGTCGCTTTTCGGCCCAAAAGGAAGTCGAGGCGGCCGGTGAGGTGGGCTGCATGAGAGTGGTTGATAAACCCTCCCAAATCATGGCTCGCCACGTGTCATGATCTGATTCTTCACCAATCGAAGCCACTATTGTAGAGGCGGATTTTAAGGTTAGGCTGTCATCTTCTATCACTATAAATACCCCTCGAAATCGGGAGAAAGATCATTGAATGCAAACAGTGCAAAGTTACTTTCAGAAAACTACTCTCTCACTTTCTCTCTCTATCTCTACTTTCTCTTACAACTCCTGATATCTGACTTAAGCATCGGAGGGGGAACCACCACAAACCTCCCGGGGTGGGTCCCTTTTTTGCGAGGTTCGGGAGTGAGCTCGAGCCTGGACTAGGTTGCTTCGGACACGGTTGCACGAGCCTCCAAAGAAGAACATCCCAGGGATCTTAGTTTACTTTGCCACAAAGAAAAGCAAAATCTACGAACTTTCTTTGTTGGACAACGGGATTAAACAAATGAGGATATTACAACTATATAAATCCTCCCGTAAAAAATCAATATTAAATCCATGTAGTATCCAATGAAAGCATCAATCAATTAAGGCAGTGCAGCAATGCCGGCAAACACGATAGTGATAGCGGCTAATAAGACAGTGATGCAGTACCAACGCAACACAACAGCTTAATCCTAGAGCAACAAGAAGGAAGAAAGCACTAACAATTGAGATAGTAAAATAACACCAACGCCGTCAACATTGACCAATAGCAAAAGTAGTGGCCAAAATATTCAAGAGAAGATGTTAGAAGATTTGAGATTTACCTTTTTCTATTAATTTGAATGATGAACCAAAAATGAAATGTGAATCTTCAAAATAATGAGTTGTAGAACATATTATGAGAAATCGATAAACTTTATTTTGTGCCATGAAGTTGAATGATAAAAATCCACCATCGAAAGATCCACATTCATGGAGCCCCCATTATTTCTCTATCTTCACCTCATTAGTCCACATCACTTTCCACTAACATTATCACCTATCCTTCCCATTTCACAATTCATACCTACATTCATTAACCTCCCCATTTACTTTCTCTCTCCTACTTTTCCATACCCCACCACCTTTTCTCTTTCCTACTTTCCATACCCCACCAATATCAATAAAATAATTTGATTCATCACATTTATTTTAGATAATATTAATTAAATTAAAATATGAGAATTATAATTAAATAATTACCTTCTAATTAATCGGATTAATTCATTTATTCTCTTTAGATTTTTTCATCAATGAGGCAAAATCAAATTTTCAGAAAATATTCTTTCCTAAATACATCCTAATACGTAGAAATGCATCGAAAAACGTGAAAAGAGAAACTGACTGAATCACTACGCTTGACACAGCACCGTGCGCTTGGTGCACTGGCCTGCATCTGGCGCAGGCCACCACTGTGCGCTGGGCGCATGATCATGCGTCTGGCACATGATCATGTGCCTGGCGCACAACTCGAATCTTCGGAAAAAAATTCCGGATTATTGGCTCTTACACTTTGGATTTGATTATGATTCTTATTCTTTTTCAGGATTCTTATTCCTTAACTAATGGATAAAAAGATGTGATTGTTGGTTAATGAATATATTCTTATTCTTTATCCAATGAACAATGACTTGACCATCAAGAAAACAGATTACTACCGGTTTTGGGAGACGATTAGAATTCTGGTGCCTAATTGTGACTCGTTTTTCTATTTTTCGAAAAACTAACTTAAAACAATTAACGAAAACTCGTCAAATTAGTAAAACCGAGCATGATTATACTACGAATCATTTTATTAATCCCGTGGTTGTAGTTATTAACTACGACTTACGAAAAATTACCTTTCTAAGCCGGAATTGTATGACTAACACACGAAAAAAAGGAAAACCATACGATGGAATGAAACTCGCGTTTCGGGATGAAGCATGCCTTTGACGGGGCGCGCGCTTCACAATACTTGACGGTTTTCGTTATTATTTTTTTTATCTTTTCAAAATATTTATTTTAAAATTTTATGCACAATAGGGGTTCAAAATTTGGTGTCTACAATATGCTGTCACAAGCCAAGTTGGGAAAAATATTTTGGGCCGAAGCGGTTGTAACGACATGCTATTTGGTGAATCGGTCTCCTCATTCCGCCTTAACTTTAAATCTCCTCAAGAGGTATGGTTTGAAACTCCTTGGAATTATTCTAATTTCTAAGTATTTGGTTGACCGACCTTTATTAATGTAAATGAGGATAAACTTAAACCTAGAGCTAGAAAATGTGTATTTTTTGGCTAAGGTTTGGGGGTTAGGGGATATTGAGTTGAGTATGGTGTGAAAATCTAGGAAGGTAATAACTTCTAGAAATGTTGTAATTGATGAATCATGTATGATTACTCTTAAGAAGGAGCTTTCTATTTGTAATGATGTAGATTCATCTAATGACACCGAGGAGGAGGTGGAGGTGGAGGTGGAGCTGGAAAAGGCTTTACATGATAATGCTCTCACTCAAGAGAGGCATGTTGAGGGTTCACCTAAAACTCAAACCAAGGCACTTGCTAGTGAGAGGCAAAGAAGGAAAATCAAGCCTCCTCAAAGATATGTTGAGGAGTGTGACTATGTGCAATATGCTCTCACCGTGGCAAATGAGGTAGAGACCTTTGATGATCCATGCTCCTACAAGGAAGCAATGTCTCTACCTAATTTTAGCAAGTAGTTGATGGCAATGAAGCAGGAGATGAAGTCCTTGCACAAGAATAATACTTTGGAGTTGATTGTTGTCCCTAAGAAGAAAAAAATCGTCGGGTGTAAATGAATGTACAAGAAAAAGGAGGATACACCGGATTCGGGAGACCCTGACTACAAGGCAAGAGTTCTGGCGAGGGGTTCAACTCAAGTTGAGGGTATTGATTTTCATGAAGTTTTATCACCGGTTGTGAAGCACTCATCCATAAGAGTTTTACTTGCCTTGGTAGCTATGGAAGACTTGTAGCTACACTAACTTAATGTGAAGACCACTTTCCTCCATGGGGACTTAGAGGAGGAAATCTACATGAAGCAACCGAAAGGTTTTGAGGTTGAAGGGAAAAAAGAGCATGTGTGCCGTTTGGTGAAGTCATTGCATGAGTTGATACAATCTCCTAGGCAATGGCATAGGCGATTTGATTCATGTATGTTGGCTCATGAATTCAAAAGAAGCTCATATAATGGTTGTGTCTACTACAACGAGTTAGTAAATGGGTCCATCATTTACCTTTTGCGTTAGGAAAATTTATCAGAAACCACCTTTTATAACCAGTTTTTTGTGACAAACCACCATTTCAAAAAAAATTGGGCACAACACCACCTTTTTTGTTCTTTTTTTGTAAAAAGCCACCGCTTGTCGGATTCTAGGCATTTGACTTAGATTTTCCGGTGTTGACCCCATTTTAAACTCGATTTCTTCCTCATTTCTTCATCTTATATTCCTCATTTCTTCCTTACTCCATTTATGGCGTCCCAACACCTCCACTGCCATCCCTTGCAGCCGTTGCACGCCACCACCACCGACTCCTCTCTTTCATGTTCATCACCACGCCCAATCACCACCAACACCTCGAGACAAAAAAAAGAAGTGAAGCAACAACAACACCAACGAGTAGTGGCTTGCGTCGATGCAAGGAACAACAACAACAACAACAACAACATTCGATACAAACTAGAGGAGAGAGGAGAGAGGTGAGACGAGCAGCAACAGCGCGGGTAGAGGACAGCTGGAGAAAGAAGAGGAGACACAGTAACAACAACAACAACAACAGTAGATACAAACTAGAGGAGAGAGGATAGACGAGTAGCAACAACGTGGGTACAGGGGAGCTGGAGAAAGAAGAGGAGATACAGTAAAACACCAACAAGCAACAACTCCGGTAGCGGCAGCACGCAACCATGCAGCAGCAGCGGCGGTACAGGGTGACATCAATTGCACATTAGCAACATCGAACAAGAACAGGGGAGGGAGAAAATTGGGCAGCATCAACAAATGAAGGGAGAGAACATCGTACCAGCAGTGGTGCCAGCTTGTGATGCCGGTGAAGAAGAGGAACGAAGCTCCGACGAGGGCTATGGCACAACCAGCAGAGAAGGGAGAAGAAGAGAAGGAGGAAGAAATAGGGGAAATTTGAAAAAAAAGGATTTAATAACCTCACGTAAATTGCACGTGATGGTCAATGCTGGAAAAGTTGAGTCAACCATCGAATTCCGGGAAGTGGTGGCTTCTCACATAAAACGGAACAAAAAAGGTGGCTGCGTGCCCTATTTTTTTTTAAAGGTGGTTTGTGAAATAAAAAATGCTTATAAAAGGTGGTTTTTTAACAAATTTTCCTCTACTAATGTTGATGATATGTTGGTTGCTTGCAAGAATTTGATTGAGGTCAACAATTTTAAGAAGTTGTTGAGTTGTGAGTTTGATATGAAGAATCTTGGTGAAGCCAATAAGTTACTTGGGATGGAGATTTGGAGAGATCGTTCAAAAGAGGCATTGTACCTTAGCCAAATGAGGTACATTGAGAATGTTCTGGAGAGGTTCACAATGATAAATGCAGAGCCCGTTTCTAATCCCCTCGGTTCTCACTTCGAAAAAGAAAGTGCTTTTCTAACCTTTTATCTCTTTCCTCCAACTTGTGCTTTTCCTTCCCCTGAAACTAGAGTAACTTACACTCGATCTCAAACTGTCGGGAAAGCATTAGCAATCGAAGCACTTTCTTAACTTTGCCATAGTATTAGATCTCCTTGCTCAAAATTCTCGCTTTCTTCCTTGAAATTATTCCGAAAGTTGTTTAAGCTACTTTTTGCTACTTTTCGGACTTTGTATTCCAAGAATTTCGCGTCTAATTTCATTGTTCTTGGCCTTGGCCTTGGTGTCTTGTGGATTTGAAGTTTGTGTTTTCCAAAGATCTTCTCCGGTCGAGCTTGGTTTTTCTTTGGTTGCTTACACGAATTTCGTGGTTTACACTTTTCGAGGAACTTTTGGGCTTGGTTGGAGTATTTCACCCTTTATCCAACGATGGTTGATTTCCCGCACATTCTTTCATTTCCACGTATTCCTTTTTCCCCCTTTTTATTGCCTAAGTATCTTATCTGTTCTTCTTTGCTTAGAGAGATGAACTAATAAAAATCAAGACTAAACCCACAAACAATAATTCTAAAATAATTTTCAGTCTATTAGATGAACAAAGTTATAATCTTTGGTTTCAAGAACCCTTAAGGAATACCACTCATAAGCCATTCATAAACAAATTCTTTTGTAAACCAATTAAATTATGCTTAGGAATAAATCTTACTCATCAGAACATAAGAATTGAAACCGATTGGATGCAGGAACACCATCGTTTTGCGGCGCCGGCTGCACCATACAGCAACGACAGCAGATAAACGACAACAACAACACCACGCACAACAACAACAAGGCAGAACAAGGGAAAGAAATCGAACAACGACTAGCAGCAGCGAACAACCAAGCAGATGAGAGAGAAAAGAACAGGGACGAGCGGCGACGGTGGCGGCTCCGATGAGAAGGTTATGAGCTGAGGGAGACAGAGGAAGGATGAAATGGATTGTGAGTGAGAAGAGGAAATTGGGGTTATTAATTTGTCAAAAAAGCCACGAAAAATTGACAAGAAATCAGAATTGTGGCTACTCCACATTACGCCACGAAAGATAGAAGATATCTTTTTTTTTTTATCTCACAAGAGATTTCGATAACACAAAGTCTTATAAAAGACGGTCTCACGTTAACACTAACGTGAGACTGCCCAAGTTTAACAGTGAGTTGCTGCTGGGGGAAAGAGATGGAGGCGCGACGCGGTGACACCGAGGTGATAAACCCTCCGACTTTCTCTCTCCTCAACCTACCAACATTCTTCTTCTTCATCTTTGCTTCACTTCAATCGCACTCGTGGCTTCAGATCTAAGTTTCACTTTCTCTCTCCTCTTCTCTGTTCAGTTTTCATGGTGTGAACTCGATTTGCTTACTTTTTCTGATTTTTTGTTTCGAAATGTGCCGAAAAAGAGGGTTTATTATAAGAAAGCAATGTATGATGGGGGTGAACTTGCAAAGTGGGGGATGATGTTTATGTGAAGAGGAGAGAGATAATGCGAGCTCGGATGAGGATGATCCTGAGGTGGAGGAATGTAAAGTGTGTTTTCGAGGTGGAAGGGTGGTGATGATCGAGTGCGACGAATGCCTTGGTGGGTTTCATTTGAAGTGTTTAAAGCCTCCATTGAAGGAGGTTCCTGAAGCTGATTGGACTTGTGGGTTTTGTGAGGCTAAGAAATTAGGGAGGGAGGTTGAACTTCCAAAGCTACCAAAGGGGAAGAAGAGGGTTAGGAGTTTGAAGGAGAAGCTGCTTTCGAGCGATGTGTGGGCTGCTAGGATGGACAGGTTTATTGTCTTTTGAAATTCTTAATAGTCTTGTTCAAATGATTTTTGTTTGTTGAATTAGATATAGAGAATGTTGAGTTTGTGGGGAAAAGCTAGAATTTTGATAATTAGTTAAGGAATTTTAATAATTAGTTACATATTTTTGGCTCTTAGTTATGGTTTTCTGATTCATAGTTAGCTTTTGCTTAATAGTTATGAAATTCGGATATATAGTTATGATTTTTAGGTTATTAGTTATTAATAATTGTGGTTAATATATAATTATGGTTTTATAGTTGATAGTTGTGATTCTGGCTATTTGTTATTGTTTTTTGATAAATAGTTATGATATTTGGGAATTTTGTTATTATTGTTTTTTACATTAGTTATGACTTTTTATTTTTTAGTTTCGGTTTTATGGCTAATAGTTTTAGTCTAGAAAATAGCTGAAAGATTATAATTATAGCATATGAATAATTATTTATTAATTTCATGAGTAACAATGATGCGTGGTTTTGTGGTTATAGTTTTGATATTTGGTTAACAATTATACTTTGAGGGTTGATAGTTATTCAAGAAAGAGAGAATTAATGCGTTAGTTATCTAAGAAAGAGAGAATTATTTATGCGTGATACTAAAATTATAGCCAATAAAATGCATTATAATCTGATTTTTATGATATAACTAATATACTTCAGCGCTTAACTAATATACTTCAGCGCTTAACTAATATACTTCAGCGCTTAACTAATATATACTTAAGCGTTTAACTAATATATACTTCAGCGCTTAACTAATTCACCCAGAAGCATTTTAAGGCTACCATAACTAATAGGTGCAAGCGCTTAACTAATTCTACTGCTGGTTTAATGCACGTGCGTGATGTCAGCATGACATCAGCGGTCTCACGTTAACACTAACGTGAGACCGTCTCTCAAAAAACGGACTCTTTCGATAATTTCAAATGATAGGACATAGATCTTATTTGTTTCCAAAATAATAATTAAGCTTAATAATACCAAAATAGATTTTAAAACATTAATTAAACTAATAACTATAAATAAGATTAAATAAAAGCTGCTTAAAACCTATGATGTTACATATTGTGGTTGAAAATTCTCTATAGTTGAAGGGTTTGGGCAGTATGTATTACTTTGGATAACGTTGTCTTAGATATTTTCATTTGTATTACACATATTGAACCACATTACTCTGTATTTGCTTAACATTAATGAAAGCACTTCAATTTTCTAATTTATTTGTATGTATTGTCAATTTGGTATAATATTCATTATTATATAATTTATTATGAAAAGTTACATACACTTGAAAGATGAAATATCACAACAAAAATAATGTTGAATACCATTAATTATAGAAAATATTCATAGGTGCTTTAAAAGTACATTGGGAATTTTGCAACACTAATATAGTGCCTCAGTAAGCTGATAAAACGTCATGACAGGGTGTAGTGGCATCGACAAAGGTGACAGTTTTGCTAGCGTCGATATACGTACTTGCAGCGCCTTTTAGCGCCACAATAGTCTTTTTTAGAGCGCAGCAAGAGCCCAATCCTATAAATGAATGTAAATTTGCAATACTAGAACTGCTAGATTTTGCTATAAGTATCCTTTCTGGATGATTGTATGGAGAGGGTGGAGAATTTAGAAAGAAGTAAGAATAGTGGTCAGAGTTTGAGTATATCAAGATAAAGTTTTAAAATTGCTTTGTTTAGTTGATGAGGTTTTGTTGTTTGTTTTGATCAAATTTTCCTATTTCAAGGTTTCTTAATATGGTGATCAAGTATTGGGTGATTTCTAGAAGGTTTGGTATCGAAAAATAAAGAAAATATTTAATTTTGGTTTGTCAGGAAAATTTGAATGGTTGTCATTTGTCATTCACTAAGAATTACTACAAGCTCACGTAGAATATTGGAACCAAAGTTAGACTTATAAGGTGAAGCATTTCAACTAAAGGAAAAGATCGAGGCAAGCGGGGCTCTGGCTCAGGGCCCAAAAATAATGAAAGTTTCAGCCTTTTATAAAAAAAAAAAAACAAAAGAAAAGGAAAGTCATACCTTGAGGCTTGAACGCTGAAGATCAGGAAGAACAAAGTTACAAACTACTCCCTCCGTCCCATAATATAGTGCTTGCATTCTATTTTGGGTGTCCCAAAATGTTGTTCTTGTTTCTATTTTTTAATTCCACAATTCCCCTTGATTTGCCTAAAAAACCATGCAACCATCATTTATTTGCTCCTTGGAAATAGTTTTTTTCTTTGTTTATTGAACCTAAGGGTTGAATTAGTCATATATTTAATGCTCTTTCACCCATTATACACCATTCTCTCTCCTAAAATCAGCTTTTTTCCCACAACATTAATTGTTTATCATTCATGTTCCACTTTCCTTAATTCTCGTAAAAAATGAGAAATAAGCACTATATTATGGGACGGAGGGAGTACAAAACTTCCTCTCCGTATTTCATGCTCTAAAACTTCTACCCACTACCCACTGTCACCATAAAAATTCTACTTGTACCTAGTAACCTACCCCGAAAATTCAATCCCAAAAATGACAAGTATAATCTTTGATTCATACGACAGTTGTTCATATATCTCGCTTTTCCCAATTTTTTTCTCTCTAAAATCTCTTGCAAATCTCTCAAATCAACTGAAAATATGTTATTCCCAATTATAATCTTCAAAATTCAACGGGAAGAAGAAAACATTTGAGAATAAATAGCGCATTGTTGCCTCCCCATATCTCACAATTCGACAAAGAACCTATTGTTCTCAATTACTCATAATTAGCAATTGCACTTTGACGTTTTGTGAATTAGGGGATTTGTAGTCACTGTCACGATTCAACAGTATATGAGGTTTGTAATTCTATTGTTGAATTATTATTCTTCTTTTTGTATTTGTTTTAATTATGCTAATTTTAATTTGTATTTCTGAATTTTTAATTAGTTGTTCCTCGATTTGTTGATTTCTGGTGTGGTTTATTTTTTCTGATGTAGAGCAAAAGTCGTAGATATCAGTGGTAGTTTATGAGTAGAATTATTGATTTAGTTAGGGAACTGTATATGATTAGTGTGTTGTAATTTAGGGCTATTCTTATATCTTATGACATGTTGTTTTGATGTATATATTCTCTATCATAAGAAGAAAGGAGCAATTAAAGATTGAAGAATGCAGACTTATTTGATGCTGAGTTTTATATTGTACATATCCTTTAATTTCTCGCGCGTTAGGGGCCATTTTTTTAATTTCGCCCGCCTAATAATATTCGAGGAACAGCCCTGAGATCGACCATATAAAAGCCTTACTTGCCAGGGAATGAAACGTTTGCCAATGATTATGATTGCTCAAATCTACCAAATAAGATAAAATCAGCCATCTATAAACTAGACACTAAAAAAGGCATCAATGAGGATATTACAACTATATAAATCCTCCCGTAAAAAATCAATATTAAATCCATGTAGTATCCAATGAAAGCAGCAATCAATCAAGGCAGTGCAGCAATGCCGGCAAACACGATAGTGATAGCGGCTAATAAGACAGTGATGCAGTACCAACGCAACACAACAGCTTAATCCTAGAGCAACAAGAAGGAAGAAAGCACTAACAATCGAGATATTAAAATAACACCAACGCCGTCAACATTGACCAATAGCAAAAGTAGTGGCCAAAATATTCAAGAGAAGATGTTAGAAGATTTGAGATTTACCTTTTTCTATTAATTTGAATGATGAACCAAAAATGAAATGTGAATTTTCAAAATAATGAGTTGTAGAACATATTATGAGAAATCGATAAACTTTATTTTGTGCCATGAAGTTGAATGATAAAAATCCACCATCGTAAAGATCCACATTCATGAGCCCCCATTATTTCTCTATCTTCACCTCATTAGTCCACATCACTTTCCACTAACATTATCACCTATCCTTCCCATTTCACAATTCATACCTACATTCATTAACCTCCCCATTTACTTTGTCTCTCCTACTTTTCCATACCCCACCACCTTTTCTCTTTCCTACTTTCCATACTCCACCAATATCAATAAAATAATTTGATTCATCACATTTATTTTAGATAATATTAATTAAATTAAAATATGAGAATTATAATTAAATAATTACCTTCTAATTAATCGGATTAATTCATTAATTGTATTACGTTAACAAAAAGCGTTATTTTTAATTACACTAGTTTACCCATTTTTTCTTAATAATTGCGGTTTAATTTAACAATTACACTAATTGTTAATTATAATAATTTACCCGATTTTAATGTTAATAATTACGACAAATAAATACGCAAAAAAAAACCATAAATTCATTTAAAAAAACATATTTGAAATTGAACAAAGTACCATACAATTAATTTTAAATGAATGATTGCAATAATTTAGATCTTCAATCATCATCGGTAGACCGGTGATTATTTTGCCAAATATGTTGAGCCAAGTCTCGTTGTAAGGCGTTGTGCACATTTCTATCCCATGCATCAGCTCACCTTTCTATATATCGTTCCATTCCAATATCATTAAATCGACCAGGTTGAACAAAATAGCTTGTACGCGTTGATCCGCTAATCGATGTACTATTTTCTTGCTCGAATTCCGACATGTCACCATAATTCTGATATGTATCTCGCTCATCCTCATCAATCATATTATGAAAAATTATACATGCCAACATTATCTCCCACAACAAGTGTTCATCCCATACAAGATCTAGGCTTTATATTATTGCGAAACGTGATTGAAAAACGCCAAAGGCCCGCTCAACATCTTTTCGGACTGATTCTTGCCGCTCAGTGAACAACTCATCCACATGATTCATTGGGAGTCGAATCGCTGGGATGAACACGGCCCACTTAGGATATATCCCATCTGTTAGATAGTATCCTTTGGTTTATGTGTTCCCATTGATTGTAAAGTTAACTTGAGGGGCTTTACCTTGATATAAATCATCGAACACCGGAGATCTTTGCAACACGTTGATGTCATTGCAAGTTCCAGGTGTTCCAAAAAATGCGTGCCATATCCATAAGTCACCAGAGACAACAGCTTCTAAGATAACCGTTGTAGTTTTACTCCTTCCTTGGTATAATCCTTTCCAAGCACGCGGACAGTTTTTCCATTGCCAATGCATGCAATCTATACTACCCATCATGCCCGAAAATCCCCGTCTTTGTCCATCATGTAGGAGGCACTGCAAATCTGTAATAGTAGGCCTCCTCAAGTACTCTTCTGTGAACGCCTGTCGAACCCCCTTAACAAAGTGAGCAAGGCTTGCTTTTGAAGTTGACTGAGCTATTTTGATGTACTCATCAATTGAATCAGATGCTACCCCGGAGGCTAGCATCCTCATCAATAAATTGAGTCCATTTAAAGTATTTTAAGAGCCCAAATATATATTTATTATTTCAATAAATATTTTTATTATTTTTAATAAATATTTTAAGTACAAATCAGATTTTTTATTCAGTAAAATTCAATCTCGGATTTTAAAGATAGAAAATTATCTTTAAAAACGCGTTTAATGAAAAAAGACTGGCAAATGAGCTGGACGCAAAGGTTATGCCTAGCACGCCACTTGCGTCCAACACATTGGCCGAGCTATGTTAGGCACGCCAATCCGCGCCTGACACGTGGAATTGTGACTCACACAGAGTCATGCGCCTAGCGCAGACCCTGTGTGGGACGCAACTCCCTTTACTTTTTCATCTACGCGTATACACGTGTACGAGTTTGACTGGGCTGGCCGCGTCAGGCACACCGATGTGCGCCTGACGTGTAGGCATGCGCTTGACACGTAGGCCTGCGCCTGGCGCAAGTTGGTGCATGAGGCGCACATTCGTGTTTCCTATAAATATCTATGATTTCCCGAATCACGGACGACTTTTCAATTTATTTATTTGACGAACACAAAAACTCTTGAATACTTCCGAATTAAATTACGAACCTTCAGATACCCAAACACTGTCAATACATCGATCCCATTTTGAGTTACTAATCATACTGCGTTTTTGGTTCCACGATTGCTCCGCCTAAAGGCCGCTACGCTCTTCGACCTAAGCCGCATAGGTATAATTCTGAGGACCCTTGAATAATTATATTGTTTTTATTGCCTGGAAGTTACTAACAATTTCTTGTCATGATGTAGATATTTAATTAATAATCGCGTTTATTGTATATTCTAATCCCTTTCTCTCTTATTTTTGTATATACTATTCATATTGTTATGATTGTCTTGCATGAATTTTTATCACCCACATGTTATTATTGCTAAACAAGACATAAAGAATTGTTCTAACTAATTCAGATAATTTGGACAACCTGTTAAGAACCTTGTAATTTGATTGCTTAATAACTTGTCACTAAAAATTAGTCTTTTATGTGTTTCGTGAACCTACCTAGACTAAATATTTTTAGGGTGTTTAAAAATATTATATGATTATTCTTTGGCATAAAATTTGTTGTGAATAGATATTTAGTAAAGGCTAACAATGGGCAAACATGGTTCATTATGACCATATTTGTACCCTCACCCCCGAACTCAATCTATGGTTCATAAGTTCAATACCCAATTAGGTTTATAAGTTTTCCTCTAAAAATTTGTTGGCGACTTCAAAAAGTATATTTTCAATAAACCTTAACAATGGGGTAGTCAAATAACGCGCTCACACCGCGGTAGGCGAAAATAAAATCACGCCTACAATATGGCGACTCCACTGGGGAGGATTTTAAAAATTAAATTTTTTAAATGAGTGGGTGAAACTGGAAAAATACGATTCATTCTTTTTTTATGCCATAGAATAACATACTGTTTTGCATATTGATACGCTCAAGTTATACGGTGTTTTTATTATATTTTGGGTGCTTTTTGCTAAGGGTCTTGATCATAATTGTTAACGTTTGCGTTTTATTTAGCTCTTAGCGGAAGTTCGGAATTTTGTATATTAATTATAGTTAAAGTTGTAAGTTCCGAGCTCCTAGAAGCATTAGTGGTTGGAACGACTCAACATCGTTACACTAGCCAAGCGTCGCCACAAGTTCTAACCAAGCACCGCCGCAAGCCTAAGCCAAGCACAGCACGGCTCCAACATAGCATCAATTCGGCCCAGCAGCGTGGGAAGCCTCGAGCCATCCAACTCTCGCGCGCTCGAAAGACTCGCCAAAGACAAAGACTCGCGACCCGCGAGAATCCTCGCACCTCGCGACCCCCTGCCCTCGTGACTCGCGAGGCCTGACGCGACTCGCGACCTCCTTGCCCAGCCAAGTTGTGCGGATGACAGAGTACTCTTCGCGACTCGCGATCAGTCTCGCACCTCGTGACCTGCTAGGTCGGTGTAATTGTCGGCTGATTTTTGGGAAGAGGGGGCAGCAGCCTCAAGGAGAGGGAGTCTCCAAAACTCCACTCTTCTCTTATTATCTTCTCTTTTTAGTTTTCATTTTCTAGTTTAGTTTTTAGAGATTTCAGTTATGGAATTGGCTTATGCTATGCCGATTAGTAGCTTAACTCGTTTCGAATGAGATTATCATGAAGCTTCAAGCATTATTGTGAGATCTTTCCTCTCTATTTAGTTTCTTTGATTATGGTTTAATTTCTATGATTGTTTTCTATGGTTTTTGCATAATTATGCTAGCAACGTTACTAGTTTGATTGTGTAATTAATCTAATGCTAGATTTAAGAATAGAATCGGATTGTTTTATTCTTTTATCAATTTGTAGCAAACCAGGGAGTAACTTAGATGCTGATCGTCTTGGTTATTTCTTGGGGAAATTGAATCAACTGTTGAATGTTTATCGCCTGTATGACGTTAGCAGGTCTATTGATTCTCTGTGTTTATTGCTGCTATTGGATTGAATTTAGACGCTGATCGGACTAGGTTATCCTTTAGTTAGGGTTTTATAGTCACGCTGATCGTGCTATTCAACTAGGAGTAAGGAGAATGCGAGATTAATTCTCAACAATAGATAATCTTGGAAATAATTAGAGTTGAGGTTCAATGATCGATAATAAATTGAAGTGGATGTTAATCGGATTCAAGATCTTTCCATATTGATTTCTCATTTTATTTAATTATGCTAGTTAATTTTAGTTTGTTTATAATCTACTTGAAACCCCCCTTGTTATTAGGTTTCTCGGCCCTTAGCTTAATCTAGGTATTGGATCCCGCTAAATATAAATCTCGTCCCTGTTTCCCTGTGGATACGACCCCTACTTCCATTATACTTGCTTAGTGTGCATGAGAGTAGGAGAAATTTTATCTTTGGTTGGGTGCACACGACAAATCCGCACCCGCTAAATTTTAGCGCCGTTGCCGGGGAAACGGTGTTACTTGTTTGTATTTAGCGTGATTTTTGGATGGTATTGCTTGTGCTCTTTGTTTTTGGTTGACACTCATAGCGCTAACGATGCATTGCAAGAGTTCTTCTCAATCAATTTTGCAGGTACTTGAAGTGGAGATTGACTTGGAACCACCATTGTCACACATGGAGCACAAGCCCAATGATTGAGCTTAAGGTACTAAGTCGAGCTAACGACTTTAAACAACAGCGCTTCTCGGGAGGCAACCCGAGACCCCTCTTATTTTCTTTCTTTTCCTTTATTTCTCATCAAATTTCCATCACCACAACAAATTTTCTTTCACCCACCGCCCACCCACTAAAAAGAACCACAACCAATCTTAATCCGCTTGGAACCAAAATCCACAAAAGAAAACCCGTTGGGAGGAGTTCAATAGCTAGGAGTTGGTACAACTAGAGGGTTCAGATTGTTAATGAATCTTTTCGATCTCTTAAGCTAGGTGCAAATCTCAAAAGTTTAAAATTTTGAATTTGTCATTTGTTTGAGTGATTCAAGGGAGACGGTTGTGAGTTGATTTATGAGATTTGAGTTGGTGTTGTTAAGAAATTTGAATTTGACGGATTGTTTGTCATGAGTTTTGAGCATTCGATCTTCGATTTACCCGATTTTCGATTTTCTCCCTCCATTTTCAGTTTACTTTTTCTTCTAATTGTCATCACATTGAGGACAATGTGTAGTTTATGTAGGGGGGAGGGTACTCTCATTCTCATGTATCTATATTGTATTTATTACTTTCAATTTGAAAAAAAAATGAAATGAAAAAAAAAATGAAAAAAAATATTAAAAAAAAATTGATGAAATGAATCCCGCTGAGTTGAAAACCCGCAAGGGCGGGCGACTCGGGCAAAATTGGGGGCTCGGATAGGTCGAAAACTCGAAAGGGCGGCCTATGCAAAAAAGAGCTAGTTGAGCGGGTAAGATGGTGCGATGAAAAAAATGTGAGAAGCGAGGATGAAAACCCGAAAGGGCTCCTAGGCAAAATGAGAGATTAAGTGAGAATTATATACTTTGAAAACTCATTTGTCGGAGATGGTGTCATTAAGTGAGAACTATCTCTCAAGTTGACGTCCGTCATGAGAGAACGCGCGCATCTTCCATATTGATGTACCGTCAGCGTTCGTACCAAGAGTCATTGGTGGTCGCTTATGGGTTTGACCGACATTAAAATTAGCATTAGCATTAGGCGTAGGCTGAGGAGTACCCACCAATGCTTGTAGAATAGAGGCTATAATTTGTAACTACTCAGGAGTAAACTGACTGAAGTGAGCGATGCTAGCAGGGACGTTACCAAAGGTTACCTGAGAAACATTGTTCTCTAGAGTTTGTTGAACGATGTTGTTCTCGGGCACTTGAAAATTGAATCTAGGAGCACCCATCGGTCCGGTAATAAGGGGCTGAAAAGACCCTTGTGCGGCAGTAGCAGTTGGTCCCTGCCCAACTGGAGTTATGATGGGTTGGTTAGATCTTGGTGGATCGGAGTACGCCTTGAGTTCTCTGCATGGTCCGTGACTGTTCACAAGATATATATGTCCCCTCTTTCTAGCGCCAAGTTGTTCCCATATGAAATAGATGGGCCTTCAGGTAAGTCCGTCAAGAGTGGAGTGGGCAGCCACTAGTGAATAGCTGAAAGGAAGCAAACGTAATCTACCCTCGGTGGGATGCGAGGAAACCCCCTCCAACGATCATGTCAGAGATATATCCGTGAAGGATTTAGAGAGAGAAAGTAAAGAGAGAGAATAACGGTGTTCAGAAGTACCTACAGAATAGTACCAAATTGTTTTTTATAGTAGCTCTATTCCTCTGACAAGGTGTCTAATTCTTGTCCGCGTGTATAGCTATGATGAGCCTGGCATAAGGAAATATTCCTCTAATTTTTCTTTTGGGGTGACCGCCAGCATTGCTGTCGGACTTCCTTTGGAAGTGATGTCAGTTGTCGTGTAATGGTCGCATCTCAATGAGATGCTAGCGGACACGAATCAATGTTGCTAGCGCACTTGGGTACTACCCACACATGTTGGACTCATAAAAAATAAATGGACAATAGCCTAACACCCGTAAGAAGTAAGGCTTGAATTATTATCATTTAAGTCATTGAAATTAATTTGTATATTTACGTTCACGAATCTCGTCATTCTACGCCAAATCCGCATGATGCAAATTTTACAAAAAGGGAAATGATATCGTATTGTAAAATCGATTCATATTGTTAATTTTGAAGTATTACAAAGTTATTAGCTAATTAATTATAGCACCTTAAAAAAAGGGTAATTAATTGTTGTAATTGGTTGGTAAAATTTAATATTAAATTGTTTTTTTGGGAAGGATGAGACTGAAGTATCTACAAAAGTTGACCTATGCACTACTACGACACATCTACAAAGTATGCAAAATAGACTTGAAGTGTGGAAAACCCTACTGAAGCTCTCAGATATATAGTTCCAACAGTCATGGAGCTGAAGTCTTCCATCAACGACACATGGAAACTCTTCGCCCTTGGAACTTTAGTTGGGTGGCTCTTACTTTTTCTTATTTTGGAAAAAACCAATCACAATATGAGTCTTATTACAGCTGCTAGAAACACACTGATAAATCCTTTCAACATCATAGATGAACCAAATTTCACCCTTAATGACAAGTCAAGCAAAGAGAAGAAATGCAATATGTTTGATGGACGATGGGTCTATAAACCAGAAAAATATCCAAGCTATGATCCACTCAAGTGTCCATTTCTTGAAGAAAAAATGAGCTGCCAAAGGAATGGGAGGCCAGATTTCGCCTACGAACAATGGGAATGGGAAAGCTAGAGATTGCAAGATACCATTGTAATTTGTAAGTATGGATTTGATGTCATCTTCTATCTTAGCCATAATATAATTATATGCATTATGCAACAAATATATATTTTTTTGGGTTAGAAAGCATGCCATAAATATCAACTGGAGTCACATTTAAGCACTGTTTCCATTAGATGAAGTTCCCAATTGCTTCCCCTAAAAAAAAAGTTCCCAATTGCCTTTTCTGAAGGCAAAATTCTTATATTTTGACGAAATTTTCCCAAAAACAAATAAGAAAAAATAGTCATTTTTTATCTTGATAGGTTCATTTAACCGTATGCATTCAAAATATCAACTTTTCTATAATTTTTATCCAATTCATAACTATATTCATATTTATGTTCAAAATTGTATCTTGAAGAAACTGTAAGAGAATATCGACAAGACAGAGTATTACAGATCTATCATCGTTATAGACAAATGAAAATACTGCGTTTGTGATATACACCATCCGGCCTTATATATACAACGAAATTGAATTTCACCTTCATCCTATATATATATATATATACATATATATATATATATATATATATATACATATATATATATATATATATATATACATATATATATATGTGTGTGTGTGTGTGTGTGTGTGTGTGTGTTTCCGCTGAGAAATTAAGGATTATAATATGTTGTGAGATGTGATGTGGGCCCCAAGGGCGTTCGCCTGAGCTCCGATATCCGTACGCCGGAAACCTGGACAACGAAGTTAGACTACCCCGGGGGTGGTTCCGGGATCGCCCTTCCGACGCTCAAGTCAGATGTGATTGAGGTAGAGAGATAAAGTTTAGAGAGAGATGCTCTAGTTTGTTAGGTGAGAATTGAATACCTGTTCATTGATGAGGTAGTTGGTATTTATAGTGTTGGGGATTTCCCAGACAGGAAACATTGTTCAGATGGACCTTTTTGGGATCAATGGACATGTTGCCTTTTCAGGCAATGAAGATTCCACCCTTTTAGAGGCTTCCCAAGTTCCTGTGATTAGGTCAACTTTCAGGTGGGACCCACTGTCGCCACCTGTCCCATGCTTTAGGAGGTTTTTGTGCTCCTATTGGGCTGCTGATTAATTGAGCCCAAACAATTAGCCCCACGCCAGGGAGGGGGGATCATGGAGGCCTGTCTCCGTGGCGCCTGTCCGTGGCGGAACAGTAACCACCTTAATTCTGATTGACTCACAGCCCCGTCTAAAGTAGATAGATGGAATAAACCGTATCGCCGGCTACGTCCATCTCTGTGGAGGGGGTTTGTGCCGACCAGTTCACCTCCTGTTTGGAAGAAGGGTATTGACCGGGTCCCTCTGTGTTGAGGTAAAAATCCCGACCGGGTCGTTCCATGTTGAAGGAAACTAGCCGACCCAGTCATTTTCCTGTGCAAGAGAAAAATACCGACCGGGTCATCTCATGTTTAAGAGTCACATTGCAGACCAGGTCATTTTCCTCTGGAAGGAAAAACGCCGACCGAGTCATCTCATGCTTGAGAGTAACATTGCTGACCAGGTCATTCTCCTCTGGAAGGAAGGATGCCGACCGGTCATCTTATGTTTCGGGAGGGAATGACGCCGACCGGTCATCTCATGCTTGGAGGGAATAACGCAGACCGGTCATCTTCCTGTTGAGGGAGAGAGCGCTGACCCGGTCACCCTTGTAGGGTAGCTTTATGTCTATCCGAGTGAGTGCCAGCGGATATCTGGTCATCCCGACCAGGTATAGAGGCGACTCGGAATAGGAGGGTAGCTCCTATTGGACGAGTGAGTATGGGGTCACTCGGATGGGGAGCTAATGAGCCCCAAGTTTGTCCGAGTAGGTGCTAGTTGACATTTGGCCATACTTGACCAAGTGTAGAAGCGGCTCGGCAAAGGAGGGGCGCTCATATTGGCCGAGTGAGTGTGGAGCCACTCGGATGAGGGGCTAATGAGCCCCAAGTTTGTCCGAGTGGGTGCTAGCTGACATTTGGCCATACTTGACCAAGTGTAGAAGCGGCTCGGCAAAGGAGGGGAGCTCCTATTGGCCGAGTGAGTGTGGAGCCACTCGGATGAGGGGCTAATGAACCCCAAGTTCGTCCGAGTGGGTGCTAGCTGACATTTGGCCATACTTGACCAAGTGTAGAAGCGGCTCGGCAAAGGAAGGGCGCTCCTATTGGCCGAGTGAGTGTGCAGCCACTCGGATGAGGGACTAATGAGCCCCAAGTTTGTCCGAGTGGGTGATAGCTGACATTTGGCCATACTTGACCAAGTGTAGAAGCGGCTCGGCAAAGGAGAGGAGCCCCTTTTGGCCGAGTGAGTGTGGAGCCACTCGGATGAGGGCTAATGAGCCCCAAGCGTGTTCGAGTGGGTGTTGCTGTCCTTTGTACTTCGCTGGGTGGAGCTGCGACTATTTTACCCGACCTTATATGTCCGACCCTAAATGCCACATGGCCACCTTTGATACATGGGATCTTGGGGCCCTTTTTATGGATCGAGCTGACGAGGCGTTGTAAGGAATTTTGACGTTTCGTATTCCTTGGACTCGAAATGATTTTGCTTGATTTTACTGGACCTTTGGTGGTGTGGACTGACTAGGTCAAGTTGGGCCTCTATTGGAAGCCCATTAAGACGACGAGGGGGTTTGCGTTGCTCATCCCCCCCAGGCGCGCCTATATATGCGGGGGATGAGAGAGGGTTTCAGGATCATTTGCTCATTTCTTCATTTCCCCTCTCTCAAAAATCTTCAAATCTTCTCCAATTCTCCCAAGTTCTTCCTCCAAGTTCTTCCTCCAACTTCTTCGTCCAACCAGGTACGCTTTTGCTCTTTTAAGTTTTCTTTTTCTTTCTTTTCTTTCGAATAATCTCGGCCGACTCCCTTATCCATAAATAATGGGAGATTCGTCCGAGTCGTCGACACCCCCGACCTCACCTCCCTATAAATTGTCCGAGGAAGTGAGGGGGTTGGGAATAATGTTGGTGTCGACTGTCATAAGTTGTCCCGACCCCTCGGCTGTGCCCGACGCGGTTACTCTTCCGAGCCCGTCTTCTTCGGTAGAGGAGGAGGCCGAGGGCATCATTCCGTACCCCTGGGAGGTGTCTTTAGCCTACCCCCCCTCGAGGAGTTACTTAGACAAATATTTGTCTCATGCTGTAGTGCGGGTGGCCATGCCGAGGGGAGCAGGAGAAGCGTCCACTTCGGGTCAGGAGCTTGAATACCCTGATTTGGATCCGAAAGGGGGTCCTGGAACATTCTTTCCCGAGTCGGGTTTGATTAAATCTCTGATAGACGATCTCCGAGGGACAGCCACGAGGTTTCAGATTAAGGATCCCTTCTATTTAGTCCGACCAGAGGCCCATCATACGGTGCTCAGCCCTCCTCCCGGGTGCATCGCTGTTTATTACAAGTCGATGGAGTTGGGGCTCCGCTTTCGCCGACCCCATTTTTCGAATTATCGAATGCCTACAATTTGGCAATTTGCCAAATTTCTCCTAACTCCCGGGCGTAATCAACGCCTTCCGTGTCCTCTGCGATTTAATGAACACCCGACCGACCATCAAACTATGGAGGCACATGTACAAGTTGGTCGAGGTTATGGCTGCGACGAACGGACCTGGTTGGTGGAGCTTTCAGCTCCGACCATGATATCGGACTGTCCTCAACCTTCCTACGTCCCAGAAGGGATTCCGTAGGGAGTTCGCCTTCATTTATTTTGGCGAAGATTGGGGAATTCCCTTGGTTCCTCCCCCGGCCGAGCGACTTCTTGCTCTGAACTTCCGGGTGGGCGAACTCGACGATGAGGAAGGAGCTGCGGCTTGCTATATGCAGACCGAGTCGAGAATCATTAACGGGGGTGAGGTATTCGTAACTGGCCAATGGTTGCCCGACTGCAAGCTCTTCAAAGACGAGTATTTGCTCTCGGCTATGGGCCTAAGCTCGACCTTCCCGAAGGGTAATCGTCCGAGGGGGTGGCTTAAGGTGGTTAGTATGACGATTTGAGTTTTCTATTTGACTAACACTTTTGCTTTCTTTTTGTTTTGTATTGCAGAGCCTGCTCGAGCATACATCGACGAGACCGACCCGACCATGGCCGATAAATTTAACGTTGCAGCGATGAGGGCCGCTCGGCTGAAGGCTGAAATCGCGGCTAAAACCATGAAGGTCCCTGCCCCTCCAAAGGTGAAATTTTCATTTTCTTGCTGCTTCTCTTTTTGGCCGAGTGGCAGTTCATTTGGTTCTTTTTGCTAATTGTTTTCGGCCTTGCTTCAGGATCCCGCAAAGCCCACGACAAAGAAGAGGAAAGAGCGGTCGTCCGACAAGGTCGCTCGGACCGAGAAGGCGGTCGCGAGAGCTAAGGCCGACCGGGAGAGAGCTGACCGGAAGAAGGAGGCCAAAAAGGCCAAGTCTATTGAAGTGATCAGCTCGCGGGGGCTGCCACAGCCGACTGCTCTCTCCCTCCACTCCTCGGATTTTCGGCCGATTGGGAGTCCTCAATACACTCCCATGCCTCCGTTCTCCGAGCGGCTTGGGGGCAGCCCAGTCGGTGACGCGGCACTCGACGTGCCATTCACCGGACTCAGTCGGGCTGAGAAGGATGGGCGATGGACCAAGGCCCTAGAGTTCATATATACTCCCGCCGACCGGGAGTACATCGAGGCCACCCACGGTCGGGGTGAGAACAACGAGCGCTTCCGCTCTTGGTTTGACGTAAGTGTTTCTTTTTTCTGACCCTCCCTTAATTTATTTGTTAAGTTTTCAAACCTCTAACCTCTTTCCTCCCTTTCAGTTCTCCGCTCGGATGACCAATGTTGCTCATAACCGAGTGAGCCTGACCAAGGAGGTGGCCGATCTCAAAGAGAAGGCCAAGAAACACTTCGATGAGGTCTATCGAGCCAACGAAGGCGAACGCATAGCCGAGTCGCAACTTGCCAATGCCGAGAGGACCATCAAAAACGATCAGAAGGGTTTTGACGATGAACGGGCCAAGTGGGAGAAGGAGAGGGCCGACCTCGTCCTTGCCCGCAACTTGGCGAAGACGGCTAGGGATGATGCCCTTACCAAGCTGGCTGCGGCCGAGCAGCAGGTGACCAACCTCGAGGCCAAACTGACCGAGTTAGAAGGCCAGATCAAGACTGAAGAGCAATGGTTCTCCGATTGGGAGAAATCTGAGGCGGCCGAGGTCTACCCCAATGAGGTGGGTAGTGCGGCCCATAAAATGGGGGAGGATGAGGCCCTGGATCGACTGAAGAAAGTCTTGGCCGAGTCGCACCCCGATCTGGTTTGGGCCGACATCTGGTCGGGATATCAGATGTCGATCGACGCTGATAATACTGCGATCTTGGCTCAGATGAAGACCAAGGTGGCCGAGACCGATGAGGATGATGAGGAGGAAGGCCGAGTGGACGTCAATGTTGTTGACGGCGACGATGATGATGATGATAATGCCGAGGGGACCGCCGATGCTGATCGGGAAGGGGAGCTGGTCGGCGATAACACCGAGCCTAATTCTGAGAGCATGACTGACCCCCCTCCCCCTAGCTCTTAGGATTTGTGGCATTGTACTTGGCCGCTTTCTTAGGTTTATTTTCACCAACTTTTGTAGCGTTCCCTTGTAATGCCCGACTACTTTAATGAAAACAACTTTTGGCGCAATTTGTTGTGTATGTTAATTGCAATATTGTCCGACTAGCTTCATTGATTTTGCCGACTGACTTGTTCCAATTGGTCAAGTTTCTGATTTTTAACTTAGCTTTTTGCAACTGGTTAAGTCTTTGCCGAGTGAACGTTGTTGTTTATGTTTATCAATTTATTACCGAATGACTGGTTAAGTCTTAAGTAAAAGATGCCATCAATTTCTTTGTCAAATCGGATCACATTGACTGGTCAAGTCTTAACAACGAACAATGCTGACTATTTCGACTGGTTAAGTCAAATAGTCTAACTTGTTACAGGAAATGCCGAGTGACTATCATCTTCTACTTAGTTATTACATGTATGCCCATGTTGCGAGTAACAAACACTACACGAAGTACTTTTTGAGGTTGTCCGCATTCCAGGGTCGAGCCAAAGGGACACCTTCTGGGGACTCTAGTCGGAAAGTGTCAAGTTTGATGACTTCTGTTACTTTGTAAGGGCCGTCCCAGTTGGGCCCCAGCTTCTCTTTCAGGTGCGAGAGTCCCGTGGCCTCTACTTTTCGAATGACCCAATCACCTAGTTGGATTGGTCTGGCCTTGACTCGGCGATTGAATTACCGAGTGACTCTTTGCTTGTACTTGATGGACTTCAGCAGTGCATTTCACCTTGTTTCCGGCAATAAATCTAGGTTGACCGGTTTTTCCTCCTCGTTCTTCTCGAACTCGTAGAAGGTCATTCGGGGTGAGGGGATGCCGATCTCCACAGGTAAGACCGCCTCGCTTCCATACAGGAGGCTGAACGGGGAGTGCCCTGTTGCCTCCTTTGTAGTAGTTTGAGCTGACCAGAGGACTCCGGGTAGGTCATCGACCCATGCTCCCTTGGCTGCTTCCAAGGATTTCTTGATTCCTTTGAGGACTACTTTATTAGCCGACTCGGCTTGTCCGTTTATTTGTGGCCTTGATACTGCAGAGAATTTGGTACATATTCGGAAACGGGCGCAATACTCCCGAGTGGGGCCGCTGTTGAATTGGCGTCCGTTATCGGAAATCAGGACCCTAGGAACTCCGAATCTGGTTATGATGTTCCTCCAAATGAACGCTTGAACCTGCTTATCGGTTATAGAGGAGAGTGGCTCGGCCTCAGTCCATTTGGTGAAGTAGTCGATGGCGACTATAAGGAACTTTCTTTGGCTAGATGCTGGGGGGGAATGGTCCGAGTAGGTCCATTCCCCACTTATCGAATGTCAGAACCGCTTGAATTGCCGTTAAAGGGGTAGTCGGCGCTCTCGGGATGTCCGAATGGATTTGACATGACGGACACTTCTTGACCAGCTCATGAGCATCTGATTTCAGAGTAGGCCAGTAGTAGCCCGCTCTGAGAGCCTTTCCAGCTATGGTCCTTCCCCCTTGATGACTCTAACAGGCCCCTTGATGGATTTCCCTGAGGATGTAATCCCCTTCCTCAGGCGTGACACATTTGAGCAATGGGTGGGTGAAGGACTTTTTATAGAGCTGGTCCTCGTGCCATAGAAACCATCCCGATTTGTGCTTGACCCGCTCGGCCTCTTTGCGGTCTTCAGGCAATGTTCCGTTTCTCATATACTCGACCACTTCTTTCATCCATGTGGATGTTCGATTCAATACCAGCTGTTCTTTGACGTTGATGCTGGGCTGACGAAGGACTTCCCACTTTATTGTCCGAGGGGCCGACCCTTCTGCCGAGCTGGCCATCCGAGCGAGAGCATCTGCCTGCTGATTTTTCGATCGGGGTATGTGGGTGATGGTGAATTGAGACAACTGCTTGATTATATCTTGGGTCATGGCCAAATACATTCTCATATTATCTTCCTTGGCCTCGTACTCGCCTGACACCTGACCCACTATCAGCTGTGAGTCGGACTTGGCGTTGATCTCTGTAGCCCCGGCCAGGATGCATAACTGAAGTCCGAGGATGAGAGCTTCGTATTCGGCTTCATTGTTGGATCCCAAGAACTCAAACTTGATCGCATACTCCATCTTTTCCCCGACCGGGGGTTTGATTACCAATCCGGCTCCACACCCTGTCTTGGTGGATGAGTCGTTCACTTGCAACTCCCAGCTGTCCTGCTTGCCGATTGGGGGACCTGGTTGTACACTCCGTTATGAAATCGACCAAGGCCTGGGCTTTGATCGCCCTCCTGGGCTCGTATTCCAGCCCAATGTCTGCTAGCTGATCCGCCCAGTCGGTCATCCGACTGGAGTGGTTTCTGCTTTCAATGAGCTTCATGAGCGGCTGACCTGTGCGAACTTTAATCGGATGGGCCTGGAAGTAAGGCTTGAGTTTACGACTGGCCATCACTAAGGCGAAAACCATTTTCTCTACTTTGCTGTATTTGGCCTCTGCTCCCCGGAAGGCGTGACTTATGAAGTAGACTGGGTGTTGCTTTTCTTCCCTCTCAGCTATCAAAACAGCGCTGAGCGCGTATTCCGAAACGGCCAAATAAATGAACAGCGTTTCTCCCAGTAAGGGGGAAATCAACTTAGGGAGGGTTGATAGATGTGTCTTGAGGGAGGTGAAGACATGTTCGGCTTCATCATCCCAAGTGAACTCTTTTCTCTTCAGAGTTTTGAAGAAGTGCGAGCTCTTATCTGCTGAACGGGATAGGAAGCGACCGAGGGCGGCCAAACAGCCGGTTAGGCGTTGTACTTCCCTTACATTCTGAGGAGACTTCATTTCCATCACAGCTTTGATTTTGTCGGGGTTTGCTTCAATTCCTCTTTCATCAACCAGGAATCCGAGGCACTTCCCCCCTTTCACTCCAAAGACACATTTTTTCGGGTTTAACATCATGCGGAATCGCCTCAGTGCACTGAGGGTCTCCCTTAAGTCTCAACCTCAATGTCATCGACGTAAACCTCAATGTTCCGACCTAGCTGGTCGCTGAAGATTTTGTTGACTGTAAGCTGATACGTAGCCCCCGCATTCTTGAGCCCGAAGGGCATCATTTTGTAGCAATACACCCCTTGGTTGGTGACGAAGGCGGTGTGGACTCGATCGTGCTGGGCCATTGGGATCTGGTGATACCCCGCATTCGCGTCTATTAAGGTTAGGAGAGCGTGACCGGCAGTTGAGTCGACCAGCCTGTCGATCTTGGGCAGAGGGTGGTTATCTTTTGGACAGGCCTTGTTCAGGTCTGTAAAATCCACACACATTCTCCATGCCCCGCTCGAATTTTTGACCAGCACAATGTTGGCCAGCCATTCCGAGTACTGACATTCTTCTATGAACCCTGCTTCAAGTAGTTTTTTGACTTCTACAGCTGCCGCGGTGTTTCTCTTGGGGCCTTGATGCCTCAACTTCTGTTTGACTGGCTTGAATCCTTCCTTGATGTTGAGCTCGTGGCACATGACTTTGGGGTCGAGCCCAGGCATTTCTGTGGCTTCATAGGCGAAGACGTCCTTGTACTCTGTGAGTACCTGAATGATTTCCTTTCTTGTTTTCGGGTCCATGGCCTTGCCTACTCTCAAAGTCCGACCGAGTCTCTCGTCAATGATGACTTCTTCGTCGTCCTCGGCTGGCTGAGGATGCTCGTACTGCTTGGGATTTTCTGTGATGTAAACCCCGAAGCCACTTGAGGGTTGACCTTCTTCTCGCTTTCTCCTTTTCGAGTCCCCTTGGACGTCGACCTTGCTCTTCACGCTGTTAACGTAACATTCTCTAGCTGCCTGCTGGTCCCCCTGGATCTTTCCGACTTTACCCTCGTCGGTTTCGAACTGCATGTGGAGCTGATAAATGGAGATTGCTGCCTTGACTTTGTTCAAGGTTGGTCTTCCCATTATGATATTGTATGGCAGAGGGATGTCCACCACCATGAAGTCAATCGGTAGACTTCTTCCTTTGCCTTTCTCTCCCATCCGAGTGGGCAATTTTATAGATCCGACAGGATGTACGGAGTTTCCCTCGAAGCCTATGTGTGGCTGATTGAGAGGGGTTACATCCCTTTCATTGTATTTCAGCTTCCTGAGGCACTCTAGTGTGATTATGTCGGCTGAGCATCCACTATCCACTAACACCCTTTTTACTTTTGTGTTGGCCACTTTGAGTTCAATGACCAGGGGGTCATCATGGGGTGTGTGGAGGGGCCGACTGGATTCCCCGAAAGTCATGATCGGGCAGTCGGGGCGGGGATGGTGAACATTAAGCACTTGGTGCTTAAGATTCTGGAGGTGGGCTTTGCGTGATCGGCCGGTTAGACCTCCCGACGCGAAGCCACCCGCTATGACTCTGATGAAGCCCTCCGTATCCCCGCTATTGGATTGGTCGACTTTCTGCTTGCCTTTCTCCTCACTAGAGTGCTTGAGGTATCGGCTCAACTTCCCCTGGTCTGCCAGGTTGTCGAGGGATTTCTTGAGTTCCCTGCAATCCTTGGTGGTGTGTCCGCACTCTTTGTGGTATTCGCACCACTGACTCATATCTCTCCGAGCAGTTGACGTTCTGATGGGAGGTGGGCGGGGGAGCATGGACTTATCCTTGATGTCCAAGTAGATCTCTCTTCTGTTCTTGCTGAATCGGGTGTCGTTGCCATGGTCATTAAACCTGTCTGACCGACCACCCGTCTTCCGTTGTTTAGGTTGGTCCTTGTGATTTCCTTCTTCTTTTCTTTTCTTGCTACCATCGTCTGAGTGGCGACATATGTCTGTTGCTTGGATGAATCTTTGAGCCCGAGTCATCGCTTCAGAGAAGGTTTTAACTTCGTTTTCTGCCAAGGATCATCTTAACTGACCAGGTTGGAGTCCGGACATAAGGGCGGCGAATGCCACCGCGTCTTGTAGATCTGATATCTTCAATGATTCCTCGTTGAATCTTTTAATGTAATCGGCCAGACTTTCATTCTTCTCCTGCCTAACTCCTATTAAGTGGAGACTAGTCTTCTTCTGCCATTTGCCGGCTACAAACTGGTGGATGAATAAGTCATCGAGCACCGAGAAATCGGTTATAATCCCCGCGGGGAGCTCTTGGAACCAGTTCAAGGCCAGTCCTTTTAGCATTGTGGGAAAGAAACGGCACCAAGAGGCCTCGCAGCCAGTTTGAACGCTCATTTGTGCTTTGTATGTAGCCATATGATCATCCGGGTCGGTTAGGCCCACTAATGGTTCAATGGTCGGCGTTTTGATTTTCCCCGGGCTGGGCGCCTCAAGTTTGTTCTGGCTGAATGGGACCATAAACATGAGCGCCCCGCTGTTGATCCGAATAGGTTTTGATTGGGCTGAGTCGCCGTGCCCTTCCCGCTGAGCGGCTTTCTTATTAAGAATATATCGGGCGTCTAGCCCCTTACTGAGGCGCTTTTTGTTGAGGAAGTGACGGACATCATTGGGCTTATGCTTGACATTGCCTCGGGGTGACTTAGATACGTGAGTTTCTTCCCCTTTTCCTTTAGATCCGTGTCGCTCTTCTTCTCCCTGCTTGGATTGCTGCCGACCGTGATGACTATCTTCCCTCGTACCCGACTGTTGCCGGCTAGACTGACCTTGGTTCTCTGCTCGAAGGGAAGGGACCAAGGCTTGGTTTTTAGGGGGCTGAAGAAAGCGTCCCTGCTGTAGGTTGGCTAACATATCCATCAAGCTTTGCTGCAAGGTCTGCTGGAGCTGAGCGGCTATCAAGTTTATATCCGCCTTGTGGATATAGGATGGGGGGCCGCCGTGTTGTAGGCTGCCTGAGGGGTCCCTGTCTATTTTCGATTGACCGTTCCTCTTCATGGTCGAGGGTTTGAACGGTCGGCATTTTGGGCCGTTCAGACCTCCGTTGGTGAGATGGTGAAGGATCCCTTTCGGACCTCTGAGCCTGTGCTGAGGGCTGTCTGGTGCGAGTGCTCTTGGCTGGGGCCATTGTGAAGTGAATCTTACTGAGTGGTGGCGAAGTGACTTTGATTGTTTCTTCCCCACAGACGGCGCCAAACTGTTTCTGCTGAGAAGTTAAGGATTATAATAAGTTAGACTACCCCGGGGGTGGTTCTGGGATCGCCACTCCGACGCTCAAGTCAGATGTGACTGAGGTAGAGAGATAAAGTCTAGAGAGAGATGCTCTAGTTTGTTAGGTGAGAATTGAATACCTGTTCATTGATGAGGTAGTTGGTATTTATAGTGTTGGGGATTTCCCAGACAGGAAACATTGTTCAGATGGGCCTTTTTGGGATCAATGGACATGTTGCCTTTTCAGGCAATGATAATTCCACCCATTCAGAGGCTTTTCAAGTTCCTGTGATTAGGTCAACTTTCAGGTGGGACCCACTGTCGCCACCTGTCCCATGCTTGAGGACGCTTTTGTGCTCCTATTGGGCTGCTGAATAATTGAGCCCAAACAATATATATATATATATATATATATATATATATATATATATATATATATATATATATATATATATATATATATATATATATATATATATATATATATATATATATATATATATATGGGGGCAAGATCACATGAGAATGCTCCTTACATGAGAAATGAGAATGAATCTCAACCACTCGATTGGATTAGAGTTACAACACTTGTTCATTAGAGTTATACCCCCGAAAAAAACTTTGAGCCCAAAAAAAATTTTTTTTTTTTAAAATTTTTTTTTCCTAATATTCTTTTTTTGGAGTTACATCACTTTTCCATTAGAGTTACATCACTTTTCCATTAGAGTTACATTACTTGTTCATTAGAGTTATAGCGCGTAAAATCCATTCTCATTTCTCATATAAGTATGCATTCTCATATGAACTCACTTCTATATATATATAAAGTCTTCTTATTTGTTAGTTTTATGAAAATGAAAACCAAAGATTGATATGATAATGTCGTTGTTGCTTATTAGGTTAAATGGAACAGACATGGTGGAGAGGTTGAGAAACAAAAGAGTAATCCTAGTGGGAGATTCAATGAACAGAAACATGTTGGAATCTCTTGCTTGTATTCTGTATTCATCTATTCCTGCTTCTGGAGCTACTGTTCATGACGAGGGCACAGTCCCAAAGATCACCTTGAAAGCTAAGGTACATAATAGGGATAAAATTGTTATTTCACTTCATCCAAATGATCATTGCTGAAGTTATTAAACTTTAATATATTCTTGGTTCTAATGCAGGAATATAACCTCACAGTTGAATTTTATTGGAGCCCATTTCTTACTGAGTTTAATCCAAACCATGAAAGTGGTAAAAAGGTTCTATTCCTAAACAAGGTTTCACCCAACTCTAAGTTTTGGGCAGGAGCTGATATCATGGTTTTCAACTCTGGTCATTGGTGGGCTCAAACTGGAAAATACAAAAGGTATAGGGTTTTGAAGTCCCTTCATCATTTTGTAATCTTCATGCATTCATATATTAAATACTGGTAGTTTTCCAAGTACTTTTGTACTTCCTCTGTTCTATTTTTAATTATACGAGATTCATTTTTCATGATCACCATCGCATACCTTATCGCAAAAGAATTAGCTAGAAGACTGTACTCCTTGCGGTTTTATTAGTTTACCCACCTCCTTGAACATAGAGTTTTAGGATAAATTGGTATGTGGGTCGTAAAAGGGGAGAGAAAGAATTGATTTATTGCATATTGTATTAAAGTTAATGTTGTGGGCAAGAGAAGTAGGGTGAAAAAAAATTTATTATAAAGATAATATTTAAAAATTGATAGGACCAATTCAAAAACAAAAAAAAGGAAGAAGTGGACATACTAATAAATGACAACCCAAAAAGTAGAGTGGATAAACTAATAAAACGCGACGGAGTATATAATTTTGGAATTAAGTGTAATATGAGATAGTTCTAATATTAATTCACTGGATTTAGAAACCGAATGATATGAAATTTTGACCAAAACTACAATATATTGATAGTCTATTATTCTTGAACGAATGGAGTACACAATAACAAGTAGAATTCAACGCAATACCTTGTCATGAATGCATAAAGTTTACGTGACTCTCCTATCAAGAGATAAATCTGAATCTATGAGTAATGATCTATACCATTTGTCTCATAATTATCTTTCAATGTTGTCTACTTGTCTCTCTCTCCAATAATTCTTTAATAATTCACGTTTAGTCTCTTTTAGATATGCCTAGTTTCTTAATATGCGTTGTGAAGCCTTAAAAAAAACTTATGGACAGATCGGAGGGAGTATTCGATGCCACAACTTCTTGAGTGTATATTAGTTCTATATAGTAAACTCATATTTAAATTGGCACAACTTTTCAGATGGGATTTACTCGAATATGAAGGGAAGCTGATCGAATATATGCCACTAGGGGTGGCATATGAACGGGGCACGAGAACATGGAGAACATTGATCGAGAAAAATGTGGATCCAGAGAAAACAAGTGTATTTTTCAGGAGCATTTCCACTGAACAAAAAATTCGCACTCATGATCAATGGTGCTACAATAAAACCCAACCTATAAAAGACGAGTCCTATAAATCGTACTATCCCAAATATTTCGTAGATACTATAGAAAGGTTGATAAAAGGGATGAGCAAACTTAAAGTAAGGTACTTGAACATCTCTAAACTATCAGAATATAGAATAGATGCACATCCTTCAATGTATATGTTTCAAGATTGGAAGAATCTTACTAAAGTATATGAAGATAATCTCCCATCTTATGCTGATTGTAGCCATTGGTGCCTTCCTGGAGTTCCAGATACCTGGAATAGATTATTGTATGTTTCTTTATTTTTTGATAGTACTTTAGGAGATCTGAGTAGTTCTTAGCACTTCTAAAAATATTTTGTCAATATTATTGATGTTTTTGTGTAGAATTTATTGTTTTAAATAAAATAAATGGTTATCCATATGCGACTTTTGCTAAGAGGGTATGTTCAAGTGACATGTTTGAGCTATTTAAATAGCGATGGACCAATATACGTGTAGGTAACATCAAACACCCAAGATCTCATGCATAAAATATACTAATTATGAAGACTTTACCTTTGTAGCGTGTATTCCTCGCTAAATGAGTGCTTCTCCTCCAAGTATGAAGATCAAAGGCTTCAATAGATGTAGCCTCACTTGTCAGTCAATTAAGCAACGAACAAGAATAAAAGGTTGCTTGCTAGTGAAGGAATAATGTCCTAAAATATTTCCGCCTTTTACTAATTATGTATAAGAAATATTATGGAGATAATAATTATGGCATCTTAATAATTCATAATTACTTGCTAGAGAATAATTATTATGATAGTGGGTTACAATTAGATTTTTGAGACTACAACTAATTGAACTTAATTCCTATGAGTTGACAAAAATAAGCAACAAATTGAAAAAATTAAAAGGCCCATGTAAGACCTATGGTGGTCGACCATATGGAGCATATTAGGAATATTTTGTTCTCTCATTAAACCTAATATAAGAGTTTAGAAAAATGTTCAATTTTTGCAAAACAAAGCTATGTAAAGTAAAACAATAAAGAAAGGGATTAAATACATGGGAAAATTAAGCAAAACAAAGCTATGTAAGGGAAAACAAAAAAGGTTCAAATCTCATGGGAAGAAAGCTCTCGGTAGTATATGGGTGTATCATATTAAGCATCATTCTGACGATTCCATTGACGAAAGACTAAAAACCACATTGGTCCTTTTTTTCAACCACAAGATAGAGTGTTATTTCATTAGGAACACTACAAGAGAGGGGTGAATTGTATGTGTAGAAATAAAAGAAACTTTTTACGGAATTATAAAACGTAAATAAAGAAACAAGCTAAAGGAACACAAGAGATTTTTATGAGGAAAAACTTCTTGGGCCCAACAAGAAGAAACAACCTCGACCACTAAGGATTTTAAACTCAACACTTTCACTAATTAGGCCAAATAACTCTGTTACAAACTAATTCTACTCACGGGCCACACCTTGGGTTCTTAACTCAAGTTCCTGAACAAGTGTTCCCTTAACAACAGTTCCTCTGAACTTCACTTGAAGTTTTCTCACTTAAACTCGCTTCACTCAAAGTTTTCTCTCTTACAGGACTTCACTCAAAATCCCCTTACCCCAAAACCAAAATACAATGATCAATAAACTTAGTGGAATTAGAGTAAGAAGGCAAAGAACAAATGGCTTTTATGAGAGAATGAAGGCACTGACACTTAACTTAGTTAAACTCACTAAATCACTTGGTCAGACACATTTTGGTGTGACTACTAAAAGTCATAAACATTTTGGTACTTACTTAGACATAAATATTTATCGCAGCGATTAACTAAGAGGTGGGATTAAATCATGTGTTAGTGGTAAAAACATTTTCCCCATGATGTTCCTCAACTAGAGGAACACGTTCCTTTTGACACCCATGATCTCTACGATCAAAGTTAACGTGTGTTATGGAAATTCTACTGCTTCCTTAATTTTAGCAACCACTTATTCAGTAAACCAAAAATCTGATTTAATTAAAAAGTATTTTAATTAATAAAGCAAAAATTAAATCCTTTTATCAAAATATTATCTTTAAAAATATTTTCTTTAAAACCGAAATGGATTTTTATTTTCAAATAAAAATAAAATCTTTTGCTTAAAAAGATTTTCCTTAAAATCATATTTTTACTTAATAAAAACAGTTTCCTATAATTTAGGCATTAAACACTCAAACGTCATAAATTAACCGTTATTCAACATATGTCTAGTTCCTTTTAAATAGTTAATTCCTTTAACTTAACATGACAGTGCCTGTTCGTCTGTTCCTCTCAAAGGAACATACACTCATTCTCTTTTTAAATTGCCAGTGTTTCTTACCATTTCTTACTCGTTCCTTTACATTGGAACTAGAAACAAAAAGCCTTGCTTAGGTTCTCTTGCTCCAATGCTTCTCTAGTATCAGTTCCTTGAGCATCTTCACTTAGTCTTCAAAATACAAACTTCATTTCTTCTTCTGACTTAGTATTCTCTTTGCTTTTTTCATTGATACCTTGTAAAATCCATTCACTTAACAACTTGTTAGTTCATTACTTAGTTTGTATCTTTGTTCCTTTGTCATCATCAAAACTAGGGTTCTCAAACAGGTTCTGGGTATACCCACGACGAACCAGGTCATACCCGGACAGTCGGGATTCCGACGGTCGGTGTCCCAGTCGTGATTGGTCGAGTTTTTGTTCAACCGGGGTCGATCACATTTGAATCATGGGATTGTCGGGTGCCGGACAGGTCTAAGCGTTCCATTTACAGTTCGATCCATTCCCGGGTATGATCGCCCGTGGACACTTTTTAACCGGGTTTGCACATGACGTATTTGGGTTTCATGTACGCTTGGGTAGAATCAAGTGTACTCGGGTTGAATTACTAATGACCTTAGTTCGATCATTGTGAAGAATCGGGTCCATTCGCTATTGAGCACCAATTCAACTTCGGTTAACTCTTGATCAGGTCATTTTGATTTTGTTATGGATTTTGTAAATGAATCATATTATTAAAAATATTAAGATCGACATATATATATATATATATATATATGTGTGTGTGTGTGTGTGTGTGTGTGTGTGTGTGTGTGTGTGTGTGTGTGTGTGTGTGTGTGTGTGTGTGTGTGTGTGTGTGTGTGTGTGTGTGTTTGTGTGTGTGTTTGTGTGTGTGTGTGTGTGTGTGTGTGTGTGTGTGTGTGTGTGTGTGTGTGTGTGTGTGTGTGTGTGTGTGTGCCATAAATATATGGATGATAATGAAAAACTAATAAAAACACTATATTGTTTACCGTGATATTTTGTATATTCTCTTAGTCAACTCTTATTTCGACTAATCAACTGCGTAAAACCACTCTAATAAGTAAAGGAGTAGAACGACTCTTCATATGTTCTAATATTATCTATTATAACCAATGGCAATAATAACGAGTAGACGATCAATTCCAAGCTTTATATAAATGATTTATTATTATAAGCATTATGATTGATATATAAGTTTGTAAATAGCTATGATGATAATGAGAATAATAATAATAATAAACATAAAGTGATGATGATAATAATATTAATACTAATAATACAAATAATAACAGTAATAGTAGCAATGCTAACAATAACAATAGTAATACAAATAAGAACAAGAATACTAACAATAACATTAACAATATAAATACGAATAGTAATGGTAGCAACAATGCTAATAATAGCAATAACAATAACAAACATAACGCGATATAAAATTGTTTAATCATTTTAGTATAAACAAACTATTTTATCAATATGTTTAATCAATATGTTTAATCTTTTTAGTATATGATAAAGTATAAACAAACTATTTTATCAATATGTTTTATCATTTTAGTATAAAATTGGTATCAAAATAATTGTCAAACCAATCTAATACTCTATTGATTATAAATTCGTATAACGACTCTTGATATGTTATAATACTATAACAAATGACAATCATATGTTTATAAATACAATTCATATGAGGCCTAAGTGATTATAACGAGGGTTCATATGTTGTACAATAATAATAATAATAATAATAATAAAATATACCCCCAAATCTAACCATAACGTATTAAAAAGTAAAATCAATAAGTTAACTGTTAACAAGTAATAACCATAAGAGAATTAGTTAACAAGTACTTACTAGTTAAGTTGTATTTAGTTAGAGTCTTAAGTAGTATGTAAATCTCCTTATTTAAGTAATTAGAGTTGATTAGAGTTGTTTAAGTTAAGTAGAAAGTAGAGTAGAAGTGAAGACGTTCACGTCCATCCGGAGATTCTAGCGCAGCGAAATCTTTCTGGTTATTGTGAGCAATCTATAAATCATTTTCCAGTGATTCGTTTTTGTTGGATTGCTAACATCTTGAAGTTTCATCCTACAAACTTTGGTGAGATTTAATGAAGAAACGAAGTCGCAGTAGCCTTCCAATTGAGACATCATTTCACTAATTATGACAAATGAAGAAGAAGCTAAGTAGGTCAAGCAAGCAGCTGCCCATGGGTGGTGGTGAGGAGTGTGCTTAAGGTGCTTAATGTCAATTAGTGTTAATTAAGTCATAAACATGCTTTACGTTCACTAATTGTACTAATTACCTACTTTGCTCTTTAATCAGTTTTTGTAACTTTCGGTTTTATTTTGCTTAGCTTAGGATGTAATGGGACGTGTAACATGTGATGACACAAGCTCCTAGATTACTCAAGGAGGTGCTTAAGGTTACTTGCAGCAATGGAGCCAATGGCTTGCTTTCCTTCCTAGCTAGGAAAGCCTCCTAATTAGGCGTGTAATTGCAGCCCTTTTGTGCTGATTTGGGCAAGTGTATTTTGCAGCAAAGCAATGATGTCTTTCCTTGGTTTGAGATGTCTTCATGAAGAGGAAAGGTTCCTATTGGTCCCCTTCCTATGTCCCACGTCCAAGTGAAGAAAGGAAGCTAGCAAGTATGCTGATTTCAGCAAGCTTTAGGAAGATATTTTGTAATTTCCTTGCTTTGTTTATTTCCTTAGTGTATTAGACCTAGTTGCTGATGTTTTAACTCTTGTACTTAGCCTATAAATACCCTTAAGGTATTCATTTGTAGGTGTGTGTTGTTGTTGAATGAAATAGTGAGCTTTGAGCTTGTTATAGAGTTGTTAACTCTTAATGCACTAGACTGCGATCTTGTGTGTAAATCTTGAACTGCGACTTCAAGAGAACCTCTCCAAACCGAGATTTGGGAGCCTATCTTTATTGCTTTCTTGCATTATAGTTTCTTAAACATAAAAACACAAAAATAGTAGTAGTATGTGAGGTGAACTCGCATTATTTGGTATCAAGAGCCTTAGGAACTTATACTAAAATCTGATCCTTCTAAACAGGTTTCCTAGGTAAATTTTGAGCAACTGTTTCTCCTAGTATACAATGTATTTTTCAAATTTTATTTGCTTGAAATTGCATATTTTTTTGTGTAGTTTCATACTGAAATTTTTGGTAAATTTTAGATATCAGTTGCTATTGATTTGAGCACGTATTTGTCAAGGTGTCTAAAACCGCATTAATCTATACCAGTTTTAGTAAAATAAACACTTCAATTTATTGGCTTGAAATTTTTCGATGAAAATTTGGTCAAGTGTTTAGAACATATAGTACTAGCTTCTCACAAAACTTCATAAAATTTAGAGTTGTTTTGCTTGGTTTTTGGAACACAAACGTTTCGTCAAAATTTTTGGTCAGTTTATGTTAACTAACCCTTGGTTGTTATTGTACGAGTTCTTATGGGTTCCAATTCATGGTCACCAAAATTTAGAGAAAATATTGAAAGGCTTAAGAATGCTCATGCAGAGTGTGTTTCTTTAGGTTTTTTCACACAATTCGATCCAGATCTATTTGCAATATCCTTGCATTCTTTGAAGGGCGCACGAATTGAGCAGGAGCATGAAGAACAACTAATAGCTCCAAATGCTATTGTTGAAGAAGACGAAGCAATTATATCTTCTTCATGTTCTATTCACGAAGAGCATATTATGAACACTCCAATTGAGAAGCCACAAAAACTTGAGTTGTTCATAAAGGAGGAAGTAGTGAAGTTGAGCATTAATGTTGATTCATTAGTTTCCCTAGAAACTTATGATCATTCTAAAGCTACTTATGTTTCTATGAATTGTTTTGCAGCTCCTTGTATGTACTTATATCATAGTTCAAGCTTTCTTTTTGTAAGAACTAAATCTCATGAAGAAGGGCGTGATATGGTGCTAATAATTTTTGTTTCTGCACGCATGATATGGATGATATCTTGGATGAACTTGAGGACAAGTTCTTTCAAAGAAGGAGAGATTGATGCGAAATGGTTTCGCATTTCTTCTTCTATTTCTTGTTGTTTTGTACTATATTGAGTTGTATTTAGTTAGAGTCTTAAGTAGTATGTAAACCTCCTTATTTAAGTAATTAGAGTTGATTAGAGTTGTTTAAGTTAAGTAGAAAGTAGAGTACAAGTGAAGACGTTCACGTTCATCCAAAGATTCTGGCGCAGCGAAATATTTCTGGTTATTGTGAGCAATCTATAAATTATTTTCCAGTGATTCTTTTTTTGTTGGATTTCTAACATCTTGAAGTTTAATCCTACAAACTTTGGTGAGATTTAGTGAAGAAACGAAGTCGCAGTAGCCTTCCAATTGAGACATCATTTCACTAAATATGACAAATGAAGAAGAAGCTAAGTAGGTCAAGCAAGCAGCTGCCCATGGGTGGTGGTGAGGAGTGTGCTTAAGGTTCTTAATGTCAATTAGTGTTAATTAAGTCCTAAACATGCTTTACGTTCACTAATTGTACTAATTAGCTACCTAGCTCTTTAATCAGTTTTTATAACTTTCGGTTTTGTAAAACCGGTTTTATTTTGCTTAGCTTAGGATGTAATGGGACGTGTAACAAGTGATGAGACAGGCTCCTAGCTTACTCATGGAGGTGCTTAAGGTTACTTGCAGAAATGGAGCCAATGGCATGCTTTCCTTCCTAGCTAGGAAAGCTTCCTAATTAGGCGTGTAATTGCAGCCCTTTTGTGCTGATTTGGGCAAGTGTATTTTGCAGCAAAGCAATGATGTCTTTCCTTGGTTTGAGATGTCTTCATGAAGAGGAAATGTTCCTATTGGTCCCCTTCCTATGTCCCACGTCCAAGTGAAGAAAGGAAGCTAGCAAGTATGCTGATTTCAGCTAGCTTTAGGAAGATATTTTGTAATTTCTATGCTTTGTTTATTTCCTTAGTGTATTAGACCTAGTTGCTGATGTTTTAAATTTTTTAACTCTTGTACATAGCCTATAAATACCCTTAAGGTATTCATTTGTAGGTGTGTGTTGTTGTTGAATGAAATAGTGAGCTTTGAACTTATTATAGAGTTGTTAACTCTAAATAGACTGCGATCTTGTGTGTAAATCTTGAACCGCAACTTCAAGAGAACCTCTCCAAACCGAGATTTGGGAGCCTATCTTTATTGCATTATAGTTTCTTAAACATAAAAAAACAAAAAGAGTAGTAGTATGTGAGGTGAACTCGCATCATTAACAACTCCAAAATAGAACATAATCTAGTTTGTCTAGATAGTGAGCAATGTATTAGATGTTGTGGTTTAACGGTTTGAGCAGTATGTACTACTCCTATGCAATTTCTGCTGAAATATACATTACTGATTACTCTGTATATACTTAACATTAATGAAAGCATAATTTATTTTATAATTTATTTGTATGTGTATATTAGTTGGAGATTAATATATTGTTATTGCTATTGTTTTATTCAATATCATAAACATTTGTCTCCACTCTCCTTCACATTATATAACTTCTCACTTGATTTAGTACATATTTTCATTCAGTTTATAAAATTTTAAACAAGTACATAGCACATACGAAAATGAGAGAGCTTATTTGACATTATAGTAATCATACAACATATGTTAAAAAAAAACAGTACAAAATAATTGTATTCTTAATATATCCTAAAACAAGTACATGATATTCAAAGTTTCAACCCATAAATTGAGAAGGTAATTTAATTTTTTATTTAATTGATTACTAAATGTAAGCAATTTTATAAATTAACATATTTAAATGATTTTGTAGATATAGAAAAATAATTAAATTTTAGTAATTTTGTTTAGTTTAGTCGACTAAATAGGTTTGTTTGAAAAATTGGATCAAATCAGGCAAATCTTAATTTATCTGGTTCAACCGAATTCTAGTTTACTTCGGGTTGGTTATAAACAAATCGGATTGAACAATGTATTTACTGAAACCTAATCGGATTTTGGGTTAATATCTGGTTGAGATGCGGTCATGTTCGGGTTTGAATGCAGGTCTGCGTGGTCAGATCATAATATAATCTTACCGGGTGCCGGTCAGGTCTGGGTAATCCCAGGTCAGGTTTCGGTCAGGTCTGGGGACTGACCCTCACAGGTCGAACCAGGTTCAAGTCAGGTCGATATCCGGTTGACCCAGCGGTCAGATCTGTTTCTAAGACCATTAAAGTACACAATAAGAAGTAGAATTCAACGCCATACCTTGTCATGAATGCATAAAGTTTACATGACTCTCCTATCAAGAGATAAATCTGAATCTATGAGTAATGACCTATACCATTTGTCTCATAATTATCTTTCAATTTTGTCTACTTGTCTCTCTCTCCAATTATTCTTTAATAATTCACGTTTAGTCTCTTTTAGATATGCCTAGTTTCTTAATATGCGTTGTGAAGCCTTAAACAAAACTTATGGACAGATCGGAGGGAGTATTCGATGCCACAACTTCTTGAGTGTATATTAGTTCTATATAGTAAACTCATATTTAAATTGGCACAACTTTTCAGATGGGATCTACCCGAATATGAAGGGAAGCTGATCGAAGATATGCCACTAGGCGTGGCATATGAACGGGGCATGAGAACATGGAGAACATGGATCGAGAAAAATGTGGATCCAGAGAAAACAAGTGTATTTTTCAGGAGCATTTCCACTGAACATAAAACTCGCACTCATGATCAATGGTGCTACACTAAAACCCAACCTATAAAAGACGAGTCCAATAAATCGTACTATCTCAAATATTTCGTAAATACTATAGAAAGGTTGATAAAAGGGATGAGCAAACTTAAAGTAAGGTACTTGAACATCTCTAAACTATCAGAATATAGAATACATGCACATCCTTCAATGTATAGGTTTCAAGACTGGAAGAATCTTACTAAAGTATATTAAGATAATCTCTCATCTTATGCTGATTGTTGCCATTGGTGCCATCCTAGAGTTTCAGATATATGGAAAATATTATTGTATGTTTCTTTATTTTTTGATAGTACTTTAGGAGATCTGAGTAGTTCTTAGCACTTCTAAAAATATTTTGTCAATATTATTGATTTTTTTGTGTAGAATTTATTATTTTAAATAAAATAAATGGTTATCCATATGCGACTTTTGCTAAGAGGGTATGTTCAAGTGACATGTTTGTGCTATTTAAATAGCGAAGGACCAATATACGTGTAGGTAACATCAAACACCCAAGATCTCATGCATAAAATATACTAATTATGAAGACTTTACCTTTGTAGCGTGTATTCCTCGCTAAATGAGTGCTTCTCCTCCAAGTATGAAGATCAAAGGCTTCAATAGATGTAGCCTCACTTGTCAGTCAATTAAGCAACGAACAAGAATAGAAGGTTGCTTGCTAGTGAAGGAATAATGTCCTAAAACATTTTCGCCTTTTACTAATTATGTATAGGAAATATTATGGAGATAATAATTATGTCATTTTAATAATTCATAATTACTTGCTAGAGAATAATTATTATGATAGTGGGTTACAATTAGATTTTTGGGACTACAACTAATTGAACTTAATTCCTAGGCCCATGTAAGACCTATGGTGGCCGGCCATATGGAGCATATTAGGAATATTTTGTTCTCTCATTAAACCTAATATAAGAGTTTAGAAAAATGTTCAATTTATGCAAAATAAAGCTATGTAAAGTAAAACAATAAAGAAAGGGATTAAATACATGGGAAAATTAAGCAAAACAAAGCTATGTAAGGGAAAACAAAAAAGGTTCAAATCTCATGGGAAGAAAGCTCTCGGTAGTATATGGGTGTATCATATCAAGCATCATTCTGACGATTCCATTGACGAAAGACTAAAAACCACATTGGTCCTTTTTTTTCAACCACAAGGTTGATTGTTATTTCATTAGGAACACTACAAGAGAGGGGTGAATTGTATGTGTAGAAATAAACGAAACTTTTTACGGAATTATAAAACATAAACAAAGAAACAAGCTAAAGGAACACAAGAGATTTTTACGAGGAAAAACTTCTTGGGCCCAACAAGAAGAAACAACCGCGACCACTAAGGATTTTAAACCCAACACTTTCACTAATTAGGCCAAATAACTATGTTACAACCTAATTCTACTCACGGGCCACACCTTGGGTTCTTAACTCAAGTTCCTAAACAAGTGTTCCCTTAACAACAGTTCCTCTGAACTTCACTTGAAGTTTTCTCACTTTAACTCGCTTCACTCAATGTTTTCTCTCTTACATGACTTCACTCAAAATCCCCTTATCCCAAAACCAAAATACAATGATCAATAAACTTAGTGGAATTAGAGTAAGAAGGCAAAGAACAAATGGCTTTTATGAGAGAATGAAGGCACGACACTTTACTTAGTTAAACTCACTAAATCACTTGGTCGAGACACATTTTGGTGTGACTACTAAAAGTCAAACACATTTTGGTACTTACTTAGACATAAATATTTATTGCAGTGATTAACTAGGAGGTGGGATTAAATCGTGTGTTAGTGGTAAAAACATTTTCCCCATGATATTCCTCAACTAGAGGAACACGTTCCTTTTGACACCCATGATCTCTACGATCTAAGTAAGCGTGTGTTATGGAAATTCTACTGCTTCCTTAATTTTAGCAACCACTTATGCAGTAAACCAAAAATCTGATTTAATTAAAAAGTATTGTAATTAATAAAACCAAAATTAAATCCTTTTATCAAAATATTATCTTTAAAAATATTTTCTTTAAAACCGAAAAGGATTTTTATTTACAAATAAAAATAAAATCTTTTACTTAAAAAGATTTTCCTTAAAATCAGATTTTTACTTAATAAAATCAGTTTCCTATAATTTAGGCATTAAACACTCAAACGTCATAAATTAACCATTATTCAACATATGTCTAGTTCCTTTTAAATAGTTAATTCCTTTAATTTAACATGACATTGCCGATTCGTTTGTTCCTCTCAAAGGAACAGACACTCATTCTCTTTTAAATTGCCGAGTGTTTCTTAACATTTCTTACTCATTCCTTTACATTGGAAATAGAAACAAAAAGTCTTGCTTAGGTTCTCTTGCTTCAATGCTTCTCTAGTATCAGTTCCTTGAGCATCTTCACTTAGTCTTCAAAATACAAGCTTCATTTCTTCTTCTTACTTAGTATTCTCTTTGCTCTATTCATTGATACCTTGTAAAATCCATTCACTTAACAACTTGTTAGTTCATTACTTAGTTTGTATCTTTGTTCCTTTGTTATCATCAAAACTCGGGTTCAACAATTTTCCCCTTTTTAACGATGACAACAAAAAACATAAGAGAATGGAAGAATTAAAAATAATAATACTTTATAATTTCATTAAGGCGGATTAAGGATTAAAATTTTTAACTTTTTTAATTTTTCAACTTAGTTTGTTCGTGGTATCTTTTCCCCCTTTGTCATCCTCAAAAAGATCAAACTCTTGGTGATTTTGGGAAGACTGATATGTACACGACCTTTAAACCATTAACAAGCACCAAAAAAATGGTTAAGTTAGGAATTATAAAGGTTAGACTGGCTCGAACATCAATCACAGAATACTAGCCATTCCAAGTAAGAAATGCAATCAAATCATAAACGAAGATATTTTAGCAAACGTCATTATATTTATAGCACTTGTTCCACAAAAGTACAAAAGATAAAAAAAGAAGAAAAGAAAAGAAACAAAAGCCGGGAGTTCTTTCCTTTAAGAGAAATCGGAACTATACTTGAGGAAGGGAAGGGGAGTTGTGTTCCTCTACTACTTCTTCTTCCACCACTTCCTCTAATTTCCTCATAACCTCCTCATGATGCCCATCCAGTTGCTTCTTCATGGAGTTCATTACTTGAACCATTATCTCCATGTTATTTTGTTGCTATATCACGAAATCACTAAGGACTTTAATTATTCCCATCATCTTATCAGTTTTGTCATCGAAAGGCCAGTGAATGTGATTGTAGAATTTTATCATATGTTGAGCAAGGAGACACACCTCATTTACCCATCCATAGTTATCTGAAGGAACTTATTCCTTTCCCTTTGAACCAAGGTCAGTTGGTGGTTTTAGTGGAGGAACTGGGGTGTTTTCTTGTGATGGTCCCGCTGTTCATGTGAGAGGAACAGAAGGTGAAGAGGTGGTGTATTGTGGAGGGAGAAATGGAGGTGGAGGTGGTACAGTATCCGATGTAGAGGGAAAAGGGTTAGGCTCATTTATTACAGCCTTCATCTGTTCATAACTGGAAGAGAAGTGAGAGGGAGAAATGAAAGGGATGTCTGTTATAGACATAGGCAGTTTTGGTGAAGAGGGAGGGGTAGGTTCCTTAGGAGAGAGTTTCTATTGTTCCTCTCAATCAGATAGGACCAATGGAGCGTCCTCAGGGGGAGGAACATGGATTTGTTTAGCAACTCTCATCCTTGAACTCTTCCTTAAGGAAGGAGTTTTCTTTGGAACAGGTTCGGTAGGCTTTTTTGCTACTGTTTTTCGTTTCTTTGGGGGCTGTTCCTTTGGTTCATCAGGTTTAGGAACTTGTTCCTCCAAGGTCACTTCAACTGGTTCCTCCTCCATTGCCATATGCAGTTTTCTCTTTTGAGAGGAACTAGAAGCTATCCTCCCTTGGGTCAAAATTCCTTCTTGGACAGAGAAGTCCAAGCCATACAAAGTCTTCTCATTCAATATATTACCTTGCTTAATTCCCAAGGTAGGTCAACCAGTGGTTTTTACTTTGAAATGGGAGAAAAGAGAGGTGATTAGGGCTCCATAATCAACAACACAATGGTTTTCTATATAGTGAGTGAGATGTTGGATAAAGAGAGAAGGGAAGTTGATTTGAAAGTGGTGGTCTAGGCAAAACATGTAGCACGTGTCAAGGAGATCGACCTCATTCCTCTTTTCAGTTTGAGGAATGAGTGCTAAGATTGGATTAATTTTTGTGGACTGGGTTAGGAGATTGTGGTTGATCTTAGTTAGGCCACCAGTTCCCCCAAAGGATTGAACAATGTCATCCTGGGAGAAATTAGGAAAGGTGATTGTTCCTTTCCTTTTAAAATATAGATCAGTTCCTTTGCAAGGAACTTCCCATATTTTTCCTAAGGTCTCTTGGGAGAATTTTATTTTCATCCCCCTGACTTCAGTAGTGCATACTCCATCAGTGTTGATGAAATTCGTACAAAGTTCATCCATGGCTAATGGAACTAAGGCATTATTAAATGCGGTTTCAAAAAGGTATTCCATACCTTGTTCCTTTAGAATTTCTATGAGTTCAGTGAATTGAACTTTCTTTGCCCATTCTAAATCTACACAAAATCCAAGAACATACCTAGAATCACTTCGTTCCACTCGTTTTTTTGAGGACGAAGTAGCAGTTCCTTTGGAAGGAACAGGCGTTGCTTCTTCTTCCCCCTCAATTGTTTCGGGGATTTCTTCTTCATCATCCTCCCCAATCAGTTTCCTTCTTCTAACACTTCTCCTTGATGACTCTAATTTTTGCTCTTCTACCTCCATTTGTGTTTCTTGAAGATTTTCGATTTCTATGATTTTGGATGAAGAAGAGGGGTTTTCCATTTGAGAGGTTTTGGGAGTATTTGCTTTTGGAAAAGGTGAATTAAGAGAGGTTTTTGCCATTTGGTGAAGAAAGATTGAGGTTTTTATGTGGTGTGAAGAGGTGGGATGAAGATGAACAATGGTGAAGATGAAGCGATTAAAGGAACACGATTTTGGAAGGGGAGAAAGAAAAACAAACAAGATGCATGTAACAATATACAAAGAGTTACACGCGTAAAGATAAATAAGATAAAAATAAAATAAATGAAAAGAAAAGAAAAGATAAAAATTGAATCAAGACTTGATAAATCGATTCCTATATTTTTTGGATTTTTCGGATTTTTTGATTTTTATGGATTTTTAATTTATGGAAAGACAAAGAAAAGGGAGGAACTTGTGCTATAGGAACAACTTATACTAATTATCAACATTCATCAAATCATGCATGTTTCTATCACTTAGGAACAATAAGGGGAGTATTATGTGACATTTGTGAGTGGTTTTATTCCTTTGAATCCATGTTTATCTTTTGAACATTTTAATTTGCAATGGTCTTAGGCAATTAATCACAGTCACTTAATATCACATAGAGTAAGACAAATCAAATCGGACACGGGGGATTGGAACAGGGAACAATTACTTGAGTTTTATTAAACCTAACTCAAGCCTTAATTTTTCATATCTATCTCTTTGTAGAGGCTTCGTTAGTATATCGGCAATAAGATTTTCGGTTTGATAAAACTCAAGTTTAATCAAACCTTTCCACATTTTTTTTAGAATGTGATGTCGATATGTATATGCTTAACTCTTAAATGATGCACTAGATATTTTGAAATACTAATAGCACTTGTATTATCACAATAAATAGGAACACAATTAAAGTTTATTCCATAGTCACAAAGTTATTGTTTTATCCAAAGCATTTGAGAGCAACATGCAGCAGCAACAACATATTTTGCTTCAGCAGTGGATAAGGCAACCGAGTTATTTTTCTTGGTGCTCGAAGCAACTAAACTATGACTAAGAAATTGAACCATACCCGAGGTGCTTTTCCTATTTACAAGATCATATTCAAGCATCGGCATATCCTCTTAACTCAAATGTGTCACTTCTTGGATAGAAAAGTCCAACATCATATGTTCTCGTGAGATATCTAAGAATTCTCTTCACGGTACATTAAGTGAGACTCCATGGGATTTGCTTGAAATCTAGCACACAAACCAACACTAAAAGCTATATCCGAACGACTAGCGATTCAATACAAAAAGGAACCTATCATGCCTCTATATTTTGTTTGATCAACACTTGTTCCTATGGGATCTTCATCTAATCTAGTTAATGTTCCCATAGGAGTGTGATTAATCTTTGAATTTTCAAGGCCATATTTATTTAGCGAGTTCCTTTATGTATTTTTGTTGGTGAATAATTATTCCTTTTTCATTTTGCTTAATTTGTAACCCAAGAAATAAATTTAACTCACCCATTAAACTCATTTTAAATTCATTACTCATGAGTTTATAGAATTCTTTTGCATAATGACTCATTAGTTGCTCCAAAGATAATGTCATCAACATATATTTGAACAAGAAGTATATTAGTTCCTTTCGATTTTAGAAACAAAGTTTTTTCAACTTTTCCTCTTTTAAAATTGTTCTCTAAAAGGAACTTCGACAATATGTCATACCATGACCTAGGTGATTGCTTTAACCCAGAAAGAGCATTGTCAAGCTTGTAGACATGGTTAAGGAAATCATTATTTTCAAATCCTGGGAGTTGTTAAACATCTACATCTTCATTTAAGTAGCCATTAAGAAACGCACATTTGACATCCATTTGATACAATTTAAATCCCATATATGCAGCAAATGCAATTAGTATCCTAACGGCCTCAACTTTAGCAACATGAGCAAAGGTTTCTTCATAGTCAATTCCTTCTTGTTGATTATAACCTTTTTACTACAAGTCTAGCTTTGTTCCTTACAATTGTTCCATGCTCATCTAGTTTGTTTTTAAACACCCATTTTAATTCAATCACTTTTTGTTCTTTAGAAGAGGGAACTAGATGTCATACCTAGTTTCTTTGAAACTCATGTAATTTATCTTGCATATCAATGATCCAATCAGAATCCGTTAAGGCTTCTTCATGACTTCTTGGTTCCATCATTGATAGGAACGCATGAAATGCACAAAAATTCCTTAACTGAGATCTAGTTTGCGTACCTTTGGATATGTCACTTATAATGAGTTTTATTGGATGTGATTTTTGATGTCTCCAAGATTTTGGTTGAAATTCTTTTATAGGAACAGGTTATTCCCCTTGAATTCCTTGAGAGGATGAGGAGCCTTGTTCGTTTGTTCCTCTTTCAGCAAATGTTGAATAAGTTCTTTCAATATTTTCATTCTTAGTAGGAACAGGAACAACTCCATCATCTTGAGGAATAAGAACAACATTGTTACGAAGGTTTTCTTTTTCTTCGTTCCTTTCCTCTTTTATTCTTTCTTCTTCTTCAATTGAATCTACATATTTTTCATTAGGTCGAACCATGCCTATTTCAAAGTCATCAACCTGCTTGCTTGGATTAAAATTGTCAGATTCATTAAAGATACTATGTACATTTTCTTTAACACACATAGTTCTATTATTGTAAACTCTACAAGCCTTGCTATGTGAAGAATATCTTAGAAATATTGCTTCACAACTCCTTGCATTAAATTTTCCAAGATTATCTTTTCCATTATTATGAACAAAACATTTGCAACCAAATGTTATGAAATGTGTAATATTGGGTTTCTTACCAAAGTAAAGTTCAGAAGGAGTTTTGTTAATGATAGATCTCATCATGGCATGATTTATTATATGACAAGCAGTGTTAACAACCTCAGCCCAAAAGTTCCTTGGAAGTTCACTAGCTGTTAACATAGTCCTAGCCATTTCCTCCAAAGTCCTATTTTTTCTTTCTACAACACCACTTTGTTGTGGTGTCCTAGGTGCAGAAAAGTTGTGATATAGGCCATTATCCATACTTAAGTCATCAAATTTATAATTTTGAAATTCTTTACCATGACCGAATCTAATATGCATTAGTTTGTGACCACTCAAATTTTGAACTCTGTTTGCAAAGACAAGGAACTCATCATAAGTTTCATCCTTACTAGAAAGAAAAATAACCCAAGTGTATCTTGAGTAGTCATCAACAATAACTAGCACATACCTCTTACCACTTACGCTTTGAATCCTCATAGGGCCACACAAATCCATGCACTACTACACAATTGACCTATTGTAACACTCTATGGTAACACATATTGAGATCCAATTTTCATTGACATAAATGTAACACTTTTGTAACACTTTCTTGTTATGTAACAATGACATGTAACACTTTATAATAGGTAACACTTTTTCCATAGGTAACACTCTGATCGTAACACTTTTTGATATGTAACACTTCACAGTAACACTTTTACAGTAGGTAACACTTATATCGTAACACTTTTTGATTCGTAACACTTCACGGTAACACTTTTTATAGGTACCATTTTAACTCTTTAAGGTAACACTTTTTGATATGTAAGTCCTTAAGGTGAACCTTTTAATAGGTAACATCTCAATTTTACATGGCAACACTTTTTTTTAAGTAACACTTATAATATATTAGATAACATTTTATTGTGTTGCGTGTTTATTTAATTTCTACACAAACACTACTTATTGATTTTTTTTAAAAAAACATTTGCTCAGTTCTTATTATAATTATCAATTTAATTACGTATCGAAGGTCTTTATCTTATTTGGGTTGCAATATGAATCTTGATTTATTATTACTAAAGATTTCTATTAGTTAATTAGCGTCAATATCTTTGAATAAATTATATGGACCAAGTCATATTTCTAAGTTTGTTTATTTAAAAGTTAATCTATTTTGATGTTATTATATTAATTTTATGAAATAAAACTCCATAATACACAGTTAAATATTTATTGTATTATGAGTTTTGTATTTAGCCCAAATACGAAACCAAACTTTGGTTTTCACCTCGGTTTTGCCTTCCTCATTCCTCTCGGGTTTTGGAAAGGAAACCCTCAACCCTCAACCCTCGACCCTCGACCCTCGACCCTCGACCCTCGACCCTCAAACCCTCACACACACACTCTCTCTCGTCCTCCTACGGTCCTACCCTGTTCTTTGCCTCGAACCATTGCGGCGAAGCCATTACGGCGCTTCTCATCTTGTTTAACCCTTGCTCGCATCTCCCTTTCTCTCTTGTTTCATGCTTTGCTCCCGCTACCGTAGTCGGATCTGTGTGAATTGCTGCTGCCCTCTTGGGTGATGCGCCGCCCCGAATGTGGTGGCATGATGTGGCGGAGGTCTTGTTAGTTTTGATCATCCTTCCGGGCGGTTAGTTTTGATTTGAATTTTCCAAGCGTTTAAATCTTAGTGTTCGATTTTTTTTTGGTTTATTTTACAATTGATCATGTTCAATGTAAAATTTTGGTATGGGGTTGCTCAATTTGTTTGATTTGATTCGTTAATTTGATTTGTCATCATGATGGTTGAATTTGATTCGGGGTATGCGGTTAGTTATTATCTCGGGTTGCTCAATTTGTTTGATTTGATTCGTTAATTTGATTTGGGGTATGCTGGTTTGTTGTTATCTGTATAGACTTATTTGTGATGGTTGAATCAGAACGATCCTTACCTTTTGGTGCTTTACTGGGTTGAGTACCTCAGCACTTGCTTGGGCATCATTTTTCTTATCTGTACGAACTAAGCCAGAAAGTGAGGCTCGAGTGCCACCAAAAGCTGTCTTACTTGTTCTCTGTTCATTTACCACAACATCACTACTATAAAAGCAATTGAGAGTGCTAGAATCATTTGATTTGTTCAAATGTTGTTTCTCAAGTAGATATCTTTGGCGCTGGCAGGGATTTGTGAAATCTTGAAGGTACGCTTCAAAGTTGTATCTAAACATGCGCTTGGTTCGGCCAGTGAGTGCTTGAATCCCCTCTCTATCCTTTGGGCGGGATGATTGGCCGTCCAAGTCCTCATGCTCAGAGTCACTGACCCTTTCAAGTTCTTTGCTATTAGATGATACCGCTATGTGTTTCTTGCTATCAGCCGATGTTTCTTTGCTAGATATAGGTCTCTCATGATTGTTAGTCTCACCACCTGGTGTAATATGTGACAAGTGGAATGAAGCACTTTTCCCATCACCAATTAGGTATTTCACTAGGATATAGAGTGGAACAAATGAGACATTAATATGACCTTGCTGGTTCAACTTCATTGTCATACATACCAAGACATATATACATGCATAATACATTTAGTACTAGCTGTCGTGCAAGAAAGAAGAAAGACTTGTTTAAGCACAGAAGCACTAAAGAATTTGGAGAGAACGAGTGTGTTTTTTTTTTTTGAGTTCTTTGTATCCTATATTGCAACACAAATGTATTGGCCTGATAGTTATATCAATTACAACGTCTTTTTGTTAGGAAGTAAGATCAATATGGGAGGTTATTGAGTGATTGTATTTACGGCTCATGAACTTTGAGAAGAATAATATGATTGTGATGATGGCATATGCATTTAATATATAGTATAAACTGTTTCACATGATCTAATTATGTTAGTAATTGCTATATAAACTTTTTATACATTCTGGTTGGATTCTAAGATTTCTGACACTAGGTTGTGCCCTTGTTGAATATCATGATGTGCACATACGCTAGTCAATATTTATGGAGCTCTAGCAGGTGATTAGCTGAGCTCTCTAAGATTCTTTACTAGATTCAGAGACCAACTACCCTGTTCTTTTCCTAGAGGTCTACAAAGCCTTGTTATGCCTCATACATTTACTATACTTGTTTTTTTTTTCACAACAAGTATATCACTAGTGTTGTTGTCATATAAGACTTTAAATAATTTTTTTTTGTTCTTCTTTGCGGGAGAAGGAAGATAATGGATAAGAATAGCAAGTAGGCATGATGCTTCGAGAAACATGCATGCATGGATTGGGCGATGGAATTGAAGATGAAATGAAGAAATGACCTTAAGATTGATTTAGGTTTATTTTGGGAGAGTTATGCATATTATCAATGGATTTTCAGATCAACTGTTTATATTTTGAAAGCAATAGTATATTGTCAATTAATGAATACTACTCTTTGGCTCAATCTTTATAATGACCATAGAGTATTTATAATCATTTATATCTATAATATCATTCTATTTCTTCTTCGTTTATTACTTTTGTAAGTTTTAGTATTATTATCATTGTATATGTGCCAACAAGTAATTTTTTTTTATTATCGATAATATTATGCCAGCTAAAAAAAGTGATACATAATATACAACAGAGTGTTACATAAGGTAGTTGACAATGATACATAAGGTCTAATAAACTGTTACTTATTAGCAAAAGAGTAGATTGAAAAGTGTTACTAATGACAAAAAAGTGATACATTTGAAATTATAAGTAGCACCTTGTAAATGTTACAATAAGTGTTCAAAAGTGTTACTTAAGAGCACTTAAGGTATCACTTGGAAAAGTGTTACCATAGGTTTCCAAAAGTGTTACCTTAGAGCATAGGCGACACGAGCAGTTGTATCACCCAGAAAAGTGTTACCTATTTTCTATATAACACTTTCAACCTTTTATGCAGCACTTATTGGGTGTTACCTAAGGCCAATAATGCACTAGTGATGTGAATTAATTCCAATGGCTTTGTGGTGCTCACAACAATTTTAGATTTAAAAGATGATCTAATATGCTTCCCTTTGGCACACGCATCACAAACTTAATTAATATGAATTTTTATGGATGGTAATCCCAAAACAAGATCTTTTTATCCAAGTTTGCAAGTAATGAAAAGCTTGCATGACCAAGGCGTTTATGCCATAAGAGAGGATCATCCTCAATAACACTAAGGCATGTCAAGTTATTTTTAGGAACAAGATCAAGATCCATAATATATGTGTTCCCTTTTCCTTGTTCCTTCCAAGATGACATTCTTAGAGTTATTGTTAACGATCAAGCATTTTTCACTATTAAATTTACCAACATTTTCCTTGTCACAGAATTGGGAAATGCTTAAGAGATTATGCTTTAATCCTTCAACTAGAAAAACATTATCAATGGAATGTGATGGTGACTTACCAACCTTACCCATGGCAACTATGTTACCTTTCTTGTTGTCACCAAATGTCACACTTCCACCTTCATAGGTTGAGAGTGAGAGAAACTTAGATTTGTCTCTTGTCATATGCTTAGAACAACAACTATCAAGATACCAAGTGTTGTTCCCCCTCACTCCAACCAGCAAAAATCAACTAGTTGTTAGTTGTAGGAATCCCTTCTTTCGTGGGTTAATGTTCTTGACTAGCATTAGTTTTTGCAACCCGTTTCATGTTGCTTAATTTCACGTTCTTGCCAATCATACTAGTTCTTAGTTGACATTGATTTATGTAATGACCTATCTTTCCACAGTAAATGCAAATTTTATCACTAGGTAGGTCAACATATTTCTTAGGCTTGTTCCTTTTCTTGTGGTTCTCAAAACTAAGACCTTATTTTCTTTCAGTATGTGGTCTCTCAATCCACTTAGGAACAACCATCACTTTGCCTCTGTTCCTTGCAACCGCAAATTCCTTCTTGAGATTACAGATATGTTCCTTTAAAACGATTTTATCTTTATTCAAGTTTTCAATCTCAGATCTGTAACCTTTCAAATGGGTTGATCTTATATCAAAAGAACTTAGAACGAGGACAAATTCTTTTTGGTGAGAGATTTCTAAATTGATTCGATAATTCTCATTTTTAACACTCTCATACAGTTCTTTGATATCAAATAAATCAAAGAACCTACTTTCAATATCCGTTCTCATTTTCTTAAGCCATTCTATATGTTCTTTACGAACTTTAACATCTTGTTCAGTTTGTTCACGTTTTTCACGTTCATCTCTACATTTAAGAATTGCATCATAAACAAGATCATAAATTTCAGTCCTAGTTTTTCCATCTAAGTCTGATTCAAGTATATGTTGGTTTAGTCAACATTTTCTTCATCTTCCTTTATGTCAGTGTTTGCCATGAGGTAAAGATTTGCAGTTTCTTCATTTTGTTGTTCCTCTTCCTCTTCTGTCTCTGAATCTCCCCAAGCTGCTATCATAGCCTTTCGAACGTTCGCTTTAGAGAAAGCTGCTTTAGTTTCCTTGTTCCTTTCAGCGAAACATTCCTTGTTCCTTTCTTTGGTTTTGTCATCTTACCAAAGTGGACATTCCTTGATGAAGTGATCTGTACTACCACATTTATGACAAGCAGCTTTGTTAGAAATTTTTTTAGCTTTACCTTTGAAGTTCCCATTCTTCATGTTCCTATACATCTTTCGAAATTTTCGGACCATGAGAGCTGCTTCCTCTTCCTCTGAGTCAGAGTCATCTTCATCATCAACTTTCAGGGCAATGGACTTAGACTTAGAGCATTCACCATACTCAGTATCAAGGTGGAGCTCATGAGTCATAAGTGATCCAGCAAGCTGTTCCAAGTTGAACTTGGTGAAGTCTTTTGTTTCTTGTAAAGCAGTGACCTTAGCCATCCATCTATCCTTAGGAAGACTCCTAAGAACTTTTCGAGCCTATTCCTCTGATGAAATAAACTTTCCAAGAGAAGCTAACTCATTAATAATGTTAGTGAAACGAGTAAACATCTCTTGTATGCTTTCCTTAGCATTAATGGAGAACAGTTCATATTAATTCATTAGTAAAACAATTTTAGATCTCTTGACTTCATGGGTTACCTCAAGTAAATCCCATATTTGCTTTGCAGATTTGCATCCCATGATTCTATTGTGTTCATGGGGTCTAAGTCCACAATGCAAAAGTTTAACAGCAATAACATTCACTTTCATTTTTTCAAAGTCAGCTTTGTCATATTCCGAGAATGGTATAGGAATTATCTCTTTTTTGTCATTAGTGGTTGTGACCCCAAAATCACCAACTATAATGATTCTCCATACCTGGTAGTTTTCGGCCTTGATGAAAATATCTATTCTATTCTTACAGTAGGAATAGAACTTCCAACTAAACATAGGTGGCCGTTGCGTAGAGTAACCTTCCTCAAGTTTCTCGGTGGTGTTCATTGTTCCTTAGATCTTTTTCTCAATAGGGTTTCCTAATTTTCGTGAGTTCTACCTTTGATACCAATTGTTATTTCACTCGGAACACTACAAGAGGGGGGTGAATTATATGTGTACGAATAAATGTAGCTTTGTGCGGAATTATAAAACTTAAACAAAGAAACATGTTAAAGGAACACAAGGGATTTTTACGAGGAAAAACTTCTTGGGCCCAACAAGAAGAAACAACCTCGACCACTAGGGATTTTAAACTCAACACTCACTAGTAGAAAAACATTAAATTACGGCGGTCATTAAGTGGCCTATTGCTTGCGGTTTTGGCCGCACATCAATTAAGGGCGCATCAATAGGTAATTACCTATTGCTTGCGGTTTTCTAACCGCAGCAATAGAGCAACCTATTGCTGCGGTTCCTACCCAAAACCGCAGCAATAGGTATTTTTTTAATAAAAAATTAAAGCCTATTCTTTGCGGTTTTGGGTAAAAACCGCAGTAATAGGTACATCTCCAAAAAAAACACTTAACTAAAACACAAACTTACATCCTTATATTCATATATTGTATAGAACGATATTCTTACATAACTTAAAACTAAATTTTACAATTAACATTTTCTGTTGAAACAACATATACAAAAAAATCAGTTTTTCAATAAAACAAATGACAATAACACTAACCTAAAATTAATTGGGATTTTCTATCTAAGACGACGTTAAAGTCGCGTTTTCAAATTTCAGAAAATTAATTGGGATTTTCTATCTAAGACGACGCTAAAGTCGCATTTTCAAGTTTTATAAAAAATAATTGGGATTTTCTATCTAAGACGACGTTAAAGTCGCATTTTCAAATTGTAGAAAATTAATTTGGATTTTCTATCTAAGACGACGATAAAGTCGCATTTCCAATTTTAGAAAATTAACAGGGATTTTCTACTTAAAGCGTCAACAGAAGTCGCAAATCATGTCTTCAGAAGAGCACTGATGATAACTATTTTCTATGGAGAATATGTTATCTCAAAAGAAATTTTCTGCCTTTTCAAACATTGGTCATCATTTCATCCAAAATTCGACCCCCTTTTTCGTTTAAAATTTTAAAATAAAGATTTCGAAAAGAAATAAAAATAACAACGAAAACCGTCATGTATTGTGGAGCACGCGCCCCGTCAAAAGCGTGCTTCATCCCGGAACGTGAGTTTCATTCAATCATATGGTTTTCCTTTTTTTTGCGTGTTAGTCATACAATTCCGGCTTAGAAATGTAATTTTCCATAAGTCAGTAGTCAATAACTACAACCACCTAGTATCCGGTTTTCTTGATGGTCAAGTCATTATTCATTGGATAAATAATAAGAATATATTCTTTAACCACCAATCACATCTTTTTATCCATTAGTTAAGGAATAAGAATCATTAAAAATAATAAGAATAAGAATCAAATCCAAAGTGTAAGAGCCAAGAATCCGAATTTTTTCGAAGATTCGAGTTGTGCGCCGAGCACATGATCATGCGCCCAGCGCACAGTGGTGGCTTGCGCCAGACATAGGCCACTGCGCCTAGCGCACGGTGCTGTGTCTAGCGCAGGGCTTTGCGCTAAGCGTAGTGATCCAGTCAGTTTCTTTTTTTCACGTTTTTCGATGCATTTCTACGTGTTAGGATGTATTTAAAAAGAATATTTTACGAAAATCGATTTGGCTTTGATTGATGAAAAAATCTAAAGAGAATAAGAATATTTGTATTTCCAAAGAGATTTGATGATGTCATTAGGGTGATGTCATTAAGGTAATTTAGGATGGGAAAAATTCAGATTTTTTTGGGTGAAAAATATGATTTTTACCTTCTTCAAACCCTAATTCATGGGCTGGAGCAACGTCATTCATGTGAACCTTGACGATACGACACCAAGTAAATAAATTCCATCGTAGCTCGAATATCATTAATCGTATGTTGTATCGAAATGTCTTGAACAGTAGGAGATTGCAATAGTCGAACAAGTAAAGCAGAATCGGTGTAGATCGGGATACGTAAGAGATTAGTGTTCCAGCGTCCAAGATAGAGCAAGGAGGCATGCTCTAGCCTCCGTGTGAAGAGCGGAGGAAGCTAAAAACCTTTGAGCATGGATGGTTGAGGAAGCGACCCAGAGGAAATGAGCGACCCATCTTCGCCGCTCCCCCTTTGTGTATGCTTGATCCATGACCCATCTATCCTAAAGAGGGCGTCCGGAGGAGCTCGATTATAGTAACCAAAGGTGGCAAAGAGGGAAAACCGGGGGCCGGACCCCCATCAACTGGAGACCTATTAGGTTGTATTGTGGCTTGGGAAAAAACCAAATGTTGTTGTTTGCCAAACTCGATATGTTGTTGAAGTATTTCAACTGTGGCTCGAATACGTTTGAAAACCTAATCGTTTCGTGTTGTCCAAATAGCCCACATGGTGCCAATGTCGTCAGTCAAGAGAGTACTATGGACACCTTCAGTTTCCCTCAATTTACTAATATATTGCAAAATCCAGGACTCGAAAGTTGTTGTATCATTATCGATATAAGGATTCGATAGATTGGCAATAGACCAAGCTTCCAAAGTAAGAGGGCATTCCCGGAAAAGATGGTGATCAGATTCAATGTCACCCAAACATATAGGGCGAGAATCGAAGCGCCAAGTCCCCGACGAAACAAATTCTCCGAAGTTGCGAGGCCGTTTCGCTCTGAGCTTCCAAATAAAAGTTTCCATTTTGGCATGATGTTCAAGCTCCAAATAATGCGAATGAAACGCAGATGCAATGGAGTTGTCATGCTACAAATATCATTTTGTTGTTGCTTTATAACAAGAGCGTATGCAGATTTGGTGGAATACTCGTCGGACTTTGTATGTGGCCGTGTAACTCATCTTTGGAAAGGGAGTTAGTTGGAAGTTCCATACCTATAATCTGAAGAGCACTGGAAGGAATAAGGATACTACGAACTTGTCTATTGTTCCACTCTTTGCCATTAGGAGAAATAAGGTCAGCAACTTTTAACGTAGCAGCCACACGTAAAGAAACAGCATACTTCATGATTGGAGTGTGGCCATGAACCCATTTATCTTTAGCGGCTAGAATACTTTGACCATCGCCAACTTTCCGGAGCACAATGCTTCTTTAAGGTCGACGTTGCCTTGAATATTCCTCGTGAGCCCCGGATAAATTTGCCCTCCTTGATTGTAAACGAGTAGTATGATAAGCACGAGAGATAAGAAAGTCAGGGGATCTTTGTTGAATGCGGTAGGCCTTTTGCATCAATAAAATGTCATTAAAAGTTCCAATCTTTGCGAATACCAAGGCCTCCCGGTCCTTTTGGAAGGTGTAGAATCGCACGTTTTTCCAATGTATGCCTTGATTCGACGTTCCTTTCCGGAAAAAGTGCGAAGTAGACCATTAAGCTTGTGCACTATGGTGTGAGGGATGCTGAAAACCGCTAATTGATTCATAATGGTGGGGACGAGGATGGAATTAATAATGATCATTCTCGTTGATTGAGATAAAGTACGATGCCGCCATTAAGAAATGTTCCCCAAACCTTGTCGAGTAAAGGTGTAAAAATGCCGAACTTTAGAATCCCGAATATCCACCGAGGTGCCAAGATACACGCCTAGTGACGTCTGAGAAGACATCCTGAGAATAGTCTTATAATTCTGTTGTTGCGGCTGTGGAATATTAGGACTAAATTTGACAAAAGACTTTTGTAGGTTCAACATCTAGCCAAAGATAGAACAAAATCTCTCTATCATGGTTTGGACATTGGTGCAGGCTTCGTGTGATGATTTAAAAAAGAAGAGCGAGTCATCAACAAAAAAGAGATGCGAAATATCCAGGGGCTTGGTGATGTATACAAATACCCTTGAGCCGATGAATATCCACAACTAACTGAGGTCATTCGCGATAAGATATCCATACAAAACGAAAACAAGTACGGAGACGACAGATCGCCCTGTCTCAAGCCACAATGGGGAACAAAAGGAGTAGTGATCTTGCGATTGACCAAAATTCGGTAGGAGAAAGTGGAGATACACTTTGTTGAATTAATGGACCCACTTCTCCGGAAATCCATAAGTAGTAAGAGTTTTGAGAATAAACAGCCAACTCACACGATCATAAGCCTTGTTCATGTCTACTTAAGAGCGGCTAAATGACAAGAACCTGTCCTTTGTTTATTGATAATATGCAGTAATTCATGAGAAATGAGTATGTTATCCCCCATCTGTCTACCGGGAACAAAAGCATTTTGAAATTTATCAATTATCTTTGGGAGCAACGGTTTCATGCGGTTGACCGAGGCATTTGGAAGCACATTTATAGACGACATTACAAAGGCTAATAGGTCGTAGGTGATGTACCTCTTAGGAGAATCAATTTTGGAATAAGAACCAAGAGAGAGCGATTCCATTCTTTAAAGAGAAGTCCCGTTGAGAGAAAACGATTGACACGGCTTGAATGACATGATTCCCCAAGAATAGGCCAATAGGTCTTGGAAATTCGAAGGAAAACCATCCAATCCGGAGGGATTTAGCGGCAGTTATATCAAACATAGCGGCTGGATCTCATGATCCGAGAAGGAAGCCAACAAATAATTCGTGTCTTCATTTGATATAGTAGGGAGATGAAGTTCTCGTAAAACCAAGTCAATATTATTTGCATATCTTTGACGATCTACCAAATCCGAGCCCCAGAAAGTGAGTAAAGGTTTTTAAATGAGTCACAATAAGTTGTCCTATAGCTTAATGGTCATCTAGCCAAGTACGAATTTCATCACGGAGCATAAATAATTGGTTACGCGCTTGCGATATTTAATTCTATTAAGCTGGAAAGAGGAAGGAAGATCTCAAAGCTTAATATGTTGATCTTTAATTCGTTGGCGCCAATAGGAGTAAGCTAGGGAAAAAGATTAGTCGCATTGGAACCCAATTCTTGAAGGCGAGTCATAATGTTATTCCAATTAATTCCCCGAAAAGGCGTTTGTCCAAACACCATATTTTGAGACGTTCACGAGCAAGAAGTAGCTTGCGAGATAGAGTGTACATGGAAGTGCACACGATTTGTAGACTCGAAACATCTTGATTGATCTCTTTGACTTAGGTTGGTGTAAGCACCAAGTTTCAATTTTGTAAGGTCGATGACTCATAAGCATAGACAGTTCCATCTAAAGAGTATCGGAGCATGGTTTGAAGTAGTAATCGGGAAGTTGCGGACTTCTTTGCATTTGGAAACTCATCCAACCAATCAGGAGATGCATAGGCACGGTCCCAACCTCTCCATAACTAGCTAGTCATTTTCTCGGTTATTTGACCAAGTGAATCGAGGACCATAGAAAGGAACTATCGGATTGGCACGGCTTTTTTAATCCTTGAAAGTTCCCGGAGAGAATATCCATTAATCCAACAAAGGTGATTTGGATCGATCACATCCCTTTCATATTGTTGTCGTTAGATGACACCGAGTGATAGAATTTCCTGCCACGTTCCAAAGTGGAATTTGTGTAGAATTAGTCGCGAGGCCTTTTCTTGCGGGAAGTGGAACCGCTATTCATCGAGCTAGAAGAAACAGAGAGGCTTGCGAGGAAGCCGAGACCGTTTCTTAGGTTGCCGCATAACATCCCGAGCCAACAAACGGGACTATCTCTGCCATAGGCCGGGGACCCCATGCCTAGGAACTCGGAGTCTCCGGAGATGAGTGTATTGAAGACCTTGCACTCGGAGTAGAAGGGTGCCAAAGAAAGGAATGTGTACTTAGTACAACTGATATCCGCGGCTTACTATACTTCCGTTGTCCCAAGACCAAGAAATCTGATCCAAAGATAGGAGCACTTGCCACTTAGAATGTTAGTTGATAACCATGGTGAAGAGGTTTGGTGGAGCACTCACCAGGGCTCAAAAGTAAATCCTCTACTAAAACCGGGAGTAGGAACACCCCGATCTACTGGTGCTTGTAAATTCGGATCCCGCACCCGACAAGCATTACCTAGGCGACTTAAAAGTGATCAATTGGAAAGCACTTGAAAGGTATGAAGCGAATCATAAGGCTGCTAGATTCTTGTATTCATAGCTTGTAAACTATCTGCATCCCCAGAGGCATGTATAGAGTGTTGCGTAACTTCCCAACATTGGCATAAGATTCGCAAGTTTATGATGATTCACTTAGCGTAGCTTCGATGAATCGGATCCATGCATTTCAACCATATCTTTATTCACCAAAATATGGGGATTCTCATCCTGCTCAATGTTAGTCTCCAGACAGGGGATTATCATCATAAGCGAGCATAAGAAAGCAAATCAACACGGGTATTACGATAATGAAAGCGATCAGGAAGTCCCTTCATCATATTAGTATACAAGGGTGGAGAATGATGATCATGGATAATAGTCAAACTCAAGGCTATGGTGAGCCGATCAAAGTAAGACAAAATGCGGCTCCGAGCTTTAAACATACTATCACGGCAATTACTCGTATAATGGTTCACCAAACCACATTTCTTACAGAATTAATAAACACCCTCATATCTAAAGAATACCCATAAATGAGAAGAGGGGGTAGGGGATAAAACAACTTGGGATTAATGGTTGTGATAGATCAACAAGTACTTGTTCCCGTATCTACGGTGCAAGCTGAAATAATATCCACATCGGTTTCAACTTGAACAATATCACCCACGTGGCTAAGAGCTTGACGGGCCCATTCCGCATTCAAATGACTTAAACGAAACCATGTAACCCTAACCCAAAGTCTTGCTATATCAAAGTTAAGAGAATTAAGCACCAATTCACCATAGCCTCGACGAAACCGGAGTATTCGACCATCCACTATAGTTGTATGTTGCTTGAGCAGAGCATAGAACATCACCACTTTTTGTGCAATGAAAGATGAAATAAGACCCAATCTTACGAACATGGATAGGACCTCTACACTTCCAACGATCCCAAGATTATGTTTTGGACAATCGACGGTGAAGGGCGGGGGCCCCGCAAACATACCAATGACTACCAAGTCCCCGGTTTATAGTTGGGTCATGTTAAAGAGCCGGAGGAGGTTGGATTGGAGCACCAACCCTATAATTAAATCGACGTGGGGGGGTCGTAGGTTTTGAGTTTACCATATTGGAGGTGGAGAATAATTTGTCAAACTGGAAAAGGAGGGACACAAATAAACGTTAAGCAATAGATAGCTCGGGACGTCCAACCGAAAAAGGGGTTAAGAAACAAAAACACAAATATTTTAGATAATGACGAGAATATGGGAACCTATACCGAGTGGGTTTTTCCCTGAAAGACGGTTTTTGTTGGCTAGGGTTTACCCACCATAGCACATATACCTTAAACGAGTAATTCGCGAAAAAAGAAAACGAGGGAACGAGGTGCAAATGATTTTGTTATACTTGTTGGAGAGAGAAAGCACACAAACTACAAAAGGGAGGCACCCTACCAGAGACTAACTTTGATGAATAAGAGAGTGTCAAAAAATGAAAATTACGGATGAAGAACGTTGCGCAGTCGAGATCTACCGGATTAATTAGTATTTGAGATGTGCAGGACAACCATCCGCTCGCCGAGCTAACAATGCGCAAGAGTTAAGCTGCGTCGCCTCAAGGAAAAGTGGAGAAGAAAGTTTACTTGGAGTTGACTCACTTTTTGTGAGAAGTGCTCGCCAATCCTAGAGAGAAGCGAGAGAATTTCTATTGGAGATAGAAATTAAGTCTATAACCACAACTTAACTCCACTACTTCTCAAAACTAATCTCAATACTACTCTCCTCCTCCTTAATTCCTCCCTCTAAAATATCTCATTTAAGAAAAAAGAAAGCAAAAGTTTTTAAGTTAGTAATTAAGTGGATTTAGAAACTCACTTAGAAAATAAGAAAATATAAAAAAAAGTAGAAAAATTTGCAAAAAGGAAGTGCATCATTGAGCTAGCACGGTCAAGTTGAGGTTCTTGTTATTTTTCTTAATCATCTTCTTAATCTCCTACTAACTTTCTCTTTGTTTCTTCTTATCATTTTTAAATTTTGGAGTGGTTTGGGTATGTGGATGTCGTAATAGGTTCCCAACCTTAAATCACCCCACCTAAAATAGTCAACTCTAATGGAGAGACTCTTAGGAAACAATGTGTATGTGATTTTTCTTAATCAAGTTGTTGTTCATCACCAAAAACACGTTTTCATAAAAAAATTCAAGTAGAGTTGTGAATAAACATCTCCATAAAAAGAAAATGTGATAATGTCTTGTCAATAATGTTTAAAATAAACTCATTTAGATAAAACTAAAAATATCAAGTTTAAAGTAGACATCAGTAGCTTTCGAAAAAATATAAAAATCATGTTCATATGAATTTTATACAATTTTATATTATTTTTACAAAAACGTTCAAGTAAATCACTAAATTCCGAAAACGATTTTCTCTTGAGTTAAGAAAATGAATAAACCAGGATCTTAAAAATGTCCAATTCAAGTGAAAATTTCCAGTCTAGTTCTTCAAAGTGTCTAGAATATTCATGCCAAAATTTACTTCAAAATAATTTCAGAAAGTTGGATTTCAAAGAACAAATTAGATAAAGGTCCTGTTTTAACCAGTTTTGGCATAAAATTCACCATAATTCGAGTTATCATTAAAAGCTTATGAAATTTTTACACAACATAAAGAACTCAATGACATATCCATAGATGTATGAGATGCTTGATTTTACACTTTGTAAAGAAAGTTATGATTTTTATAAGTCATTACAAGAATAAAAGTGCAATACGAAAAGGAAATAAAGTGATTAACTCAAGTTTCATAAAAAATGTTTTCTTTTCATACAAAAATGTTAATTAAAAGCCATAAAATTTTAAGTTTCTCTTAAAATGGTTCATTTTAATTATGTAAATAAAATCAATAAAAATCATCATAAAAAAATCAAATCAAAGAGGTTAATTAATCTCTAATTTTACACAAGTTTACAAATAAACATGAATTTCAAAGCTCATTCAAGGTGTTTAAGATCAAGGAGCATCATGGTGAAGATCAAGATTAAAGATTTGTATAGATCATAGAATTTGTACATATTGTTGTAATAATAGTTTTTATTTAAATTGTTATTACATCACTCATTAATTAAAAAAAACATGGAGATGTTTATGCATAATTTTCATAAATAATTCCACAATTCTTTTTAATAAAATGAGCAACCAATGTTAAAAATATTGCATGTTGGGCCCAATATATCATAGTATATGAATTAAATGACCCAATTTCAATTAAGAGGAAAAATTGCAAATCTAACTAAGTTAAATTGTATGATGATCCATCTTATATTTTCAAAATTGTTCTCCATAATCTTCAAATGGATCAATCATATATAATTTGACATAATTAGATTGGTAATTATGATCTCGAATTGATTTTAGGCCATTTTACGTGTCTCACTTTAATTGGCCAAATTCCAATTAACCAAACACAATCTCCAAATTTGATCTCAAATTGATAATTTTTCTCAAAATGACTTAATAATCTCCAATTAAGATTATTTCTCAAAAAAACCTTCAATTAGGAAGCAAACCTCTTTTCCTAAGACCTATTGAAAATTATAAACGTGATCACTAATTGAAGTGATTATTTCATTCCTAAAATTTGATCACTAAAGTAGGGTGATTATTTTCCTCCTAAGTATAATCGCTAATTAGGGTGATTGTCTTAAACCTTGGTTAATCACTAATTAGGGTGATTAGCTTAACCTTTCATCTTATTTAATCGCTAATTAGAGTGATTATCTTAAACCTTGGTTAATTACTAATTAAGGTGATTAACTTAACCCTCTTCATTTAATCACTAATTAAGGTGATTAATCTAAACCTTGAATAATCACTAATTAGGGTGATTATTTCCTAGCCTTCATGTTTATCGCTAATTAAGGTGATTAATTTAACCTTTCATATTTAATCACTAATTAGAGTGATTATCTTAAACCTTAATAATCGTTAATTACGGCGATTATTTTTCTCATTTAGTCACTAATTAGAGTGATTATCTTAAACCTTAATAATCGTTAATTAGGGCGATTATTTTTCTCATTTAGTCACTAATTAGAGTGATTATCTTAAACCTTAATAATCGGTAATTAGGGCAATTTTTTTGTCATTTAATCACTAATTAGAGTGATTAACTCAAACCTCGAATAATCACTAATTAAGGTGATTATTTCTGCTTCATTTTTAATCACTAATTAAGGTGATTATGTTAATCCTTCACATTTAATCGGGGTTTGTAAATAGGGTTTATTTTTTTGGGTTTTTTATTTTTTTGAATTCTTTGGAATCGGGGTTTTTAAATTTTTCAATTCTTTGGAATTAGGGTGATTGGTGCTTATCCTACTACATGTTGTTAGGGTTTTCATGTGATGTTAGTTGTTTGTAGTCGTTTCTATGTCGAACTTGAATTGATTTTTCCTATTTTTTTGTGTTTCGATTGTAAAGGATCGATTATTTGCTTGAATTGGGTAATGTATATATTGTTTGTGAGGTGTATTTTAATACATATAATCTGGTTTTTCGATGTGGGTTTTTCCGGGGGTTTGCTCTAAATTACTGCATTTTTCTTGCCTAAAATTGCTCTAAATTGCTGCATTTTCCTCCCAAGTACTTTAGAGCCGAGAGCGAAAAATTTCCTTCTCATAAGTTGTTGTGAACCTTTGTGTAGCTACTAATTTCACCATGTGTATGATATTGGTTGGTTATTACTTGTTAGTTTTTGTATTGTAGTTTATGGGTGTTAGTTGTCGACATCCGAGTATAACATTTGGGCTCTTTGGTATTAATTTTTATTAAAAGGTTAATTAGTTATCATTGACCTTGACCGGGTGCCCTTGAAAGGAGCTACGAACTCGGAACATTAAAGTGGATGAGGATATGGAGGAAATAGATGCCACGAGATCCAAGTCTAAAGTCAAATAATCTAGAGTGCATTGCTTATCCGGATTAACCATCTAGCTCTTTCTACAACCACACATTGGTAAGGTATCGGATACAACTAACTCGAGGTGTAGATATTGAGAAAAGATCCAGGAGCTTTGAAAAAGAAGGTATCATTCCCATCTTTGGAACTTTTTTACACTTGAGAAAATGAATATGGTTCTTTGTTTGGTTGTTTTGCAATGAATAAAACTAATATGTGCCCTCTCATGAAGTATTGAGAAAAAATAATTCAAAGGTTTCTCTTAAGCCCTTACCTCATGCATATTAATGTTGATCTTACTCCTTCTCTAAGCGATCTCTGATGCGAGAGAATGCGACGAAAGTCTTTATTACAGGTTTGTTCGTTTGTTAAATCCGGAAAATTATGTTGCCTTCTAAGCGTTTGAGTTAATGTCAATGAGAATTTCTCTATTTATGTCCATTTTTTTATGGTTAATTGTGAAAATTTTGTTGCCTTCTATGTGTTTTATTGAATTTCAGCGAGAATATTCTCTTTTGGTGATGGCAATGTGTTACCAGATACTTGTGGAGGAAAAGAGAGTTACTCAATGAGAACTTTACTATAAGCTGCTCTATACTTCATCTGAATACTTTTGCTCACAAACACATGTTAATAATATTGTTCAAGGTCAATTTCACTCTATCACTTTGGTTTTCTTGATTTACATGTTCTCTTTATTACTTCTAGTAGCACTTTATGTTCAACGACTTTTTTTTCGAGGACATTTAAGAAATTTTAAACTCAAAAGTTGTTTTGTTATTGAGATGTTGGATTATGGATATTCCTCATATCCAAAATATAAGTTATGTAATTTAATTAGAAGAACTTCCATCTCTAAAAGGTTGAAATCTTAGGCATCTAAAAAAAATTAAAACATTTTGTCGGTTATGGCGTTATGTCACTATTATATTATGACGAAGTAAGATAACAAATATATGTTATTATACTGTTACATTTAAAAACAATCTAGAAACGTAATCGGTTTACTTTAGTTAGAATTCCGTTCAGCTTAAAGCAGTTTAGAACAATTTTCAGTTGATTTCAGTTTAGTTTAAATTTAGTTCGGCTCAGTCTAAAGCAGTTAGTTTCAGAACAATTTGTTTTTAGTTCGTGTTTCAGTTCAGATTCAGTTATGTAATGTTGCAGTTAACTTTAAACGGCTGACTTTTGATTATTGCACTTTTTTCAGTTATGAGTCACTTTATTTCCGTTGGCTATCGGTTTACGATTCACCCTTCGGTTTTCAACCAAACCGACAACTCTACTTTTGCATGTGCATTATAGACACAATGGAATATTAGGCTTTGGAAAATTTCATGACAATTAGAAATTATGAAGATCTTTCTTAATTTAATCTCTTAACGAAGAAAAATTCAAGTGTTACAATTTTTCTTGTTTCGCATTAATATTAATGTAAAAATGACATTAAAAAATACCATGACGAGTGATTTACTGTGTAGTTGGAAAGTTACGATGTTTACTTCATTTTATCCTCTTTAAGTTATTGCGAATTAATTTTAATTTGAGCTATGTAAAACGAGTCCTCAATTACTTGACATATATAAAGCCCAACTTTCACAAAGTTCCTTGAAGATATCTCTAAAATAATCTAATTTAACTTTTAATCTGGATTTCTTCCCCACACAAAGGCAAAATTGCAATACTTTGTTCGTCTCTTCTCAACTCGTTTCTTCCAAAAAGCCAAGTCCATATATCTCAAAGTTGATAACAGTTACATTTAAGATCTTATTCCATACTCGAATCCTCGAAATAGATACATGGAACTCGACCCCTAAATCACTTCTCAACCCCAATATACTCAAGTCCCAATAGCTCGGAGTAAAAACGGGCTCTTTGTCGGCTCCCATATGTGAAGTTGTAGCAATGTCCCATACACTTTCAATAATTACGAAATAAAGCTCAGTTATTATATCGAACTAACTGAATCACTCTATTGAGTTTATCAGAACTATTATTATTATAATAGCCTCATTAGGAGTCTGTAAATGGTATAATTTACGTTTTTACAAATACACATCTAAGATACGGCTTACAATACTATACCATTCCCAATAATTCCTTCTCAAAAGTTCATAATTGTATTTCCAAATCGCTATACAAATCTTTAATTCGGAGACACTAAACAGAATAGTATTCTTGGAACTCCATAAACTTGAAAATGTATTGATCATATCTCATTAGAGACTTCAACGGATTCTCAGAAATTTGGGCGATCATCTATCGCATGGTTATGCGAAATCGCTTAATTCGAAACCACATTTATAATAACATTGTGAAATATATATCGAGAACACTTCTTAAATATTCACAATCAGACACTCATAACTTCTATATCTTAAAACTTAAGTCACTGAATAACTTATACTATTAAGTCTCATAGACTAAAATATACTTGCAATTAGAGACAAGATTGACTTTGTATAACATAAGTTAATTACTTCAAAATATTCGAATAAAACTATATTTCGTAGCCAAAACTTATATACATATTTCAAATCAAAATTAGAAAGGCAATGCTGATCTCCATACTCGAAACACACATGGTGTGAACTAACATACTCAAGACGTCAAACAAACTTAGAATTAAGAATCACATTTTCAACAATATTGAACTTAGATACGAAAACCACAACAAATTCTAGTCAACGAAACTAATTTTTTATTTGACAACTCAAGAAATTCATTCAACTTACAATTGTAGAAACATAATTGAGTTTACAAGGTGGAAGGATAATGTGTACCTTTGCATGATCTCTAAGAATTATAAACTTGATTTCCATCTGAGCTTGGAAACATATACGTCTCCATTGATTCTTCAATAGGCTATAATCTCGCTCATCCGATTGATACTCAAAATCCACATATGTTCACCTCGGAATAATAACAACAGGTTAATCACAACTTCTAATTAAATTGAATCTCGTAAAACCGACTCTACATAATAACTCACTCTTCATCACCCAAGTATTATAAACTCACCATAACCTCCACACCTTATATCTTATACCCAATCTCATAAATTAATCCATTTTCATTCTTACACTTTATGAACCAACCGAACTTCCTACTTGAAACAAGAATGATGGGCAAAAACCAAATGTTCCAAAATCTGAATTCCAATCGGGTTATGAATTAAAACTAAACCTTGAAAGATAAAGTTCAATACATGATCCATCTAATTTCATTTGCTACAATAAATCAATAATCAAACTTATGAATAAATTCTCATCTAGCTTCAAACACCAACAATTCACGATCAAATCATAAACCGAATTTGGGAAAGTCTTAAGAGTGCAAAACGATCTCTTTGGAAACTAGAGTAAAATACCAACAACAAGCTTGGCCCAAAACATTAGTAAACTCTTCAAAGTATATTATAAAAATAGAAAGCTTTTACCTTTAGTAAAACAAAAGTCTTAAAATTGGGATCGATAGAAAATCGAACAACTAGTAACGGAGGGGACGACAAAGAGCAACGAGCGAGCACAACACCAACTCAAAGCAACATCTTCGACGGCGCCAAGCACCGGAGCGAAATGCCGATAGCAACAATGCATCGGCTGCAGGTGCGAGAGAACCACCAACAACAGCCATGAGCCACCTGGCCTTAGGACGAGAAGCCGGTGCCGGCACGGCTCCGGTGAGACAACAATGACAAGAAGCGAGAGAGGAGATAAGATCGTCGGCGGCGACGAACACCAACCGTGGTGGCTGAGAGTGAAAACGGAGATGCGGGAGGGTGAGGCTGCAAGAGTAAGGAGCCGTAAGAGAGAGAGTGAAGAGGTAAAATGAGGGTTTTTGGGGTTTGAATCCTCAATTTTAATTCTTGGAGAAGGGCTTGAAAGTTTGACACCAAAGCAAAAGGTGGTATTTTCCTTATATGCCACGAGGCGGTGAGCTAAATTTAGCTTTTCTTCTTCTTTTTTTTTTTTTTTTGGGAAAGCAAAAGGGCATTTTTGTAATTTCATTATTAAGCTAAAAATCAATCTTGATTTCAACCATATCTTTCAAGAGTCTAATAAACCCATATTAATAAAGTAGATCTTAAAACATTAATTAAACTAATGATCATGATTACCAATTAAGAAAGTTGCTTAAAATTTTGGGTACAAGTTACATACTATCACCCTTGAAAGAAGTTTCGTCCTCGAAACTTGAAAACATAAAACTTTTGAACATCTCAAAACAAATAAGTTCACATAAAACATTTTTTTAGCGGAATCAAAATCACTTCACTTCTTATGATAACTCAATACCTCGAAATTTGCTTCCCAAAGCAATAATCAATAATCTCAAATCCAAATTCTCCACAATCTCAATACTAGACCTTCAATATCTTAATCTTTGTTGCTCAATTCTTATCCAACCTGGTAACCCAAAGCAATTTTAAATAATCCTAAATTTCTTTCTTGAACTCATATGCCATGATATGAAGATCACGACAATTCCCAAAACAACCATGCTCATCATACAAGACTATTTGAAATGAAGAAATCAAGATACGAGAATACTCATAATGAAAGAGTTATATAACAAATACTTATAGACAATTTTTAATGTCACTCATTTTAAATGCTAATAAGAGTATCTCACAAAATGAATAATTTCAAAATCCATCCCATCGACATACTCTATGACATAACAATGTTTTCCACTTACTGTGTTTAAAAAAGAATAACCTCTAATCCAAATATGTGCAACATATCTAATTCCCTTTCATAAAATCATGACGAAGCTTCTTCATAAATCATTCTCATAGCTTCGGCACATGATTTCTACGGACTTGGGAGAGTAAAACATTACTCCGGCAATAGAGTTCGAAATAACTTTTCACGAAACCATTTGCATATTCAAATATATATTCTACTTTCCTTTCGGAAATCATATATACGGGAAGAGAACATGAATAGAGGATTGGACATCCGGGCAAAGTCTCTAAGCTTTTGCCAAGGACATCTCCCCTTCTCGTTATACCGCATGCAATACTTTTTTAGGACATGTCCCCAGAATACGTAATATACAGAATATTGTTCATCACTGCTCACAGCCCTTCTTCCCTACACAAAAAACAGAATCAAAATATAAAATTCATAGTTCAATATTTTCTCAAACTTAAATTCATAATTCTAGAGTCAAATATATCGATCTCATAACATAATCGCCTTCGAGTATTTCATATCAAACTCAACTTGTTGATAACATAATATGCTCGAGTTTTCAATAACTTAGTATAAATGATCTTTTATAAAATCCGTTCGATAAAACTACGCAGTAAACGAACTTTTGAGAAAAACATAATCCAATTCTATAAGTATATCATAAAAAAAGTTCAACATAGCTTACCAATCGAAATCTCAAATTAGAAATGTAAGGCTCATATGTTTTATACCTTAATTACCAAAAGTTCTTCACGAACAATTATCTTTCTATTAAATTTTACTTAACAACCTATAAAGCTTATAACCTCAACAAATCTCGATGTTTATACTTATGTTAACCATAATAAATATAATACTCTTGTCATATCCCAAGTAGAACTTCTATTATTCTTTTTGAATACTTTCTCGAATTGTCAAAATGTAATAATACTAGTAAATTGTACATTACTCCCATCCATAGATTTCAAGATTCGTGTCATATATACCCAAGCCTTATGGTGTAAAAACATCTTATAACCCGTTCGTAATTTTGGGTCAAGCTTGTAACTTGTAAAATCAGACTTATATTCTAGAAATATAGTTAATACTTCCTCTAACGTGGCTTGATGGTTAACCCTACCTCTTAATGATTTCAACCCCCTCATATTTGAACTTCCAATCTTCTAGTAACCCAACTAGACCATTTTATTACCTCAAATTCAATATCACACAAATGTCATATGAACTCCCAAGTTTATTCCTTTTCATAACTTAGTTATTTGTTTGAACTTAGTAGTCCCAATTAATTAAACTTAGATCCATATTAATCTTATATATGTATTCTCTTCATTACCAAATCGTATCACTAATTTTACAATATTTCCGTTTTAAACCTTATTCCTCTAATTAGAAAGTGAAATGTCCAACTTATATTGTATATCCTAATTCCGATACTCATATTATAAGATTCGTAATTTTAAATAATTTTTTATTACTTTAAGATGGAATTTACTAACTCCCATGATTTAGGCAATAGAATATCGAATTACTAGCCGATACTCCTTCAACCACCAAATATTAAACTCGTATATGACCATTATGACATTCTCACCCTTAATCTTACTTAACTTGATGTCCGTCATTCAATACATACCATTCATAGTTATCTCATTTTTTTAGACTCAAAGATACAATTTTATTAGCTCGTTCATAGGTATTTGAACTCTAAGCTTGTCCTGGATTACAACTTTAGTCATCCACTCAACTATCTCAATAATAATTTATGTTCCTTAGCTAGACTCCTCAACAACCATTCCACTCCTCAATTACTTGACATATATAAAGCCCAACTTTCACAAAGTTCCTTGGAAGATATCTCTAAAATAATCTAATTTAACTTTTAAACTGGATTTCTTCCCCACACAAAGGCAAAATCGCAATACTTAGTTCGCCTCTTCTCAACTCAAGCTTCTTCCAAAAGCCAAGTCCATATATCTCAAAGTTATAACAGCCATATCTAAGATCTTATTCCATACTCAATCCTAAATAGATACATGGAACTCAACCCCTAAATCACTTCTCAACCCCCAATATACTCAAGTCCCAATAATTCTGAGTAAATGAGTTCTTTGGCTACTCCATATGCTTAACTTATTTATACAAAATCTCTGTGAAGTTGTAGTAATGTCCCATACACTTTCAATAATTATGAAATAAAGCTCGCAATTATATCGAACTAATCGAATCACTCTATTGAGTTTATCTAAACTATTATTATTACAATAACCTCGTCAGAGTCCCAAATGGTATAATTTACGTTTTACAAATACACAATTCTAAGATACGACTTACAATACTATACCATTCCCAATAATTCCTTCTCAAAAGTTCATAATTGCATTTCCGAAATCGCTATACAAATCTTTAATTCGTAGATAGCTTAATGTAGTATTCTTGGAAGTCCATAAACTTGAAAATGTATTCAATCATATCTCATTAGAGACTTCAACTGATTCTCCGAAATTTAGCCGATCATCTATCGCATAGTTATACGTAAATCGCTAATTCGTAAAACTACATTTATAATAACATTGTGAAATATATATCGAGAATACTTCTTAAATATTCACAATCGAATACCCATAACTTCTCTATCTTAAAACTTAAGTCATCAATAATTTATACTATTAAGTCTCATAGACTAAAATATACTTGCAATTGGAGACAAGATTGACTTTGTATAATATAAGTTAATTACTTCAAAATATTTGAATAAAATATATTTCATTGCCAAAACTTATGTACATATTTCAAATCAAAATTAAAAAGGTAATGCCGATCTCTATACTCAAACACACATGGTGTGAACTAACATACTCAAGACGTCAAACAAACTGAGAATTCATTTTCAACAATATTGAACTTAGATACATAAACTATAAATAAATTCAAGTCTCAAACTAATTTCTATTTGACAACTCAAGAAATTCAATCAACTTACAATCAGAGAAACATATTTAAGGTTTACAAGGTAGAAGGACAATGTGTACCTTTTGCATGATCTCTAAGAATTATAAACTTGATTCCCATCTCGAGCTTGGAAATATATACGTCTCCATTGATTCTTCAATAGGCTATAATCTCGCCATCCGATTAATACTCAAAATCCACATATGTTCACCTCGTAATAATAACAAATAGCTTAATCACAACTTCTAATTAAATTAATCTCGTAAACCGACTCTACATAATAACTAACTCTTCATCACCCAAGTATTATAAACTCACCATAACCTCCACAACCCATATCTTATACCCAATCTAATAAATCAATCCATTTTCATTCTTACACTTTATGAACCAACCGAACTTCCTACTTCAAACAAGAATGATGGGCAAAAAAAACCAAATGTTCCAAAATCGAATTCCAATCAAAGTTATGAATTAAAAACTAAACCTTGAAAGATAAAGTTCAATACATGATCCATCTAATTTCATTTGCTACAATAAATCAATAATTAAGCTTAGGAATAAATTCTCATCTAGCCTCAAACACCAACAATTGAAGATCAAATCATAAACCGAGACTTATAAAGTCTTAAGAGTGCAAAACCGATCTCTTTGGATACTAGAGTAAAATACCAACAACAAGTTTGGCCCAAAACTTTAGTAAACTCTTCAAAGTATATTATAAGAACATAAAGCTTTTACCTTTAGTAAAACAAAAGTCTTGAAATCGGGATCAATAGAAAATCATAACAACTAGTAACAGAGGGAACGCCAGAGAACAACGAACGAGCACAACACCAACTCAAAGCAACATCTTCGACGGTGCCAAGGCACCCACCAAATGCCGATAGCAACAATACAACTTCATAAGGCCGAGAGAACAACCAACAATAAAGAGCCGTACAACGTCGTGATAGAAGCAAAGCAGCTAGACGGCACGTCCAGGTGAGACAACAATGACAAGAGCAGTAGCGAGAGGAGATAAGATCATCTACGGCGACTAACACCAACCGTGGTGGCTGAAAGTGAAAACATAGATGAGGGAGGGTGAGAGTGCAAGAGTAAGGAGCCGAAAGAGAGAGAGCGAGTGAAGAGGTAAAATGAGGGTTTTTGGGGTTTGAATCCTCAATTTTAATTCTTGGAGAAGGGCTTGAAAGTTTGACACCAAAGCAAAAGGTGGCATTTTCCTTATATGCCACGAGGGCAAGAGAGCTAAATTTAGCTTCTCTTCTTCTTCTTTTTTCTTTTTTTTTTGGGAAACAGAAAGGGCATTTTTGTAATTTCATTATTAAGCTAAAAAAATCCAATCTTGATTTCAATCATATCTTTCAAGAGTCCAATAAACCCACACTAATAAAGTAGAACTTAAAACATTAATTAAACTAATGATCATGATTACCAATTAAGAAAGCGTTAAAATTTTAAGTAATGCAGTTGGCGATCCTAGTTTCTCCGATATTAGGTTTAAGGCCCGAAGGGCATCCTTATTATTTATATTTGATGAATAAATGGATGAATATATTATAGTATTTATTTGTAGAAATATTTTATTGAGATTAAGATATCCAGTGTGATAGATCTAGTCCAAGTGAAGAACATGCCAACCACCTAGGTCATGATTTAGGGGGTATTACTGGTTAATTGCTGTTGTCCGAGAGGTTGGGAAGTACTGAGCCGGGTACTAACCTCGCACCGGGAGTTTGGTCATTCTTAGACACGGCGTAGGGAACGTAAGCCCCAGGCCGTCCGGGAGATTTCGATCCGACAAACCTTAGGAGTGGGTTGCGATGCACCGGGCGTTCCGCTCTTTCTCAAAACCTATTATAATATTTTGTTTATATATTTTGGAGGCTTATGCTATGGATCTTGTATGCTTATCTTAAGTTTATTATTGTTGATTTACTTTATTTAAGCATGTTAAACCGCAGTTGTTGTTTGGCCGTTATTTGGTTCAGGCTTGATATTTTATGTTGATCGAGACTTATTTATTAATGCTGATAACTCCTATATGGATCCCTAATCGAGGAGAGCCTTAGTTACTCCCCATTGATTGTGGATATTTGTTGTATATTTTTGCAGGTTATGTTGATGGGAATCTTCTTTTTGATTTTGGCCTCGAAGTTGAGATGTGAGCATTAAAATGTTAGATGCTTTAAGCCTAGACTTTTAGTTAGTTTAAGAGTTAGTTTTCTCTTTTGGATATTAACTACTAATTTAATTTATTTATACTATTTATTTATGTTGTTTATCACTTATTTATTTAAACGTATTTGGATCTTGCAGTAGTGACATTCCCAAAGACGATGTTTTCACGCCATCGTCCTATAATACTATTATTATTTTCTTTCTTCTTTTAGCTTTGAAATTCGGGGTGTTACATGTCTAATCCTAAAGGTGAGTTATTCATAATATATTATTTCATTTTCTTTCCCCAATGGAATTGGCCATTTAGGGTGAGACATAAGATCAATCTTACGTGGTTTTAGTCCATGTGAGTGGATTCCTATCTGAAATGATTGGCAGCTAGTGAAACTTCGTACTTTCGAAGCCAACCATGTGCAAATGATATATTGGTCCTAAATAAAATTGGTTGATGTGTATATGTGCAAACTATGTGATTGTTTCTTTTTAATTGCCATGAGAGTACTTTAAAAGGAAAAATAACGCAGTATGAAGAGCCCAATACGTAGAACGAAGAGGGAGACTTGTGTTCCGAGAGGGTTCGCACCTCTTGGCTTAAACCCAACCCCAATCTCATGGTATGAAAGACCAATTTTCAAAAAAGCCTTATCCAGCAGAAGTCATCATCGTTTTAAATGTATTTCTTAAAACGCGATTTTAAAATTATTTATTAAATAAATCGTCCCTATTCAAATATTAATGGGTCACGAGACTTCAAAGTTTTCTAAAACTTCCTTGAGTCCAACGAGAGACTTTTGTGGGATCTGCGACCTATAAAGTGAGACAATAAAAAATCGGATACCACAAAGTGCCCAACTATCATCTTAAGTCCTGAGAAGGGTCTTCATCAGAAACTCATAGTTCCGTGAGATTCGTCTATGAGGAAATGCACTGGGAAATCGTAAACGACCTTACCTTTGATGAATTTATGAGGAACAAATTTTAAGTCAAATTCAATAAGCATTACTACCCAGCCGAGAGTCAAACCATTGAGGGATGGCTTTTCAAATGCGAGAATTTTAGAGTGTCTAACGGGACACTATGTGGATGGTAACAGTAAGCATATAGTGTCTCTAACTTTCTTGTAGTGGTTCATACTAGTGCAAGCAAAGTTTTTATAAGGGAGTGTCACGGAAGGGATTCCATAGTCCAAGAGATTTACGAAGGTACATAGTAAATGGCGGATGCTAGGACGAATTGAGATTGGATTGGGATAAGGTATTCTTTTGATTTTGTCAGCGATTTTTGGCAAAACCTCTCATCCCATTCAACGACGATACTATTTTTTAAGCTTTCGTAAAGACGGGGTCACATACCATGGTTAGTTTAGAGATGAACCTACTAATGTATTGTATCTTTCCTTGGAACTTCCTTTATCTGCTTTTTCATTCTTAGTGAGTACAATGGATTGCTTTATTTTTAGTAGGGTCAATATTAATCCCTAATCGATGACATAACTCGGGAGTTTCCCAAGTTACCCTGGCAAAGGCGATTCTTGCTGGTTAAGTCTCATATTATATTTTTCTAAGTCTCATGAATAACTTCTCAAGGGCGCAATGGTGTCCTCATCCTTGGATGTAACTATCATGTAATCTATGTAGACTTCTACTTCCTCTATGCATCATGTCAGGCGAGGAAGTGGGTAGTCGCATCTCCCTCTTCATAAGTTGCCCCAACATTTTTAAGTCCAAAAGGCATAACAATATAACAAAAGGGCCCCACCTGGGAGTGATGAAGGTAGTCCTTTTCCTTGTCTTCCTGGCATTTAACCTGGTCATATCCCGCTGCAATTCATCCATGGAAGGAAAGAAGGGCATGGCCAAAGTATCATTTCTGGGGATATCGGGAGATGAGGTGAAAACCATAGCTTAGGACTTATTTCTTTGTTGAGGTCATTTATAGTCAACACATATCCTAACCCTACCAGCTTTTAGGCAACATACACGACATTGTCTACTCAGTCGCCCTAGTGGTAGTTACTTTAATAAACCGTGACTAAGTTGCTCGTGACTTCTCCTTGATTTTTAAGGCTACTTG